>OY776673.1:131645364-132296827 GCA_963675555.1 Leptura quadrifasciata | reverse complement strand
ATCTGGATTCCTTCCTGTTCCAATAAAAAACGATTAATTACACAAAACTCTGGCCACATATTGGGGTTTCCAAATGTTGTTTGTTGTCTGAGTTGAAACAGATATTTTAAAGGAAGAGAACTCATTGAGGACCTTGAAACCATCTTTTGACATTTAATAAGGTCTATTCTGTAAGGTAAAAGTTAGAATTTAACAGGGCGTTAAATTTATGTCCTTAACCTTTTTTCATATTCTACAACTTCAAATTTAACCCGACCGTTAAAAACTGAAATTTAGAGGAAGCCTCTAAAATAGTCGTGCATATCCGTATAAGTAGGCGTAATAGACCCAGCTGTAGTTGCAAATGCACTCAAATCGCCGAGAGTAATAATCATTTCAGCAGTCGTCAATTGTCAATGAGTTATTGTCATCTTGTGGTCGTTTTTTTATTAGTGTTTTGTGATGCAAAATACGAGTCAAAAAATCGCGGGACCCAAGGGTGACAAAAGTATAAAAAAAATATATGATCAATTATATAGAGAAAAACAAGTTTTTTTAAATAAAGATAAACTAACACCGCCAAGTATGAAGTTTGTTGTTGCTTTTTAGAGGACAAGTTAAATAGACTTGAGGGTGTCAGCAAACGAGCAAAACAGTGGAGAGAGGCAAGTGCGGACGTAATCATTTTTGGAATTGAGCATAATTACCTAACTCGACACAAATTTGTTTAAAAAACAAAATAGTTTGTAATGATTTGCAGACTTTTAATGAATTATTGACCAATATTCGAAAGAAGGCCAGAGTACTGAACTACTACGAGGTGGGCACAGGTGAGGGCCCAACAAAGAAATATAAATACCTGACGGCCCTAGAAGAGCGAATTGTAGTAGTGTCTGCGAAAATAGTCATTGAAAGCATTTATGTACCAGAAGCCGGAACTGATGAACACGATGATTCATTTTGAAGTTTGGAACCAGCTGGCAAGGAAAATTTATAGACGTCATCCAGATAGCCGTATCATTCACAGAATCTCTAATAATTTGAGTATTAATGGCATAAAAATTATTCCGGCAATAGTAAGGTTGTCCAAGGTTTATTTGATGATTTGCACTTGGTGCTATTATTCGTATTTATGTACCATCACTGCGCCAATAAGGTGAGAGAATGATAGCATGCACCTACTGACCGCCAAAATTCGCAGATGTGTTTGTATTCTTGTTTGGCTATGTGGTTAATTCATATAGGGCCCTATGCTGTTTACCAGTTCTTGGTAGCAATATTTATCGAGTCTGAACAGTTTAAGGAACATCTCTTTTGGGTTATTAAAGGGATTACTCATGCCTCGTAATTCTCATTGCCGGATTCGAAATTCTCTACTGTAAAATAATATTAATAAAAAATATCTTGGTTATATGCCTATAACGAAAATATAGATATGGATATAGGTGTATATAAGTGTTTATATATATTTTTTTGAAAGCAGTCGCAAAGTGAGGTTATGTTCTCATATACTATTAAAACCTTTGTCTATTACTGAAATATTTATTAGAAATGGGATATATGTATTTCCTTGACTTACCTTTCTAATTCATTTTCTGCGCTGTCAACTATTAAAAGATGTAATAAACCATCAAAATTAAATTTTAAGGAGTACTGTTCACCCACCGCTAAAAATAATGTTTTAACTGATGAATTTACTGGAGCAGGTTAAACATTTCAACAAAAAAATGTTTTACAGAATACCAAACCGCAATCAGCGTGGTTAAAATTTTAACACCCCGTTAAATTTTAACTTTCTCTGTTGCAGAATACCAAACCACATTTAGGATGGTTAAAATTTTAAAGTCCCTTTAAATTTTAACTTTTGCCTTACAGAATAGACCTTATTAAGGTCTATTCTGTAAGGTAAAAGTTATAATTTAACAGGGCGTTAAATGTATGTCTTTAACCTTTTTTCATATTCTACAACTTCAAATTTAACCCGACCGTTAAAAAATAAAATTTAGAGGAAGCCTCTAAAATAGTCGTGCATATCCGTATAAGTGGGCGAATAGACCCAGTTTTAGTTGCAAATGCACTCAAATCGCCGAGAGTAATAATCATTTCAGCAGCCGTCAATTGTCAATGAGTTATTGTCATCTTGTGGTCGTTTTTTTATTTATCTTTTGTGTTTTGTAATGCAAAATACGAGTAAAAAAATCGCGGGTCCCAAGGGTGACAAAAGTATAAAAAAAATATATGATCAATTATATAGAGAAAAACAAGTTTCTTTTAAATAAAGATAAATTAACAGCGCCAAGTATGAAGTTTGTTGTTGCTTTTTGGCGGACAAGCTAAATAGACTTGAGGGTGCCAGCAAACGAGCAAAACAGTGGAGAGAGGTAAGTGCGGACGTAATCATTTTTGGAATTGAGCATAATTACAGAGTACTGCACTACTACGAGGTGGGCACAGGTGGGGGCCCAACAAAGAAATATAAACATCTGACGGCCCTAGAAGAGCGAATTGTAGTAGTGTCTGCGAGAATAGTCATTGAAGGCATTTCTGTACCAGAAGCCGGAATTGATGAACACGAAGATTCACTTTGAAGTTTTGGAATCAGTTGGCAAAGAAAATTTATAGACGTCATCCAGATAGCCGTATCATTCACAGAATCTCTAATAATTTGAGTGTTAATGGCATAAAAATTCTTCCGGCAATAGTAAGGTTGTCCAAGATTTATTGGATGATTTGCACTTGGTGCTATTATTCGTATTTATGTGCCATCTACTGCACCAGTAAGGTGAGAGAATTGCAGTTATTTCCGCTAATCCCCGTTTTGCGGCTTGTCTGGCATCAATTGAACTTGTAAATTTAATCCAAGTAATAAGAAGACGTTCGGTTATAACATCAAAAACTTCAGCTATGCACCTACTGACAGCTAGTTGACTCTGGGCAATTGAATATCCATGACCAGTAGCTATCTGGTAACTCCCTTGATAAAAAAAAGTACAATCCCGCCAAAATTCGCAGATGTGTTTGTATTCTTGTTTGGCTATATGGTTGATTCATATAGGGCCCTATACTGTTTATCAGTTCTTGGTAGCAATATTTATCGAGTCTGAACAGTCTAAGGAACATCTCCTTTGGGTTATTAAAGGGATTCCTCATGCCTCGTAATTCTCATTGCCGGATTCGAAATTCTCTACTGTAAAATAATATTATTAAGAAATATCTTAGTTATATGCCCATAACAAAAATATAGATATAGATATAGGTGTATATACGTGTTTATATATATATATTTTTGAAAGTAGTCGCAAAGTGAGGTTATGTTCTCATATACTATTAAAACCTTTGTCTATTACTGAAACATTTATTAGAAATGGGATATATGTATTTCCTCGAGTTACCTTTGTAATTCATTTTCTGCGCTGTCAACTATTAAAAGATGTAATAAACCATCAAAATTAAATTTTAAGTGGTACTGTTCACCCACCGCTAAAAATAATGTTTCAGCTGATAAATTTACTGAAGCAGGTTAAAGATTTCAACAAAAAAATGTTTTACAGAATACCAAACCACAATCAGCGCGGTTAAAATTTTAACACCCCGTTAAATTTTAACTTTCTTTGTTGCGGAATACCAAACCACATTTAGGATGGTTAAAATTTTAAAGTCCCTTTAAATTTTAACTTTTGCCTTACAGAATAGACCTTTATAAGGTCTATTCTGTAAGGTAAAAGTTATAATTTAACAGGGCGTTAAATTTATGTCTAACCTTTTTTCATATTCTACAACTTCAAATTTAACCCGACCGTTAAAAAATTAAATATAGAGGAAGCCTCTAAAATAGTCGTGCATATCCGTATAAGTAGGCGTAATAGACCCAGCTGTAGTTGCAAATGCACTCAAATCGCCGAGAGTAATAATCATTTCAGCAGCCGTCAATTGTCAATGAGTTATTGTCATCTTGTGGTCATTTTTTTATCTGTCTTTTGTGTTTTGTGATGCAAAATACGAGTAAAAAAATCGCGGGCCCAAGGATGACAAAAGTATAAAAAAAATATATGATCAATTATATAGAGAAAAATAAGTTTTTTTAAATAAAGATAAACTAACACCGCCAAGTATGAAGTTTGTTGTTGCTTTTTGGCGGACAAGTTAAATAGACTTGAAGGTGCCAGCAAACGAGCAAAACAGTGGAGAGAGGTAAGTGCGGACGTAATCATTTTTGGAATTGAGCATAATTACCTAACTCGACACAAATTTGTTTAAGAAACTAAATAGTTTGTAATGATTTGCAGACTTTTAATGAATTATTGACCAACATTCGAAAGAAGGCCAGAGTACTGCACTACTACGAGGTAGGCACAGGTGGGAGCCCAACAAAGAAATATAAATATCTGACGACCCTAGAAGAGTGAATTGTAGTAGTGTCTGCGAAAATAGTCATTGAAGGCATTTCTGTACCAGAAGCCGGAATTGATGAATACGAAGATTCATTTTGAAGTTTTGGAACCAGTTGGCAAAGAAAATTTATAGACGTCATCCAGATAGTCGTATCATTCACAGAATCTCTAATAATTTGAGTATTAATGGCATAAAAATTCTTCCGGCAATAGTAAGGTTGTCCAAGATTTATTGGATGATTTGCACTTGGTGCTATTATTCGTATTTATGTACCATCTACTGCACCAATAAGGTGAGAGCATGATGCAGTTATTTCCGCTAATCCCCGTTTTGCGGCTTGTCTGGCTTCAATTTAACTTGTAAATTTAATCCAAGTAATAAGAAGACGTTCGGTTATAATATCAAAAACTTCAGCTATGCACCTACTGATAGCTGGTTGACTCTTGGCAAATGAATATCCATGACCAGTAGCTATCTGGTAACTCCTTTGATAAAAACAAAGTACAATCCCGCCAAAATTCGCAGATGTGTTTGTATTCTTGTTTGGCTATGTGGTTGATTCATATAGGGCCCTATACTGTTTATCAGTTCTTGGTAGCAATATTTATCGAGTCTGAACAGTTTAAGGGACATCTCTTTTGGGGGAAGGGATTACTCATGTCTCGTAATTCTCATTGCCGGATTCGAAATTCTCTACTGTAAAATAATATTAATAAAAAATATCTTGGTTATATGCCCATAACAAAAATATAGATATAGGTGTATATGTGTTTATATATATTTTTTTGAAAGCAGTCGCAAAGTGAGGTTATGTTCTCTTATACTATTAAAACCTTTGTCTATTACTGAAATATTTATTAGAAGTGGGATATATGTAGTATTACCTTGACTTACCTTTGTAATTCATTTTCTGCGCTGTCAACTATTAAAAGATGTAATAAACCATCAAAATTAAATTTTAAGGGGTACTGTTCACCCACTGCTAAAAATAATGTTTTAACTGATGAATTTATTGGAGCAGGTTAAAGATTTCAACAAAAAAATGTTTTACAGAATACCAAACCACAATCAACATGGTTAAAATTTTAACACCCCGTTAAATTTTAACTTTCTCTGTTGCAGAATACCAAACCATATTTAAGATGGTTAAAATTTTTAAGTTTCTTTAAATTTTAACTTTTGCCTTACAGAATAGACCTTAATATCTGTTATATTTTTAGATTTTAAATGCTGTGACATTTCCTTCATTAAATTCAGGAGGCAATCTGTATACATGATAATTAACATATTTAGCGACCCGTTTAACTGAAGTTTCATCCAGGGTCTTTCCATAAATTGTTCTTCTTCGGAAACTCCCATTCTACAGCGTTATCTTTTATTATATGGTCTCCTTTATTTAATTCACTTTGTTTGATTGTTATTTTTATGCAGATCTTTTCTCAGATTATTTTTTTTTTAATTAATGAATCTTCTGGATTATTACTAGCATTGTCATTAACTAATGGCATCTCATTCTGCTTTCTTATATTAATAGCTAAATACATCATCTCAATATTGCCTTCCCATAGATTCACTACTTCAGGTTGAGGTTCTTTTATTTTATTTGACAACACTACCGTCTCTTTCTATCAAGCATTATTCAAAATTTCAGCAAAGAACATTTATCACTGTGTGAGGTTCTTGTTTCTGGGGGCATTGTGCAAACATATACAATTAACCATCAAATAATATTCACTTAGTTTTATTTGAGAAACATCACTGTGCAAATAATATCACTCTACTCACTTAAAGGGGCACACACTTCACTATTATTATAGTACTAATAAATTAAAGTTAACTTTATTTTACTAGTACTGAAACAAGTAATTTATGGCCCCAAAATAATGTCATAAATAGTACTTTACAACACAGTCGTACATATAAAGTCATGCACCACAGGACACTTTTGGGCACATCTAACATTCAATCAATCAGAAGTATTAGATTCTTCTAGCCACAAAATAATACGTGGGACTGTTCTTATTTCAGTCAGAATTTTCCCACTTGTAGGATAGAATCATCCGACAATTCTATAAATTTCACTAGGTCTGTTAATAGACATTCCTTCCTCTACAAAATGCCTGAATTTTAAGGTCTTTTTCTATCATATTTTCAACCTTTTAAATATTTTTTTGCAGCATTATATTAGCAAAAGTGGATGACGATAAATAGGTAGAGGAAAGTGTGAACCTTTGTCTTACCTTTGAAAAATAAAACATTTTCGTAAATACAGTTTTTATACATTTTATATTAAATCAAAAATTTCACATAAAAGCCCTATTATTGTTACATATGATTATAATTAGATACCCTCTGTTGTGGCTTGTCCCATTACCACCTATTTTTTGCTATTAATTAGTATTAAAAAATATATATACATTCTGCTCTTAAATAATAAAGTTAACATGTCCTATAGATTAGAAAATTAACATTCATAAAACAAGAGTTGAGCAATAAATTTATAAATAAATAATTTAAATATGACCTATTCTCGCCTTACATTTTGAACACTGCTATCGGTGTGGTGCTGTGTCTATCACTCGACACTGTCTTTATTAAAAATCTAAGATACATATGGTTAAAAGAGGAGTTTTAAGGACATTGGTAAATGTATAAAAAATGTTTATAATTTTCATTGTAGATGAAGGAATCACTAGTTTAATAAAAAACATGTAGAAATTGACGATAAATAGGTTAGTGTCAGCAATTGGATCTTTACAGTTAATTCTTAACCTTTTTAGAACTTATGTGTTAGTTTTGGGTTTATTTTAGTTTTGTTTCTAAAAATTTTAAATCGAGAAATTAAAGTATATTTTATTTTACTGGCTTAACGGTTCCTTACAGGATATTTTTATTCATTCAATATTTTTTTTTTATTTACAACAAAAATGATTAAGTGTCAATAATAACTGACTACTGGAGCAACTGTATATGACAAACAAACATATCTTTAAAGGACTCTGCACAAATTTTATGAAATTATAAACAATGTAGAAAAAAACGTTCTAAAAATTTCTTGGTAATTGGTGTACAATTGTTGATAGAAGTACCTAATAAAAAGTAGCGGAGGAACACTTTAGCTAAAAGTTACGAGCAGTGATGAAAAACACTTTTGAGTTTATTGTGTACAAAATATTTTACAATTGAAAACTAATTCGATAGCAATGATAATGTCAATGCCAAATATACCTACGGCAATAGTAATAGCCGAGGTGACTGCAAATTATCCTACGTGAAAATTCCTCTAGTGCGTGTGTAGATTCTAATATAGCATTATCTCCTTAAGAAATAGAAGTTGACCATGAGTTCAAGGTTCTTTAAATAAACAAAAAGAAATACTGAACTATCGGGTACAGAAGTCCCTAATGAGAAATTTTAACCACTGAAGTGATTATGAAAGGAAAGAAAAATGTGTTCATTAGAAGAAATGGCAAAATATCAAAAAATGAAAAGAAACCGAATTGATGTATTTAAAAAATCTAGATACTCTAGATATAGTTGAGAAGACAGAACTAGAAAATTTAAAAGGAAAATAATTATATGTTATAAAATAAATTGAGTTTGTAGTATTGTACATTCTAATTAAATGTTGAATTTATTAATTCTGTCCTGATAACTGTACTGTTTTCTTTCTTTATATATATATCTCTCATCCCTTTCCGGTGGTATATTGGTCTCATTTTGTAGTACGTCGTCATCACTGGGTGGAAGTCGAAACACTCCATCTAAAATAGTATTCTAAAACGGCACTTTGAATACCATCTAATATACTTAACACCTATTGAAAATATACAGGATTACTGGTAATTCGATACATTCCTTTGGAGATGTGATGGGGCATGAGCTAAGGAGTAAATCTAGCCCTAACATACATTATGCAAAACTCAATAGTTTTTTAGATATTTCAATTTTTTTGTTTTTCTCAAAAAAGTAGATCTTAATGTCTTAATAGTTAATTTTCGAAAAATTTACTTGACATTTTTAAATTTTTTTTTACTGGATTACTTGTCCAATATTATAGATATCCGTTTGGAATGAAAAATATCCGGAAACATTTCGATCATGAGAACATTTAAAATAAAACTTGTAAAAAATTTTTTTTTAAATCAGTTATGAAATTTACCTATTAGGTTTTTCAAAAAAATATTAATGTAGCACGTGTACAAATTATTATAAAAACTTCCTTATTTCAATAGCTATCTAACTAGGTAGAAATGTTTAATGTACCCTTGATAGTTCTAATAAAAAATTAGTAAAGATAATGCTGGTGGCGGAATTTATTAAACGACTAATCGTTCATTTTCATTTAAGTCAGTCAGTCCTTGACTTTGACGTTTGTGCATATATGTCATTAACTGACATTCTTATCTCCGTGTCCCTTAAGTTTGTTGGTCTTGTTAAATTAGTTATCGAAGATTTGGATTTTGCTCGTAGTTGTTGTTATTAGTTGTTGTTATTGTATTTTCTGTGCCATGGCCGCGTATGCCAACGCAGAATACGCTGATATCTTGTTTGTCTATGTATACTGTGGCGGCAACGCTGCTGAAGCTCGCCGAGAATATAAGTGACGCTGGTGCTCCTCCCGTTTATGAACCAGATGATGAGGAAGAAATATTGAGGTATTTTGAGGAAGACCCAACTATTTCAACTAATAAAATCGCAAGACTAACCGGAGCGTCACAATGGAAAGTTTGGTCTTCGATACGTAGAGTTGGATGTCATCCTTGCCACTATACCCCTGTCCAAAGCTTGGAGGAAGGTGATCCTGGAAGGAGAGTGGAACTCTGCCGCTTTATGTTAAATTCAGATGCAGAAAGTGCAAATTTTTTAACAAGTATTTTATGGACGGACGAGTCGAAATTTAATCGCGAGGGTATAACAAATTTCCACAACCTACATTATTGGGCAGAGGAAAATCCCAAGTTAACACGTGAAACTAGTTTCCAAATGAAGTTTTCTATTAATGTGTGGATGGGAGTCATTGGCCACTATTTAATAGGGCCACACTTTCTTCCTCAAAATTTAAACGGGGAAATCTATGAAAATTTTTTTTAAGAAATGATCTGGCGGTGATTTTAGAAGATGTTCCTCTCGCCGTCAGACAGCGAATGATGTTTCAGAACGACGGTTGTCCAGCACATTTTCGGCTGACAGTACGACAGTTACTTGATCAACGTTTCCCTAACCGTTGGATTGGAAGAGCGGGCCCAATACCTTGGCCAGCGCGAAGCCCTGACTTAACACCCCTTGATTATTACGTATGGGATCATATGAAGGAGATGGTCTATGCCACTATATATATATATATATATTTAGGTTTTCGCGGGTGTTAAATGAAGTATTGTTGTACTTCGGGGTGCTCTCCCGCGTCGATGGTCGACTCCTCCAGGAGTCATGGTTGTCTAAACGACATTTAAATAGGTTCTTAGACCACCTGAACAGCATTCACGACAAGATCAAATTTACCATGGAGGTAGAAACAGAAGGCAAGCTTCCATTTTTAGACGTATTAGTGAAAAAGAAACAAGATAGGACACTAGGTCACACAGTATACAGAAAACCCACTCACACGGACAGATATCTAAATGTGGCATCACATCACCATCCAGCACAATTAAATTCAGTAGTGAAGACTCTAGTGACACGTTATCAGAGGTTGGCAGACGTCGACCATATCAATGAAGAGATGTCTTCACTTCAGAAAGCACTAATGAAAAATGGATTTTCGAGGTACACGATACAAAAGTCGCTAGGGCCATACAGACAAAAACCCAAGAGGAAACCGAGAAACCAGTAGCAAAGGCATATCTACCTTACGTGAAAGGGACGATAGATAAAATTGGCAAACTGCTACATAAACATAACACAGAAACAATATTTAAAACAGACCGAAAAATCAGTGCAGTCCGCCGTAACCCAAAATCAAAAACTACCCTAGAAAATCAAGGAGTATACGAAATCCCGTGCCAAGATTGCAACAAATCATACATAGGACAGACCAACAGACGTATTAGTGTAAGAAAGGAAGAACATATGAATGCAGTACGAAAAGAGGAGAAAACATCGTCCCTAGCACAGCATGTAAAATCCACAGGACACAAAATAGACTTCGACAACACCGGAACAGTAGCTAATATCGAGCATTATAGGTCAAGGATTACCAGAGAGGCCATAGAGATCGAAAAAAGACCACAAAATCTTAATAAACGAGATGATACGCAGAGATTGCCCAGTTCCTGGAAGCCCGCTCTTGTGGGAAAATACGTAACTGAAAACACACGACGATCCACCGTGGACGAGCCAATCACGAGGAGGCATGTTCAAGTATTGACAAATAGTGAAGAAGCACAGCAACTTGCCCGAAATGGACCTAACACGAGGAGTCAGAGCCGAGCGCGGACCAATCAAGGAGAACCACGACATTCTGCGGCACCGATCGGACACGAGGATGCCCGACCACCGCCGAGAAGTCACGTGGAGCGTGACGTTTCAGCGAGGCCACTTGTCGGGTTGGTTCAAGCGCCCGCCACACCTACCACAGGTGGTGGGGGACCGGTAACACGTAACCAAACGCGCAGGCGCGCCCTAGACTGGAGCATATATAAGGAGCCGCACACCGCGGGGAACGTCAGTTCAGTTCGAGCAACGAGGAGCAGCAGTAGGCAGCTTTTAGCGAGAACCTGAAGATGGCAGATGAGATTCTGCCGAAACGTCGTTTAGACAACCATGACTCCTGGAGGAGTCGACCATCGACGCGGGAGAGCACCCGGAAGTACAACAACACTTCATATATATATATATATATATATATATATATATATATATATATATATATATATATATATACACCTTTAAGTATGGAATACTGCAACCTTACTTTCCGACAGAAAAACCTAACAAAAACTTTATGACATAATTATTATCGCCACGGGCCATGGCGCCAAGCCTGCCATGAAACATTCCCGACGCACATTAATGTTATGTTTTTTATGTCTCAGTTTCTTCCTACTTGAACTATACCAGTATGACTTCCCATAATTTGACAGTTTTGTCAATCAAATGACCTCGGTCTAAACGGAAGTTAAACTTCCCTAGTTATGTTTCCTCCAACTGTTAATGTTTGTCTCTTGTATGTATAGTTCAAGTAGGAAAATCCTGAGACATAAGAAACCCAACAAAAACTTTACGATCTTATTAAAATACCGGTACTCTTTTTTGTGCTGTTCGCAAATTGACTCGCTTACCTTTATGGGTTTTTAATGTGCGTCGGGAATGTTTCATGTCAGGCTTGGCACCATGGCCTGCGGCGATATAATTATATTGTAAAATTTTTGTTTCGTTTTTTTTTTGTCTCAGTTTATTCCTACTTGAACATTATCTTTGAATGGTTTGGCAATCAGGCAGGCAGATAATGTGAAATTTCTTGGAATAACCATAGACAGCAAATTGAATTGAGAAAATTATACGAATATTTTAATGTCTAGGTTAAACTCGTCATGTTATTTAATCCGATTTTTAAGAAATTAACTTTCGATAGATAGTTTACGAATATTTAATTTCTCGTTCGTACAAAATGTTTTGAAATACCCCATAATATTTTGGAGACCTTCCGTACACTGGCAGAGAATTTTTGTAACTCAAAAACGACTACTTAGGTGTATGGTAGACATTTCCAAAAGCGGGACATTTAGACCATATTTTAAAAAACTGAAGATCTGCTATCCCAGCTTTCTATATTTATAAAAATTTTTATTTGTTAAAAAAAATCCCAGTATCTTTCTTAGAAACAACTAAATATGTTACTCAATGTCAACACGCCATGGACTAATCCCAGAGTACCAATCATCATCACATTTTTTATGAAAGGAACCATATTATAATACAATTAAATCCTTCAATGCTCTGCCAGATTATATAAAATCGACACAACAAATTAATTTAGATATTTAAAAAACAAATTAAGTCTTATTTAGTTGTATTTTATTCCTTTCAGTTTCTAAATACATAAACTCTTTTTAAAAATATTTATATTTATATGTTTTGAATATTTTTAATTCTCGACTTAAAATTATAGCCTTCATTATATTTCTAAACCCAATATTTTAACCCTGCTCTCGATTTATTTGATTATTACTGTAGCATTCAAAAAGATAAAATAACGTTAACTTTTGCAATGCTGTTTTTTGTAAAATATCGCTAGTAATAAAGAATTGTATTATTATTTATTATACCTCTTTAGCTTACAATGGTAAATACAGATGTTACGATGTTATCGAGACCTTGATAGTGATATCTACTTGAAATTTTATGACTCCATTGATTTATTCTGTAATGGTCTAGTCTTTCTTATTTTCTTTAAAATTCCTTAATTAGCAGTTGCCTGGACCCATGGCTTGATGAAAATAGAACAGGCTGAATTGGTGACCAACTGCTGAAGAAACTTTTATTATTACAAATGCTACTTTCAGCCAATAATACTCTTATTATTGTTTCTTTAAGTAGGTATACTATCAACAACACTTATTTTATTTTTTTAAATATAAAAGGGCCTTCTTAATTATTAAATTAATTCCAACAAAAACAATATAATATACTCCTATGAGGCGAGCGTAGTAGCTATCTATGATTTTACTGAACTCGTATCGTCGATATGAAAAGTAAACCAACAGCTAATTGCAGAAAGTACTTTGATGGGTGATCGCCAAGGAAATACAGCGATCTCGCATCACCCTGCAATATCAGTCTATACGCAGAAGATACGCAATCTTAGGTGAGGATTGCGTAATGGATACACCATCCTTCGCAGGTTTTGCAAATAAATCGGTCCCTCGTCTATTAAATGTTAGGCAAGTAACATATGCCTACTCTATGATATAGAAGGGGTTCGGAAAATTCCTGGTTGGTGGTAGCTTGTGGTGGTAGGTATAACTAAATGGAACCTTCAGCATCTTGTAGAACACCATTTTGGCCATCCGAAGTGGAATATTACAACTTTTTTTAGTAGGGCCGAATTTCGCAAAATAAAATTTTCCATGCTTGAGAAGTAATTTGAAAAATGTGTTTTTTAAAACGTACATTGCGCTATTAAATCAACGGTTTGAGCTATGATTACGAATTTGTAATGGTTGTAGGTATTATACATGAAATGTAAGGGAGTAAAATGCAGTATATTCGTTCGGGGTCTAGCAAGATAAAATGTTGTATGATGTCATGTATTGGCACGTGGTACATGGAATAACAGTTTTTCGGTTATTTCAGGGCAATTGATTTTATTAATTATTAATTTATGTAAAAATATGATGGCCTGGTTTTTCCTCCGTGTGTTCAGACTGTCGGTTGAAAATCTATCTAAAAGTGTATCATTGGGATATCCAATGGGGGGATAAACACCATCCACCTTGTAGGACAGAAATTAATAAATAAGCGTCTTTAGATACTTTCAAGCATATTGCTATATGTGACATATCCCGGGTGCCATATTAATGATGCATATTCTAATTTAGACTTAACAAATGAGTTAAATAATAAGATTAACAAATGAGTGTCCGTAAAACCTGACGAGTTTCTGATAACAAAACCGAGACTTTTGTTTGCAGACACAACTTCAACGTGTCTATTAAATGTCAGTTTGTTGTCAAACAGGACGCCTAGGTCTTTGAAGACTTCGACTCTTTTTATTGATGTGAAGTCAAGTTTATAGTCATAGAGAAGTGTTTCTTTTTCCTAAAAAAAGATATTACGTTGCATTTGTCGACATTGAGAGGCAGATCATTATGATCGCATCAAGTTTGTATTTTCAGAAGGTTATCCTGAAGTTTTTTACAATCAGCTGGATTATTTATAGCAGAAAAATGTTTGACATCATCGGCATATAGTAAGACATCGACATTCAGGTCCACCACGACGTTATTAATAAATAGTACAAGCAACAGACGTTCCAAGATAGAGTCCCGCGGCACTCCGGAAGTGGCATTAATTTCAACTGACCTATGACCACGGTATTCCACATATTGTGCTCTACTGTTAAGGTATGATTTAAAGAAGCAAAGAAAATTAGACCCAAAGTCATCACTAGCAAAGACATGCATTGAAAACTTCACCATGCGAGCAGTATGGTAATTATTCAAAATTTAGGTTGTATATATGAAGTCAAATGTAGACAAAACTATAAAAAACTTAAAAAAAAAGATTCAGCTCACTAAGTCTCATAGTTTTCGAGCAATTGAATTTTTAATCCGCCTCATTTTCATAGCGTCATTTGCGCTCGGACTTTCAGGCTCGGAATCGCACTGTACGAACAATCTGCCTATGGTGCGGCGGAGAATCTAATAGTATTTTCGCAAGATTGCATGAATTTTAATATTAGTACTTAATTATTTACTGCTATACTCTTGATAGATCTTGTAAGTTGAATTTTTCGTATTGGTCATTCGTTTCCATAGAAAACAAAATTCGTAATACTTTTATAGCTATTCTTCGTAAGCGATACATGTGCGGTTGTCAATCGAATGAAAATCACACATGATTGCTGATGTTAAAGTTATTTTTATATGTTTTTAATATTTAATCCAATTCATCATCCGAAAAATAGTATGTATAACCTATGCGGTTGTTACAGAAGTCTAATTTCCAAACTGGAAAAAACACGATAATATACGATTGAAACCTTTTTTCAATTTTATAAAAAATATCTTTCTAAATGCGCAATTGCAAAAAACCAAGTCACTGTATGTCCCTTGTACAATTATAAAAATACAAATATAAACGATTTGAGTCACACAGTAATCATTTAACTGATTCGTATATTGTCGTATTCTCTTCCAGTCTTGCGACTGGACATTTGTTGCGGTTGTTAAGTGCATTCATTATAACGGAATATAGGAAATTTAAAAAATTCTATTCCGCCTCGTTTCTTGAAACTTTTCCCCGATTCTGTTAAATGGACTTACCAACCTTATAGTTTAATATACTATTAACGCGTATCTATTTAGAAAATAATGTATATATATTGTCAACAGTAAACAATAAGAAATATAAGAGTTTTATAGAAATGAACTCAAATTTCAAATAATTTTGTATATAATTAATAATAAAGAATTAAATTATATTATTATAATTAATTATATTATTTTTTTTGCTTCTGACGTTAGATATAAACCTAAACATGTAAATTATTTTTGGAAAATTGTTTTAAGTAAAAGCTAAACGCTAAAAGCTAAAAAAGTTAAACAATCCCTATTATACATACTCTCATCGGGTGCTCTTAAAAGCCATTTTCCGTTCATAAAAAAAGACATCAGGAACTTGACTTTCGATTTTTTTTTTTTGGCATTTCGTTAAGAGAGGGAAAGGCTTTTCTTGTTGCCTTATAGTCAGATATAGCTTTTTACAAAATTTCCACAGCTCTATGAAGAATTCGATTGTCAGGGAAGTATCTTGTGTAAATTCCTCATCTGAACTACTGGATCTAAGATTATCAGCAACTTTATTTGAATCACAAATTTTATTCGACTTTTGTCTAATTCTTGCAACTATATTTTTGTATGAAATATATTTGCTGTAACAGAAAAAGATCGTTATAATTGGCAAGTTGGGAGATCATTTGTGAATCACCACATCTGTTAGCAAATTTTTGACCATGTCGATTGTCCTGTACGTAATTGATTGAAAATATTAATTAGAAACACATGATTGCACAGCCATATAATACGGAGGCTCTACCAGAAAAAAATGTGGTGTTTCAGTAGACCTTCGAAAACATTCTTTTTTTGGAATTTTGCTTTGCACTCCAATGATAAAATTTTAAAAAAATTATAAGTGTATATGCTGTATAGGGTTTTAAAAATCACATTTCTATGAAGAAAAAAATTATTCTCTTTCTGCGATTTGGTGGGTGTCTTCAACCCTTTATCTCAGAAATGGCGTATGAAAGTAAAAAAATGTATATTAAAATTTGTACTGATCGAGATCTACTGCTAATTTTTCGTGAAATTTTATTAGCCAAATTTTAAAACATAAATAATAAACACGAAAAAGATTACTCTACAATATCCTAGACACTTTCTCAATACATGAACACTGTACGACTGATCATCGAACGTTATTAGCCGCGGATCCGGCGTATTATATTAACTCTGAAAATGAAACGCATTAAAAACTTGATTTCTCGAAAACTATGAGACCTATTGAACTGAATCTTTTTTTAAAAACTTTTCTATAGTTTTGTCAACATTTGACTTCATATATACAAAAATTAATTTTGAATAATTTACATAGTTGCTCGCATGGTGAAGTTTTCAATGCACGGATTTGCTAGTGGAGATTTTGGGGCTTATTTTCTCGAAAAGGTCATACATTTTGAACATTTGGAGAGTGTCGTTAGAAGAGCTGTATTTTTTTTAGTAAGTTTACAAAAAATCATAATCGTAGCTCAAATTACTTCTCAGATTTTGCAAAATTCAGCCCTACTAAAAAAGTTATAGACATCCATTTCGGATAGCAAAAATTAAGTCCCATTTGGTTATACCTTAAAAAAAACTACCAGAAATAAGCGAGATAGAGGAGCGATTTTACTCCACTCGGCCTTAGTAGCGAAAATAGGCGGGCGTTAAATAAATGTACAAAAATACAAACTTTATTTTCAGTCTATTGGAGCTGTTTTTAAACCGAAATATTTAAATATGAACCTAGTATTAAATACATATTAAACTGTACCTCATGCAGTTATCATATATTAAACTGGTTACTATGCAAAATATCATTAGAATGCGATAGCAAAATTTTTTTTAATTCTCCACAGCTACAAGATATTATTGTAAAGGTATTAAGACATTTATTTTACTTTATCGACACCACGAGCAATTATTGAAAACCTAACCAACTTCTACAATTTCGAACTTTTGACCGATCAATTACATGTGTGTTTAGAATTTCCTCTGTAAGTGGCCATGTGTTACTGCCAAGAAAGATATAATGGGAAGATAACAGGGACGTACACAACACCGTCGTTACACAATTTGTGTGACGCAGCTGATAACGACAATTTTCCTGAATATGACCAACTTGATAAAGTGCGCCCCTTTATAAATTAAATAAAGAAGCAGTTTATAGAATATGCACCTGTTGAAAAGACCGTATCTATAGATGAATCAATTGATAACTACGGTCAACATGGTGCAAACAATTCATTAGAGAGACACCAATTCAATTTAGTTATATTTAGTTATAGCCTGAGTTGTCACTACCAAACATGGATACTGTTAGTTACTTAATAGTCTTTTGAGTCATTAACTGCCTACTCACTGAAAAAAAAGGCATTTAATTAATACACAAAATGTTTTTGAAATTATACACTTTTGTTTGAAATGCACCAGAGGAAAAGTATCAAATAAATAGGGAAATCAATGGTATAAATAAATCTATTATCATAGTGCTAATATGAGTTAGCCGACAAATTAATAAAAGTTAAGGTATTTACAGCTATTATTATTATTTAAGTTATAAATAGCACCTATTCATACACCGATTGCTATGTTGACACCGACATTAAGAAATTAACAATTGTAACTAAACACTTTATAACAACAAACAAATTTTAATTTATTTCTTTATCGGTGATTTATTGAGATTTAATAAATTAGTGAAATAAGTTTTATTATGAAACTGTTTTAGTTGATGTTCTGAAGTGCTACTTCAGAATATCAAACTAAGATTACAGTGAAATTGTGTAAAATGAAATCGGTTGGGAACATACTATTTTATCAATTTCTGCAAATTAGCAGCTCTTAGCCAGTATTCACTAAAAAATATGTATTTCTAGTGATTGAATAGTAAAATTCAAGAGTTGAAATCTTCTCATGACAAAATTTCTACCATAACCAAGAGGCTCAGGAAGTCAATCGGATTGTTAGTTGTTTGGCAATGAATAAAATATTTGAGACTTAACGATTTTAAACAAATTAACGCACATCCGAAAATAATTTTGCATAAACTTGACGAATATATACCTGGTGACACAGGAGACATACATACTCTGTAACTTTGCTATTTAAGAAGTTAAAACTTTGAATTTTGGGAGAGTTGTATATTATACATAATTGTCCTAAAGATACTCATTTATATTATCTGAAAGTTATTTGTGGCATTCTACGAATATTCTTTCCTTTTATTTGGGTTTTCTACCACATGTATTATCCTCTTCAAATAAAATATATATATAATATAATAATGTATTTTGCTGACGTTTCGGAAAGTAGTCTCTTTCCGTTTTCAAAGCTTTTTTCAAAGAAATCTTATTTGTTGTGTAGCTTTAAGATTCTGTCTATGTTATTTCCATAGATACTTACTACTTACACAGAACTGATGATATCTTCTTTTAAATAATGTTGAGTTTGTTCTGTAGATATTTGTACAACCTGGCTACCAATGTTAAAACAAGAACTTAACAAGCTCAACATTATCTAAAAGAATCATTAGTTCTGTGCAAGTAGTAAGTATCTATGGTAATATCATAAATATAATTTCAAAGCGGTGTATTTAGCATACACAACAAATAAGAGTTCTTCGAAAAAAGCTTTGAAAACTGAAAGAGACTACTTTCCGAAACGTCAGCAAAATACATTATTTATGTGTTTATTCCGATTTATATTATTTGTAAAAAAATAACCTCTGACTGTTCCTTTGACGTAAACGTCACAGATGCAGAGGCTTTATTCCAATAATTCTATTATTTTGCAGATTCAGTGATTTGTTTTTGAAGAGGATAATACATGTGGTAGAAATCACAAATAAAAGGAAAGAAGATACTCATTTATCTTTTATTTTTGTCCAATACAATTGTTATGCCTATCCTATTTTGCTTACTTCATTAAAATTAGTATAAAAAATTATTACTATGTTATTATTATTATTAGCCGTTACTCGAGTCCGAGTATAAAAATGTTACAGTCGATAAATTGTGTACAATAAAAAACAAGTAAAAGGTGTAGTCTATTGTAATTCCCATTCATCTACGGTGCACACGACTATGGCTATAGAGGCCAATTCGGGAGAGCACATGTCGACCGCAGTCAGGACAAACATAGACCTGGTTAGGTCTTGGATTCGGCCTTCTTGCAGCAACATTTCCTTGATAGCTGGCCACAACCCCTCGCCATTCGGTTCTGTCCGCTGCAAGTTGTTCCCATTGCTCGTCTGCAATACCGCAGGATTTTAGATTTTCATGGAGAGCGTCTTTGAACCTCTTTCGTTGACCGCCACGTCTTCTTCTACCGCTTAGCAATTCACCATAAAGTGTACATTTAGGAAGGCGGTTATCATGCATACGATGAACGTGACCTGCCCATCTTAGGCGTGCTCTTGAAATAAGCACCTCGATTGGAAGGCTGTTTGCTCTCCTGAGTACTTCCACGTTTGATATGTGATGGAACCAACGGATTTTCATCATACTTCTGAGGTGTCTTTGCTGAAAACGTTCTAATTCTTTCACATGACGACGGTAAGTGACCCAGCTTTCACATCCATATAGCAGTGTTGGAATGACAACTGCTCTGTAGACAGCCATTTTCGTTGACAAAGCAAGGTCGTGGTTGTCAAATACTCTCTCTCTAAGTCCCCAGAGTGCTCTAGATGCAGCGTTAATTCTATTGCGAATCTCGCTGTCCATGTTTGCTTTGTCATTAACAATGTTGCCTAAGTAATTGAACTGATCCACCACTTCAAGAGAATTTCCGTTAAGTGTAATGTCTATTTGGTTCACTTGATGAGGAGTTGACATAATCTTAGTCTTTCCAATGTTGATTTTAAGTCCCAAGGAATCATAGCTCTGGGCATACACATCTAAAAGTTCTTGAAGCTCTTCCGGCGTAGAGGCTAAAAGTGCACAGTCATCCGCATACTGGAGATCACAAATGAATCGTGTGCGTGTCTTCGTGAAAGCTCTAAAGCGCCCTATGTTAAAGAGACCGCCATCAAAACGGTATCTGAGACCTATTCCTCTGACTGTCAGTTTGTTGTCAACAATAATTGTTAGAGCAGTGGTAAACAAATTAAAGAGTAGGGGTGCCAGGACACATCCCTGCCTAACTCCAGTGAGGGTTTAGAAAGGTTCGGTTGCCTCATTATTATACATAACCTGGGCGTTGTTGTTTGTATGTAGACTGCGACATACTTCCACAAATTTTCTAGGGATACCTAAGCGGAACATAATTTTCCAGAGCACTTCCCTGTCCACCGAGTCAAACGCCTTGGTTAAATCAATGAAGGCCATGTGAATTTCTCCTTGATGTTCGAGTGCTTTTTCTTGAAGCTGTTTAAGTGTGAAGATTAAATCCGATGTGCCTCGGTTTTGTCTAAAGCCACTCTGTGTTTCAGGAAGTAACTTTTCCATAACAGGTGTTAGCCTATTTGCCATCGCTTTAGTGAGTATCTTCCCTCCAACAGCCAGGAGAGCTATACCCCTGTAATTTCCACAGTCCGCAGCGCTCCCTTTGTTTTTGAAGAGGTTGATTAAAAGTGTATCACGAAACTCCTGCGGAGCTTGACCACTTTCCCACACGACATCAAACAGTTTTTTGAGGTAGGGTATGAGCTCTGACGACACAGCTTTAAAGATCTCAGCTGGGAGTGAGTCGGCGCCGGGAGATTTGTTATTTTTTAGCTGCCCAATGGCGGTTAAGATCTCTTCCGTTGTTAGTGGTTTATCTAAATCTTCGAAGGTGTCATATTGAGGGATAAGATTTATAATATCGTGATCGGCTTGACTTTGCTGGTTAAGAATGTAAGAGTAGTGTTCTTTCCATCGGGCTCTTATTTCCTGGTCTTCTTTGAGGAGATTTCCATTTAAATCTTTAATAGGGCACATATTTTTCCGACTGGGGCCGTACACTGCTTTTACTCCTTGAAAGAAATTCCTGTAGTCGTGTGAATCGGCGTACCTTTGAATTTCTCTGGCCTTGCTTGCCCACCACTCGTTCTTTATTCTTCTGATTTCGCGTTGCGTTTCATACTTAGATTGGGTAAAAGCTTCTGCTTTTGATGAGTCGTTGGGGTGGTTGATAGCGTTTTGGAAGGCAATATGTTTGCGGTCAAGAAGTTCTTGTATAAAAGCTTCATTATCATTGAACCAGTCCTCCTGTTTTTTACTTGCTGCAGTGCCAAGAATTTCCTCACTCGCACTTTTTAAACTGTCTTTAATTTGTGCCCAGGTAGCAGCGACATCTACAGAATTGGTTTCTTCCAGTGCACTCAAATTCTCTTGAACTTTTTGCTTTAGCTGATCGACGGTTTGTTGGTCACGCAATTTACTAATACAGAGACGGAGTCTACGTTTTACTTGAGTTCTTCGGTGTTTGGGTCTCATAACAATTTTCATTTTAGAGACAACAGGACGATGATCGGTCCAACATTCGCTATCAATGCGCGCCTTTGTAATTTGGACGTCCTTGAGATGCTTCCTACGTACGATAACATAGTCCAGTAGATGGCAGTGACCTGATCTGGGGTGACGCCAGGTGCCTTTAAATTTATCCTTTTGTCGGAAAATGGTGTTTGTTATAACTAGATCATGTTCGGCGCATTTAGTTAGGAGTAGTTGACCGTTAGCGTTCATGTTGCCCAAACCGTTCTTGCCTATGATGCCTGGCCAGGTGTCTGCATCTCTCCCTACTCTAGCGTTAAAATCGCCAAGAATAACGAGTCGTTCCGTTTTAGGTATTCTACAGAGGGTTTCTTCCAGCTGTTGATAGAAGCTTTCCTTGGTTTCGTGACTTGCATCCAGAGTGGGAGTAGGCGCTTATTAGATTTACCGCGTTGCCATCTGATAGCTCATAGCGTAGCAGCATTAGACGCTCGGATAGGCCTTGTGGTACTTGTGTTAAATTGGATACAAGTTGATTCCGAACGGCAAATCCTACTCCATGTTGTCTTCTTGAATTGGTGGGAAGACCTTTCCAATAGAAGGTGTAGTACTTTTCTGTGAGAGAGCCTTCCTCCAAAAATCGAGTTTCGCTGAGAGCTGCAACGTCAACATTAAGTCGGTGAAGTTCTCTATCTATTAGAGCAGTTCTTCTTTCAGGCCGATCGGTGCGAGTGCTGTCGTTCAAAGTACGAACATTCCAAGCGCCGTAGATGAAAGAATTAGTTTTGTTGGATTTAACTTGTCGGTGTTTTTTCGACATTCGATGAGGTGTCCCTGTGGGCACCCTCCCCCGGAGATCCGATCGGGAGGGTATTTTACCTCGGGATGATTTTTTATTACTATGTAATAGTTTGAGATACTAATTTTAATGAAGAAAGCAAAATAGGATAGGTACAGCAATTGTATTGGACAAAAATAAGAGATTTCTTAAGTAGATCAAATGAAAAAATGGAGTTCCTGTCTTGGTTTTTATGATATTGTGGGATGTTTAGAGATTTTTTTAAATAAGAAGATTCCTGTCATGGCTACCTAGACTTAATGCAATAAAATGGCTATTAACTGTCATTTTAAAAACAAATACCATATTGCGCTATATGGTTGAAAAGAAAATTTAATGACGAATCAGATAGATAGAAAATATACAGGGTACCATTTAAAATAACAAAGTTTGGGTTACTTCCGCTTAAACCGGAAGAAAATATTTGATAGGCTCAAAAAAAGGACAATATACAACTCTCCCAAAATCAATAATTGTACCTTCTTAAATAGCACAATTACAGTGTGTTACGTGTCTCCTGTGTATAGAATGTACAGTGAGTAACTGCGTATAGCTTAATGGGAGAAATTTTTCTTTATGAATACGAAAACTACGGAAACAAATATCATGCAATAAAATTTTTGTGCACCATTATATGGTTCTTATAGCAACATTTTCTTTTCAGCGGTTATCAAAATGTTGAGGAAAATCAGAGAATAAATTTATGTTCTTGCTCACTGAAGCTTATTTAGAACAATAAAAATGGAGCTTTTTATCAATCAATGATTACTAAAGTAAATAAATTTAAGTTATTTTAGGTTTAATTATTGTCAGTAGTTCAAGAGCGGTTTCATGAAACATCGAAGTGATGAAAATTAAAAAGTATCCTTTTCGTAGAGTTGTACCGCGCTTAATGTTCGCCTTCGCTTGCGCAATCCACGTTACGCATTGCGCTATCCTTCCTCTTTACACGCTTTTATTAGCTTCACCTGTATGTTTGTTTGTTTGTTTGTATGTAATGGAATTTTTGAACGTTATTCTCACATCCTTCAAAACGTCATATTAAACTGAAACTTTGCACACTTATCAAGGACCTATGACAATACAATAATGTGACAACTTTGTCCTAATGTCCTCACCAGGATCATCAGGATAAAATTTAAAAAATGACTAATCTATTGTTGATATTTTGCCGGAGGCGCAGCTGTTATTAATATAATGTATTTGCCGCTGTATAAGCCCTTGTTAAACTCTAGTTCCAACTTTAATACATACATTATGATGTAATATTAATTATGTGCGGTTGTGCGGATACTCAGCGGTTTTGAAAAGCGGGCGGTTATCAGCTGGTTTCTATATGTATCGGTGTTCATGATGCTAATTCTAAAATTCACCCAATGCAATATATTGGTGAGAAACGTGCCGAGGGATGAATAGCAAGAGGGTGACTAAAAAAAATTATAGTTTAAGAAAGCTAAAAAAACACGCTTTAATAGCAAACCGAACTACAAAGTAAAATATAAGAATGAAGTGATTGACAAAAAAAAATCATTTTATTGTAAAAAGCGTGGGGTGTTTTACTATATTTTTATAATTATACTTTTATCAATAGCTACCAATAAAGTATTTATAACAATTGATATCAAGCACCCCACGCTTTTTACAATAAAATTAGTTTTTTTGTCAATCACTCTTATTTTTTAATTTTTAGTTCGGTTTGCTATTAAAGCGTGTTTTTTTAGTTTTTTTAAACTATAATCTTTAACGTAGTATCATGTGGTCCTTCAGAATCATCATTTTTCTGCAAAGATTGTTTAATAATCTTTTAATAGTCTTCGGATATCATTGGGAAAAATCTATATGAGTATCGGCACCAACTGGAGAAAGTGAATCCTCAGCAGCATGCGTTCCGATTATACTAATGTTGAATAACTTATGCGGTACATTTCTCTTAATAAATGCCTTTATTAAAGAAAATGAAGATTTAGTCTTAAAGTGGATTACTGTTACGCTTAACTCTATAAAGTACTGAAATTTCTAGTTGACAAGCGAATTTGGTTGGAACATAAAGATAACATTGTACAGAAAACATAAAAAAAGAAAAGGAAATCGTTTGCTTCTGTGAGGTACCGCGTTATTATTATCCGCTTCATACCTAATGATATTACTACTGATCGCTGAGTAAAAATGTTTTTAACTTACCTTAAATGTTATAAGATTACAGGTTCTCACAGAGGTAGGTAAAGAATTCTTTTATTGCATTATAAGACAATGTTTTTTTTAAATAAGGAGGTTAAACATTTGACGCGATTGTAATTTACTGAGTGCTGTTGATCCCTTTTGTAAATTTGTTGTACAATGGCACATCAGACCGAATAATGGAATGCGCAAGGATATGAGTTGTACCTAGATATGTTAAATTATAACACACTTTAAAATTTAAAGCCTGTCAAAAAAGCAACTCTAACCTGTAACATGTTTATTTAAATTGTAATAATTGTATAATTGCATAGACTAGGCATGGCACGCTTTGCTATTTTGCACCAATTTCAAAATTTAATGGTTTAGCACTAAAGATCGGTTGCCGCCAGCAAGGATCTTTACAATTAATACAGCTATATAGATTTTTGGAATTCAGCATCGGCATCGTAACTCTAAGATTTTATATGTTGACGGTGTTGCCCACTTGATGAGATTTTGTTTTTGGTCAGTATCTATTTTAAGTGCTCTAATGGCATGTTCCTCTACCGGTCTATTATCTTTTGATTCAACTGCTAGCTTTCCGATCTCTTAAAGTATATATGTTATATAGGTTATTTTTTTCAAAAGCTCCATTTTAAACGAAATTTCGAATATCGGAAACCATTTGGGCTCACATTATTTCGCATACTTATTATACCATTGACGACGGTAGTAACAAATTGTGGAGGATTGAAAAATTCCTCACTCATTCGTCTCTTTCGAAACGGATCTTTCCGAAAGATATTAGCTGTTCAGTGCACCTCACTACTGGTTCTGGTACCGCTATTTATTAGACTAAGTGTAGCAATGGCCCATGAGAAGCAACTTTGAGCAGTTTTTCTTTTTCACTACCATAATGCTTAGGTATTTGATGAAAGACCGCATCAACAGACCTCAATATCCTGGCCAGAAATAACCTCAGTGGCTTAAAAGATACGATCAAATATTTGGTTAAAATAATATACATTCTTTAGAAAGTTCTGCTTTATGTTCAGCACTGTTACATGAAAACGTTAACGTGTTAAACCAGTTATAGTGTATACTACCAGAATTGAAACCGTATAAAAACTAAAAGCCGGCAAAAACAGTCGGCATCTCTTTATTATTTTTCTTATGACAAGCATTTCTCTTTACCTTCGCAAGCGATGCCGGCTGTTTTTGCCGGCTTTTAGTTTTTATACGGTTTCAATTCTGGTCGTATACACTATACTATGCGTTACTATTACTAAACGTAAGGGCCATGCCTGTCGTTCTCCTCTTACGAGATTGCGTCCATCACTTCAAGTCTATAATCCACCCGCGTCAGATTTTGTGGCTTTAGGATATTAACCTAATGAGTAACCACTCATGTCCTTAATTATAGTCATTATTCTACAAGATCTCAAGAGTACGGCTCTAGAGCCCCGCAGGAGGCTCTGGAGGCATTGACATCTTGCTTTATACCAAAAACAAAAATGCTGTATTATGATTTCATAATTTTTTCGGCTAACACTGGACCACCAAAATTACGTCTTAAACCGAACAAACTGGGCGCACAGCAATATGTAGGAATGCGACCGAACTATTCACGGCGTAATGTAAAGCCCACTGGTATACTGTGTCCTTTACCTCTTTCGGAAAATAAGTAAAATGCATTGTGGATATTTTAGCCCCCCTCAGGGGTTATGTTACGATGCACCTGTGAAAGTCCACTTTTTCATTGGTGAAGAAAAACCAAAATTTGATGTTACCCAATAACGTGGGAAGCGAGAACTACAGTGGAAAATTGTAGGGTCGGCCCTATTTTGATTTATTTAAAATTTACGGATTAATATCACGTTTTTGACATTTTAAGTCCTGTTCCTAATTTGCGGGGAAGGTGCAACAAATAAACCGTTGTACCGCTGCAAAAATGTCTTTTACTATCTTTTTGCTGGCTATTTGTCGATAGGTGCTGGGGAAGTATAGTTCAAGCAGGAAATATCTGAGACAGAAAAAACACAACAAAAACTTTACGACCTCATTAAAATACCAGTACTTTCTTTGTGCTGTTCGCAAATTGACTCGCTTACCTTTATAGGTTTTTAATGTGCGTCGGGAATGCTTCATGTCAGACTTGGCGCCATAGCCCGCGGCGATATAATTATGTCGTCATTTTTTTTGCGTTTTTTTTTACTGGGATCTATTTATTTCAACTAGCGCAATGGCCCGCGGTGATAATAATTATGTCGTAAAGTTTTTGTTATGTTTTTTCTGTCTCAGATATTCCCTACTTGAACTGTACTGGATTATTCGTTATAAATTATCACCGTTATTATTGCCAATAGGAAAAAAAGTTTTAAATAAAAGTTGTGTGGTTGTGACTGAATTTTATTAAAATGTTATCAAAAGTACAGTAGCGTGCAGATTTCAGGGGATACAAGAAAATAATATATTTTTTAAATGTAATACCCTGTATACTATTAAAGTTTTGGAATGATCCTTTTTTTCATGATTTTAAAAATATACCATACGTTACCCCTATTATATACCGTTTTTGAGTTATTAAACGTCGAATATCTTAGTTAAACTAGTTACTGTAAATATGGAAAAGTTAACATTATTAAAGTGAGCTATGAAAATGACAACTATTATGTTTGATAAGTGACATTTCTTTAGTGAAATAATCAAAATGGTTCACAGTGAGGTAGAAAAAGTCCAAATATTTATTTGTTATATACAAAATAACAAAAATAAACGTGCAGCAAAAAGAGCATATTAGAGTGCTGTATCCAAATCGTCCAACACTATCAAAAAATACGTTCGAAAATATTTACCGAAAGGTGAATAATACCTCCAATTTTAGTAGAAGCAAACCAGGATGAATAGCTAGACATTTCGAAGGTAAGCCCATCCATATTTATTCGTGAATAGACTTTTTTGAAACGTTGTATTATTTTTTAGAAAATTCTGACAAGTTTTAACACAGGCTCCTAAAAGGAAAAGGCTGGACTTTTGCCGCCAGATGATTGAAAAGTTGGATGAAAATCCTTTTCTACTGCAAGAATTGTTAATAGGAAAAATGGAAGGTCGTGGAAAAACAATCACAGCAGAAAAAGATTGGTAAAACAAATAAAAATATCAGGAAGAAGAACTGTTAGAGTTTGGTGTGGAATTTTCCGAAACAAAATTGTTGGACCTATATTTTATAATTATACTTTAACTGGAGTTGCCTATCTGGAAATAATTATTCCAGAAACAGAATATATTCTTTTGCAGAATTTTCTGGAAGCCGAACTTGATATCATTTGGACTCCGCATAGTGTCCTACTCATTCGAGATCATTTGAATAATGTATTCCCAATAGGGATAGGGAATAATGGAACAATTAAATGGCCATCTAGCAGTCCGAATTTGACCCCTATAGATATTGTCAATAATAACAGTATTCAAGACAAGATTCGATTTGAAATAAATAATCTGAATGTAAATAATGAAGCCATTTACGGTGCAATTATAAATATAATAAGACGTTATTAATTATGCATTGACAATAATGGTGGACACATCTTTTATCATTTATTTATATTTAAATTTCATAAATAAATCTGTATCTATTTTATGTAAATATTTGGTTTTTTCTTCCTCACTGTAAACCATTTTGATTATTTCATTAAGGAAATGTCACTTATCAAACATAATAGTTGTCATTTTCATAACTCACTTTAATAATGTTAACTTTTCCATATTTATAGTAACTAGTTTAACTAAGATATTCGACGTTTAATAACGCAAAAACGGTATATGATAGGGGTAACGTATGGCATATTTTTGAAATCAGAAGAAAGGATCATTCCAAGAATTTAATAATATACAGGGTATCCCATTTAGAAAAAACACTATTTTTTGTATCCCCTGAAATCTGCGCGCTACTGTACTTAACGATGATAAGGTGTGGGTAATTTATAATGAATAACCCTGTACCATCATGGCACCGCCACTAGTGAGAGACATTTTTGCAGCGATATCACGGTCTAAAAGGACACATTGTTGACTAAAGTACACTAGGCCAATTCAGCTTACTTTGACTGCGCTACAAATTTTTTAAATGTTCATGTAGACCCCATTATAAATGGTCTTATATTATAGTTACCATGAAAATCGGTATTTTTGTCCGATACAAGTGTTATTCATTGATTATTTATATTTGTTTAGAACTTCTACAAAGTGGGCCGTATCATTTCTACTCAACTTATTTCGATTTTTTCTCTTTGTCTCATATATAATGTATATATCTCTCTATAACTCTTTAATAAAGAATAAATACTTTTGGAATATTAAAAGAAACATGTTATATTTTTATCAAATAACTTCTACTATAAAAACTTAATTTTAAAAGTCTCATTCGTGATTACGGCACAAACATTTGTTAAAAAATCAATAAACGATACCAATTGTTTCTACTTTAAAGAATGCTGCATCATATGCATAATTAAATGAAGTTAAGCTTTAGGTACAATAATAAAAATTATTACAGTCATAATATCATAATTAGGATTATCTATCTTATAAAAATGAAATATTAAACATGCCGTGTACAAAAATGCTGAAGTCGCAACTAAAAATAATATTGTATTAAGATGACCATATCCAAGGGAAATCAGATAGAGAAATTGCTTCGTGTTCATTCGTTTTGTTTTATTCTCCATTCATTTTTTATTGTGTATTCATTTTTTAATTTAAGTTGACATAAAATATGTTTAATTGTTATTTATTTTTTCAGCCCTATCCCACCATAGCCTGGGATGAACACATTCTGAATTCTAAGTGAAACCTTGAGGCACTGCTTATGATTTTTCTTGCCCGCAATAGTAATCAACTTGCCCACAATATTTTATTTTTCTCGTGTGCATGTGTGACGGTTCATTTAGAAGATCTCTAATGTATTCACTCAGGGAAAGAATGAGGGTTGAAATAATGCGAGAGGAATGTGTTGTAGGAAATGCAATGTTGTCAGATATCCTGAAATTATTTCTTTGGAAATATTTGGCATATATAAACACAGATAAAATATGGATTATCAACTTTGACTTTATGTACATAGAAAACAATTAGATCACTCACATGATATATCCATGACGACTAACTTTCAACTTCGCATTTAGAAGTAACAGGGGTTTTCTATTGATATATTTTCTGCGAATGAATTAGTTTCCCCACAGATTTATTTTCTGCCATAGTAACAATAAATATTTCGTTTTAATACTGCGCTTTATTTGGGAAAATATGAGTCGCAGAAATGTATTTAACACCGGTTCGATAGAAACTTTGAAACGTTGAATTTGGCATCCTTGTTAAACTCGAAATTGATCAGTTAATTACAAAATCGAATGATTTAAACTATGAATATTTCAAGGATTCATTGTAATGCCATTAATTTTTTGGTGCCTGATTAAATTTTACTAATTTTAAGTGCACAGTGGTAGAGTCTATTTTGTTTCTTATTTGTCTAAATAATTTGCAGATGGATAAAATCTCCGAAGTAGTATAGTTGAAGTAATCAGTTCCCGGCGCATAAAAACACAACGAAAACTTTACGACCTCATTAAAATACCGGTACTCTTTGTACTACTGTTCGCAAATTGACTCGCTTACCTTTATAGGTGCGTCGGGTCGTTTGATGACGGGCATGGCGCCATGGCCCGCGGCGATATAATTATGTCGTAAAGTCTTTGTTGCGATTTTTGAGTGCAGGGAGTCCTTACTTGGACTATACTTTAATGCTTTCAGCAAACAAGTGCCATATGACATGCTACCATTTTTTGACTGTTCGTTCTTTCGTCTGCAAGGGACTCCGGCTGGGCCGGCAATACGTTACTTACCACTAATTCTTGAATCACCTACCTGTAGGCCTCAATATACAGGGTGCAATCAGTTTCCTACCATTAAAAAAATAGTAATGAGGAACGATCATACAAACGAAATAGAACTTTTCCCTCTATGGGCACTTTAAAAAAACTGACCTACTTCAATAATTTTAATAAATGTGCATAGTTTTCTTGAGAACCTCTGCCTTGTACAATGTACCTACAGTTGAGAAGTAACATTTGAGAGTTTGTCACTTAATTATAAAAAAGTATAAAGACAGTCTCTCAAGATATGCGGTGCCGAAAGAAGGCACCAAATATCTATTTGAAAAGCTGCCAATACGAAATAATAAATGAAAGTCGTCGGCCTTCTTCAATATACTCAATGCGCAAAAAACAGGGAGATGTAAGTTGCAGAAAAATCTTGAATTTGGTTTTGTTTGAGTCAGCTTCTACTGACCTAATTAATAAATCGCAAAACAGTAAATAGATGAAAAATTTAACGAATGAACTTTTATTTAAAGAAAAAATATTATTAACATTGAAAACATTTTAAGAATAACTAGCTATAAATTCACTAGCTCATCGCCATATCGCCATTTTCTAATGATAATTTTTCTAATTCTTTATTTGAAAGATATGTACGAAACATTTTGTTTTGAATCTCATCTGCCATCTTCAGTTCTCACTGAAAGCTGCCTACTGCTGCTCCTCGTTGCTCGAACTGAACTTCAGTTCAGTTCAGAACTGAAGTTCAGTTCGAACTTGTTTTGTTTGTGAAAATAAATCAAACCAAATCAAAAGTTGTAAATGGGTGGCTCGTGCACTTGGTGTAGTCACATAAATGCGTACGACATCACATGCTTGCTGGCTTGGCAGGCGCCAGATCATCTGTACGCTGTGATTTTTTATTTCGTGTCGTTTTCGTTAGAACAAAGTTTGAATTCACGGCTAACAGTGCCTTTACTATTTAGAATGTCAAATAGATTCACATAATTTGCCGAACAGACGCGATTATGGTATCCGATTTTCCTTCAATGCGCAAATAAATACGATTATGACAAATATCGGCAACAATATCAGGCCCGTCCTAGCTCATGGCAGTCGCAAAATTAACTACATCACTATAGCAACACCTACAGGATCGCAGCGCATATCGCGTAGCAGGCATGTGATGTCACCCGCCTAGCCTCGCTCCAAGAGAGCATTTTCTAGCCTCCATGAGTTGAGGTAATTTTTATTACAAATTACGCCGAAAGTAAATGATTACTTTTTTAAAAATTTTGGAGGGGTTTATAAAACCCATAAATTTATCATTTCCAGTTAAAAACTAAATTTTATGCACAGACCTAATAGGGATAGGTCTAAGTACTACATAATATGTGCTTAATTATATAAGTAATGTTGTATGCTGCCCTCTATTGGAGAGAGATGTAATTAGTCTCTGGTCAGAGTACAGGAAGACCTATTTATTTGGTTGCCAGTAAAACAGCGCCATCCAATTTGAGCAGAGAGTTTAGTTCAGTATAGAGTACAGTACAATTCTGGTATGGGAGATCAGATAAGATAAAGAACAGTAACAAGTTGTGAATTGTCATAGTAGTAGTAGATGAAACTTAAGAGTTAAAGTTAATGTGATATTATTAATACGGATTATTTATTGTAATTTAACTCATTAAAAAATCAGTAGTTTATAAAGATTTTTGTTGCAACTGCAATAAACTTATTGAACTTACGTACAGGATGGTTACTGAAGGGTGTAAACATGTAACAGGAAATTATTAAAAACTCTTCTAAAGTGTCAGCACGGTATCTCAAGCCGCCCTATACAAATCCCAAATATACACTTTAGTGAGCAGTGTGTCACTCGCACTTCGTATATGCTTGGGCTCGTACACACAGTTTTTACGCCTGATGTCGGTAAAATTGCACGAGTTAAAGAGAAGTTAGTCACTTTTTATGTATTGTGCAATCACTTCCCACACGACTCGTAAATTCTCGCAAGCATCGCGATATATAGGGATTGCTTGTTGTATCCTGTAATTCCCGGTATTCGTTTAATCAGTTGTTGTTAGTCTCTATAATAATTATCAACACTGTTTTTGTGTGTACTTTGTTTTACAAATCAAAAGATGGAATTTTCTAGTGATTCTGTATTTAAGTTCTTAGATTTGTATGAAAAAAACCTCTATTGCAGAATCCTAAGCATTCACTGCATAGGAATAGAAAATAGTGTTCGGTAGATGACTTAAAGAGTAAACGCGATACACTGATGGCAACGTTTCGGCCACTCCTAGATATAAACATTGTGAATAGTCTCGAAGATAGACAATCATTTTGAATGAAGGAAAGGCAAGTAAATGCAAGTTTGTTAGAATGCGTATGATGCAAGTGCATACGATAGTATGGGAGGTCTATACTCGCCATCGATAGATTATCGTACTTGTGAATATTCGCGATGTGTATGAGGCCGGCTTTAGTTTAATTCTTTGTAATATTATATATATCTTAATATTCAACATATGCACTCAAAAAGGTTTTTCTACCTGACGCTTTATGGTTCTCTGCTTTTTATCACTTGTTTAGGAAACTAGCTCAAAATTTATTAACTTTCACTATTTAACTATTTAAATCATTGACTGGCAACTTTTAATCGATTATCCACTTTGGTTTTTCAAAATTTTACGATATTTTGCGGAATTTCTATAGGTGCGCTTTGTTTAAGTTATCTCACTTCGTAAAGCTTTTTATCATTTATTTGCAACATTTTCGATGGAGTGCACCTTCACGCGACCGCTCTCTTCGAACACATGTTGAGAATCCATAATTGTTATGATTATTAAATTTGTCTAAAAAATAAATAAATATTTATGGAAAGTAAGTGCGTAATTTACAGCAAAAAATTATAAATATTTCAAATACTTAGACTTGCAACATATTAGGAAAAATTCATGTATTAAGTTTTGCTGCTAGATACATATATATCTTTTTTGTGTTAAATTGTTAACGATGATTCTGATTTTAATGACTGATAACATATCACTTTAGTCCTGAAGAAGACAATAAAGCTTGTCGAAACGACGACTTTAAAGAGGATATAAGGTTTGCTCCTTTTATTTTATCCAACTTCCGACGAAATACTTACCTAACATATATTTTGTGAATAAAATATTGATTTTCTCTTTTCCATGTTGTTTCTTATTAATAATCCTATGCTTTTTTTGAGAGGGATAAGCAAAAGTCACCTGGGCCAGTGATTTTTATCAAAAACTGGCATTAATTTATTTTCGTTACAACTTCCCATACAGAGATCCAACTGCAAGGGATTTTACAAGTAAAAAACTAAAAAATAATTATATAGATCTAAATAATTAGATTAAATAACTAAAATGACAATAAGAATATACAAAATAAATATAATAAATCATGATTGCTTAGTGTCACCTTAAAAGTTATATAATGAGTCAGAGCTGCACTCTGTTGTCTAGATAGAGGGGTTATGAGACTGCAGTCCCCACCAGATACTAAGACATTTTTTTAATCACTAAACTTGTTTTTCATTCATTTTATTTCCTTAAAAATTTGACAATATTTCTTTGTGGCTTGACAGCCTCACACAGGGCGCTGCTTTCGGCTTGCGTACACAAAGTTATTCCAACTCTACTTCTATTCATAGTCGTAGTGTTGACGGAGGCGAAGACATTATTAAACTATAGTTATATTATAGTTATTTCATATTCATTGTGTGTGTCTTTAGAATAAGTTAATAAACTATATTTGATACTATTTTGACCTTAGCCCCCTCCCCAGACGAAAATCTTGGATTTCGTCTAACGGGTCCGGCAGAATGAAATACCCATTTTCAAAGTGAATTCATGTCATAATATGAGGTATAAATTCAAATCAAGTTGCCATGCTTTCGCGATAAATGGAAATTCAAGGCAGTTGTTAAACTGTTTGCGAAAAATGTCAGTTTAGTTATGAATATGGAGCGAGCGTTGGTCAAATATTCAACGTTCTTTTGTGGTTGAAGCTTATTTAAAAATAACAATTGTGTTGTAATCAGCCAGCGTTTATTTCGTCGTCACTTTCATTTAAATCCACGAGATCCAGTTTCTAGTCGAATAACAATTTAAAAGTGGGTACGCAAGTTTCGCAGTACTGCTTCATGTGCCAGAAAAAAAACAAAAGGAAGAAGAAGAAAAACTGTGCTACTAAGTTCTAAACGATCTGCAAAACGACAAGCATTAGCACTCAATATTTTGAACTGTAGTTATCGCCGCATCCTAAAAGACATTTCCATCCCTATAAAATTCAAGTAGTACAAAGACTTCTGCCTCAAGATATTGGAACACGGCTTGATTTTTGCGAATATTTCGAAGGGCTATTTGCTGAAAACCCGAATATCGTTGATTGCTTGCTTATGTCAGATGAAGCCCATTTTCATCTGTCCCTATATGTTAACTGACACAACTTTCGCTTCTAGGTGACGGAAAATCCTCTGAAATTGCAAGAAGTACCGATTCATAGCAAAAAGGTTACTGTGTGTGGTGTGCAGTATCCGCCTTTGGAATTTTTGGGTTATCTTCTTTGAGGAAAATGACTTGACGACTACTGTTAAATCATAACGTTATCAACAAGTATTGCGTAACTTTGAAACAACTTCGCAATGTTAGTGTGGATATTCGAAGGATACGGTTTTAGCAGGACCGAGACGCCACTTCCCAAACTGCTAGGGATTCTATGATAATTTTGCGAAGAATGGTTCCTGGTCACGTCACTTCGAAATTTAGGGACATCAACTGGCCGGCACGGTCACCGGATCTCTCAGCCTGTGATTTCTTTTTATCGGGCTACTTAAAGTCAAAAGTGTTTTCTAATCGACCGCAAACTTTGGAACAACTAAAATATAAATTTCGGACAGAAATTAATGCAATCCCATTAATTAAAATGTTGGAGCGGGTGATGAAAAACTTTCGTGTTAGGCTTCAAAAGTGCCAGCAGCGTGGAGGGAGTCATTTTACTGATGTAATATTCAAAAAATAAAATGTCCGTGTTTCCTCGAAACCCTCGTTTTTAATTTCTGAATAGAAATCTAGCCATTAATAAAAAAAATCAATTTAAAATGGTTACTTCACTCTGTCAGACCCGTTATTTATATTATACCATGATACATCGTAGTTGGAATATATACAGTACGGGGGAAACAACAGCAAACTTGCTATAGGTATCAATTTGGAATTGTTTTCCTCTTCGCCACAAGTGACCAGGGACGTAAATCCGGCATGAGCTTGGGTTTCACGCACCGGTACTGACGGCCCGTGATGTCTGTGTGCGTTTGTGGATGGGTATGACATCTATCCGCATCTGTGGATGGGTATGCAGTGATGATACATGCCTTTCGGTCATGCGGAGCTCTGATCGAGTGGACCTTTATTTTCCTAGCTCTTCGTGGGAACAAAATGAAGAGAAAAACCTTAAAACAAAAACCAGATCAGGCTGAAAGGCCAGAAGGCTAACTAAAAGGCCCAGGCCGAAAACACAGCGAGAAGGCCAGGTTGCGCCATAGGCTAAAGAGCCAAAAGTACCCAAGGGATAGGAAGGTGCTCAGGCTAAAAGGCCAAGCACATCCCAAAATCCCAAGTGAAGGAGCAATAAGATCAACTCTGAGGAAGGAGGTTGACCTAATGACAGACGCAGAAGTGCGAGCTGCTCATCTGTCCGGAGTCTCAAAAAGGGGCTCCAAAATCTTGTCAGAGCTGCTCGAGATTTTTACGAGGCTAAAAGGGCCATAATCAAGAGCAACTTTGGCAGGATCCAGAAAAGCCAAGCAATGGCAAGATCAAAAGATTGCCATTCAAAGGCTCGCGGGGTAAAGGAGAAGGACTAGGAAGGCCGCACCAAGGCCCAAAAAAGGTTCCGACAGGAAACTGTCACACTTCCCAGTGGTCAGCGGGGGAAAAAGGGGGCAAAATTGGAGGAGCTGTCCCTCAAGGATACCCTCTCCGCCGTAAAGGTAGCGGTGGTGCAGGACGGTTTACCGATGGAAACGATGGAGCAGGAGAGGCTGAAAGCCGTAAAGCTCCATTACGCAGGCCTACGAGAGTATTTCTGGTGGAGGGCCTCAAGTGCGCTTTGCTAAGTGCACACACAGGCCAGGCTATCTCCTGGTGGCTGCGGAATGTCGTCCCTACGTTCCAGCCTTTGAAGGCGCAAGCCTCAAAACGCTGGAGGTGGACGAGATTCCGGGGCTGTGCGCGTGCACCGTGTACGTCGCCGATGAGGAAGGCCAATGGGTGGAGGCCAACAGAATACTCACCAGATTAAGGGTGAGTAACAAAGGTTTAAACACCAACCTCTGGACGGTGTTTGCAAAGACCCCATGGACAAACAGTCCATGGATTTAACATCAAGATCCCATCTCTAACAGAGACAAAATTCAGAAATTCCCGAGATACCAACTGGGAAGGATACCTCAGTGGGTATCTGGAGGGAGGAATAGCGTCTGAAAGAAACACAGAGAGCCTTGAAGTGGCAGTGGAACAGGTAAGTGAGGCGATGGTAGCTGCCTACCAGGAAAACTGTCCGGAGAAAACAAGGAAAACTTGAGGTAAAACAGTCTGGTGGAATAGTCACCAGGAAGGCCTTAGGGCTGAGGTTAGAAGGCTATTTAATAGGACCAAATCCAACCAAGACTGGGATACCTACGAAGCAAAACTCACGCAGTACAATAAAGAGGTCCGCAAAGCAGAGAGAGACTCATGGAAGAGATTCTGCGAAGAGGTCAGTGATGGCCCCGCAGCTTCCAGAACACATAGAGTCCTGGCCAAGGACGGTTGTACTGCAAACGAAGTAGGTTTTATCAAAAAAGATGATGAAATCTACACGGAAACAATGACGGAAAGTATCAAATTGCTCATGGAGGCACACTTTCCGGGCTCACTGATATTAGCAGACCTAGAGGACAGGCATTATCCAGACCAAAGGCCAGAACGGCCCAAACTCGCGGACTGGAGGTTGGCCACCGAGGTTATAAAACCTGGCAAAATCAGATGGGCAATAAGTAAATTACAACCACTCAAATCTCCTGGGATGGGCGGAATATATCCAATCTTGCTAAAAAAGGGGCTATAGGTATAATACCTTACTTATGTAAAATATTCAGGGCCTGCTTGGCCTTGATAGATAGATACATTCGAGACACTACTAAGGGAAAATCCCCTGCGTGAACGTCAATGTGCATACCAGCCGGAGAGGTCGACAGACCTTGCGCTGGATGAATTAAACAGACTACTAGCAAAGTCCTTAGAGGACAAGGAAATGGCAGTAGTAACATTTCTAGATATAGAAGGAGCGTTTAATAACGCGACAACGAACTCACTAACGAGGGCACTATCAAACAGAGGACTCCCAATAGCGATGTGCCGGTGGATTAAAACCATCCTACATAATAGGATTGTAATATCCAATCTAGGTGAGGTCTCCATTGAGACGAAAGTGAGCACAGGCTGCCCCCAGGGAGGTGTACTATCTCCAGTACTGTGGGCTATAAGGGCAGATCCCATTCTAGGCATACCCACTGACGTAATGGTCCCAAGGTATAACTTCAACAAGAACTTTCAGACTATAATACTAGACAGGGATGACTGGAAAAACCGTCCTCCCATAACAGCACAAACAGTCTGCTACACTGACGGCTCCAAGACAGGACAAGGAGTCGGATTTACGGGACAAAATCAAAAGCCATCAGTATCCCGATAAGTCTAAGGAAATACGCAACAGTGTTTCAGGCTGAAGTGATCGCCATACACTGTTACGCAAGTGAGACAATAGGACAAGGCACTGTTAACCAGTCGATTGCCATTTTCTCTGATAGCCAAGCGGCAATAAAAGCAATGAGTTTCATGCAAAACAACTCAAGATTGGTGTGGGACTGCTTGATGGCCCTTACAGAGCTGGGAAGTCGGAGCAGAGTGACCTTAGCATGGGTACCAGGACACGAGGGACACAGAGGAAACGAAAAGGCTGATCAACTGGCCAAGGAAGGCGCACTTGAAGCCCCAATAGGACCCGAGCCCTTTTGTGGCGTGGCAAAGCTACGCATACGAGCAGCCATTAAGGAATGGGTGCAAAATAAATCTCTGGAATGGTGGAGGAATCTCCCAAGACAGATACAGTCCAAAGAGTTCATTAAAGAACGTTTGGCCAAATTTATGGAAGATCTACTAAGCCAGAATAGAAAGGCCATCAGAGTAATAGTAGGCCTTCTAACTGGGCACTGCCGGCTCAGTAGATACATGAGTCTAATGGGCCTGGCAGAGGACGCAACATGTAGGTTCTGCCAAGAGGAAGAGGAAAACTCAGTTCACGTATTGTGCCACTGTGAAGGCCTGGCGAGACTGAGATCCTAAGTACTCGGAGAAGAAAAACCAACGACGGACAGCAATACAAAAGGGCCTTTATCAAAGCTGTGGAGTCTAGTATAAAGGACAAAGCTGGATGAGGTACTATAAGGAATGTATTCTATGCACCACAATAGACCCGAAAAGGTCGGAGTGGTAGCAGCTAAATAGCCAGCTCTTTGGTTTATCTATCTATCTATCTATCGTACATATAAATTATTTCCGTCCAATTATTCAATCTATTATTTTCACCGAATTTACAAATAAAAAGGTCAAATAATGTGGAGTGACATTTATCCCGAGTGAAAAGCCTACAATAAATCTAATTTAACAATTAATTTTAGTAAATGTTTTTTTGTATTTTAGTTCCTTCTTGTTATTATTGTTCTTGTTTCCTTATTTATCATTAAATATTGAAATTCTCAAAAACTTGTATTTCCTTATTTTAAAAAAATATGCCGCTATTATATATATTATTATATATATTAAATATATAAAAACGAGAACCAAGTGTCTCTAACATTTATTTTGGCATTTGCTACCTCCTCTACCAACCCCATTGCCAAGCTCCATCTTATTGTTTAAGGGAATTAAAAATTAAATTGGGATTTAGTGTGTACATACGAGAACCAATGCCTCTAAAAAATCCCCCGCTCTATTATTAAAAGGAGTAACAATGGCAAATGAAAAACTGAAAAAGTGAAAAAATTAAAAACTGAACAAATGAAAACTAAACAAATGAAAAAATTAAAGACTGAAAAAGCGGATGACGAAAAAATGAACGACTGAAAAACTTAAAAAAATGAATGATTGAAAAAATGAGACTGAAAAAATGGAAAATAAAAATTAAAAATAACAATTTGAGACACGTTTAGAGAAAATTTCTTAGAATCTCGAGCCTAATCGATAGACCGATCTTGACCTTTTGAGCCGCATGGTCACGCGAGGCCGGAGGCCGAGCTCAATGATGCCGAAGGCATCAGCCCATTTCTAGTAGCCAAAATAAAATTTTACAGTTACCAAATTACAAGGGACTGGAAATGAGGGCGGGAAGTAGAGGTAGGTAATGTAACACTTCCAAACTTTCAATAAAGTCAGTAATATCAACATTACATACATGGTTGTAAATAAATGTTAATACCAACTAGAAACTAATTTCACGGATACATGGATACTAATTAATTTGCCATCCATGGATACACAAAAATATTATTATGATGATCAAATTTTAAAAATCTAATGAGGTATCAAAGAGAAATAAGACATTTACAAGTTTTAAGCATTTTACATAATTATTGTGGGAAAACACCTCCACAACTAATATTTTAAATTATACTCGCATCTAATTGACAGAGTATCCAATAGTTTTTTCATCATTCATTGACTAATGGTTATGTCCTGTTCTGATTGTTGCTTTTGGGCTTTAATTAATTTTTAAGGGAATAACGACAATCCTAGATTATTGTTCATGATTTTCTTCTTTTTTTTTATACATTTATTTAACGTCGGCCTATTTCCGCTACTGAGGCCTAACACCGACGCCTGTAGACGAGCTACCCCCAACCAGGAATTTTGCCGAACCTCTTCCCTTAAAAAGAGTAGGGATCTTTTACTTGCCTAACATTTAATAGACAAGGGACCAACGGCTTTACATCCCCTCCGAAGGATGGTATATCTCCTATACAACCCTCGCCTAAGGTTGTATAACTTCCGCGCATACACTGATATACAAGCCGCTGGAAGATGTGTGAGGCGAGAACGCGGTTTCCGTTGGAATGGTCACCATCCAAGTACTAACTGCGCCTGTCGTTGCTTTACATCGCATACCGAAGTATGTACATAGTAAAGACGCACCTACGCTCGCCCCTGATTTTCCTTTTGGTTCCATCTTATTTATAAGGACGTTATGATTTCTACGAAATGTTATTAATATAACTCAATGTATTATATAGGGATGGCAGCACTGAAAAGCGCTGTAAAAAATTTACGTACATATGGTCAATTTTCGCAGTTCTTATTTTTTAAATCTGAACAAAGATTTTCAAAAACATATGGATGTAAGACAATCGAAAGGTTATATACAGATTATAATAAAAAATCAGTTATAAAGTATGTACATAAATCTGATGATTCAACATTCCCGCAGATATCATTTTCTTAAAATCTGATAAAAATATTTGAAAATATATAAATATATAAGAAAATCGAAACGTTATAAACAGACGATGTTACAAAAAGAAATAAGTTGTATATACATAAAGCCAGTGATTCAAGATGTTCCCAAAATTGATTTGTAAAACGATACTTTTAACATGTTAGAGCCTTATTAGTATGCTACATTATTTGTTATCTTTTTTGCTATCTGCTCGTCCATCAATAAGCGAATACATTCGGACAGATTTTGAACTGACGGTAGGAAATAGAAGAAAAACGATTGTATTCACTATCAAGAACTAGACGGGATAACCGCAAACGAAACAGGTGTGTTTTTGGCTTGTGTTGTAAGATCATTTTTTCAAGAAACGCTCGAACACGTCGATTTTCCTATTAAGGACGACACTTTTCTTCACCTTAAGTGGTGGTAAGATCAAATCCTAAATTTTTAAATGACAAAGGGTGTCAAGTAGCACATAGTTTTCAATCCGGTTAAATTCTGGTTAAACCGGTATATACTTTTTAAATTTGAACTGTTTTCGAGAATTTGCAAAGAATTTAATGAAGTATTTCTCATGTAACTTTTGATTGCTTTTCATTGCAAGATGAATATTGCAATATTTTAAAAAATGACCAACAAGCCACAATAAATGTAGAATATTTCTAAATATATTATTTGGAAGCATCTAAGCGCAGTATGCTTACTTGAAATAATCATAATTTATCACTATCATTAATATAGTTTTTGTTAAAGTTAGTTATTTTTTGCGAAGTACATAAGAATATTTTGTATTTGTATTGTATGTATTTGAGAATAATAACAATAGTTTAGGTTTATTGTGGTCTGCTTGGCCTGAGATTTAATAAATGCGCCGCAATATGACATTACGTTGTTATTATAATTGAAGTTGACAAAGAACTTGTTTTTTCCCGCGCCGAAGATTGCAGACGTCGTATCGCTTCTTCTGTTACTGCTTCTTCATGGCGGAGAAAAATGATTTTCACAGGAATTTTCTTTTCCGTGTCTGAAGAAGTAGTTAAATCTGAGATCTTGCCAATCCTGTCGAATCATCAAGAAATATATTTTTTCGCCCACGACAATCTATTCATATGTCGCGTCGTGAACATTTTGTTAGTTCTTTAAATAATTAAAACAAAATTCATAATAAATAACTACTTTTTCTGTAGGATTAACAGAAAAAAGCTATTCCGAACAAACTAATTTTACACCACTTTATGATAGGATGGTAGCTGTAGCAGCCCCACTCCAGGTAGAAAACTTTAAATGAGTGCTCTCCCCTATAATACTAAGAAAGTTCCATAAATTTCATGTTATTTCAGGACTTAAAAATCAACAGGTTGATCGAAGTACAAATTATGTGATGTAATCCATTGAAATTCAACTTTGATGTCAGATGTCGTTGCAAAATGCATCGGTTTTTTTTTGTAGGTACGTTGATTATGATCATTTTATAATTAATTTTCCAGCGAAATGGTTAGTAAATTGATTATTAAATGATTTCTTATGAACAAGATGAGTAATCAAACGCAGATTATTACTTCAAATTGGCTATTACTTCGTATGTAACGTAGTTAAAATAATACACGTTAAATTATAATCATTCAAAGGTGGCATTAAAAATTTATTAACTAATTAAAGTTAGAAACATTAATAAAATTAATTTGTTTTTTATTTCATTTATTTCAAAAATAGAGAACTTTACTTTTAATCATTTTCACCGTCGGCGTCGCTAGTATTATCGCTGTTACTATTATCACAGTAGAGAATAGACCAGTATTCCCACTCGGCCGGAACAGTGGGATAAGATTTTCAGTGCGCAAGCATGCTCCTGGGCTTAAATTATCTGATGCGCAGTGGACAGCAGTGATGTTATTGGGTTGATGTTTATTGTTTACTGCAGTAGTGTACATGCAAATGCGCGTGGGATGGAAATAGTGGATGCGCAGTGGAATAAAAAAAAATCGAGTACAACAAACATCAAAAGGACCGCCGAGAAGTGAAAGTACTGGTCTATTCTCTACTGTGCTATTATTCTCTATTCCAGATATTTACATTTTATCAGTAAAAAAGCAAAATGTTAAGTTATAACATTGCATTCGCATTGATATTCAAGGCTAATTTAAGTATTAAAGTGCAATGCCGAAAAAGTTTTATACAATGTTATTTTTGGAGAAAGCCTGATGTCTCTTTCAACTACGAAACAACCTACCTGCTTACCTCCTTGTAGCTCAGGTCAGATAATTTATTTTTTCGAAAAATTCCTCAGTCCATTTTGTGAACGTGATAATTAGGAGAAAAGTAGTGGGAATTAAATGTATATGTTTTGGAAACAAAATATTATTTGAAACCTGTTGAAAAAAGGGCATGAAAGTACCGAAAACACAAAAAATACTACGAAATAGCTCGAAAAGACGAAAAAATGAGATTTTGACCATTACAATCGGTCAATAACTTTTTGGGCAAAAAATTAAAAACCGCTAAATATGGCCAGTTTTGCAATTTAATTACAGGGACTGTAATTATCGTAGGAAGTTGTTTCGGAGCTTAAATTGTAGCTTTTGTTGGTACGTACCTACTCGAAGAATTTCATGCAAAAATATTAATAACTTTTAGCGAAAATAGCGAAAATGTAAAAAAAGGTGTTTCCGAAAAACGGCGTGGAAATGGTCAAAAATGGTCAAATGGGGGAAGGCGCGATCATTTAGCGGTGCTCCAAGTCCGGTTGCGGGAAATACTTCCCCCACCACTCGTCACTTCCCCTCCGCTCGAGCGCCCGAACGTTCAAAATTCAGAAATAGCTCGATTTTCAAATGCGTTTTTAAGGTACTAAACGAAACCTTACGAAAATTTAAAGATAATATGGTTGTAGAGAATTTCATCAAGAACAAATACCTTTTTTGAAAAATCATTATATGACCATTTCCACGCCGTCGCTATTTCCGCTAACAGTTATTAATATTTTTGCCTGAAATTTTTAGAGTAGGTAGGTAGGTACCAACAAAAGCTACAATTTAAGCTCCGAAATAACTTCATACGATAATTACAGTCCCTGTAATTAAATGGCAAAAAATTGCCATATTTAGCGGTTTTTAATTTTTTGTGCACAAAGTTATTGATTGATTTTAATGGTCAAAAACTCATTCTTTTCGTCTTTTTACGAGCTATTTCGTAGTATTTTTGGTATAAAAGAAATTTTTCTTTCGCATCGAAAACGTGAAAAAACCTGTTTTCGGCACGTTCATGCCCCTTTTTCAAATAAAAATAAAATGAACTGTTTAATTACTGATTTAAAACGTGTACAGTCAAGTACCTGTATAGATAGCATTCGGTAACACATTGAAAAACTTTATTGCATAGTAGCTAGTCCCATTTCTGGTTTTCGAATAATCCATACATATGTTACCCTTGTTGCGCGTTGCATAATTATGTATGCTTTCATTTTTTGTGTAGTTATATAAATTGGCTTTCATATGCACAAGACATTGCAGTATATATGCGCAAAGCAGGGTAAGTATACCGAGCTTAAAAAAAAAAAATCTACAATCATCCCTGTATGATAAACCTGCAATGATTCTCACAGCTTTTCGTTGCATCGAAAGAACTGTGGGTGTATGTGCCGAGTGGCCCCACACCAAGATAGCATACGTGGACTAGTGCTTGATATGCCGTTAACACAGTTGACTGTGACAGGCAATTGTTTAGATTGCTCAGTAGGAAGATGTTACGGGATACATTCTTGCAGACAAAAACCGTGTGTTCTTCCCATGTTAACTTACTGTCTAAGATTACACATTTTACGGAGTGAGGGTAGTTCGACTATGAGGAAATGTGTTTTAAACTAAATATCATTGTCTCTGTCTTATCTTTATTTAAGGTCAACTGATTATTAGAAAACCATACATGCATTTTAGAGAGACTATTTTGTATCTCAGACAACAAAATTTCGTTATCATTATGGGTATGGGCTAATGTTGTGTCATCTGCAAAAAGAGCAAACTTTGCTAAGCGTGTACTGTTGGGCAAGTCATTTACATAAATAAGAAATAAAATCGGACCCAAAACAGAACCCTGGGGTCCGCCAAACTTAGTGTTAATTGGATCTGAATTGACGTTATTAAAATGAACAAACTGAGATCTATCAGTCAAGTAGGACGTAACCAATTTTTGGCTGGCCTGAGAAAATTTATAAAATTTAATTTTTCTGACTAAAATATTATGGGACACACAGGCAAAAGCCTTAGTGAGATCTAAAAATTGCACGTGTACAGACTCTTTGGCTTCAAAACCTTTATATATTACATTTATTAACGAATTAATTGCTAAAGTTGTGGACAATTTTGCTCTAAATCCATATTGACAACTATTAATAGATGGGAACTTTCAAATTAATTACTAATTTGACTTTTCAAAATTACCTCAAAGATTTTTGCAAATAAAGGCACAATACAAATCGGTCTATAGTTTGCAGGGTCGTCGACACAGTTTTTTTTTAAAAGGTAACACCTTTGACAACTTAGGCTGATACATTGATTGATAAGATTAGTCAGTGGAACGATAATAATATATTTAATACTTTGCAGAATTTTTAGATTAATGTCATAGGGATCTTTAGTATCAGAGTTGTCCAAATTTTCGATTACATCAAGTACTTGAATAAAAGTTACTTCCTCGAAAGTAAATTCCCCGTCTGCCCTGGTTATCATAGAGCTATTAAAATAATTTTCAAAATTCTCATTAGAAGGTGGTAAGATATTAATTAAGTTTTGTGCTATGTTCCCGAAATAGTTATTAAATTCATTAGAGGAGATAATTTCTGATGATTTATCTTGCTTGCATTTATTCGTGTTAATCAGATTCCACATTGCCTTTTGCTGATTTTTGTTTTGACGTATGTAGTTGTCATTTGCAGCTTTCTTGGCTTTTATTAATTCATTTTTATAAATGCGTCTTTTGTGTTTAATTAAATCTTTCAAATCATCAGTAGGGTTACTCCTATAAGTATCAAGAAGGAAGGGTATTGACTCTCTCATTAACCTCAGATCATCAGTGTACCAATGTACGTTAGTTTTTCTCATTATTTAAAATTTTGCATTTGGCTGGTAAAAATATATCTAAAGCGGAGGTAATCTTATCTAGAAAAAGATCAAATCTTTTATCAATATCAAAAGTTGTATCGTCGGTAAACCCCTAATTCATTTCTTGCAGATATCGATTCAAGTGAAATAGACCTGTATCGGAAATAGGTCTATAAGTAACTTGCTTTCCCAATATGGGTAGGCTTACAGTTATTTACGCTTAAGTTTAAACCAGTGTGATCTGATAATTTGGGATCAATTGTCTGCAAAATGCAACTATCACGAGAAAAATTAATAAATATATTATCTAGACAGTTGGTCAAACGTGTCGGAAAATTATTACAAACAATAAAACAAATGAGGTAAACAAATTAATTAGTGCATGTACATATTTTCCTGGGTTATTAAAATGAACATTCAAATCACCAGCAAGTAGTATTTTTTTATCTTTTTGAGAGATAAAGTTCAAGACACGCGTAAGTGTCTGCAAAAATATATCACCATGAGTTGGAGATCTATATGTAGTCACTCATCTTCAACCAGAAATACATTAAGTTCATTAACAGTATTTCTAAGGCATTGTATATTTAAGTGAAACACGTTAAACGAATTTCCATTGCAAGTGATTCCGGATTTATCAGAATTCCCGCTAACCAATTTTTTTACAGATAATTTTTTTCCTAAGTTAGAAGGGATATTTGTGAGAGCCGCGAATATAAAAAAAATAAAGAAGAGGGTATTTCTGAATTGACAAATCTATCGCCAACAGGCGAACTAATAATTAAATCACTATCAAGAGTATTATTATCTAATGTTACAACTACGGGCGTGCGAGAACCTGGTTCCTGGATCACTACGGGCGTAGACACATTATTACACATCTCGCTAGTTTGAATAAATATTAACGTTTTGGACAAATAGTTGGTAGCGAGAATGGAATTCACTATATTGGAAGCCGCAACGTGGGTATTAAACTTTCTTGTTTGTCTATTATTAATTTCAACAAAATTGAAATGACCTTCACTACATGCATTAAATTTCTTCAAGAACTCAAATCTTATATTAAACTTATAAATGAGTTTGTTTTTCGGACAGTCTTTAGAAAAGTAGGGAACAGATGCAAAAATAATATTGGTATGGACACATAGCTTAAGTTTATCACAAATGTTGCGGAAGGAAGGGGTTCTATTGCTGTCAATATCGTTTCGTCCTCCTTCTATGATAATAAAATCTTGTAAAGTAAAATTCTTTGTCAAGTTTTCAATATTTTCTAATACTTGATACAAAAGTGCACCGGGTTTTTTCAATGAAATGATTTCAAATAGGTTTCCATCCAAACATTTCCTGAGTTGAAAATTAAAGTTTATGTCATCTGTTGATGCAAAATTTATCGTTTATGGTGATTAGTTTTATTTTTTAGAATAAATCTATTCACATTTACATTATTCGGGCCATCCTGTACAATGTGTGCTCAGCATCTTCTCGAAAACGGGTGTTAATACATTTTGCAGGTGATATAAAAAAAGCGATTTTCACCTCTGTCGGGAGCGTTTATTAACCGTAAAAGGAGTTGGAGGGGGTCAGAAACATAATTGAACATCACCACCGTATTCAGAATCGTCGAAAACTGGGAGTACGCTAAATTTCACCGGTGGAACAGATGTGATAAGCCCTTTTGAGGGTGGTTTTTGGTCATTTACGGGGTTGTGCAACTCCAAACAGGAATTCTGCTAGCATCATCGTGTGGAGCATCCTTGAAAACGGGGGGGGGGGGGAGAGGTTCTCTCATTGTATAGCAAAATATTTACAATTTTCGACTATTTTTCCGACTCACACTCTCCACTAATAAATGGAGTTAGGTTTAAGTTTTATTTATGGTTATTATTCATGCGCCCGGTCCTGCCATCACCAGCAGTGTACTACTTCGCATTGTGGTTGCACGACTAGTCCCAGAGCAGGTCCTAGGACGACATGTATATTGACAAGAAATAAAACTGCGTTGAAAGGAAAGTGTTCAAAGTAATAAGTTCCCGGCAAATAAAAAACGCAACAAAAACTTTACGACTTCATTAAAATACCGGTACTCTTTGTACTGCTGTTCGCAAATTAACTCGCTTACCTTTATAGGTTGTTAATGTGCGTCAGGTCGTTTGTGAACAGGCATGGCGCCATGGCCCGCGGCGATATAATTATGTCGCAAAGTTTTTGTTGTGTTTTTTGAGTGTAGGGAAGTGCTTACTTGTACTATGTGTGTTTTGCTTCAAAAAATCATAGACCGTAATGAGCATACATCGGACGATTTGGTACTCCCGACAAAAAGACAGGATCGGCTTATATCTAATCTGCATGTTGTGACAGGTGTGATAAGCTTATCTCTACTTACCTTAGAGTGTTGTTTGGTCATATATAATATTCACAATTTCCTCAATTTGTTTCTGTAATTTACAAATGGCTTTGTACACAGACTAACTTTATTTATCTTCATATTATTCACTTTCCTTATGTTTGGCGTTACATTTGTTACAACATATTATTATTAAAGATTCTAAATGTTCTACAGTTAATTTCGTTATAAAACAAAAGCAATACCTCCAATATGCGTTATTAATTTAACCAAAAAAACTGTACAAATTGTCAATACAGACAATGCGTCCTATATTTGGCTTTAACCGCGCAAATTGTCACTATCGAGAATGAATATAATATGTACAGGGTTATTCATTATAAATTTTCTACAATTTATATAACTAAATTTTAAAAAATCATGAGCATTAAATACCATTACTCTTTGTACCAACTCGTCGATAAATTGACTCGCTTACCTTTATAGATTTTTAATGTGCGCCGGCTTGTTTGATGACAGTATGCCGCTTGGACCAAGGGCGATAATAATTATCTCGTAAAGTTTTTGTTGCGTTTTTTAAGTGCCGGGAATAGATAAACTCGACTATATGTTTGTGAATGTCGAATTATAATTGAAGTCCGTTGTAAGACTAAGTATAGTCGAATCCATCAGTTCCCGGCACTCAAAGAAGGCAACAAAAACTTTACGACATAATTATTGTCGCCGTTGGATCAAGCGGCATGCTGTCATCAAACAAGCCAACGCACATTAAAAACCTATAAAGGTAAGCGAGTCGATTTGCGAACAGCAGTACAGAGAGTACGTACCGGTATTTTAATGAGGTCGTAAAGTTTCTGTTGCGTTTTTTGAGTGCCGATGAACTGATAAACTCGACTATACATAAATCTTTTTGCAACAGCGCAGTAAATAAACGTCTAGCAAAGTGGATCGCGCCCCTGACTTTTCGTAAAGACAAAAAAGGTTTGGCACGTGCCGCGCTGGTCAAAAGTTTATGATACAGTTTAGTTTATTATTTTGTAGTTTCTATTATATAAAATAAGTAAACACTTATTTTCCATATAAAAATAATATAAATGATGCAAGAGACAGCGACCGGAGACAGAGACGTGTACCACGTGACAAGCAGAGACCAACGACAAAGAGGGCTACTCTAGAGCACCTTTACTAGCCCTCCCTGTCGTTGGTCTCTGCTTGTCACGTGGTACGGTCCTGAGCAAAAAAAAATAGGACAACGGTATTTTGCTAAAATCTAGTTGTGTACATCTAACTTTAATTTTTGTGACATTGTCAGTAGTTGTCATAATTTATTGCAAGTGTGCAAAAAACTAATATGCCTCATATAAGCGATTTAGTTAAATCTGGAGTTATTGCTAAAGCCGAAGATGGATGGATAGTCAATGAAACAAATTGCACTGCGTCATAATATTGACAAAAATTCGGTGTGTAACATTTTAAGAAAGTGGAGAATAAACGGTACGATTAGTAGAAATCTTGGATCAGGGCGACGAAGGATATCAACTCAACAACAAGATTTTCAATTGGTAAATGCTTTAGTAGAAAATCCATTTTACTCGGTTATTCAGGCTGCTGAAGAAACAAATTTTCCTGGATCGAGTAGTATTGGTCGCCGGCGAGTAAGAGAATCGGAGCTACGCTGTCATGCAGCAGCACAGAAATACTTACTTAAAGCTGAACATAGAAGCTCGATTAGGATTTATGCTTGAATTTTTAGCGCATGATGTAAATTTTTGGAACAATGTAATCTTTACACACGAAAAACTTTCCAGTCAACACACAGCGGTCGTATTTCGTGTTTACCGCCCTCTGAATACTCGATTCGATGAGAAATATATGTTTAACAATGATAAAAGTGGTAAATTTTCCGTCAATATGTGGGCTTGGATATCGGCACGTGGTCCTGGTGTTTTGTGGCATATTGAGGAACGATTTAATAGTGAAACGTATATTAGGATTTTAGACAATATTATGCTCCCTTCTGTGTCACAATTACTTCCTAATAATGAGTTCATATATCAACAAGACAATTGTTCTGTTCATATTGCTCATATCGTAACTAACTGGTTTCAAGATAACAACATCAATGTTCTTAACTGGCCCAGTCATAGTCCAGATCTTAACTCTGTGGAAGAAGTATGTGGACTACTCGTAAGAAGTATCCAAAAACGAAATGTGAGACTACATAATGCCGAAAAATTACTGGAATATTATTACTAATGATTATTGTATAAGGTTATTTAATTCTATGCCAAACAGACATATAGAAGTTATAAACAGAAATGGTGCAATAACGAAATATTAATAGTTAGTTTCTTGTTAAGTAGGATATCATTTGTCCTTTGATCTAGGATTTCTACTAATCGTACAGTTTATTCCTACTTTCTTAAAATGTTACACACCAAATTTTTGTTAATGTTATAACGCAGTGCAATTTGTCTCATTAACCATCCATCATTTACTATAGCAATAACTACAGCATTAAAATATAAAATAAATTAAAAGTGATATCTGTTTTATTTCGGCTACTCATTACGTATTCAAATAGAGACAGATTTACTTACATCGGAAAAAAAAGTTATCATATTTTTCTCTGCTCACGACAGTACTAAATTTTCTTAATTTTATAGTAGCTACAAAGACTTATCCAATTTAAATATACAGGGCGATTCCTTTAACTTGAATTATCATAAGCACAACCTTTAAATAAAATGTTCTGAAATGTTGATGTCTTCGTCTCCTAAAGATTCTATTATAGAGTGAGCAGTTATACTTAAATGTTATTATCTTCGAACCAATATTTATTTATAATAGATTGGAATTGTCTGTAGATGGACTCCATTAATGACAGATTGTAATATATAAGCTAAATCTATAACGAGGCTAGGACTTTTTAGTCGTAAATGATCTTATCACCAAGAATTCTGCTCTAATTGCTTGACTAATATAGGAGCAGCAAGTATCAACTCCTCCGGACTTCGGTTTAAGAAAGGTCCATGATTCTGCGCTTCTGTGTTGGTGAGCAATCATCAAACTGTTTTTGTGTTACAACGTGATAGATTTTAACGGTTTGTTGCTAAGACGAATGCTTCTTTTTAAACCAAGAAACACTTCTACAACATATATCCCAATTTTTGTTGAAATATACGTAAAATAAGCACCATATATTTATCTTTATATATTTTGTCTACGATACCATTCTTTAAACTAAACAGTACTAAACACAGTGGCAATATGTCGATACATTTAATTTTTTGTATTTTGTCCCTAAAATAGCTATTTTAGGCACTCATTTGAGTCTGTAAAATGAGTCTTTTCCGAACTCAATCCCAAAAAGTTGCCATGGCAACTTTTGTTTATTATTTAAGTAAATGGTTCATTACAACAATTATTAAAACAATCTGGTTGCTACGATCGCGTGGTAATTAAAATTCGAAAGACACTATTTTCAAGAAATATTTGCTCTGATCAAAAATTTGAATATGTTTTAGGGACCTTTACAAGAAAATGTTGTTTGTAAAACGTACCTAAATAATTTGTTTGGGACTCATGAACTATTTCGAACGAGGTGAAGCCGAACAGTTACGAATCGTCCCAAAAAACATGATTTTAGGTACTTGTTACAAAAATAACTATTTCTTGGTTTTCTTTTACCACCTCTCCCCACACATAAAAGAGTTCCATGTGACTCTACTCTACAAATCAAAAATATCTATAGTAAGTATTGCTCTCAAATGGAAACAAAACGCACATAAAGTGATAGTATATTAAATGCTCTAATATATTGCAAAAGTTTAAGTAAATATAGTAAAATATTGAAGTGCTTACCTCTAATTAATAATCCACTTTACTGAATTTGATACCATCAATAATAAGAGCTTCTTCATACATTTTGCATTTGCAGTACCAAACACTAACAAACTTTTGAGTTTTGAGTAATACTTAACGTTGAACGCTTTATCTGCGTTATGTGTTGCAGCCGGCCAGGTTATTCCAGATTAAACTTGGACTGCACATGTGGCCTACTTTACAATAAAATATGTTACACATTGTTACTAGGTAGTTACTTTTTCGGAATTTGATTACAGATTGTTACACTGTGTGCCGTTTTGAAAAAATGACGGAGTTCCTTTTCTTCAAATATCTCAATTGCTGTGAAAAATATTTGCTACATTTTTGTAGGTATCAAATTTATGTACTGCAGTAATGGAAGAAAAATACACTGAATACACCGAGTAACATGAAGATGAAGACTTTGCAAGTGAGGCTTGTGGCGAGAAATAAAACCAACCGGACATATAAACAACAAATGGCAAGATAGTTTTATAAAAAAAACCACCCTGTGGTGGTGCAAAAACATTTCACTGACATGTTTACTATTAGGACGGTGTAGACGCAACCTCACGAGAAATATTTTTAAATTTCCTCGTCTACATAATAACCTTTATAGCGCTATAGAACTTCACAGATGTATACTAATTAATTTCACATTAAAAAGTTCATATAAAAGTTGTATATTTTCATATGTTCCAATAGTTTGATAATAACTAATTTTGACAGCAAGCGAGCGAGATATTTCCAAAAAACGGAACTTATCATTTTAACCTCTCCACAATAAAATTGTGAGAGGTTACTAAAATTGGTTCAAAAACAAAAATTGAGATAACATCAAATCTTTACTTTTTGAGGTCCTAGGAACCCAAAAAAGTGGTTTTTAAAAAATGTCTGTGTGTGTGTATGTGTGTCTGTGTGTTAGCACGATAGCGCCGAAACTATTGAACGGATTTGAATGAGACTTTGCATGTGCGTTTCTTTAGTGCCCCAGAAGAACTAAAAAGGTTTTAGTTGAGATCGGATTGCGTTTAGTGCCATTTTGACGCAACAAGTTGTTTATTTTATAATTACTCTCAATTTGCAATGGAACCATTGAAAAGCAGTTAAAATTCTGATTTCAACGATATATAACACTTCTACCCTTTCGATTTGGTTTCCGTGAAAAAAATTAAAAACAAAGCAAATATGAAGCATAGATCGCATTTCGCATGACATGATCGATGCGCGTAGCCGTTATGTCGTGAAACTCGTCACATCACGTGTCATCACGTGTGAGGGTTTCTTCACTGCTCTAGAAGTGGAGCGGATTACGTTGAGTGCCGTTTTTAAATGTATATACAGACAAATCGAAAAATTAAACTACAAATATTCCACTAAAATCTAGTAAAATTACTGAAATGCTAATGTTTCATTTAACAAAGACAGCCGCGAGCGATCGGATTGCAATGAGCAAATTTTGACGATTGTCATTGTCATCGTTTGTCATCCGATAAAGTTGGTGTCATGTCATGTTAATAAGATTTCGGCATATTTGTAACTTTTAGTGGATTGTCACAAACTTTAAAGGTAGATGTAACAATATCAATATCATATGCTTTCTGTACTTTCGTTGGTGAATTTATTATAGATTATCACTTTACCAATTTTCAGTTTGTTGCTTTACAAATCTGTAGTATTTAGGATAACTAGACTTTCTTAATCGTTCAAGTGATGTTAAAGTTGTTAATATCCTAATAGTATATTATTTAACGAGCGATAATGTAGGTAATAACTCGCATAGATGAAATTTGCAGCACGAGCCGCAGGCGACTGTTGTAAATTCATTAAGTTGAGGGTTTTTTTAGTGCCCCAGAAGATCTGAAAAGGTTTTGGATGAGATCGGATTACGTTTAGTGCCGTTTTGTCACACAATTTAATGCTCTTTTCGGCTTCAAACATCCACCGAGTGGGGAGGTTCCAGCCGCTTCCAGTAGCTGCCGATTTTTTTTCTTCAAACTGCATAATAACTATACAATTTGCAAGCTGATATATTTTTAGAAACATAGTCACAATATTAAACCAGATAAGTACTGGGACGTTGTGGAAATTAATTAGTTAAAATGGGAAAAGAACGGAATAAGGAAAGAAGACTGAACCTCAGATTTGGAAGCACCGATGAGAATAGCATGCTCCGACTGCTCCCAGTTCGTAACGTATGTCCAACGTGGAATAACAAAGTTATGATTTAAATATTTCTCAGTAAATTTCCAAATTTGTTCAATTTGCCATGCCAGAAGTAGTTTAAACCTAATTTTAGATGCATGCATATTAAAAGGTAAATATGAAATTGAAATTAATTTTTCTAGATCTATGCCGAAGATTATTTCTTAGCAAACACAAGAAACGCGAGAAATAATCAAGGAACATTTCTATACCTACCTAACATAGTTATATATTTATATATATAAAGTATATCAAATATTTATCCATAATAAATTTAAATGCTATAATGCAACTTGATACAACAATACATTAACAATTATCAAATTATCAGCAAACCAAATATTACTTATAGCTATAAAAAACAAGCAAAGTAAACCAAAATTATTAATGCTATATCTATGGAGCCAAAGGTTATCTATGTTAATACACAATAACGCAAATCAACAAACACTGAGTTTATTTTAACAGCGGGGTTATTTCAAATATACTTTCCTTATATACACAGTAAAATAATTATTTATTAAGAAATGTTGAAGATCATCAAATAAAGAGGTGTGTGAATTTTCAGAGAATACTAGATTAGAGAATAATGAGAAATTTCACTAGTTTTTATACACTTTATTTTTTTTGTTAATGTCCTCAATTTCCGAATTTGCTCAAATGCCGAAAGTTTGTTTATATCCTAGAATTGAGTGAAGGAATATTCGTAATCAGCGAAATACGTTCATGTTTCGCAGATTGAGTACGAAATATTAGTCAACTCCCGATTTGAGTAATCGTTCATTACACAAATTCCGATCAATTTGTTTCTTTGGCATTTGAACAGTTTAAAATGCACAATTTGCGGTTAGCACCAAAAGTAAAGACACTACGATCTTGTCAAATATTATAGTCAGGATTTTCTATTTATCAATCTGTAAAAAACTATCACCAATGCTGCAGGTTATTTACTAATATTTCATTAAAATATCAATTTCCTCAGTCAATGAAGAAGTATGCCTATATTCCGCAACGTGATTAGGACTCGATCAAACTTTATCACGATATACACGTACTTGTTCACCATCTTAACTAGGAGACAACAAGTAACTTCTATCTATCATAAAGTAGGAATAGTTTTCGCAAAGTTATTATCAGTTTATTAGCGCGAGGCGGCGCCAAGTCTTAGATCATTTCTAAGACCTGGCCCCGTTTGTTAAATTCAGATTATGATTAGCAACTCCCTTTTCTTTAGTTTTGTTGTAACCGTTATTGAGCAGATAAAAAAATTCTTCAGTGACACTTCTAGTAACATTATAGTACTTTTTGATAATTTCTTTCTCCATACCTAGAGCAGTTTTATGTCATGTGTCCTTATGAGTGTTCTCTAGCATTCTTTTATAATGTAGTATTGTAATATTTTACAAAATTTTACCCGTTATTTCTCTTTCGAATTAGTTTGTCAACTACCTAATATTAACTATTTAAAATCAGTTCAATCGACGCCGACGGTAATGTAAGGAACATAGCTTTTCATTTTCTGCTTTGATTAGGTAATAACTTGAATGTAATTTTTCCTGTTAGTAAATTGTTAAAATTATTCACAGAATTATTATTTAATCGAAAATCTTTCTTATGGAATTTGCTAATGTCCATTATGTTCTAAGCCACAGTCATAAAATATTATATTATAAAAAGAACATTACAATCATGTATAGTCCAAGTAAGGACTTCCTGAGCTAAAAAAGCGAAACAAAACTTTACGACATCATTATTATCGCCGCGGGCCACCGGCGGCATGCCTAACATCAAACGATCAAACGACTCGCCGCACATTAAAACCGAGCGAGTTGCTTTGCGGTCGAGGGTCGGTCGAGGTAGTACAATGAGTAATGGTATTTTAATGAGGTCGTAAAGTTTTTGTTACGTTTTTTCTGTCACAGGTTATTCCTACTTGAACTATAATATACCCCTGAACACTGCGTCTTAGGTCGTGTGAAATAAAAGCGAGCATACTAGATACTTTAGTACAGCATGATTATAATAAATATGTCCTTAAAATTGCAATAGGGTCAGTTCTACTTTGTGCTAACCGCAAATTGTGCATTTGTGCATGTCTACCAAAGAAACAAATTGGTCAGAATTTGTTTAATTAATGACTACTCAAGTAGGAATTTGACTATTATTTTGTACTCAATCTGCGACGCATTAACAAATTCCGCCGATTAGGAATATCGACTTTTTCAATCCTAGGATGTAAAGAAAATTTCGACATTTGAGCGACTTCGGCGATTGGGGGTCAACATTAAACATTACAATTGTTTTACCACATAGTAGTTAGCTTCTTCAGATGATGAGTACTATTGTACTAAGTATAAAAATGCACAAAATTAGACTAATATAATAAAATTAAAGAGTATTAAGATACTTTGTTTACAAAGAGACTTTATTGTGTATAGATTATGGTTTATATAATAAAATTTGAGTTGCTTTAATATTCTAATTATCGCGCTTATAAAAATTATTGTTAGGATAGGTAGTTAAGAGAATATAATTTATAATGCATTTAAATGAATAAATTTACTACAGATGAATTAATTTCAATTTGGTCATTTAGTAAATATTTATTATTTTTTAAGTTTATGTATTTCTAAAGATTCTGATAAATTGAGTTTCCATCTTTTCGTTTTGCATATAAAATTTTGAAATGTTCATTGAATGCGAGATCCTTCTCTATTAGATAGTTGGTGTATGTAGAGTCTGTTTTTTATTGGTGTAACTTCTCTTGTGTTGTAATGTTCTTTTTTTGTAATTCCCACCCGTTTGTCCAATATATACCTTGGGACAAGTACTGCAGATCAACTCGTAGACCCCTGACTTATTTTTCGTTGAAATTCTGCCTTCTGCATGTTTATATTATGTTTTCCTAAAGAGTTGTTAATTTTAAAGGCTACGTTTTTTTCGTTATTTAAAAAAGAGGAAATTAATTTGTAGGGGGCCGATGTATGTTAAAATTTTTAAGTCGTTATTTTTGTCTTTTACTTTTGTGTTTGGGTTCGATAGCTTTGTGAAATACTTTTTTTTTATAAAATATGTTATCTTTTATTTCTAAATTGTAAACCATTATTGGATGTAATGTGTTTTATTATTTGTAATTATTTGGTATAGTTTTCATCGTATAAGAGGATCATAACTATTATAAGCTGCTATTTTATTTTGGTGAGGATGAGTTGAGGTGTTGTGAATTATTGTATCTGTGTAAGACGGTTTATGAAAAATTGAATAATATTGTTTATTTTCGACTAGGGTAATAGGTATGTCCACAATAAAATTAAAATACATTAAAAGTACTGAAAAATAAAGATTTTGACCTAATAAAAACAATATTGTAACTGTGCTTGAAAAAAGTAAATCCGAACTACAACAGCAGCCGCAGAAATTGCTTGCGTTATTTCAGTTAGATAAACGCATTGACGTCACAAGCTTGTTGGCTCGGCAGGCGCTAGATCATCTGTAAACTGCGTTAGGTTTGTTTCGTGTCGTTCTCGTTAAAACTAAGTTTCACGGCAGTAACAGTTCCTTTATAGAACGTTAAAAAGAGTTTGTTTATTGCTGTCAGATATGGAGGAGGGTTTCCAGAAAGGAGATTCACATAATTTCCAAACGTAGACGTGATTATGGTATCCGATTTTCTCGCGTCAAATACCGATTTTAACCAGCCTCAATCCAGTGGTGTCAAAGCTAGTCGGTATCTGTGTTTGAATCATCAGAATATGACTGAAGTAAGTTTTGTATCACCAACGCTTTTTATAGAAGTAATTCAAATACTATGGGGGACGTAGCTGTATCTTTGTTTGAGGTTAAAAATGAAACTTAACTACTCTTACTTCTATAATAAGTTAATATTTGGTTTGAGTCGATACATCACATCTTACTGCCAAGTCACTCCTACTATTCTGCAGCCAATGTCTTCTGCATTATGAGAAGTTGATGGTTCCGGTACGTTTGGTAGATTGCTAGATTTGCACAGTAAGTCTCCAACTTTTCTGTTTCGGATGCTCCTTTCACTAGTTAATTGAGTTGTTTTGTGCACTGCTTTTTCTCCTTGACAGGCAAATACATGAGGCACCACATCACCTTTCGTACTACTTGTTAGATATAACTTACATTAATATGATCCTGACAGCAATAAAAAGTTGATGTCGAAGAAACTTTTTTAATATCCAGTCTTTTTACTATCGCAAACCATTTTTTCTTTATTATTTGCTTTGGGATGCTTAGTCGTCTCTTGTGGAAATGCAAAGACTGTTAAAGTACTGGGAACGCAGCAAAAGACCCCCCCCCCCCGTTTTCGTGGATGAGGAATGGTGTACACCCAATTTAGCGCAAACCACCCCTTATCCAAGAAGCCACTACCTTTTCCGGTTTTTCGGGTCTTGGCGTGCAAGGGCTTGTCGGCTCGAGATTTTTTTGCTCAATTTCAATAAATGACACTCCGCCTGACACCAATGGTTGAAAAAACATCCCTCAAAAACCGAGATACTCTCAAAAAGCTTCAAATCGAACAGAAATTGGTATACCGCCGTTTTCGAGGACAACAAACACGATGGTTGCAATATTTTCTCACCCTAAATTTTCTGAAATTAAGCAAAAAAACCGATCCGGTTATAATATATATATATATATATATAACTCCACTATAAAATCCTTATTTCACTATAAGGAACGTAACCAGACTGCAACCAACAGCTACTCTCCGGGCTCTTTGCCCCGCCGGGCGCTGAATTACAAGTTACAAGCCTGGCGCGTTAAGTGTATATTACCACCAAAATGCTAATGCTCCGATTGCAACAAATACCAGCCGAAAGACTGCTCCTACTTAAAGGAGCTCTCGTGCTAGTCGTCACACACCACTTGCAGACTGCAGATTCGAGCTGTTGGCTCACGTCAGTGCAAGGTAGGCATGTGACGACCGACACGAGGATCACTAGACTATTTCGTACATTTCGGTATCTTTGGGATAGCGACATGTAAAATATCAGCAGGCGTCATCTAGCGGTCCAGTTCCTGCTGCAATCGAAAAAAAAAATAATCTGACTTAGCTTAGCATAGTTCAAATGTGCTTTTAGAGGGCGGAATATTACAACATAATATTTTTAGCCGCAAACTCTTCTATAAAATCCTTATTTCACTATAAGGAACGTAACCAGACTGCAACCAACAGCTACTCTCCGGGTTATGTTCCCCGCCGAGCGCTGAATTACAAGTTACAAGCCTGGCGCGTTAAGTGTAATAATTGCATATTACCATCAAAACGCTAATGCTCCGATTGCAACAAACACCAGCCGAAAGACTGTTCCTACTTAAAGGAGTTCTCATGGCAGTCGTCACACACCACTTGCAGACTGCAATTTAGAGCTGTTGGCTCTCGTCAGCGCAAGGTAGGCATGTGACGACCGACACAAGGATCACTTGACTATTTAGTACATTTCGGTATCTTTGGGATAGCAACATGTAAAAATAGTTAGTAGGCGCCATCTAGCGGTCCAGTGTCTGTTGAAATCGAAAAAAAAATAATCTGACTGGGCTTAGCAGAGTTCAAATGTGCTTTTAGAGGGCGGAATATTAAAACATAATATTTTTAGTCGCAAACTCCTCTATAAAATCTTTATTTCACTATAAGGAACGTAACCAGACTGCAACCAACAGCTACTTTCCGGGCTATGTGCCCCGCCGAGCGCTGAATTACAAGTTACAAGCCTGGTGCGTTAAGTGTAATAATTGCATATTACCATCAAAACGCTAATGCTCCGATGTAATACGCAATAAAATATAAATTAACCGGCTTTAATGCAGATGTACTTGGATGACAGAGGGCGATGGTGAGCAGTGATTTAATGTAACCGCGGACATCAGGCCACAGTAGAGAATAGACCAGTACTCCCACTCAGCCGGAACAGTGGGATAAAATTTTCAGTGCGCAAGCATGCTCCTGGGCTTAAATTATCTGATGCGCAGTGGATAGCAGTGATGTTATTGGGTTGATGTTTATTGTTTACTCCAGTAGTGTACATGCAAATGCGCGTGGGATGGAAATAGTGGATGCGCAGTGGAATAAAAAAAATAAAATCGAGTAGAACAAACATCAAAGGGACCGCCGAGGAGTGAAATTACTGGTATATTCTCTACTGTGATCAGGCGGCAGTTCGAGCAAGACAACTAATATTTCAATTTCAGTGCGCTACCGGCCGTTCCGTGTATTAGATGTGCTTGCGCGCCTGCCCGTGCTGATCTATAAGAAGATATTGTAAATATCAAACGATAGGTGATAGAAATATTTTCGCGAACCGCTGTTATTCTGAAACATTTTCTAGGTTGTTCTGACATCATTAAAATCCATGGCGCACCCGTATAGCGTCATCCTCTCGCTCCTGCAACAGTAAGAGGAACAGTAGAAGCCGTCCGACATTCAGTTCACTAGTTGTCGTTCGAAGCATTAGACGTGTCTGCCCGCTGCCTGCTCCTAACCGCCAGAAAATATTGTAAAACACAAAATACATTTGATAGGTTGAAGTCGTCCAGAATTTTCAGTTAACCATCGACAGCAGACGTGCTTACTCTTGCGATCCAAACCCAGGTATCGTTATTGCCATATATTATTTCCGAGCAGCAGAATTTTGGCTAAGTTCGTACTACGTTATCGACCAGCAGCGCATCCATCTGGCGTCTACTCGACTTCCTATAATAAATTGTTTCATTGTATGAACGGAAAGAGCCTGAGAAACCATACGGTGCACTCCGTTCCGACCGCTCCACCGCAACAGACGTGTCCGACCGTCACATCAGAAAGTAAGTAAGACCATAGAGAAGTAAGGTAAATCAATAGGTAAGCTTGGCTAGTGCAAAACCGCCGCAAGACTGACCGTCAGAGGAATCATCCAGCCCAGTCCGTCCACGAAGGTCCAGGTCTACCACAAAGGCCCACCAGCTTCCGTTCCGATGGACTTATTTCTAACTCGTAGGTGTCCTTTTTGCACTTGTGCGTTGTTTTCCGAGATACGGAAAATTATAAATCCCTTCATTAATTATATCTTAACTTTTCAGGGTTTTAATCCTAATTTTTGTGTTTTTTCAGGTTTTACTAATCAACTTTTGTTTCAGACCCCCTAGCTACTTGTATTACCGCTCCACGCATTAGACAAGTAGTATTTATAAATTCTCTATAAATTTTGCACTGTATTTTTTCTATATCTGTGATTTTGCTTCTCGTACCTGGTATCCTTACTTAGTCTGCACCCATTTTACCCCTTTACTGTTTGTTCTGTGCTACCGCTTTGCCGCTTGCTCTGTTTTACCACATTACCACCAATCTCCGTTAGCAACCGTATTCCGTCTAAAGCGTTTTAACCAGCACCTGTTATAGCAACTCCCGCTTGTTACTCTCCGCTTGCTATTTGAGTCATCTGGTACTACTTTCGTTGCACCGCCTGCCTCCATTAACTATTATTTAGTAACCTGTATAGATTGCTTGTGGTAATTAGTTAATAAGAAGTAGCTTTGTATATAGTAGGCTATTTGAATAAACTAAACTTATTTTTGAAATTCTGAGTTTTACTGCTTGTGTGTTAAAGTCTAATTTCCCTAACTGACCCACTGGAGTACCGTTTCTCCACTTGAGCTACTCAGCCTCGCGTATTCGGCTTGCGGGTAGTGTTGTCCTAAAACTGGGACTGGCGCCCGAGCTAGAACCTTATCACACGGAATACTCGTTTCCGAGGCTCGAAGGTCCAAGAGAGGCCCTTTTCTTCCTCGTCATCCGAGGTGGAGAAAAACGCGTCACACCTCATAATTATGCCTAAGAGTGATAATGCTATTATTTAACACTGTTGATGGATTCACAGCTTCATTATCATTTTTTCTTTATTTTAAACGCCTGACTGATCGACTTTCCCTGTCATCGTAGAGTGTGGAAAACGTTTCGACAATGTCAACAATCCTGTTAGAAAGATTTTGATGTTTCAGTGCATCATATACGTTTCATATGGTTATCGTCTCATTCTGATAGCGTACATTTTTTCCCACGTTTAAAAGGAAAATAATCTGATAAGCTTGCCATTTTCACTCACAGTCGCTAAACATAATATCGAAATGTACTTACTGTACCGTACTAGCACGTCTACTCAGGTTCAATTCTAGAACTGTAATGACACCCAGTACTATGTGTTGTGTACATTCGAATATGCCTCCCTCCTCACACAACCTCGAACCACTATATATAACGTATAATTTCTATGAATGTGAAGAAAGATAGTAGTACGCCTGTGGATGGTCCGTATCTAATTGTCTTATTACTATCTCCCTTTTCCAAATAGACTATAACCGAAAACCACAACAGGTAATCTGAACTACGAACATTAGAAATTGCCTAGTGACCATAAGTATGTAATATTTTTGGTTGCGCTTTCAATGGTGCATCTATATAAAATACATTGAATTAATTTTGAAAAAAAATCCTAAGCAATAATCTAGGATTTTTGTTATATCTTGTTTATACCTTTTATTAACAGGTAACCGTTAAAAAAATGTTAACTTTGCACTTAAAATTACAAAACCAATAACCAGAACAGAACCATAATCAACTAATTACTGATAAAAGAATTATTTGATAAAATGCGAGCGTAATGGAGCGTAACTAAAAATACTAGTTGGCAGTATCTAAAAACAATATAATCCGGACGGCAACACTACATGTGCACCTAAAAAACTGCTGCCCAAGGAATCATTACTTCCACCTCCAGATTTTGTGTCCAAGTCTTATATACAGTAAATCCCAATATTCCACTATTTTATTCCCTTTAATAATAGAGTGGGGGTGGCAATGGGGGTGGTAGAAGGAGTGACTAATGTAAAAAAAAAGTAGAAGCCCTTCGTTCTCGCATACACACTAAATCCTAATTTAATTTTTTATTACCTTAAACAATAGTGGGGGTGGCAATGGGTGTGGTAGAGGGGTAACTAATGCTAAAATGAATTTTAGAGGCTCTTGGTTCTCGTACACACACTAACTATAATATAATGTTTTACTCCCTTTAATAATTATTAGCCGTTACACGAGTCCGAGTATAAAAATGTTACAGTCGATAAATTGTGTACAATAAAAAACAAGTAAAAGGTGTAGTCTATTGTAATTCCCATTCATCTACGGTGCACACGACTATGGCTATAGAGGCCAATTCGGGAGAGCACATGTCGACCGCAGTCAGGACAAACATAGACCTGGTTAGGTCTTGGATTCGGCCTTCTTGCAGCAACATTTCCTTGATAGCTGGCCACAACCCCTCGCCATTCGGTTCTGTCCGCTGCAAGTTGTTCCCATTGCTCGTCTGCAAGACCGCAGGATTTTAGATTTTCATGGAGAACGTCTTTGAACCTCTTTCGTTGACCGCCACGCCTTCTTCTACCGCTTAGCAATTCACCATAAAGTGTACATTTAGGAAGGCGGTTATCATGCATACGATGAACGTGACCTGCCCATTTTAGGCGTGCTCTAGAAATAAGTACCTCAATTGGAAGGCTGTTTGCTCTCCTGAGTACTTCCACGTTTGATATGTGATGGAGCCAACGGATTTTCATCATACTTCTGAGGTGTCTTTGCTGAAAACGTTCTAATTCTTTCACATGACGACGGTAAATGACCCAGCTTTCACATCCATATAGCAGTGTTGGAATGACAACTGCTCTGTAGACAGCCATTTTCGTTGACAAAGCAAGGTCGTGGTTGTCAAATACTCTCTCTCTAAGTCCCCAGAGTGCTCTAGATGCAGCGTTAATTCTATTGCGAATCTCGCTGTCCATGTTTGCTTTGTCATTAACAACGTTGCCTAAGTAATTGAACTGATCCACCACTTCAAGAGAATTTCCGTTAAGTGTAATGTCTATTTGGTTCACTTGATGAGGAGTTGACATAATCTTAGTCTTTCCAATGTTGATTTTAAGTCCCAAGGAATCATAGCTCTGGGCATACACATCTAAAAGTTCTTGAAGCTCTTCCGGCGTAGAGGCTAAAAGTGCACAGTCATCCGCATACTGGAGATCACAAATGAATCGTGTGCGTGTCTTCGTGAAAGCTCTAAAGCGCCTTATGTTAAAGAGACCGTCATCAAAACGGTATCTGAGACTTATTCCTCTGACTGTCAGTTTGTTGTCAGCAATAATTGTTAGAGCAGTGGTAAACAAATTAAAGAGTAGGGGTGCCAGGACACATCCCTGCCTAACTCCAGTGAGGGTTTGGAAAGGTTCGGTTGCCTCATTATTATACATAACCTGGGCGTTGTTGTTTGTATGTAGACTGCGACATACTTCCACAAATTTTCTAGGGATACCTAAGCGGAACATAATTTTCCAGAGCACTTCCCTGTCCACCGAGTCAAACGCCTTGGTTAAATCAATGAAGGCCATGTGAATTTCTCCTTGATGTTCGAGTGCTTTTTCTTGAAGCTGTTTAAGTGTGAAGATTAAATCCGATGTGCCCCGGTTTGGTCTAAAGCCACTCTGTGTTTCAGGAAGTAACTTTTCCATAACAGGTGTTAGCCTATTTGCCATTGCTTTAGTGAGTATCTTCCCTCCAACAGCCAGGAGAGCTATACCCCTGTAATTTCCACAGTCCGCAGCGCTACCTTTGTTTTTGAAGAGGTTGATTAAAAGTGTATCACGAAACTCCCGCGGAGCAGGACATCAAACAGTTTTTTGAGGTAGGGTATGAGCTCTGACGACACAGCTTTAAAGATCTCAGCTGGGAGTAAGTCCGCGCCGGGAGATTTGTTATTTTTTAGCTGCCCAATGGCGGTTAAGATCTCTTTCGTTGTTAGTGGTTTATCTAAGTCTTCGAAGGTGTCATATTGAGGGATAAGATTTATAATATCGTGATCGGCTTGACTCTGCTGGTTAAGAATGTTAGAGTAGTGTTCTTTCCATCGGGCTCTTATTTCCTGGTTTTCTTTGAGGAGATTTCCATTTAAATCTTTAATAGGGCACATATTTTTCCGACTGGGGCCGTACACTGCTTTTACTCCTTGAAAGAAATTCCTGTAGTCGTGTGAATCGGCGTACCTTTGAATTTCTCTGGCCTTGCTTGCCCACCACTCGTTCTTTATTCTTCTGATTTCGCGTTGCGTTTCATACTTAGATTGGGTAAAAGCTTCTGCTTTTGATGAGTCGTTGGGGTGGTTGATAGCGTTTTGGAAGGCAGTATGTTTGCGGTCAAGAAGTTCTTGTATAAAAGCTTCATTATCATTGAACCAGTCTTCCTGTTTTTTACTTGCTGCAGTGCCAAGAATTTCCTCACTCGCACTTTTTAAACTGTCTTTAATTTGTGTCCAGGTAGCAGCGACATCTACAGAATTGGTTTCTTCTAGTGCACTCAAATTCTCTTGAACTTTTTGCTTTAGCTGTTCGACGGTTTGTTGTTCACGCAATTTACTAATACAGAGACGGAGTCTACGTTTTACTTGAGTTCTTTGGTGTTTGGGTCTCATAACAATTTTCATTTTAGAGACAACAGGACGATGATCGGTCCAACATTCGCTATCAATGCGCGCCTTTGTAATTTGGACGTCCTTGAGATGCTTCCTACGTACGATAACATAGTCCAGAAGATGCCAGTGACCTGATCTGGGGTGACGCCAGGTGCCTTTAAATTTATCCTTTTGTCGGAAAATGGTGTTTGTTATAACTAGATCATGTTCGGCGCATTTAGTTAGGAGTAGTTGACCGTTAGCATTCATGTTGCCCAAACCGTTCTTGCCTATGATGCCTGGCCAGGTGTCTGCATCTCTCCCTACTCTATCGTTAAAATCGCCAAGAATAACGAGTCGTTCCGTTTTAGGTATTCTACAGAGGGTTTCTTCCAGCTGTTGATAGAAGCTTTCCTTGGTTTCGTGACTTGCATCCAGAGTGGGAGCGTAGGCGCTTATTAGATTTACCGCGTTGCCATCTGATAGCTCATAGCGTAGCAGCATTAGACGCTCGGATAGGCCTTGTGGTACTTGTGTTAGGTTGGATACAAGTTGATTCCGAACGGCAAATCCTACTCCATGTTGTCTTCTTGAATTGGTGGGAAGACCTTTCCAATAGAAGGTGTAGTACTTTTCTGTGAGAGAGCCTTCCTCCAAAAATCGAGTTTCGCTGAGAGCTGCAACCTCAACATTGAGTCGGTGAAGTTCTCTATCTATTAGAGCAGTTCTTCTTTCAGGCCGATCGGTGCGAGTGCTGTCGTTCAAAGTACGAACATTCCAAGCGCCGTAGATGAAAGAATTAGTTTTCTTGGATTTAACTTGTCGGTGTTTTTTCGACATTCGATGAGGTGTCCCTGTGGGCACCCTCCCCCGGAGATCCGATCGGGAGGGTATTTTACCTCCGGATGATTTTGTCCCACTTGAACGCTCCATCATTTTTTAAAGCCTTAATCGACTGAAAAACGAAGCTGCATTTGAAGTTTTAGCTGGAGCAGGTATGCAACTGACCAGCTCGGTTGCGGAAGGCGAGTGGTGTGATCCCATGGCACAGAAGGAGACTGCGACGATGGGGTAACCAAACGATTCCAAAAGCAACCTTTGTGTGCGGTGGGTTATTTTTACCGCACTCTTCGTGAGAAGGTGGATGTGCTCACGGCAAAAGGTAAGGGTTATTCCGCCCTTACTCGGTCGTTAGAGCCTCGTTAGTGAAAACAGGGTGCACCAAGTTCAAAATGAACTCATCGCGAAGGTGAGGTTAACAATTGAGTAGGAGAAGCTATAACTTGCGCTTCACTACCCCATTACACATAGGTGGGGGTGGCAAGGGGGTGGTAGTGGAGGTGGCTAATGCCAAAAAAATCTTAGAGTTCCTTGGTTCTCGTATACACACTAAATCCAAATTTAATTTTTACTATCTTTAATAATACGGTGGGGGTGGTAGAGGGGGTGGCTAGTGCCAAAAAAATTTTAGGGTCCCTTGGTTCTCGTATACATACTAAATCCCAATTTAATTTTTTACTACGTTTAATAATAGGGTGGGGGTGGTAGAGGGGTAGCTAACGCCAAATAAATTTTTTGAGCCGCTTTGTTCTTGTATACGCACTACACATTTTAGTTTTTTACTCCCCCTAATAATAGTGTGGGGGTGGTACTGGGGGTGGCTGATGCCAAAAAAAAATTCGAACCCTTGACTTTTCATACATGCCCTAAATTGCAATTTTATGGACTCTTATCTGCTGGCTTTGCCTATTTACCCTTATTTACCCCATTTACCCTCGAACCCTTCAATCTAGTTCTAGATCTCGTTATAAGACGTAAGTGCACCAAATTTCAAGTCAATATCATAAACTGTTCCAGAGTAAACGTGCGCACAAAAAATGTTACAGACAGACCGACAGACAGACAGGAAATATATTTTTTTTCGCTCAAATTTAAAATATCGACGTGTCATGAGATTTTAAGTTTATTTCAAGAAAAAAAAAATTAATTTTTTTTGCGTCACTATATTTCCACTGGACGTGGAAGTAATTAGACACTGAAGTACTGTGAAAAAAACTCATATGGTTGGACCGATTATTTTATTGTTATTACTTTATGTATTAAATATTTAAGTAAATTTACAATTTTTATTTTTATTACTAATATATTGCGTATTATTAGTATCTAATAAGTATGTAGCAAAATTTGGCGCGACAGCGTTTGGTAACGCCATACTTTTCTCCATATTTCTTTACTATTTCGAGGCCGTTAGGGAGTCAGACATACGACGTATTTGTGTTTTCAAGATGTGGGCCTGGAGACGTTTGTTACAAATTCCTTCGTCAGTTTGCATAAATGTAACAGGCGCATGCCGTATTATACCAGAGTTATTCATTCCTAGGCACTTTAAGCACTTCTGTGCTCGGGAGCGCTGTACTTAGGAGCACTTTTTAAAATCGCAGTTCACGAAAGGTCTGGTGCTCGCAAGCACTCGAAAGCGCAAATGTAAAAAATATATACCGTACACCTCGTATCGAAATACACGGAAGTGACATGAAAAATCATTAATTGTTTTTAAAATCCAATGGATAAGGTTTATATTGGCCCTCATTGATAAAATGCAGATGTATAAGTACATGTTATTGAATACATAGATACATTTAATATAAATTTCAACAAAAAAATTATTCGATATAAATGTTAATTTTAAATCACTATTATTTGTTCCCTCTCCATGTTATAAGAAAATGTAAATAATGTAGCATTCGATACTATCAATCTTAAAATACTTTTAGCTATATCGAAATCTATCCGTCTAAATAACAATGATATCAGTTTCTTTCGCAGTTTTCTATCCAACCGAACGCAAAGAGTCAAAATTGACAATAATGTGTCTGCCCCCCTCAGTGTGTCGTCGGGCGTTCCGCAAGGATCTATCTTAGCTCCACTGCTGTATACTTTATATACTTCAGATTTTATAAAAATATTTAAGCATTGTCACGTTCATTTTTATGCTGACGATACGCAGTTATACCTCTCTTTTGATCCCACTAAGCATGTCGAGGCATCGACTATTATCAATCTAGAAATTGTGGCTCTAGTAGAGACATGTAAAAACCAAGCCTTGAATATTAATGCTGATAAAACTGCCATGCTTATTTTTGGGCCTCAACATGTAAAGTCAGTTCTAGCAGAACAGCTTCAAATTAATGTAAATGGTCACCATATAGTGCCCTCTGAATCCGCAAAGAGTCTAGGCCTAGCCATTTTTATGCTGACGATACGCAGTTATACCTTCTCTTTTGATCCCACTAAGCATGTCGAGGCATCGACTATTATCAATCTAGACATTGCGGCTCTAGTAGAGACATGTAAAAACCAAGCCTTGAATATTAATGCCGATAAAACTGCCATGCTTATTTTTGGACCTCAAAATGTAAAGTCAGTTCCAGCAGAACAGCTTCAAATTAATGTAAACCGTCACCATATAGTGCCCTCTGAATCCGCAAAGAGTCTAGGCCTAGCCTAACCTTTGACACGATGTTGAGATTCAAACTTCACATTAACAACTGTGGTGTGGTGGTGGGGTGTAATGGGGTAGTGAAGCGCAAGTTATAGCCTCTCCTACTCAATTGTTAACCTCACCTTCGCGATGAGTTCAATTTGAACTTGGTGCACCCTGTTTTCACTAACGAGGCTCTAACGACCGAGTAAGGGCGGAATAACCCTTACCTTTTGCCGTGAGCACATCCACCTTCTCACGAAGAGTGCGGTAAAAATAACTCACCGCACACAAAGGTTGCTTTTGGAATCGTTTGGTTACCCCATCGTCGCAGTCTCCTTCTGTGCCATGGGACCACACCACTCGCCTTCCGCAACCGAGCTGGTCAGTTGCATACCTGCTCCAGCTAAAACCTCAAATGCAGCTTCGTTTTCAGTCGATTAAGGCTTTAAAAAATTATGGAGCGTTCAAGTGGGACAAAATCATCCGGAGGTAAAATACCCTCCCGATCGGATCTCCGGGGGAGGGTGCCCACAGGGACACCTCATCGAATGTCGAAAAAACACCGACAAGTTAAATCCAACAAAACTAATTCTTTCATCTACGGCGCTTGGAATGTTCGTACTTTGAACGACAGCACTCGCACCGATCGGCCTGAAAGAAGAACTGCTCTAATAGATAGAGAACTTCACCGACTCAATGTTGACGTTGCAGCTCTCAGCGAAACTCGATTTTTGGAGGAAGGCTCTCTCACAGAAAAGTACTACACCTTCTATTGGAAAGGTCTTCCCACCAATTCAAGAAGACAACATGGAGCAGGATTTGCCGTTCGGAATCAACTTGTATCCAACTTAACACAAGTACCACAAGGCCTATCCGAGCGTCTAATGCTGCTACGCTATGAGCTATCAGATGGCAACGCGGTAAATCTAATAAGCGCCTACGCTCCCACTCTGGATGCAAGTCACGAAACCAAGGAAAGCTTCTATCAACAGCTGGAAGAAACCCTCTGTAGAATACCTAAAACAGAACGACTCGTTATTCTTGGCGATTTTAACGCTAGAGTAGGGAGAGATGCAGACACCTGGCCAGGCATCATAGGCAAGAACGGTTTGGGCAACATGAACGCTAACGGTCAACTACTCCTAACTAAGTGCGCCGAACATGATCTAGTTATAACAAACACCATTTTCCGACAAAAGGATAAATTTAAAGGCACCTGGCGTCACCCCAGATCAGGTCACTGGCATCTACTGGACTATGTTATCGTACGTAGGAAGCATCTCAAGGACGTCCAAATTACAAAGGCGCGCATTGATAGCGAATGTTGGACCGATCATCGTCCTGTTGTCTCTAAAATGAAAATTGTTATGAGACCCAAACACCGAAGAACTCAAGTAAAACGTAGACTCCGTCTCTGTATTAGTAAATTGCGTGACCAACAAACCGTCGAACAGCTAAAGCAAAAAGTTCAAGAGAATTTGAGTGCACTAGAAGAAACCAATTCTGTAGATGTCGCTGCTACCTGGACACAAATTAAAGACAGTTTAAAAAGTGCGAGTGAGGAAATTCTTGGCACTGCAGCAAATAAAAAACAGGAGGACTGGTTCAATGATAGTGAAGCTTTTATAAAAGAACTTCTTGACCGCAAACATATTGCCTTCCAAAACGCTATCAATCACCCCAACGATTCATCAAAAGCAGAAGCTTTTACCCGATCTAAGTATGAAACGCAACGCGAAATCAGAAGAATAAAGAACGAGTGGTGGGCAAGCAAGGCCAGAGAAATTCAAAGGTACGCCGATTCACACGACTACAGGAATTTCTTTCAAGGGGTAAAAGCAGTGTACGGCCCCAGTCGGAAAAATATGTGCCCTATTAAAGATTTAAATGGAAATCTCCTCAAAGAAGACCAGGAAATAAGAGCCCGATGGAAGGAACACTACTCTAACATTCTTAACCAGCAAAGTCAAGCCGATCACGATATTATAAATCTTATCCCTCAATATGACACCTTCGAAGACTTAGATAAACCACTAACAACGGAAGAGATCTTAACCGCCATTGGGCAGCTAAAAAATAACAAATCTCCCGGCGCCGACTCACTCCCAGCTGAGATCTTTAAAGCTGTGTCGTCAGAGCTCATACCCTACCTCAAAAAACTGTTTGATGTCGTGTGGGAAAGTGGTCAAGCTCCGCAGGAGTTTCGTGATACACTCTTAATCAACCTCTTCAAAAACAAAGGGAGCGCTGCGGACTGTGGAAATTACAGGGGTATAGCTCTCCTGGCTGTTGGAGGGAAGATACTTACTAAAGCGATGGCAAATAGGCTAACACCTGTTATGGAAAAGTTACTTCCTGAAACACAGAGTGGCTTTAGACCAAACCGAGGCACATCGGATTTAATCTTCACACTTAAGCAGCTTCAAGAAAAAGCACTCGAACATCAAGGAGAAATTCACATGGCCTTCATTGATTTAACCAAGGCGTTTGACTCGGTGGATAGGGAAGTGCTCTGGAAAATTATGTTCCGCTTAGGTATCCCTAGAAAATTTGTGGAAGTATGTCGCAGTCTACATACAAACAACAACGCCCAGGTTATGTATAATAATGAGGCAACCGAACCTTTCCAAACCCTCACTGGAGTTAGGCAGGGATGTGTCCTGGCACCCCTACTCTTTAATTTGTTTACCACTGCTCTAACAATTATTGTTGACAACAAACTGACAGTCAGAGGAATAGGTCTCAGATACCGTTTTGATGGCGGTCTCTTTAACATAGGGCGCTTTAGAGCTTTCACGAAGACACGCACACGATTCATTTGTGATCTCCAGTATGCGGATGACTGTGCACTTTTAGCCTCTACGCCGGAAGAGCTTCAAGAACTTTTAGATGTGTATGCCCAGAGCTATGATTCTTTGGGACTTAAAATCAACATTGGAAAGACTAAGATTATGTCAACTCCTCATCAAGTGAACCAAATAGACATTACACTTAACGGAAATTCTCTTGAAGTGGTGGATCAGTTCAATTACTTAGGCAACGTTGTTAATGACAAAGCAAACATGGACAGCGAGATTCGCAATAGAATTAACGCTGCATCTAGAGCACTCTGGGGACTTAGAGAGAGAGTATTTGATAACCACGACCTTGCTTTGTCAACGAAAATGGCTGTCTACAGAGCAGTTGTCATTCCAACACTGCTATATGGATGTGAAAGCTGGGTCACTTACCGTCGTCATGTGAAAGAATTAGAACGTTTTCAGCAAAGACACCTCAGAAGTATGATGAAAATCCGTTGGTTCCATCACATATCAAACGTGGAAGTACTCAGGAGAGCAAACAGCCTTCCAATTGAGGTGCTTATTTCAAGAGCACGCCTAAGATGGGCAGGTCACGTTCATCGTATGCATGATAACCGCCTTCCTAAATGTACACTTTATGGTGAATTGCTAAGCGGTAGAAGAAGGCGTGGCGGTCAACGAAAGAGGTTCAAAGACGCTCTCCATGAAAGTCTAAAATCCTGCGGTATTGCAGACGAGCAATGGGAACAACTTGCAGCGGACAGAACCGAATGGCGAGGGGTTGTGGCCAGCTATCAAGGAAATGTTGCTGCAAGGAGGCCGAATCCGAGACCTAACCAGGTCTATGTTTGTCCTGATTGCGGTCGACATGTGCTCTCCCGAATTGGCCTCTATAGCCATAGTCGTGTGCACCGTAGATGAATGGGAATTACAATAGACTACACCTTTTACTTGTTTTTTATTGTACACAATTTATCGACTGTAACATTTTTATACTCGGACTCGAGTAACGGCTAATAAATAATAATAACAACTGTATTCGCACATCATATATGAATTTAAAAATGATTTTTTTCTACTTCCATCTTTAAAATGGCGTTTATCGTATACGTTTCCATGACGCTAAATAATCCTTTAAACACGCTTTCGACAAACCGTGACTTCGTGCATTTTAGTCACGGGCTGAACTTAGCAACGATATATTAGTCACGGCTGAGGTTAATTCTAGATATTTTAATGGCAAAAATCAAGTTAGTTTTCCGTAATTCTTGTCATCAATCTGTCAAAATAAATCGACGCGTTGTGACAAGAGACAAGTAATTTTGTATTTTTTGGAAAAAAAATGAGTCTAAACGACAGTGAAAGTGAAGAAGATGTTTTTATTGGTACTCCGCCCGAAATTACTCAAGCAGCGGCATCGGCAACTGCTAGTTTTCTGCCAGAAAAATCTAAAAGTCAATACGAACGTGCAAATAAACTTTTCCAAGATTGGCGTCAAGAAAACCAAACAAATTCTGAGAATGTATTACTTGCTTATTTCCAAAATTTGTCGAAAAAGATGAAACCGTCCTCTTTGTGGGCAATCTATTCAATGCTGCGGACGACAATTAATCTAAAAAACAATATTGATATTAGCAAGTACCCCAAATTGTGCGCATTTCTGAAGCGTAAATCAGACGGTTACAGACCTAAAAAGTCGAAAATATTGACACCCCAGCAAATTAGAGAATTCTTATCATCTGCTCCAGACGAAGAATACCTATTTACAAAAGTAATAGTATAAAACCAAATTAAATAAAAATAAACAAAATTATAAATATTTTAGGTAGGATTACTTTTTGGAATAATGGGAGCTTGTCGGCGGGAAGAATTGACGAAAATTCAAACAAGTGATGTTGAAGACCTTAACACGGCCCTTTTAGTTCACATTCCTGACACGAAAACAAAAACGGAACGTCAGTTTGTTATTGGAGGTAATTTCTATCATACATGCAAGAAATACATGGAACTTCGACCTCCAAACCTGACAAGTACTACCCGATTTTTCTTAAACTACCAGCGAGGAAAATGTAGAAAACAGCCAATTGGAATTAATAAATTTGGCAGCCTCTCTAACGTAGTAGCAAAATTCTTAAAATTACCTGACCCTGCTGCTTATACTGGTCATTCCCTAAGAAGGTCTTCAGCGACGATTTTGGTGGACTCGGGTGCGGACATCACAGCATTAAAGCGTCATGGAGGGTGGCGATCCACAGCTGTTGCAGAGAGTTATATTGACCACTCGTTAAACAATAAAATTGAGACCGCTACTAAAATCATGAACACTGTTCAAAATAATGCAATGCAAAAAAATAAAGAGAATATTGATATTGCAATTGCTCAAAGTTCAAGCATTGATAAAAATGAAAGTGGACCAAGTATTAGCTTCAATTCAAATCATGAAGCAAATTTAACACAGTTCGATGGAACGCATTTAGGAAAATCACTTAGTTTTTTTAGCAATTGCCAAAATGTTTCCAATGTAACCATTAATATACACAATAAGTAGAACAATAGTTTTGTAATTTTTTACTGTTACCATGTTATTGATACGTTAATAAATGAAATATTAAAATAACTTCCAAATTTTTTATTTAGATATTTGCTGTCGTAGAAAAAGTATAGTATGCAACACGTTTTATAAACTTGTTAGTCACTCATTTTATTAAACACTCGCTCCGCTACGCGTCGCTCGCGATTAATAAAACTCGTGACTAAAATGACGTTTATAAAACTTGTTACATAATATACTATTAATAACCGCCATTTCTTAAATAAAAAGGTTAAAACAATACTATGCGAATCTCTTGTTTTATTAAAATTTAACTTTGCTGACTCGGTATATGGTCCATGTTAAGATTCTGAGGACTCCCATAGATTACAGGTTATTCAGAACTTCTGTTTAAGGTTAATCTTCGGTGTCCGGCGCCGGTAGGGTATTTCGCATACACTTAACGAAATTGGATGGCTTATCATGGTTAAACGTCATTCCTTACACCACAGAAACTAGACAACCCCTAATTCCAGAAGCCAGGGCTTGCGCGGAAAGGGGCTACACATTGAAAAAACGCGGACATACAACCATTTCCTCCGACAGTGCCAATGCCAGGATTCGAACCCGGTGGTGCGATGTCCGTGTGATTAATCGCGATTTCCACCTCGCGCCTTAACCCACTCGGCTATCGACAATTATGCATAAAATTCCAAATTATCTACATAAAAAATATCGTATAAGTCAGATGTTCACAATCTCAACATCAGATTTAAAGGAACCCTAATATCTCCCACGCACCGCACTGGGATTATTCAAACCAAAATTTACAATTCCGTACCATCTAATTTTAAATACAATTCATTATCCACATTTAAACATTATATTAAAAAGTATCTCTTTATGTAAATATAGTCGAGGATAATGGAAAAAAGGAGAAAAGATGAAAAAAGAAAGACAGGGGATAAAGGAAAAGGGGTAAAAAATGGCACTTTTCTGCATTGTTATTGCATTGTATTGAGTTGTTAGTTATGTTTTGTATGTACCACTGTTTATTTGTTTATAAGTTGTTATTGTTATTATGGGCTGTTGTGTATGATATAGTTAATATTATAGTATGCAATATGCTTAAGATGAAAAACAGGGGTAGTGTCACACACTATCATCTGATCTTTGGCATTTTTCCATTAGGTCGTTTTAAATGTTATGTGTATGATATTTGTAATTTACCTGTACTTGCTTAATGGAAAATAAAAACCTATTATTATTATGTAGGTATATACGATCAGCCATAGGGAGGCCAACATCGCTTACGCCAGCCAGGTCTTTATTGACCAGATACTGACAGAACTAAGCTGCTGATTGTGCAGGTTTGGTGTTGCGAGCTCGGCAAAGTTCACATTTCTCGCGTTATCTCCGGATTGATTTGGAATATCGTTTTGAAACTTTAGCCGAATGAATTTTCGAAAAGACCTACCAGTCTAAAACGCTTTCGAATTTTTATCGCTTCACTAGCCTATACTGTCAATATTTTAATTTAATACGCACAAAGGATTAGAAGGTAGATTGAAAACGAACACCCTGTATCTAGTGGTTTTCACAAACTCTAAACAGTAGTTTTTACAAACATCCAAACAATACACTGGAATACCATAGTCGACGCGCATATCATGTCAACTGTAATGACATTATCTGAAAACGATTAAAAGTTTAAATCATTTGCTGACGATACCAAAATGCTTGGCAAAACGCGCGTTGAATACATGAATCAGCTGTGTTGTTTACTACTGGTGAAAACTATTTCGTAGGCAGTGTGTCACACCAAGACTCGAGTCGAGACTCTTTCTAAAATATCTAGTGTGGCATCAAATTCGATATATTTGCCTAATATCTAATCTAATAATAGGTGCACTGAAGATAAATTGAAAACCCATTTTGAAAATAAATTATATATCCACTAAATGAAGTTTTTGTGTAATGCGCACATATTTATTTCTTGGTTACAAATTATTCTTAAGGATATTTCTAATGTACTCTGGATGTTTGTAAATGTTATTGAGTTTTTTTACGCAAACATTCTGTATGTACCTACCTACACAACACAATGAATGACTTTCCATTTTAAATTCCTTTGAACTATATATCGCATTCCATTTGAATGGCAACATGCAACATTCCAATAATCACTCATGTATGGCTATTACAGTTTCGGATCTCGATAAAAGTGAATTTAAAAAAGGATTAATAAATAATAAAACCGCTCAGCAGTAGTAGGCCACTCCAATATGGTAGATACAATTCTGTTGAATATCAGTTAATCCAAGAGCACGGTATGAAGTTCCTACAATTTAAAATGACGTAGGAACTCTATACCTCGCTTGCGGTTTACTGATAATGACGTATCCATTGTCTTCATTGGTCTTAGATGATCACCGAAATCAAATCGGATTACCAAGAATTAAAGTATATAATATTTTCTTAATGATACCAGATGCGCTGGACATATCTGAAATGTAAAATGTATTAAATTAGAAAACAATAATTTAATATGTTTCTAAGAAAAAGGTTAAGGGCATATTTTCAAATCAGTTATAGAGTATCAGTTAGGAACATTTTTTAGTGATTAAAGACGTCAAAGACGCGAACATAAGGGGATGTCTTCCAAGATAATGGGCAGATGTCCCTTACAACTGATGGAAAACATATTTGGTGTGTTCTTACACCTACAGGCAACCGGTGGCCTGATGAAGTCAGATGTTATATGTCAAAAGTTTGTTTCGAAATTATTTCAATGCATAGAAAACTGAACCGATATAGCCGATATCTCATCTAAAATTCGGCAGCTACTGGAGGCGGCTGGAACCTCCCCACTCGGTGGACTTTTGAAGCCGAAAAGAGAACTAAATTGTGTTTAAATTCAAAAACATTTCAAATTAAAGGCGACAGTAAAACTGTATAGTTTTTAAATAGGAATGCACGTGATATGACGAGTTTCACGGAGGGCCGTGCCACGCGAAAAACGATCTTATGCTTCACATTTGCTTTGTTTTTAATTTTTTTCACGGAAATTGCATAATCCAATCGCAATCAAAACCTTTTCAGATCTTCTAGAGCACTAAAGAAACCCTCATACAAAGTTTCATCCAAATCAGTTCAGTAGTTTCGGCATTATCACACATACCCACACCATCACACACGTTTTTCAAAAACCACTTTTCTGGGTTCCTGGCACCTAAAAACGTAAATTTGATGTTATCTCAATTTTTGATTTTGGACCAATTTTAGTAATCTCCCACAATTTTGTGGTGAGGTTAAAATGCAGTATTTCGGGGTTCGAAACGTCTGAAATTTAGGAAAAATAAGGTAACTACTACATAAAAGGAATACCTACCTCCAAACGTTTTTCAGTAGCAGCAAAACATTCATACATTTGGCGAAAAAATATTAATGACCAAAAGAATGCCTACAAAACCACGATGATTTTTTATCTATTTCTGTAGACCGGTAGTTTCGTAGAAATGGTAGTTTTAAAATGGCGGCGTGTGAATATTTTAACGATAATGTAATGTTAAATGGTGAAAAATAGCAAGCCTCGAAAATGGCAATAACAATAATGAAAATTTAAAGAAATACACTTTAAAATAAGTTCGCAACTGCTCCTCTACGATAAAAAATTAAAAAGTTATGGCATAGAAAATGCACAATTTAATTTTTTTCTTTTTTGTAATTTCTGCAATTTTGTTAACTTAATTTACTAATTATAAACAGAGAAAATATTATTTTTCGTTAACACATATCAACTGCTATGGTAGAAACTGCCTTCTAAGATTTATAGGGGTTTTTTAGTAAACTTTATCGCCAAAATCAATTTTTACGTTTTTTATGAAACTATTAACTCAAGCCGTTCACTTTTCTATATAAACTACATTTTTTAGGAAAAAATATTTTCTATTTCTATTTTCCAAGTATTCCAGGTATTTTAGGACTGAGTACCAGTCTTAATATTATCGATTTCGTCTACAGTATATAAATTAATATCCCCCCTAAGCGTGTATCTGTCTGTTCGAAATGACTAATCTCGAGAACCAATAGTGAAAATTGTGTCTCAGTTTATATACATCATCTCTCGGGGAAGGCTTAGCCGTATAAAACGTTAATTTTGGATAAGTGAGAGCCAACAGTGTCAATTTTAGTGAAGCAAGTCGGGCAGTTCGAGCGTTTTCTTGACTGCTGGTTCGAGTCGCTAGTCCATAATATACAGTACAAGGATCGCTACTAGGCCTATGGGGAAATCCTATACATGTGCAATACAGGTGAGAATGTCATATTATGGTGTGTGTTATTGGGGTGGGACGATTCAATGGGCTGTACGCTCGCGCTGCTGTGATTATGGATGTTATGGATTTATTTATTATAACTAGAATCCATTGGGCTTAGATTACAGGTAACCTTACCAAATTTAAGTATTATTGCACTCAAAATACTATTAACCTGTTAAAATGGATATTTATTTAACAGAAGAGAAAGTACAAATAATTAAATTGTACTATGATGGGCATTCACTGCGTGATACAATAAATTATTTATTGGAGCGTAAGAAAATCAACCCATATTTTTGAGAAAGGTTCTTTTGGTTATTTGTTGACCACCATAATTAATTTCAACAAATTAATATTTTGGGATGATGATACTTGGTAATTGGTAAATTCCTTATTTGACGACCGGTCACCTACACCTTCCGCCCCAAATACATTACATTACTCACTGCAGCGGATCGACCAGCTGTCATAGGCCTATGTCCCATCATCCATTTCATATCAGCTCTTGATTCTAAGTATTGCACATATACATAAGTGTATAAGATTTCCCTATACGCCTAGTAGCGATTCCCATACTGTATGATGGGGGTTGAAATATTGGAAGTTATGGTTTAACACCTCTCGTAAAATAAAAATAAATGTGATTACGTTTTTGTTACCGGTTTCAAAATCTGTAGGGAAGACCGCGAGACACAAGATATTACACGAATGAAATTATACAGCAATATATAATTATTATATTGTCATAAAATAAAATTAATTAGCTCCTTAATAACAGCAGTTTTTGATAATTTAGATAAATTTTTAACAGCCAACATTCAAGTAAGATTCAATTTAAAATATTGCATACTTTTTTAACGTAACGTGTTGAACTTACGTGAACACAGCATTATTCGGGCGCTTCTATACGTGCTAGAAACTTGAAATTTTCTTTTGCTGTTGGCAACAAGCAAGACTCTAATACAAAAAGTATTCGTTAAAAATTAATAGACAATCAGATACTAAATGTATACTACTAGAATCTCGAATGGAATCTTAATGATTATCTGTTAAAATTATGAAAAAATATCCGACAGACAAAAATAAAATCAAATATAAAAAACCCAAATAATACAACAGGACTGTGGAACTGTATGAATGAAATTGTGTGACAATAAAAAAAAATGTGAAAGCAATATAATGACGGACGAAGAAAGAGAAATTGCAAATGTATTTGTTAAATTACAGAAATAGGGAAAATTTGGCAAATACAATTGTAAAAGAAAAAATATACTGACCAAAATAAACACCCAATTCAATTTTTCTTTCAGAATCGAGTAAAAACGAGGCAGTAGAGATGATTAAAATTACATTAAAAAACAATGGCGCAGATAGTTCCGAGTCCCAAATTCAAAATTATGCCAAAACATATATCCGCACCATTAACTTATATAATCATCTGGGTATTAAATTCGGGTCAATGTCCTGCAGCATTTAAAACTGCTATAATAAAACCGGTTTATAAAAATAGATCCACTGGATATGATTAATTATCGACCTATTTTGTCTTATTTCAAATCGAGTAGAAACATTCGTAATACTGCGAAAACACCCATTATGAGCTATTTAAATAAAAATAAAATATTAGCGGAGGCAATTTGGATGCAGAGAGAACAAATTAACACAATATGCTATAGTTTACTTTACTAACGGAGGTTACTTTCCTTATAGTAAAATAAGATTAAGATTTTATAGAGGAGTTTGCGACAAAAAAATATTATGTTTCTGCCCTCTAAAAGCACATTTGAATTATTCAAACAATAAGCTCTGAATACAGTTAAGCTTAGAGGAACTAAATGTGAATTACTACAAAACGAAATTATGTTTGTAAACTGACCAAATAGAAACTATCCAACGCACGTTAGAGATAGCTCAATGTAAGTAGAGTTGAAGTAATCAGTTCTCGGCACATAAAAAACGCACCAAAAACTTTACGACCTCATTAAAATACCATCACTCTTTGTGCGAGTTCGACCGCAATTGACTCGTTTACCTTTATAGGTTTTTAATGTACGTCGGTTCGTTTGATGATAGGCATGCCGCATGGCCCGCGACGATAATAATTATGTCATAATTTTGTTTTGTTTTTTGAGTGCAGGGAAGTCCTTACTTCGACTATAAGTTGGTAAATAAATTGATGGAACATATAATTCGTAGTTTTATATTGCGAACATTAAACATTTTCGCATTTATAACGATTATTAAAATTCTAATATTTTTCTATAAATTCTTCAAATTTCCTAATTTTGTAAAACAATATTCCCATATTCCCTGACTTTTCATGTTGCTATGAACCCGGGGGACTGATCAAAACCGAAACACCATAGATGCGCCAATGGGAAAATGAGGCTCATTTCGAGAGAAAGATACTAGAGAGGCTCTATTTTAATTATTGTCCAAATAATCGGCCTTGAAAAAATTTGCAAATTATCAACCTCAAATATGTTCAGTTAAGGTGGGCCGAAAATGGTCATTTTTAAAAACATGAAGAAACGAAAAATGCAATACTCATCAAAAGTTGCCTTTTACTGTATCTAGTCTTCAGCCCTCTACCACCCTTATGACCTAAAAAAAAAATTAAAATGAAAATCGTAATACCCATCTAATGCTGTGTTTCACTCCATATCGTACCTTTCATTAATTATATCAAATTTGTACCTTCGCACCTACGTCATAATAATAAGCAGGGTGGGCTGACTTCCATCTATCAAGCCTTTGGTGAGTAGCTAGGGGTACAAAACCGAACCGGCAGCCCTAATGCACCCGGGAGGGGAATGCATCTTCCCCTCTGGTGTCGGTCGTGGGCCTGCTGACGTAACCACCCGCAGGCCCTACTCTTTGGTTCCAGCAGGCCGAAGACAGGGTCCCCACGATCGACCCCGTGCGGATAGGGGTCAAGGGCAAGGTGGTGGGGCCCAACTGGATAGATCGCCCGTTGACGACATGGGCAATGACCAAGAACGCTTTGATTGGACAGATGAACTGCAGGGTGAGCTTCTGCATTGTTATGAAAGTAGTGAGCCTGCGCGGAAGCCTGCGCGGAGGGGTACATGGCGCGGATGCATGGTTTGTGGTGTGAGAGACTTCCAGAGCATAGCGCCTTCACCGTATTCACCGGTTGAGGATGTAGTTCTCCTCATTCCGCCAACACCAGAGGGCCTCAGTACCAGAAGGGGGTTACACCGTATGAAAACCCCCGGGCCACAAGACCTGGCCAGAGTGGACGCTGAACTTCATGCAGCACTACCAGAAGAGGCTGACATCTGGCACATAAACTGTGCCGTGTATGCCGCTGTTCAACGCTCGTATCAGGTGGAGAGACGAAACACCTCTTCCCCACAGGAGAGAGCGCAACGGCGCATACGAAAGATGGAGGCCAAAATCCGGTCGGCGAGGCAACACGCATCCCGTGTCCAATGTGTGATGGACTACATGGCGGTCAATAGGCCTTTGACGCCTAAAGTTCGATGTATAGGCGCCAATTTAAGAGGCGCCCATCACACACTTAACGGGGCAGTGCTACAAACCATCAAACAGCACTGCTTCGATAGGATACGGATGCTAGTGGCTTGCAAAAAGTCACTAGGGGGGTTGGCGGAAAGCAACCTCTTTCGTCAAAAGCCTTCGTGCCTATTCGGACCACCTCGATGTGTTGCTGACAATCCGCCGACCGTCGATCAGGTGGAAAATTTCTGGAAAACGTACAAACAGAGGCTTCCGCCCAACAGAGACTATCCGGCTCTGCCACACTTTGAAGCCTTTTACCAAAGGCTTCATCTACCACAGAAGGTGTGCCAACCAATAACCCCAGAAGAGGTTCGAAGGCTCTAAGAATTTTGCTGCTCCAGGTCCCAATGGGATTAATAACTTTTGGTGGAAAAAGTTAACCAGTACCGACCACCATTTGGCCAGGATTTTTAATGCTTGGTTAAGTGGGGAGTAGCAAATTCTTTCTTGGGTTGTTGAGGGGCGGACAGTGCTGATCCCCAAGAACGGAGATTTGCCCAACCCAAAGAACTATAGGTCCATAACCTGTTTAAACGCATGTTACAAGGTTAAACATAATATTTTTAGTCGCAAATTCCTCTATAAATCCTTATTTTACTATAAGGAAAATAACCAGACTGCAACCAAAGTTACAAGTTTGGCGCGTTAAGTGTAATAATTGCATATTGCCATCAAAACGCTAATGCTTCGATTGCAACAAACACCAGCCGAAAGACTGATCCTACTTAAAGGAGCTCTCTTGCCAGTCGTCACACACCACTTGCAGACTGCAGTTTCGAGCTGTTGGCTCTCGTCAGTGCAAGGTAGGAATGCGACGACCGGCACGAGAATCCTTTGACTACTTAGTACATCCCGCTATTTCTACAATAGCGACATGTAAAATAGCCAGCAGGCGCCATCCAGCGGTCCAGTGTCCGTTGCAATCGAAAAATAAATAGCCTGACTTGGCTTAGCATAGAGGAATTTGCGACTAAAAATATTATGTTTAATATTCCGCCCTCTAAAAGCACATTTGAACTATGTTACAAGGTGTTCACACGCATCTTGTACATGCGGCGGAACCTCTCCATGGCCTGGACTCCGACAGATCTGGTCTTCTGAACTGTCGGGGAAAAACAAGGTGTCTGCTACTAATATGCTTGCCGTTCCGATCCTTCTCTACAGTAGTGAAGTGGACTCGAGAGGAGCTGCGTCAACTCGATGTAGGAACCCGGAGAAAGATGCACCTCAATAGGAGCCTGCATCCTAAATCGTCCGTTCCACGGTTATATCTCCCACGACATCGGGGAAGCCGTGGACTTTTGAGCTTGGAGAATCTCCATAGCAGGATGGTTCTGGATGGAGCATGTAAGATCATCAGGAGTTCTTCGGCGTCGAGCGGGTAAACATCGACTCTGTCACCGAGTTGGAACCCGTTCGACTAAAAGTCCGCATTAGAGCTGCAGAGCACAACACCCTTCTGCAGCTCCATAAGGATAAGCTATAGAATATAGAAGACCTCGGCTTATCCGAAAGGATGGCCTTCGCCTTTTTTAAGGTCAGCCGGACTGAAGTCCGAGTCCGAGGGATTCATAATGGTTTGCCAGGATGGTGTATTTAACACCCTCGTCTATCGAAGTCGTGTCATGGGTATGGAGGTCCCTGATGTCAGCTGCAGGGCCTGCCGCAAGGTGCCGGAAACTGTCATGCACTTACTTTCGGCTTGCCCGACATACGCGTTCTCAGCCTATATTCATTCCGCACACGACGCAGCATTACAAGTGTTTTACTATCATCTAAGGCACTGCACTCGTATGGGATAGACGAAACACCAGTGCTGCCTTACGTTCCGGGGGATATTGAGTCCCTTGTGGGGAATGAAAAATTTCTGAATTTTGTAAATGCAATAATATACCTGCGAATGTATAAAAAAAATTAAAGCACATAGGGGTTTGAGGTCGAGTTTGAGAGTGTTAAGAAAATAAATATTTATTTATTTATATAAACTTGTAAATACAATAATAATTATATTATACTATGAATGTATGAAATGTGAAATAAACCTTATCATTTAAGTTGAGGATATCCAAGAGAGAGAGAGGTCCGATAGGAAAATATTTACTGTTTTTGACCATAACTTCTTATTTTAAAACACATACTACAAACAAACTATAAGACTACCTAAGTAGAACTATAATAACAAGATAGTATTATAAATTTTCACTCAATAATTTTAAACATATGCGAAATAGTTAGATTTAAATTTAGGAAATGCGAAAATTGACGTACCTATAATTTTTAAAATTAAATTATTTTGCAAACAACTGAAATTATTGAGTAAAAATTCATATCACTACACCTGTCATAGTTCTACTTAGGTAGTCTTATACTTCTTTTCACTAACTAATATATGCATTAAAAAAAGTTATGGCCAAAAATAATAAATATTTCCTTATCGGATCTCTCTCTCTCTCTCTTGGATATTCCCACCTTAATGGGTGGTTATTTAAGAGAGCGCGCCCCTCTTAGGTGAAGAAAATTAATAGAACATTTAAATGTTGATAGAGATTAATGCAATAATAATAATAATAGTAATTGTCACATGTATTGAGTAGGATAGCTATTTGGTAACATTTACTTTCATTATATTCTCTGAAAGATCCAATGTATTCAACACATCTGAAGATACATTGTTGTTTCGATCTTTTTTATCAACTTCGCTTCTTCAAATATGAAATAACACTTTATGGCCTATTGAGGTCGTACCTGAAAAATATGTCTATATCTCAGTTTAAAAACACTGTAAGATTAAAATTTTTATCGTGGGTCACAAACAATGAACCATTCTAGTGGAAAACACCTCTGCTTCCGCGTGCTTCCAGAGATTCCGAAACTATTAAAAACATTATGCATTATTTTTCTATGTCAAAAACTACGCACAATTATAGATATGTAGGAGTGTTTAAAAATAAAAAATCTACTAATAATTTGATTTAATTAAAAAATAGATACCTTCATATCTGTTATCCGTAATAATCTGTACAAATTTTGAAATATGTTATATGCTAAACAGTACAAAAGAAACCAAATCGCTTCCGCGCAAGCACAAATAAACTTTGATTTGAGATATCTGTTTAGGCCTCACATTGTTTTCAACGCATCACTACAATAACGGTAAGAACATAGTGGAGCACCGCGTCAAGCCTCGACTCTGTACTCCGAATAAATACTCATACTTAACATAATGCGGTATTGCCTTAAGCCTCCATTGAATTAGCGACTACATTTCAAACGAACCCTCGTCGTATCATAATGAAGTCTCGACTCAGGACTCACGCCTAGACTGGGACATCAACTACGGTTGTAACGAATCTTCAAACACAGATACATTTGGTTCTTTGCTAGAGTTAATGTTTCACTAGGAGTACGTACATTTACCTACGTGTGTTTATACAAAGAATGTAGTCGGCAGTCGAGTCGAGGCTTAAGATGCTCCACTATATTCATGAGTTCTGAGTCGAAGGCTTATAGTATAAAAAATGCAACAAAAACTTTACGACCTCATTATACCGTTAGCCCCTTTTCACATAGGCGACTTAGCCGCGCGACTTAGTAGTGCGGCTGAGGCGACTAAGTCGCGCGGTTCTAATCTAAAGACACGAGCCGGGTGTCGTCGCGGCTACCTGCGGCTCGCGCTACAAAGTCGCCTAATGTAAAGGTATAGAGACGTCCTACAAATGGTGCGCACGACTAAGTCGCACTGCTAAATCGCCCAGTGTGAAAACGGGGTTACTCCCTGTATTATTCCGCCGGCAAATTGAATCACTTACTACAGGTTTTTGATGTACGTCGGCTTGTTTGATGACACCATACCGACTGGTTCGCCGGCGTTAATAATGAACTCGTAAAGTTTTTGTTGCATTTTTTACTTGCAGGATATCTTTGAACGATAGGTATTTGTTTCGATACGAGGCTCCACTATGTTCTTACCCTAAGAACAGAAATGCCATTCCTGAAATTGTCGATTTTCCTAATTTAAAATTAGAACCCTTGCAAAATTTGAATCAATATTTAAAATGTTTAATTGCCAATTTATAGATATACTGATTTACAACGGTCAGTATACTAAAATTATTAAATAATGATTTTTGGATTTAGTCCTATAAGAATAAAAGAGGGAGGGGGGGACTTTTTTAACTTATTATTATTTTTTTGTGATAGATTACTTCCACTTCAAAACTCCGAATCATACTTGGAAATATGCATAGTAAACAAGTGTACACTCAAAAAATAATTCACACTAACAGACTGGCAGATCCATTGAAATTATAAATCAATTGCATTTAGATAATCTAAACCAAGAGAGGCCGAAATAGTAACGTAGCTTTGTTTGGATTTCTAAGACACATTCCATATAAGAGATAATTTAACCTTTACCAATGAAATTAAATATCCCATCGATATCAATAATCCCCGAGCGATCTACATAAAATCTTATAGCTATCCTCAAGTCAAATCTACATATAATTACATCAATTTGTAAGCGCTGATAAATGGCCTCAGAGATGGAGTTAGTTATGTATATTAGATTAGAGATAATGGCGCGACCGTTTGCAAAGCCGTGATAAATTGATATCTGATTTTTACTGCTAAGGTAATATTAGGCTGGAGCCGTTACCTTTTTGAGATGAAAAAATTAATAGCAGGCAACGGCCGGCTGGAATATATAGTTGAGGTCATAAAAAATGAAAAAAAAAACTTTGGAACTTGAAATGAAGGGAAGTAGTGAAATGGTGTGCTATTTAAGGGATGAAAACCGTTTTTCGTGATTTGTGGCGAAACCTGATCTCCTAGTGAAATAATAAAAAAATCTAAAACTTTTATTCTATATATTTTTCGACATAACCTCAAAGTTTGCAAGAAAATGACGAAAAACCGATTTTTCGGTTTTTATTTTTTTTCTCGCGTGAAAATTATTTAATTTAAATGAAACTTTGTGAAAGTACGTAATTGTTTGCATATAATAAGCATGAATTTTTTCAATTATGGAAAATAAATATTTTTCGAGATTTTACCATTTTTTCTGAAAAAACAGCCCTATCTTCGGTGAACATTTATTGATTTTTTTTTTTGATTTTGATCTACTAGTGCTCATTTTTTTCGTCGAGATGTCTGCTTTCAAATGGTACGTCAATGTTAGTGATTTATTGTCACTTAGCAGCTTAACATTAAGAAAAACCGAAAAAAAAAAATTTTCGAATCTCGAATTTGTCGATTTTTTTCATTATTTTCAATTTTTTAGCATATTTATGTTAATAATTCATAATATTTTAATGAAAAAACTTACTTTGGTATAAAATAAATAAAGTTGAATGAATTTTATCACGGAAAAGTAGGGAAAACTTCATGAAACTTAACATTTACATGGAAATCAATAGTACTTTACTAATTTTCATAAGCTACAGTTAAGTTTCGAAAACTTTATATGCATATTAAATTATTCTAAATACATATGATAAAATAAAACATACAATTTATTTATATTGGCTACGAATTCTTTACTTTATTTACAAATATTTACTTTATTAATATTGGTTGTGTATAGCTTATAAAAAGAAAAATCAATAAAATGATTGTTAAAATCTAATCAATTTTAGGCCTTTTTTGTTGTGGTTCGTTTCCTTCATCGATCAAACTCTCAAATTCTATATTATCTTCAAAATCATTGGCATTTTCAGGCTCTTCAATTTCGATGTCATTATTCTTTGCTGGCTCCTCATCAATATCTTCAGAATCACTTAAATCTACAAATACTTCTCTGTCTCTATTTGAACAGTTCTCAGTTCATGTATTGCATAGATTGGTACATTTTAAGCCGTGTTTTCGGCAGCCACACCTTTGATTATTGCATCCACTTTCACAAGTACAGCTAACGCTTTTTAACAACTTTCCGGGAATCAAGTCGGAACTGTCAGAGATGTATTTCGGCACGAGTCTTCTTACATTTTCGTTCCAGCCCCAGTCCTTTGCTTTTTTGTTGTCCTGATCGTTGTCAAAATTACCCAACCAAGTTTGCAATTGGTAATAGACCCTGTAGGAGTGTTGTGCAGCTGCTTCTTCAGTTGAAGGGAGTTTTTCCAATTTAAAAGTGGATTTGTTTGTAGTTTGCTGATACAGCTCAAATCGTAATTGATTTAATGAGTTATAAATTTTCTTACTTTTGTAAATACTAGCTGTAAGTTGAGATCCATTTTTTGCTATGGTTATGCGGTCTGCATCTTTTTGATAATAAACACTGGCTAGGTTTAACAAATTTTTATTGTCCAATAAAGATATTACTATTGTTTTTTTCCCTTTTCCAGCAAAACTTGAAGTTGTATCACACCCAGAGGAAGCATGAAGAAACGCTATTACACTTGTGTATGGTTCGTGTTTAAAACAATGAGATGTATAAAATGAATCTTTGACGTTGCTTGAGCCTGGTTTGTGAAAATAAATATCCAGTCCATTCGAATTTAATTGGTGTAAAAGAACTAGTAAATCGATGTCTTGACCCATGATTATTGCAGTTTTATCATCTGGTTTAGCTAATTGGATCGCAGTATTAACAATCAGTGTGTCGGCGTCGTCAGGAGCTCGCTTACACAAAAAGCCCTCGGACTGTAATTTATTTGATATTGTGATAATTAAATTGTTTTTATTATTTTGATTTGATAAAAATTTTTCTTGTGAAAAGGGTATTCGTTTAATTTTAATCGAAAACTCAATCACCACGTGCGTTTACAAAGGACGCATCGCAAACTGAAAAAATACTTTCACACAACTAGACGAATAGAGATTTACTACTACAACAGAACGAGCTCTGCTGCTCTTGTGCAGGCTCACTTTGTCCTATCCCTCTGTACCCCCAAACTTCTGTCGTTTTGGGCGGGCATTTCAAATACCTGTATGCTGAGAAATTTCAAATTTTTTAATTTTTTTTTTTTGTTTGAATACGTAACCGTATTTTTTTTGTTTGTATTCAATTTAGCGTGGTTTCCAATAACTAAATTCATTCAACTTTAGTTATTTTATACCAAAGTAAGTTTTTTCATTAAAATATTATGAATTATTAACATAAATATGCTAAAAAATTGAAAATAATGAAAAAAATCGACAAAGTCGAGATTCGAAAAAAAATTTTTTCGGTTTTTCTTAATTTTAAGCTGCTAACTGACAATAAATCACTAACATCGACGTACCATTTGAAAGTAGACATCTCGACGAAATAATGAGCACTAGTAGAACATCAAAATCCAAAAAAAATCAATAAAGTTGTTCGCCGAAGATAGGGCCGTTTTATTTATTTCCCATAATTGAAAAAATTCATGCTTATTATATGTAAATAATTACGTACTTTCACAAAGTTTCATTTAAATTAAATAATTTTCACGCGAGAAAAAAAATAAAAACAGAAAAATCGGTTTTTCGTCATTTTCTCGCTAACTTTGAGGTTATGTGGAAAAACATATAAAATAAAAGTTTTAGATTTTTTTATTATCTACAACTTTTGTGTGAAACACTTTTCTCTAGGGGGTCACGTTTCGCCACAAATCACGAAAAACGGTTTTCATCCCTTAAATACCATCCCATTCCACTACTTCCCTTCATCTCAAGTTCCAAAGTTTTTTTTCCATTGTTTATAACCTCAACTATATATTCCAGGCGGCCGTTGCCTGCTATTAATTTTTTTCTTTTCAGCAATAAAAATCCGTAACGGCCCCAGCCTATATAGTGGCATGCGAGAAAATTTCAAAACTCTTACAAAAATTGCATATTATGGATACAGGTTCGCAATTGGTAATATTATCTTTACCGCCATTCTGAGCATATCTTCACTATTCACTAATACTAATTTTAAAATTGTGGTTAACCCCAATAATAACATCGAGTCACAATATAAAATTTTTAAAAAAACAGTTTTGGAACATTTCCTTCTAAAAAGCATTTTTTTCCAGTAATATTTGGAAAAATGGTCCTACTTTGTAGTAATAGAAAATATTATTTAAAAAATCCAAAAAGAAATGTAGAAAACTATTATTTGCTAAGATAATTGAATGAGAATGAGTAAATTTTCTTAAAAGTAACTTGGAAAATAAAATTAGTAAATAAACTCATATTTTTCCAAAATTCCTTCTTTAGTTCTATCTGGTTTTATTTTAGTATTGGAGTATTGCCGCTGTGAAAAACAACATAGTAATTTCCAGCAGTGCAACAGCTAATTGTGCTAGTTTTAATAAACAACTTTTAATTTTAGCAAATGCAACTTTTACCGATGTATTTTTTTTAATAATGCCGTATTAGAATATATGAGTTAACTTAACAAAAATTATTCTTGGCGAATTTGGGAAGGAACATTCTCGTTAGGTCCAGAGGAGAAAATTCTTGAAACTTCTTTCTTTAGCAATAAAATATATTCATACTCATTACTTTAACTAAATTAATCTTCATAATTAATTCTAAATTCTGTTGGTTAGTTCTTAGAAACATCATACACTATAAGAGTATTGTGATAAACGCGGTATTTGACCTTGGTAACACACCCTAATGTCCCATTCTGAGGACAGAGTAATAATTGCAGATATAAACTTTACGCCCATGGTAACTGCATTCTCTGCTATAAACAGCAAATATTCTCTTCTTTAATTTAATATGAAAGCATACATAAACATTTAGGTGAGTGTGCAATGGATATGTTTGGATCTATTATGAATAAGAATTATTCTCAATTGAATAGCGAAAGGTTTGCACGTACTGGTTGTATCACTTTATCCAAATTATGATTTATATAGGTATCTTTTTTTGAAAGTTGACACAGTAATGTCAAGGTAAAAATAAATTAAATTTCTATAGGTATCCAGAAACTTTCAAAAAAGATACCTATATAAATAATAATTTGGATAAAGTGATAAAACCAGTTAAATTGTTTGTAAAATTATGCATTTAATTATTTTTTTGAAAATTTTAAAAAGTAAAATTGTAAAATTTTCAAAAGTTTCAAAAGCGGTGTACATTGGGTGGACATAAAACATCTAAAGTTGTTAATTTTCAGGAAAATAAAAGCAGACATCTACCACACAGTTTCCACCACATTTCTCATTTGAAATTCCCTCATTTTACCTGACCAAATATACAGATACGGCAAAAATGCTCCTCTCAGCCATTTATTGGTGAAAAAAAATTATCAGTATGCCATTAAAAAATTATACATGAGTATATGTAATCTTGAACCGTATATAGCGAAGAGGTTACAGACATTTCTGTAAATAAATTGTTGATGTCTAATTTGAAATATTTTATATGTAATTTTAAAAAATGGTTTTCGTGTTAAATATCTGACTATCTTATCTACAAGTTTGTAGGTTTTGATATATTGATGAATATTAATTAATAGAGTATTTGTATCATATACCGTCTGTCTGTTTTACGAGAGTCACACCAATTATCTCGCTTAATATCTATTGGGGGAGAATAAAGTTTTAGAAACAGTTATCCCATTTTTTGAGCTATATTTCAGTAAAAAAAAATTGAAATCCATAGCCTACTTTGTGAGATATATTTATAAGAACCTAAAAAATAGTTTGTACATATTACAGCAGTGTGAGGAGGTAGAGCCCCATCTTGTTGAAAATATAAATAATTTAATCTTTCTGCCACTGTTAATTCATAAAGAAAATCTTGAAATTCGTTTTGCAGGAAATTGAGACGAGCGGTTAATTTGCTATCATAAAAATAAGGCCTAATTACTTTAGTCCCTAAAAGACCCACCCAATCATTCGTAACAAAGCAGTCCGTTTTTTTTTCAATATTTTTCTTGCACTGTCTTTTTTTATGCGACAGCTTCTCTGAATTTGTCTCAAAGAGGTTTCTTTATTTTGGTTAACATAAAATTCTCTTCTATTCGCTTTTCTTATATTATCCGCAAAAATACTACTTTTTTTAATGAACCGTATATTTTTAGATTTTGAACTACCTTCCTAAACATAGTTCGATTTGGCTGTGGAGCATCTGGAAATCTATCTCCGTAAATCGTGACTGCCATCTCAATAGTCAAAATTGCACTGACAATAAATGCTAATCATATCGAATTTGTTACTATTGGTGTACACCATAATTACTGATATAAATCTTGTCTTTGAACTCGACAACGCAACATGCAACAGTGACAATCTGTCAAATTTGTTAATAACTGTACATTGTTTTTCACTAATCTTGGCATAGCTGATTTTTACGATTCAATGATATGGATTGTGGTTTCCGTAAAATATTAAATATTGATACTATCTGTTCAAATGTTTGTGACACGTTTTATATCGTTGGAAAGAGAAAAAATAAACGGAATTAATGGTGTCATGGCCTACTTTGAGATTTTGCACAAGAGCGTATGTCAAAGCCAACTGCGTTTTTCGAATTTCTTTATACACATTATTATTCTTATTGTCTTTGCCGTCAACTTTCATCCCTTTAACTTTTTTCGTATCTCCTCAAATAAGGAAGCTATAACCGTTTGTGGTTTTCATATTTTTCAGGTTTTTGTAATATATCCCACAAAGCAGGCTATGGATTTCAAATTTCTTTTTACTGAAATAAAGCTCACAAAAAATAGGATAACTTTCTAAAACTTTATTCTTCTAGAATAGATATTAAGCGACATATTGGGTGTGGCCCTCGTAAATTAGACAGACGGTATAAGCATGTTGTAAGCAGTATTTAAATTTGAAGCTCCATCATCGGTTATTAAAAAGAAAAGAAAACTAAAATATTAAATTCCATAACTTTCAAAGAATTAATATAAATTTCCCTGACTATTCGGATTTCCCTAGCAATTTGGCATTTCAAAATTCTCTGGTAACTCCAGGTTTTCCAAAAAAGTGACAACCTTGTACCGGGTAGACGCAAACAAAAAACTGACAGCCAGTTTTCTAATTCTAACAAAATAAGTTTTCGGTAGCAAGTATTCTGAACTTGGTTTATCAATATATTGACAGTGGTTTGATGTATAGAATTTTCGATATTCTTTGTTTTATTTTCTAAATTCATTTCAAGCGATGAAAAATAATAAGTTTTGCTTAGATCAAAGAAAAGGCTCACTGTTGAACGACCTATATCCAGGTTTTAGTATAAATTACTGAGACAATCTAATACAGCCGATTGAATATTTTTACCTTTTATAAATCCGTGTATGAGGCCGACGTTAAATAAATGTATAAAAAAAAATCCGTGTAAAGCTGGAGTTAATATATTATGAATGGAGATATAGTCTCAATCGATTAAACACAGTTTTCTCCAATATTTTTGACACTGTATATATACAACAATGATAGCGAACTGTAGTTTTCAATGTTTGTTTTATCTACTTCCTTAAAAAGCAGTTATCACTTCTGCTGTTTTAAATATATTAGGGAAGATTCCAGATCTTACTACAGAAAAATATATCAAAGACGTAAGCGATATATACTATAAAGTTGACCGATTTCTTTAAAACATTTGCTGATATACCCTCGAGATCAGTTTGCGTTTGAATCTTTTATGTCACAATTGAGTTAAAAACGTTGTTTTTAGTAACTGGATTTAAAAACATAGCTGGGAAATTTCTACTGCATTTAAAATTGTTATAAACTTTGTAGTTTTCTAATTTTTCGTGTAATTTTTTAGGCATATTTTTGAAAAATTCAATAAAATGATATGCAATTTGGGCAGATTCTGTTATCATTTTAGCATCATTTATAATTTTATTTACAATATGTACATTGCTTTTTTATTTCCTTTCTTTGCCGGTGACGTCATACCTTTTTTTAAAACGTCTGTAAAAAAAAATTATAAAAAAATTGAGAAATGCATTAAAAATCGACGCGCCTGAGCGAATTTTTGTCACTTGCTTTGTAACAATATTAAGGAATTTACTCCAACCTTAACGTGCTCACTGTATATGCAATATTTCATTGAAAAAAATAAGAGGGCAGGTATCCCATATTGACCCAGATAAGGCTAACTTTTACTTATTGTTGGATAAAAAAGGGTTCTTCATTTCAGGGGTAGGTACTTAAATTTATTTTCCAAAAAAGTTGTTGTTTATTACACAAAACTGTAGGATCTCTGCTGAAAATATTCTCAAACTTTACCTGTGTCTTTGCAATTTAACCGTGCCGATAAAAAATGCAACAAAAGCTTTACGATCTCATTAATATTTCGCCGGCAAATTGAATTATTTACCTTTATAAATTTGTACGTCGGCTTGTTTGATGACACTATACCGAATAGTTCACCGGCGTTAATAATTAGCTCGTATTCTTATTGTCTTTTTTATTTGTACGGTAAATCTGCAGGTTACATATAATATGCATATTACATACCGACAGCGACAATTATTGTTATCAATTTTCTCTTGGCCACATAAGCGAGGAGGTTTACCTGAAACAAAAATAAAATAGATATTTAATACGATATTTTCAGGAGATTAATTGTGATAAGTAAACTTAATTAATAAATTAAGTTCTGTGGCACGATAAAAATTCGTATTTTTATAATATAATTTGTTGCTTTTGTCAACTTTATATTTACTTCGGGTCTCTGTCTTCTACCTATTTACAAGTGAACTTTTGTTTTATAGTAAGAATTTGTACGATATTTAAAATTTAAACATACATAAACCTTCTCATCTGAAAAGACCCAATCGTACGATATAACTGATCTACTGTATGCAGGTTTACAACCAGATGTTTACATGAACTATAAAATATATTTTATTAAGAGGATATAGCTGTACTTTATAAACATGTTATTTATTTTCACGTTGATGAAACATACAAGTTACATTCATGAATGCCATAATTTATCCCGCATGTTTAATAAAGCTGAAAACATAAATAACATGTTTATAAAGTAAAAATACAACCATGTCCACTTAATAAACAATATTTTTAGAGTTCATGTACCCGAGATTTTACCACCATACAGTGGATCAGTTAAGTCTTGCAATGGTGTACATTCATTAACACGACTTTTTAAATATATATATACAGGGTGTTGCATCATGAGAGGGACATAGCTTAATAGGAGGTAGAGAACATCAGTGGTAACCGGAACCTCCCATAGAAATGTCTCATTGGGCCTTCATTACGAAGTTACAGGGTGTTAAATAATTTTTGGCCAAACCTGTTTTTTGTCATAACTTTGACAGGGAATGAAATAACGGATTCATATTTGGTACGTCTAATGTACTAACGAGCCCCAAGAGGTACATATATAAAAAAAAATATATCCAGGTCCGGACTCACTATAATTTATGTTTCTTCTTTGCATCAATAAAACATCACCCTGTATATATTTTTTTGAAATTTCGATACGATATTCGAAAAGAGCAAGAAAAAACAAACAAAATGGCCTATTTCATTTTTTTGTTACACCTTCGTGGTTATTTAAATACGTTGTTAAATGTGCAAGAAAATTTATTACAGAACCCTATTAAATGAGAGGCACGTGAAATAAATAGTTTTATAACTAAAATTTGCAAAAATTCTATTGAGCCTAGGTGGTCTGGGTGAATCCTAATTCCGGCACGTTTTAAAGGTCCATTTTGGTAAAAAACTGTGGTCCTAATAAGTAATCGGGTATGAAATAACAAAATTTTTAATCAATCACAGTAGGCTTGTTCAAAGAATAAAAGTGACAGATAATTTAAACCATTTAGGCCTAAGTAACCAGTTACTTTGATCAAGAAAATCATCAACATTTTATACTTAATAAAAATTGGAAAAGAGAACAAACTAAAATCTAAATAAATAAAATATTTTCCATTCAATTAACAATAAATAACAAAACAATAACTAAATGTGTTTAAAAATAAAACGTAATTGACACTAAAGTAAATTTTCAAAATGTCCTCCCCCACATTCTGTGCATTTTCTTGCGCGTTTAGAAAGGTCACCAATTGCTCGACGTATCATTTCTGGATTATTCCGTATTTCGTCGCAGGTTGTAACGATGCGCTGGATTAAATGTTGTCTACTTTCAATTTCAATGCTATAAACCTCGTTTTTTAAGTGGCCCCATAAAAAGTAATCACAAGGGTTACAATCAGGAGATCTTGGTGGCCATTCATGTGGACCCCCGCGTCCAATCCATCTATTAGGATACACATTGTTTAAGTGTTCTCTTACTTGAAGGTTAAAATGTGGTGGGGCTCCATCATGCTGTAACAACATGCCTCTTATACCGATATTTTCTAACATATTCGGTAAAATGTTTTGAAGAAAATCAAAGTAAATTTCACCATTCAATCTTTCTTCAAAAAAATGTGGCCCTATCAAATGTCTATTCACAAGTCCGACCCAAACATTTACAGAAAACCTGTGTTGCGAACGGCGTTGGCGTACCGCATGTGGGTTTTCCTGTGCCCATTTATGATTATTTCGTGAATTGTTTACTCCATCCCTTGTAAATTGTGCCTCATCCGTAAATAAGGTTCTGTAAATGACTGGGCGATGGTTAGACAACCAATGACAAAATGCCAGACGGGGGATATCGTCGCGTTGTTGAAGACGCTGTACCTGCTGGATATGATATGGATGGTAACGTTCTCTTTTTAGGGTTCTCCATACTCGCCAATGAGGAATACCAGGTACCAAACTGATTCGTCTAGTGCTCATATTTGGGTTTTCTTGAACTACGTTTATAATATTGTTTTGTTCCTGCACACCTTGTTGTAAAACACGCTCCACAACTGCAGAAGTAGGAAACTTTCCGTGTTGTCTTGCATACTGGAGCACCGTACTAAAGGTTTTATGATTAGGGCATCGATGACCAGGAAAACGCAGCCGATATTCTCTTTCCGCCGACCTACCATTTCCATTACAGAAACCATAGATGAATATTATGTCAGCATATTCCACGTTTGTAAATTTTACTGGCATAGTTAAAATATTTTCACAAGTTTTCACTAACTAAATGCGGATTATTGACACATTAAATTACTAACAAACAATTATTCAACTGTTTAGGAGATTTCTTTTTATTATCTGTCACTTTGAACAAGCCTACTGTGATTGATTAAAAATTTTGTTATTTCATATCCGATTACTTATTAGGACCACAGTTTTTTACCAAAATGGACCTTTAAAACGTGCCGGAATTAGGATTCACCCAGACCACCTAGGCTCAATAGAATTTTTGCAAATTTTAGTTATAAAACTATTTATTTCACATGCCTCTCATTTAATAGGGTTCTGTAATCCATTTTCTTGCACATTTAACAACGTATTTAAATAACCACGAAGGTGTAACAAAAAAATGAAATAGGCCATTTTGTTTGTTTTTTCTTGCTCTTTTCGAATATCGTATCGAAGTTTCAAAAAAATATATACAGGGTGATGTTTTATTGATGCAAAAAAGAAACATAAATTATAGTGAGTCCGGACCTGGATATATTTTTTTTATACATGTACCTCTTGGGGCTCGTTAGTACATTAGCCGTACCAAATATGAATTCGTTATTTCATTCCCTGTCAAAGTTATGACAAAAAACAGGTTTGGCCAAAAATTATTTAACACCCTGTAACTTCGTAATGAAGGCCCAATGAGACATTTCTATGGGAGGTTCCGGTTACCACTGATGTTCTCTACCTCCTATTAAGCTATGTCCCTCTCATGATGCAACACCCTGTATATATATATGAAAAATACTAGGTTCTCGGGTTGAACCGCGTCTGAGATTGTTAATGTCTCGACGTTTCGGCTACCGTTTTGGAGCCATTTTCAAGAGAAAAAGTGAGCCAAGTAAAAATTGTCAAAGAAAATAATGCTAGGAGTTCGTGGAACTGGTTCGATTCCGGGGTCTAAATCTGCCTACTCCCCAGATCTCACCACGATCCGTCTCTAAGGCCTCAACCGGATCGTGGTGACGATGTGCAAAAGAGAACGACGAAGAAGACACAATAAAAGATGACGAAGAAGATAGTGGATATGAAGAAGGAATGGTGACCAAGATGAATATATGAAGAATTACAAGACACTAACGAAGGCGCAGGATAAACAATATATATTAAAAATTAACATTACTACGTAAATTAATTGTCTGTTGTCAATTATCATGGTGGAGATTGTTATATCGAGAGACTGTTAGAATGAGTGATAACTATATAGTCTAGATCGGCGCTTCTCGGCACTCAACAAACCCAACAAAAACTTTACGACTCCATTAAAATACCGTTAAACTAGTCGCAAAGGTAATTGCGTTCAGGTACGCACTTGAAATATTTAGATAAGCAACTCAGTCGTTTAATTTTAACAGTGTGTTACGGTATGTGTTCTTATTTACATTTCATTTCATTCAGTGAAGTTATATACAGCACTTTTACAGGTATGTGAAATTTTACTGTGTTTAAACGTATTTTATACAATTGTGTCTTTATAAATATTTTGGCGGGTAGAGAATATTCGGGGGTATTTTGTTTACAAGTGAGTGGGTTAAAATATTGTGAAAATATTTAGGCCTTGGTAAGATTCACAACCAAGCACCAGCGGAGAATGCCAGGAAGATGTAATGGTTTACAAATTACGAAGAAAGTTTCCTCCACACAATATTTACATCTACAGACTCAGGAAATGATTTTAAAAATGTATAAAAATATAAAAAAATGTGAAGGAGAAAAAGGAGCCGTGGAAAAAACGGTCTATTTAACAGAACGAATTATTATTATAGATTGTATATATTTTATTTGATAGTTATTTATCTGTTTTACGGAATTTAATTTAATTAGTTAACCTGGGTCGATTAGATCAAGTTAGGATTATCGATATAAATATAACATTTTATTTATTTAAAGAATTTAGAGTTCTGCTTTATTTATTTTAACTATTTTAATAACGAAAATCTTGACTCCTTACCCACATTTTTGGCAAGGAAATGCTCGTACCTCCTTGCGGTCCTTACTGGGCAACAATAATAATATGATATATTCGAGTATATATTATAATTTGCAGATCTGAACAACTAGAGAATATTTTAATTTAGTACCAAAATTAATCAATGTTTCACCAATATATAAGATATTCCTATCTTCACACAAACAAAATAGGGTAAGATTGTTAAATTTACCAGAAACGGTATCAAATATCTATCTATTTAACGAAGACACTTTTAAATATAGTATTATTAATATCTACATTCTAATACATACGAATTTTAAGTACTGCTTTAAAGCGCTCTCCCAATGCAAGCGACAGCGACCGGAGCAGAGACCAACGACAGGGAGGGAGGGCTACTGAGAGTAAAGTTCAAGTGAAAGAGGCATGCAGAAAGAGCAGTCAAGAGTGGCTCCGTTCAAATATATAAAAAATTGCATTTACAAATGCGATATCTCGTACATTATTTAAATATTCAAATCAAACTAATTTGCAGTTTAAAATGTCTTGATGACATAGTTTGGAAAATAGAGGCGGTGCAGCATTTTTTTTTGGTTTTAATTATATTATCGTTTTGAAAGAGTTTAGAGCCAGCTTTTTTCAATATATTGGTAAACTTAATCTTAGCTATATCCAGTTGTTAGAACAAAAAATGGGTTTATCAAAGGATTTGTAAGTCTAACAATCGAGTAAATACCTTCTAACAAAATAATAAATTAACAGCTACTCCATTTGGCTAGCAAATCTTATCAAGAGAGACAAATATATACGACAGCAGCCGATGTTGGCAGAAAATAAGGCAAAATACAATTCCGGTCGATTCTAACCTCACAAACTTAAACGAAAATGGATATTGTGTTCGACGTAAATGTACTAATTAGCCGCGGTCTGCAAACTGCTACTTTCAAACCTTGATATACAAATAACTATTAAAGATTGGGTGTCTATAGGCCTTTTCCGGCCCTAAAAATTCTAGAAGAAACGAATAGGTCCAACGAACATAGTAACTAGCAATTTTTACTCTAAACCGTTCGTTCTACAACAATCCTACAAATTTTACGTTTTATCAAAAAATAATGAAGGAGGAATCACCAAAAATAGGCAATTAATCATAAAACGTAAAAATTATTGTTGGATCCTCGCGGAACAAACGTTTCAGAATAAAAATTGCTAGTTACTATCTTCGCAGGACCCATTCGATTTTTCGAGAATTTTTAGGGCCAGAAAAAAGGCCTTATAGGCACCCATCCCTTCTATAGTATCAAATGAATCGCATATTATTTATTTTTAGGGAAAAACAGTAGCTATGTCATGAGCATGAACTAACTAAAACACATTATTAAAACATATATTAACATTAAATAAAAAATCATTTGACTTAGATTGCGTAAAAAAATAAATGTAAATTATCTGATAACATAAAATACGGTTATTTCAAATAATACTGGGAGTTTATTACTTTATTGAAGGTTTCTTCATTTATTTTTTTTCAATTTCTTTAATTTCAGTATCTAATCTCACATACTCTAATTCTTCTTCGGCTTTCTTCAATTCCAATTCCTCTTTTTTCTTTTAAAATCCATATCCATTTTTAAATTTTGACATTGTAAATCTAATAGTTCTTTTTTGGCCTGCGCCAAAGTTGATACTTTTTCGATGGCTTGAGCCCTTGATATTTTCTTTCTATTCTTTGCTAAAATATTCAAAAGAAAAGAGTATTTTTAAAATTATATTTTTATTTTTGCTGTCATAATTATTGAAAAATGTTATTTGGAATATATAGCAGAGAGCTTTCAAATGCTCCATATTTAATATTTACTATTAAAAGAACAAGGTAATTTTCGTTTTGATATTGAAAATCACAGTGATGAAAATTATCTGTTATATACCCAAATAATATTTTTTTAATATTTAAATAAGTAATTACATAATTTTGGTAACTATTAACAAAACAAATGTATTTACATTGTAGAGATTTTTATTAACTGGTTCTCTTAAACTTGATGGATTCCATTTCGGCCAAAGATTTTTTGAAACTGATGTTTCATTATTTTGAGAACAATTTGAAGTATCAAAAGAGGAGGAGTCTGCTAAACACATCCTAAGTTGTAGGTCGTCCGTCTAAAAATATTGAGAAACTTAAATTTGCTTGTAATTAATGAAAAGGCAGCAATAATTACATGGATATAAATTACTTGTGTCCTACCATCTACTATTCTTCATGTTCGTTCATGGTGGGTTTCAAATTGAGTAATTTGTTTTCTGGCTTCAGGTGTAATTTCTTGGTTGTTGCCCAAATTATTCTCATAATTATTATCTAAAAGCAATAAATAAATAATATTTAAACAGCAGTTTTATTAATACTATTTATTTCATCTCAGTATTTGTGGTTATAAAATAAATAATCATTTACCACAATAATTATTAGGAACACGTACAGAAATTAACCAACAAATATTATTGTCGCCCGATCAGTATAACTATACAGTACAAAAATATAAATAGTGTAAAAACAAAAACTGAAGTATTTACTTACTATCGTCATCAAATCTGCTCGGCAAACCTTCCACGCTGAGTAAAATTAAACTGTGACTTTTCTCTTCTGATGGAGTAAAAGCTGTGTCTTTGTTAACCCCTCCTCATGTCGCATACATTTCTAGTCTATTATTAGCTTGTTTATTACGTAATTCTTTTTTCAAAGTATCATATTTGGTTTTCAAGCTCTGCAATGTTCTTGGTGGCCCTGCATTTGTACTGTTGAACTCATTTGTAAGAGTAAGCCAAGTTCCATGTTTTAACACTAAATCACACAAAAGATCAATTTCCCTTGGAGAGAAATTTATTGCTCTTACTTTTTTTTCTTTGCTTCTTCTGTCATGTTTCAACAAAAGCAAAAGATCTCACGAATCATTTTAAATTAACATACTTTATTCATATCATGCCTGAAACACATATAGTGGAGGAAAATTAGATTTTCGAGTTTTCCACTTCGGGTAGGTGGGGGAATCTTTTCTTTTTTTCGCGAAAAAAGAGTAAATTGGTCATTTTTAAGGGTGGTCTTTCAGTTTTGATTTATTTTGGACTCTTTCAAATGCTAGTTAAGAAACGAGAAAGTGCCCTTTCATTATCGATGGTCAGTTCAAATTTAGTGAAAATCGGTTCACCGCCTCCCACGATATGCATATAAGTATACTGTCAAAAATTGAATTACGGCTAACTTGGCCAAAATTAAATCGAATTTGGTGAAATTTTAGACGAAACTAATCTATATAACTAAGAAATAGTCTCCCAAATTTTGACCGCAATTCCATTTTTAGTCCAAATTCCATAAAATTTTCAAAACTTTCTACAATTTGCCCAAATGGTCGAACGAATTTTTTTAAAATCAAAATGAAGCAGGATTCTTATGTACTTTCACGTTAACAAACAAAAAAATAACTTTTTTTTAATTTAGCCGATTTTTTTGTAATTTTTGGTATATACATGCGCGCGGCGATTTCCTGTCATTTTCGGTATTATACGTATGCGCGCACAAGTATACGTGTAATTATTCATTATAAAAATTTCAATATTAATAATAAAAAATATTTGTGAGCAAGTTTTAAATATTTAGATAAAAAAAACTCTCGAAGGTAGGATATAATTTTTTTTTTTGAAAATTCACTTGATTTTTATTAAACTTTTTACGTATATTAATTTTTATTTTATTCATGTTTTCTTTTTCTAACAGTTGTACTAGATGCGCTACGACAAGGAGTGTCTACTTTCGAATCGGTCACTGGAATTTGGAATATTTCTTCACCCCCGTCATCGCTAAAATCGCATACAGCTGAGATAATCTCTGAAGTACAAACATCTTCTTCATAATTATCATCTTCTTCGAATTCTTCAATATCATAAATATCAGGACTAATTTCTAATTGCTCAGGCTCTTCGTCGACTACAGCTTCGTCAACAATATTATCTGCATTTTAACGCAAAGTATCCTTCCATTGCTGCATGTGACGCCAATAGTTTTGCGACCCACCTTACAATCACAAGCAATTGAGTAGTATATTAGAAAGAGAAGCTTTATCAGTCCTTATCGGCATCAGTTCATTATCTGTTGTTTGTTGCCATCCAAAATTCTGTCAATTTTGGTACTTTAGAGAATATCTTAGATGTATACGACTTTAGCGATGACGAAGGTGAAGAAATATTCCAAACTCCAGTTATAGTTGGAAAGAAACATATACGAGGTTGTTTACATTTCTATAATTGGCACAAAGAGTTAAACTGAAGCGTGCCGCTCAAAGTTCCGCGTTTCTTGCTATACCCACAAGCCGACCGGACTCCTAAAGCAAAAAACGCGGCACTTTGAGCGGCACGCTTCAGTTTAACTTTCTGTGCTAATTATGAAAATGTAAACAGTTTCGTATATGTCTCTTCCCAACTATACCGATTCGGAAGTAGACACTTCTTACAGTGGCACACCTAGTATAACTACTAGAAAAAAAAACATGAATAAAATAATAATTAATATATATGTAAAAAGTTTAATAAAAATCAAGTGAATTTTCGAAAAAAATATATATATCTTACCTTCGAGAGTTTTTTTATCTAAATATTTAAAACCTGCTCACAATCACTTTTTATTTTTAATATTGAAATTTTTATAATGAATTACACGTATACTTGTGCGTGCATACGTATAATACCGAAAATTACGGGAAATCGCCGCGCGCATGTTAAAACAAAAATTACAAAAAATCGGCTAAATTAAAAAAAAAACAACTATTTTTTAGTTCCATTACGTGAAAGTACACAAGAATACCTTCATTTTGATTTTTTTTAAAATCGTTCGACCATTTGGGCAAATTGGGGAAAGTTTTAAAAATGTTGTGGAACTTGGACATAATGAAATTGCGGCCAAATTTTTGGATATTTTTTGCTAATTTTTTTTTACATTTATTTAACGTCGGTTTATATCTGCTACTGAGGCCTATCAGCGACGCCTGTAGACGAGCTACCTCCAACCAGGAATTTTGCCGAACATCTTCCCTTAAGAGTAGGGAGGGATCTTTCACTTGCCTAAGATTTAATAGACACGGGACCGACGGATTTACATCCCGTCCGAAGGAAGGTATATCACCTAACAACCCTCGCCTAAGGTTGCATAGCTTCCGCGTATACACTGATATACAAGCCGCTGGAAGATATGTGAGGCGAAGATACAGTCTTCTTTGAAACGGTCCCAATCCAAGTACTAACCCCGCGCCTAACGTTGCTTTACATTGCATATCGAAGTATCTACATCATCTAGAATTTTATCAAATTCGGTTTAATTTTGGCCAAGTTAGCCGTAATTCAATTTCTACATTTTTTCAGTATATTTATATACCATATCGTGGGAACCGGTGAACCGATTTTCACGAAATTTGAACTGAAGATTCCTTGAACATCGAAAATAAAAGTGCACGATTCTCGTTTCTTAACTAGCATTTTAAAGGGTCCAAAATAAATTAAAACTGGAAAACCGCCCTTAAAAACGACCAATTTACCCCTTTATCGCGAAAAAAAAGGTTCCCCCACCTACTTGAAGTGGAAAACTAAGGGTATTGTATCTTGAGGGACGAAATATGGTCATTGATATTAATGGTGTCAAGTCAGCTGTGCATGCTGTTAAACTTGGTGTACCATAGGGATCTGTGCTAGGTCCATTATTATTTTTACTATTGACTAATGACTTGCCGAATCATATAACTGGGGGCCTTGTTACAATGTTCGCTGATGATACTACCATAACCCTGTTAGCTGAAACACCCCAGCAGCTGGTAAATATGATTCATGATGCCACCTGTGATTTAAGTACTTGGTGCGAAAGAAATAGACTCGTTTTGAATAAAAGTAAAACAAAATGTATACACTTTTTTAAGAGAGGAGACATTCCTAATAAAAACCTGATTAGCGATATCCAATTCTCGCAGTCGGTAGCGTTTCTAGGTACCTGCATAGATGACAGACTTACCTGGGATGCTCATGTGGATGGTGTCTGTAACAAACTGAATAAAACCTTTTATGCCATTTTGCAGATGAAAGATATCTTAACTGTTCCAGGACTTCTAAACATATATTACGCTATGGCATACTCACATATTTCTCTGAATATAGTTAGCTGGGGTGGTGGGAGAGACTTCAAGAGAATATTTGTAGCTCAAAAGAAACTTCTATGACTAATTTTTAATATGAAGTACAATGAAAGTTGTAGACAGATTTTTGTAAATAATAAAATTCTTACAGCCCCATCAATTTATATCTTTAAGTGTGTAACGTTTGTCAAAAGTCACTAAAATTTATTCATCAGCAATTCATGTCTACACGACCACAGTACTAGACACGGTGAATTATTGCGTATTCCTCACCATAATACCTCTACATATAAATATTCACCTAACTACAAATGTATCAACCTGTATAACAAATTGCCCACTAACCTCAAAAACGTGGCAAGTTTTGATACCTTCAAAAAATCTGTAAGAACCTTGTTAGTCATTGGATGTTTTTACAGTGTTACAGAGATTTAATTAATTAACCAATACATATATATCTCAAACTTTGCTTGCCTCAAGATGCACTTAATATATTTGATTTTTCTCTATATTTTTATCATATACACTAATTGTTGTAAACGTTTGTATTCTCTTTTACTTATATTTTATTTTTTGTATGTTTGTTTGTTACTTTTTTCTATTTATTGTATCATGTGACTTTTACATATAGGTATATGTTTTATATTGACGTTTCATATCTGTAAAATGTACAGCTCTATATGAATGAATAAATTATTATTATTATTATTCTTAGTTTCACCAAAACAAACTCATTTTTCTATGTCGAATTGCTCCATGTAAAATTTTCTTTATCGCCTTATTTTGGGCTATTTTTACTCCATTAATACCTAACCTGAAAATATTGTAACTGCTGTCAAAAATAGTAGACTTAAAGATAGTTACTAGACAATCTTACCAATACAATGTATAAATAAAAATCTGGTTAGCCAACAGAGAAAAAATTATAATATGAAGGACGAATGTTATTTAAACAGTCACATTAACCAGGACATAAAATTTATTCATCTGGTAGCTGACAATCACCTTAACACGCTATTGAAAAACTGGCCCTAAGTCACAGCTATGTTTACCAGTCATCCAGGAGATACACACACAAAGCTGAGACTAATTCAGGTGTGATACACAACCCCATCTGATACACCGATACCATCTGGGTAGGATATTTACCTCCACAACCAACTCTACTCAAAAAGCTTTTCTATGATGTATAGAGATCGGAACGTAGCGACAAAGGACGCGACGTCAAAACCAGGATTGGTTCTGGCGACAATATCTTACCCTTGGTTATAATTGAGAGTTTAGTAACACAAGTTAATACGAAGGGGATTGAAAGTAGTAGTGAATGTAGGTAGCACTAACATACACACATGCATTTTTAACTATCACGAGAGCAAATGTATATATTACTAATAATTGGTGTAAATATTTTGGTCAGATTTTTCATTAAAAATCGAAATGTGAGAAAAATTCATCATCGCCAGTGACGTAATTGGGGGATTTTTAAAATGCGTGAACTTTTCAAATGTTACCTGAAGGAAGAATAAATTCATTTGATATGTCTGATCAAAACCGAAACAAATATACAGAAGCACCGTCCAATTACTTGCAAAAACATCAAGATTAATGGGCGGATGAAAACAATTATGAAAAGGATAGAAATTATTGGAGATTTGTTCGCAGAACACATCTACTGAAGAAAACGCTAATTTTATTTTATTTTTTATCGTCTTATTTGGATTGCCGTCTTGGCGGAGTTTGGCATTATCTATTCAACTACTCAACCAGGACACATGCACACAGATAGTTACGCAACGACTATTCCGTGACATTGCCATTTGCCAAAGCTGAGACTCGAACTCATGAGTAGTACAGCGACTAGCCGTATTGTCTCTCACACATTCCCGTCTAATCCAATGTTACCAAACTCGGTAACACATGAAAACGTCCCAAACATCCATACCTTAGCCAGGATTTGAACCTGGGACTCCTTGGTCTCAGTTCTAACGCGTAAGCGTTAAGCCTGCTAATACTCAATAGCGACGAACTACAAATAAAGATACACCTGGTCACACAATATACATTACATACAAGTACACAGAATGAACAATAAGATAAAGATATATCATAAAGAAACCGTCATGATTTATACACTGCCGAAATCAGCAACGGAGTAACGCCTACAAGAAGAGCTACTCTAGAATCAAAAGACAAATAGAAAAAGAAGATAAATACTCCATATCATGATGCAACGCGGCAACGCATTTCACAAACACCTATACTTTCCATTCCATAATCCTGCATCATACGCCTCGCGCTGTTGGCAGCAAGCATGACCTCAGTCCACCCCAGCGTAGACGTACCTGGCCCGGCGGTGTGTTTTCTAGAAGTGGCAGAAATTCTTACTGTACGGTAATAAATCAAATCAAATTTAAAAAAGTACTCAATTTATCAATACCATAAAAATAATTTAGTATATATTTTTTAAATTTATAGCATTTAAAGCACATTGCGTATATCCTACTCGATAAATTGGTAATAACATTCTGTTAAATAGATTCGAGCTATTACCCACTCTATCCTACGCCGATCTAATGGTCCCAGTCTGTTTTCAATTTCATGAGCTGCTATTCAAAATTAAACTACAATGTTAACAGAAATGCTGTTATAGCCGCATCAGGGAAGTATGATGACAAACTCGCAGCTCGGAACCAACCATGTGCACATTACCAAAGTAGTTTAAAAAACGCAATCATAAAATTTATATGATCAGAAAATTGCTACCGATAATATTTCGTATGAAACAGGAAATATTCTGTCCAGATGATATTTTCATACTTATATCAACCTCGGCCACTAGGATATGCTCTGGAGTAAGAAATACTCAGGGTTGGAAAATTTTTGACATGACGGTTTATTAACGAATCTCTGAAGTAGTTTATAGAAACACCACATCACTTGATCAGTACAGGGTGGACTAAATTCGATGCGACTTGAGGTTGTCTCCAAAACTAAACTATTGAGACAGAGAAAGAACCGATGTAGTTGATTTTCGACTAGCAAACAATGGTACAAACAAGGATCGTTTTAACTTTTTCGACGACTTACAGACCGTTTACGAAAAATTTGCAATTTTGAACTACCCTTTATCTCCATTACCAAATATTGATATTGATTCAAAAAACGAGTTATATATTCTTAGAGCATTCTTTAAATAGTGTTGTTGCTAATTGAAAGAGAGATAGGTGCGTGAGTCTTTTGAGTTATAAACATAACTTGTGCTTTCTTATATGGAACGTCCTGTAAATTATTTCATCATTTCTCATACTTTAAATTAGCTTAACAATATGTAACTCGTTTTTAATTGGACATTTGTAAATTTGAGATACGGAAGTTTACCAAACATACCAATTTCACAAAACTCTCTGCAGCTTGAAAGACGAGGATAGACTATCACAGTTTACGCGATTGTTTGTTTTTCGAAAATCGAGCTCAGAATATATATATATATATATATATCGGATTTTTTCTTTATCTCGTGGTTTTATAGAAAACCTCAAAATTCATCAAACTTGATCCACCCTGAAGAATTCAAATACGTTTCATCAACTATGTTGGCATTATCTATTTAAAAATAATAAAAAATTTCAACCAGTAGTATTTAATGGCTTCAACCGCCCAAGTAAAACAGTGTACTCGTCGAGTCATTAAAACTAAAATTAATTTTATGTTTAATATGTACTTTAATTTTGAAAAATAACATAATATAAAACAAAACGGCATTGATTATAGACCATGCTAAATAAACATTTTATAAAAATGAAATTATAAAGATTAATATCACACAGCATTAACGACAATAAATAAAAAATTTCAAGTGGAGCAAACAGGAACTTTATGTTAACGTTTAACTATAGATTAATACCAAATGACCGTTAAATAATCTTTATCTAAATATCTAAAGTTACTACAGCAACAATTGCTTTATAAGATGTGTGGAATAAGCTCCTACATGGGAAAGAGTTTACACACCCCGTACGCAAAATTCAACGATCACCTACCTATACTGTTTCTATAGTCCATTATGACAAAGTATTGCTTGATAGGATTTCATATGTTTTGATCCTTAAATAGTATTTTAAAATGCTGCAAATTGGTCAGCACAGAACTTTTCTTCAGACAAAGATAAACATGTATATCAAATCAATAACGTTAACTTTAACTAGGACGATGTTAACCTTGCGCGTCACACCTGATAATGGTTTGATACTAAAACTAGTAGAAGTTGCAATCGGACGAGGCCGACTACGAATACTGACTATCATTTTGCTCGATTTAAGCACAATTTGCTTTTACGTGGTGCCACTATATTAAGTACACATACAATTTTTATTATTCAGAGATATTCAGAAATCCCAGCTGTAAATACCTGTGATCTGTAACTCATTTTGTAATATTAAATATACTTATACCCTATTTGAGAGACAACTGTAAGTATGTTACAGTTTTGATATTTTGTACATATCTTTATATGCTAAAAATAAAAACCTTAGTAACGTTTTGCTCTAAAACTGTGATAAAACGCAGTTTGTATAAATTGTAATTGTTTATGCGCCTCTAGTAAGCACACTATATGACAAATGTGACAGATATGACAGAATATCAGAAGGTAGCGTTGTGCCGTTCCTTATACACTAGACGCAACCACTCTTCGCTTTTCAGAAAAATTGAGCGCAATTTGCATTTACCTTAAATTAAAATTTGTTTTTAAACTTATACCAAATAATGAAATACCTATTTATAATTAATTTGCCTTTTTAGCTTTCCAATACGTAAATAAGGGTTGGATTGTAAAAGAACGAAAACACAACATTCCATGACGAATGAAATAATCTGGCGCCGCGCCAATATCCATTGGCTGGATGTCGGTCTCGATAACTAGGGCCGAGTAGGACTATTACTCTTTGCACCTAGATTATCTCTGTAGACCTGGACCGGCCTTCGTGATAGGTGGGCCCGCGTACTTCTACCAGACCCAGCTCACAAATGTGAGATGTGTCGTGGTATTTTCTGCGGACCTCCCCTGGTCCTGGCTGTTGAACCTCGCTGGCTGAGGTCTCTTCTGGCGCTCTTCTTGTCTTGATGTTTTCTTTCTTCGCCAGCTTGTCACCCCCGGGGGTAGTCATCGGTCGAGTTGGGTTTAGGAAGTTTTGACTGGGACTGACTGCCGGTACGTAGGACATCAATTGATATTCTACCCCGGATCGTCGGAAAGGTAAGGATGAGCTGTGTAGCTCGGGAGTGTGGAGACCTAGTGCTTCTTTTAGCACTTTCGGTCTCCACGGAGCAGGTAGGACAACGGGCGTCGGACGATATGTTGTCCGACGCCCGCAAGGAGGTTGGGTTAGGGTTGAAAACGTCATGTCTCTGGTAGTGGTGGTCCGTCCTGGCGTATCTGAAACAGATCTGTTAGCGGGAAATAAAGGTTATACTTACCCGTTGTCCAGTAGCTGAACCCTCGGTCGCTTGTGCCTCGGGGCGTCGGCGGGGTCGTAATCAGTGGCCTGTCTGATCAGCGGGTTCCCATGCTCCTCGGCTTGGGCGTACAGCTTCTTCGCTCGTTCCCGGATGACTTCAGTGACCGTGGTGTACTCCAGGTCTCTGACGATGTCTGCGGTTCTCACGTACCATGGGGCGCCGACTGCCGTCCTGAGGGCGATGTTTCCACTGCCTGGATTTTATTCATGTAGGACTTTGCCTGGTAGCCCCACGCTACCGAAGCGTACGTCAGCTGCGGCCTGATAAGGGTCTTGATAAGCGTGAGCTTGTTCCTCAAGTTAAGTCGGCTCCCATTTCCCGTCATTGGGTAGATGGGGGCTCTCGTACGTCGGGCCTTGGCTGTGATGGCGTCCGTGTTTTGTCTCCATGTTAGGCTTCTGTCCATGACCACGCCAAGGTATTTGACGGTGTCGTGCCATTGGATGTCCTCGCCGTTCATGGAGACGTGTCCTGTGGGAATTTCTTTCCGCACTCGTCTGAAGAGGATGGCTTGGCTCTTGTCGGCGTTGACAGCGACTTTCCACTTCGTGCACCATTCTTCCAGGAGTGTGGCCGCTTCCTGGAGTTTTCTGGTTGCGTTTCTGGCCTTCCAGGATCTGGCAATCAGGGCGGTGTCGTCTGCATACAGGGCTAGGGCTGTATGGTCGGTCCGGGGGAGGTCCGAGGTATAGATGGCGAACAGGTGCGGTGACAGCACCGATCCCTGTGGAACTCCCGCCTCCACGGTCCTGTAGGTGGAGAGTTGGTCCGAGATTTTCACCCTTAGCTATCTGCAGTGTAGGTAGGATCTCACTAGTTTGACGAGTTTGATGGGGTAACCCATACTCATCATTTTAGCTAAGAGACCGTCGTGCCAGACCGTGTCGAATGCTTTGGCGACGTCTAGGAACAGCGCCGCGGTGACTTGACGCTGGTTGAACCCCTTGGTGATCTCCTCGGTGAGGCGAAGCACTTGGAGTTCCGTGGAATGTCCTGTTCGGTATGCGAACCATTCATCCGGGATGATGTTCAGCTCTTCTGTCTTCTCTGTTAGCCTCTTCAAGATGACCCGTTCTGCAACCTTGCTCATGGCTGGGAGGAGGCTGATGGGCCTGTAAGAAGACGGGAAAATTAGTTCTTTCCCTGGTTTAGGGATCATAATGACGTCGGCCTTTTTCCACCTGGCTGGAAAGTGCCGTAACCTTAACATCGCGTTTACGATGTTGTCTAGCGCCGCTACTCCTTTCCTGGGCAGCTGTTTGAGAGCGATGTTTCCTATCTTGTCACATCCCGGAGCTTTTCTCGGCTTTAGGCTCCTCAGAATTTCCTTGACTTCCTCGGGGGTAGTCGGACGGATGTGGTCGTCATCTGGCAGGCGGCGGATCCTTCGTACTCTGCGTTCGACGTCGTCCACCCAGTCCTCGTCCTCATCATCGAGCTCGTTCTCTCTGCACTGCAGTTCTAAGCTGTCGGCGAACGCCTCGGCTTTTTCCTGGTTAGTGTAGACGATCCCTCGCTTACCGTGAATCGGGCGCATAGGCTTCCTTCGGTTTCGCAGGGCACGTTGTGTGTTCCACATGCTTCTGTCCTGTGGATCCAGTGACTCAAGGTGGCGTTGCCACCCCTCCTGACGGTGTTCCTGGAGGGCGGCTTTCACTCTTCGGCTGAGGCCATTGTACTCCCTTCTGTCGGCGGGGAATAATCTGGCAACACCACTTCAACAATGAGACAAGGTTTGTCTTCAGTTGTTTTAGGTTTTGGTAGTCTAGTATAGAAAAAAACAGGTGGACCATGTAAGTATCGCCCTCTATGAAATCATAAAAATTGCCTAAACAATTGGTTGTAAAAACATTTAAATAAGGTTTATTTTATGAAAAAAATATATAATTTGTCAATTAAAAAGGTCTCAACATAAAAATAATTCTTAAACATAAAACAAAATAACAAATTCTTCCTTGCGTATTTATTTTGTACGCCCTTCGTTGAAATTGTAAATTCGACTGGTTTTTCCCTTTCTAACCAAATTTAGGATATAAAATTTTTATAAAGTTTGCTATTTGAGATCGTATTATAAAACGGACTTTTATACAAAAACGATGATTACATTTTTTAAAACCATGCAACGATCAAAAATTGTGTCAGTAGCCTTGTATTAAATGAATAAACATAGTAGAAGCTGAAACGTGGCCTTTCTCTTGTTTCGCTGTACGGTATTTCTTATCATTTTTACACGCATAAATACATATTTTATAAAAATATGTTTGGAAAAAGATTTTATTAAAAATATATTAAATTTGAAGAGTATTAAGTAAAAGTATTACGTGCATATATTTACAGAAGGTGCAAGAGTGAAAAAGTATATAAGTAAAATTCTTTTCTTCTGAAATTAATCATATTTTATTCCTATACGTTTCTTACTGTATATAAAAATATAATAATATATCACATTTATGAATGATATTTTTAAAATTAAAATCAAACGTCATTTTCGTTATTTGGGTCTAAAGATGAATTCGTTATTTCCATCATCATCCTCCCCCCCCCTCCCCCCTTGACCTCAGAGAATATTACGGACAACCACTATCGTGGCTAATAAACTGTATAAAAATTTTCACTCTCCCTCTGTGTCGTTAAATTTTCAAATTTTACGCGACTAAAAATGTTTTTTATATTCATTTTTCCTAACCTTTTTAAAGCATGCATATCTCTCACTCTCACTCTTTCTGAGATGTTAAGTTTTCAAGTTTTACGCATCTAAAGATGTTTTTTATTCTTTTTCTAACCTTTTTAAAGCATGTATCTATTCTGTAATTAATCATCGCAATATATCATTTTTGTTTTGATTCCTCATTCAGTTAGGACCATAAGTAACGGATAAATTATGTTATTAAGTAAACAAAAGAACATGAAACAGTTTAGGTTTGGATACATTTTATTCTATACATTTCATATACATTTCAAAATTTTGAAAGTTAATTTTCTTGATGAAGAATATACAAAATTCAAAAACCTTATATTGCCGGATAGAGAATTAAAAACCCTTTCAAATGAGCTATCACCGCACCCTCGTTCCATTTAAAAACTTTAAAGGGGTAACTGTAAATGGGGTTGAATACTCCAGTCGAATTAGTATGAAAATGAGGTGATTTTGACAAAAAATTTTTCTAGGTATAAGGCGAATCCAGGATGTTCAGAATGATTGTAGAAATGCAGGGTTTTTTTAGGATTCAATTTTTTTGCGTGGCAAAATTTTTATTAAACAATTAATGCGCGAGAAAATGGTTTTTTCGAGTTTTAGAAAAAAAGTATTGATCTTAGAAAAAAAGTGTTTCTTAAAAGTTGTGCGCCTTGAAAAAAACCTACAAAATGAGACCTATTTCCTTAAAATAGGTTAATTTTTTTATGAATCATTGCAAAAACATGCTAAAATGGCTGTTGGCTGGTGGCAATAGAAAAACTTCTTTCATATACTTTTTACCACAGGAAATGAAAGCTCTTTTAACGCTATCAGATGCTTTTATCAGCATTTCGATACCATGCATCGCCGAAGAGATATTCAATTTGTTTATAACGAAAAAATTATTAATAACTTTGATAATTGTTTTCAACAATTTAAAACCAATACTTCATTTGGTTCTTTTTTGATATTGATAGTATAGATTATGAACTTTTAATTTGCGCACCCGCAGATTGCTGTAGAACCGCCATATCGCTGAGCAATAAGCGTTAAAAAAATCCAAGAGTTATTAACACATTGATTGTGCAAAAACTATTCGACCATATGGCTCCCGATTTCGCGTGCCTTTTCTATGCTACAAGAGCCTTCTTTTCCTGTGGTAAGAAGTATATGAATCGTGTTTTTCTATTGTTTATTAATAATTGAAAATACAGCCATTTTGGCATGTTTCTGCAATGACTCATAAACAAATTAACCTATTTTGATGTAGGCCTCGTTTTGTAGGGTTTTTCAAGGAGTACAACTTTTAAGAAACACTTTAGTAGATAAATTATGGGCGTTCTAGACCAAAATCCCATGTTGTTTCTTATGGAGGTTCATTCTGGTTTTCCAAAGTCATTCATGTAAAGAGCCGGCTGAAGTTAGCCGCGCGTGCGCAGGTCTGTAGCTAACTTCAAGGGAAATTAAAATATTGCACCCCCTTCTCCGAGGCCCCCTTTCTTAGGGCTCCGCTCCCACGCCCCCGGATCCCCCATTCCTAGGGTTCCGGGCCCCCACCTTCACGAATTAGTGGGAAATTCAAATTGTCTGATCGTCGTGATATCTAGTAATCAATCCGGAAAATATTAATATCTGAAAGTTCCTATAGATGTCATCACGTGTTAATTTTTTTCGCAGCCTAGGATTCGATCCTGCGATCTTCCTGTTACAGACATAGCGCCCTAACACATGTGGCTAGCGGACTAGCTAAGTCGCCTAGTATTGTAGATATGGATGATAATCGTCGCGCGTTAAAAAAAAAAAAAGTCAAAAAGTTATTAACAAATTGATTCTGCAAAACTATTAGACTGTATGGCTCGCGATTTCGCGTGCCTTTACTACAAGAGCCTTCTTTTCCTGTGGTAAGAAGTATATGAAACATTAAACATAATATTTTTAGTCGCAAACTCCTCTATAAATCCTTATTTTACTATAAGGAACCTAACCAGACTGCAACCAACAGCTACTCTCCGGGCTATGTGCCCCGCCGAGCGCTGAATTACAAGTTACAAGCCTGGCGCGTTAAGTGTAATAATTGCATATTACCATCAAAACGCTAATGCTTCGATTGCAACAAACACCAGCCGAAAGACTGATCCTACTTAAAGAAGCTCCCTTGCCAGTCGTCACACACCACTTGCAGATTGCAGTTTCGAGCTATTGGCTCTCGTCAGTGCAAGGTAGGTATGCGACGACCGACATGAGAATCCTTTGACTATAGTACATCCCGGTATTCTTACAATAGCGACATGTAAAACAGCCAGCAGGCGCTATCCAGCGGTCCAGTGTCCGTTGCAATCGAAAAATAAATAGCCTGACTTGGCTTAGCATAGTTCAAATGTGCTTTTAGAGGGCGGAATATTAAACATAATATTTTTAGTCGCAAACTCCTCTATAAATCCTTATTTTACTATAAGGAACCTAACCAGACTGCAACCAACAGCTACTCTCCGGGCTATGTGCCCCGCCGAGCGCTGAATTACAAGTTACAAGCCTGGCGCGTTAAGTGTAATAATTGCATATTACCATCAAAACGCTAATGCTTCGATTGCGAATGCAGTCTGCAAGTGGTGTGTGACGACTGGCAAGGGAGCTTCTTTAAGTAGGATCAGTCTTTCGGCTGGTGTTTGTTGCAATCGATTCAGCGCTCGGCGGGGCACATAGCCCGGAGAGTAGCTGTTGGTTGCAGTCTGGTTAGGTTCCTTATAGTAAAATAAGGATTTATAGAGGAGTTTGCGACTAAAAATATTATGTTTAATATTCCGCCCTCTAAAAGCACATTTGAACTATATGAAACATGTTTTTCTATTGTTTATTAACAATTGAAACAACAGCCATTTTAGCATGTTTTTTGCAATGATTCATAAACAAATTAACCAAATAGGTCTCATTTTGTAGGTTTTTTCAATAGGCACAACTTTTAAGAAACCCTTTTTTTTCTAAGATCAACAGTTTTTTCTAAAACTCGAAAAACCCATTTTAATTTACTTTAATTGTTATATAAAAAAAATTTGCCGCGCAAAAAAATTGAAACTTAAGAAATACCATTTCTACCATCTTGGATTCAGTTTATACCTAGAAACATTTTTTTTAATGTTAATTCGACTGGAGTAGAAGTGGAGGTCATTTTAGAATTAAAAATTGATTTGGTTTAAATAGCTGCAATAATAATGACAATATAAGTAAAAATCGATATTTTAAACCTGGTATCCCCAAAACGAGGCGTTTTTGGACACCTATTTATATGATTTTTTTTCCCTTAAAAATTAACCTCCGTAAAATATTTTAACGTACTTAATAAGTTATACCCTGTATATAACAACAATAAACAAAAGTATTCTAAACGCGCTGTATATTCATATAGTACAATATATTTTTTTGTACTATTTGCTTGGCTGACAGAAATTCTACGGAAATCGTTCAAACTACTGCGAAGTTAACTATGGTCAGTTATGGTCGAGTTTTGTATTCGAACAAATTTTCTAACTTTTGGTATCACTGTTCTATTATAGTGAACAGGCGTGGGAAGTTTTACTGAAATTGATTAATCTGTTTCTGAGGTCTAGCAGGGTCAAGGATCGTCAATGATAACAGCGATAGACAGACAATTATTTTACTACATTCTTTGTTTTCTCAGGTTCGAAAACGTAAATATATGTTAAAATTTCGAAATGCGTTTTTGGAAGGATTACAATTATTTTCCTTTTGCTTAATGAAGAGAAGCAAACAGGGATGGTACTAATTTTAAAACAAGCATCGTTACTTGATCGAAGGAATCAATTAGGTATATCTGTTTCAAGATATTATTTTGTTATTGTTAAGTCGGGAGGGGAGATATATGAAGTTATTTGAAAAATGTTTCCCATTTCAATAATTTCCCCGGATGTAAGTCGCCAGGTTAAACATACTGTATGACTTTTCCCTAATCAAATCTGTAAAAATAATTGTTCTGAGCTAGGAACTTATTTTTTGCTGTGTCTTATGAATAGAAATCGGAACGTAACGGTAAATTCTAGCGGCGATTACAATACAGATCGATAGATAATTTATTTCAAAACAAATTTTACAAAAGTTCGAAACATGTTTGAAAGGCTTTTTATTTCTTTAGGAAGGCACTTGTAGGAAGATGCACAAATAATGTGGTGCCTTTTTAGTTATGGATAAAGTGTGCGTGGGATAATTGAAATCATTACCTCTTCTTGTGAAATGTTCATGACAAATTAGACTATGTTTAAATTTTGACTTGATGTTTCCTCAAAAATAAAACGTACTGGAATGTGTAAAGTAAAAAAACTCCTCTATAACTGTCAATGAATTTCATCTTAAATATTATACGTATAGCTTTCCTTTTGATTCTAAAATTCTGTTCAGGATAGGAAATATAACTCCATATTTTAAGACTGAATAGATATTTCTGAAGTATGCTGTTTATAGTAGTATAGTCTACAGACGCCAAGATACGTAAGACATAAAACAAACTGATAAATTTGTTAAGAGCCCAGACGTCGTCCAAATTTTAGCATCTCCTCTCTTACTCGGCTGTTTATGAAAATTAAGAAAAATATTTTTCACGAAGATAAACAAAATAATGATCTATGTATAAGATTTAAAAAAAATTATTACACTGAATATCAAGAAGCAAAACAAATTAGAGGTCTATTAATGAATTTTATTAACATATATTTCTGCAAAAAATTAATTGCCCGAAAAATGGAATTTTCAGAACTGATTTCCTAAACCGCTGCAAGTTTAGGAAATCCGAAAAATCTGAAAACTCTAAAACAGTTCTCAGTCGGCTGTTTATGAAAATTAAATGAAGGTATTGATACCAAGATAAACAGAAAAATAATCTAGGTTTCTATGGATTAACTTTTTTAATTTCTATTGATATAACTTATATACAAAACTTTATTTACCGTCGGTCTATTTCCGCTACTGAGGCCTAACACCGACGCGATGCCTGTAGATGAGCTACCTCCAACCCGGAGTTTTCTCTTTCGAAGAGTAGGGATCTTTTACTTGCCTAACATTATACAAGCTGATGGAAAGTTTGAAGCGAGGACGCCGTCTTCCTTGAAAGCAATAACCGCGCCTGACGTCGCTTTACATTACATATCGAAATACTAGGCGTAGAGGGGAATCCTGTATACTTATGTACATGTACAATATGTGTTAGAATCAAGAGCTGATATGAAATGGATGGTGGGGCATAGGCATTGCAGTTGGTCGATCCACTGCCGTTAGTAATGTAAATGTATTTGGGGCGGAAGTTGTAGGTGACCGGTCGTCAAATAAGGAATTTGTAAATTACCACGTGTCATCCCAAAATATTAATTTGTTGAAATTAATTATTGTAGTCAACAAATAACCAAAATAAATAAAAGAATTTTTCTCAAAATAAGTGGGTCGATTTTCGTACGCTATAATAAATAAATGTATTGTATCACGCAGTGAATGCCCACCATAATATAATTTAATTATTTGCACTTTCTCTGATAAATAAACATCCATTGTAATAGGTTGATAGTATGCTGAGTACAATAATAATACTCAAATTTCGTAAGGTTACCTGTGACGTAAGCCCCAACGCACTCTACTAAATAATAAATAAATTCATAACATCGACAATTACAGCAGCGCGAGCGTACAGCCCATCGGATCGCCCCACCTCAATCACACTCTATTAGATGACATTCTCACCCGTATTGCATGCACATGTACAGAAGTGTATAGGATTGCCCTATACGCCTAGTACCGATCCCCGTACTGTATTGTACACAGTAAAGACGCACCTACACTCGCCCCAGAAATATAATATGTTAATAAAACTCATTAATAGACCTCCCGTTCGTTTTACATTTTAATTTACTTACGCAACAAATTTAAAAAATAATAATAAAAGAGCAATAAATCTATAGACACAAACATTATTATTTTGTTTATCTTTGTACTAAATGTTTCTTTAATTTTGATAAACAGCCGAGTGAGAGAGAGAGAGAGAGAAAGTAAAAATAGAAAATCAAGATATAAGTAAATAATCATTTGCAAACAGTAATTCCACACACTTTCCCTCCTCCCCTCGTGTATTTATTTTTTTGTGTTTCCTACGATGTATATAAACAAAATATAATAGGTGTTAAAATGTTATATGATTTATCGACACTTGCAAGAAGGTAAGCCTTTCTGAAGAAATTCATCTAAGCTGTAACAACATCATTCGTTCACTAACAATTTTGTTCCTTAAAATTTTTATTTTTAATTATTTTTTTCATTATATTATTCAATATACACAATATAAAACTGCAACTACATGTATATAACTATTTTCTAGGTAAGGATCCATCCGTTAAAGGAGTCTACATCGCCAGAGTGTTGTTTTACTACTTGTAGGCTATAAACTACATCTGTTGAAGGAGTTATGTTACGTTATTAAAACCGTTAACAGTAAATAACATGTGGTATCTATGAGAAACCATGTGCACCAAGAAACTGATAAAACTAACACAGATAACGTAGACAGGGACATGCCAAACATTCACTTTATCTCTACAAGCCTAAAATGTAATTTACGTGGATTATGCAAGTACAAGATTCAGGGTTTACGTAATGTATGCACGCTAGATTCATTGGGGTGTAAAAATGGTATGTACAGCTCGTATAAAATATACAGGATAGTTTGGTTGAGATCTCTGAGCTTTTCACAAAATTTTATAGGGCTGAGGCATTATATTAATTTTTTAAGTTTTAATAATCGTGAGACTATTGATACTCTTAAATAAGCTAGTTTTATAAATCAAAACAATTCTAGAAACCGGTTTAAACCTCTACATAAAACTCAATTACCTTATATATAAACTTTAACTCCTAAATTAACAAATTTGTTTAAACATTTAGATATTAAATTTGCTAGTAAAAACATTAAAACCATTTCAAAACTTTAGAGTAAAATTAAAACTCCACTTAAAACTAACGAATTTTCAAATGTTGTTTACCGCATCCAGTGCAATAGTTGTAATGGTGCGTACATAGGACAAACATCTAGGACACTTAAAGATCGTATTACTTCTCACAAGTGACTGTAGAAGAAACGTAAAATCTTGCGCATTAACTGAATATGTCATAGTTACGGGACATAAAATGGATTTTGATAATGCTAAAGTCTTGGCAGTTGAGAATAATTATAAAAAGAGAACTTATATATTAATAAAGAAAATGATTTTTTTTTAAATCAGATATTGACAATTTAAGCAATATTTATATTTATATCCTGAAATTAAAAAAAGGAAACTTTAAAGATTTACAGAATTCAATTTTTTTTTAATTTTTCAAAATTTAAATTTACCGCTTTTAAATAAGTTGGCATTAATCACTGGGTAGAGTAATGAAATATTTATACCTAGGTTTCACACTAATTCATTCACGTCAAATTCATTTCAGTAGTATTACTCTGTAGAACCTAACGTTGTATTAGATACACGTGTGTTTTTAACATTAAAATATGCATTTAAATTGCAATCGCTTTTAACCTTTTTAATGCATTTAATCAACTGTTTTTTAATATCGTTGTGTGTTGTTAAGTAATTTTAATTAATTGAATATTTTTATATATATATATATATATATTTTTTTTTTTCATGAAATTTTTTTATAATATAAAACGTGGTGTTTGTACCTACATAAGACGGAGGACAAGAATTAAATTTTTAAATTTTTGTAACTGAGTTTTATTTACTTTGGGCCTTTATTAGTTATAAAAAATTTTTGACTGAAAACCAAAAGATTCACCTTTTTTCTGCTTAACTAGTCAGTCTACCCTTCTTTTTCATTTTATATATATACACATATACTTTATACGAGGACAATTGAAACTGGTCAGTGTTAAAGCACAGAACCGTGCGCACTGAATTTGATATTTTGTCTTATATATTTAGCAATGGTATCGAGATTCGAATCGTAGTTGAAACTGTGCAGGCGAGTCCGAGACTGGCAATGTAATTAGCCTGAATGAACCATCTATGACTGCACTGGTTTAAAGACAATAAAACGGACAGGCCTACTAGCATAAAAAACTCGTAAATCGTTTCTTAGTAGTCAACGATGGACTTATGAGATGTGCTGTCAATGTGCCAGTGCAGTGCATAAATACCTGTTTATAATATCATGCGTAAGAGTTTAGTTAGTTATTGTTCATATTTATAAATATTTACTACTATATAAAGGTAAAATATTTTAATTATTTACTGATTTACCATGGCTTTCTGGTTTCAATTAAGTTCGTATACATACAACCATCATAAACAAATATTCAATATATGCCATGTACTTATCCGTCTCTATCACAGTAAATGTTGAGTTGTTTAACTCACCATACATTTTTGAACTGGAACATAATATTAAAAACTGCAATTTTATAATAATATAACTTAATTTGCAAAATTGTTAAAAAATCTTTCAAGGGTTTCGTATTTGATTTCATATAAGATTTAATTTGATATTTCATAATGACCTTGGTTAGAAATTGGAGCGCATACTCCATTTTGAAATAATTTATTGATGATATTTTATTTTTCTTGAGAATTATACTGTTTCCTTAACTCTATATTATAGCATTGCTATACTAAATTCGTGAATTTAGCGATATTTCAAAATTGATTCGTTTTTAAGACAAGAAACTGGAAGGGGAGGGCCGTCAGAAATAGTAACCCTTATTGATCCTAACTGACGTCCCAAATCTCATCGCCGTAGCACAAAAAGTTTTTGAAATGTTAAATAGGAACCTACTTTGTGGGTCGTAACTTATTTAGGAATTTTTCTTTTTCCGGACATATGTCCATAGAACCTTTTTTCATGTTTTCGCAAAGCATTATCTAAAACTATAGGAATTTTCAGACAACCTGTATACTGGGCTTTTTTCCAAAACTGATGAGCTTTTATTTGCAAAAGCAGCTCCAAGTGAACTTGCTTCGTCGATTTTTTTATTCATACAAACTTAAATTATAATACCTATTGTTATGAAGGATGGTTAGATCTACTTATATCAAATATGTCGCGAGCTTCCTAGCTAAAATTGAGCATTTAAACATGTAAAAGTATAGCAGCATATATATTTGTACGTACCCTTGAATCTCATGTGATTTGCATGAAAAAACCTGAAACAAAAATAACATTAGTCCAAATTTATCTTCAGCTGAAACCTTCAAAATTGTTATTTTCACTATATTATTATTACCAAATTAACAACAGAATTTTTTTATTTTTTTTTAGCAATATTATAAAATGTGTATTTAATTTGTTAGTTATTTGATGGATCATTGGAAGAAAGACAGGGGGGGTTAAGTGAGGATAAATGGGATATGCTCTCCATAGGCTCCGATTTGTCAGTATGCTGACTAGTACACGGATCCATTAACTTAAGAAAAAAATTGTTTCATCTATTAATAACTTAACATAATTTGATGTGCCTGCATTCTTGCAGTCTGAATACTATAATCTGTAATCTTTACTATGTGTGCGGAGGCCATTGGGCTAGCTGGCCAATAATAGTTAACAGGCTTTATCAGACGACTATTCCTGGTATATATAGCCTTCGTTTCAAGACCTATATCATTTTTATTAAAAGCTACATTACCGCTGTATGATTGCTCAGTTTTCAATCCATAAAATAGAATCTTTTATTATAAGATTTCCAAGATGAAATACAAATAAAAAATAATAATAACACATTAATCGGGCCCAAGTGTATAAAAAAACATCAACTTTCACGGACTAATGAATCTTTTGGACTAATAAATCCAAAAGTAATAGGGGACCATGAATACCGTCATATCGACACACTTAAACTAACTTTCATAACAATATACGACAGCTACCGAAACCTCCCTCACGTCATCCCTTAACATCGCCCCCCAGAATGTCTCCCTCTGAATCTGGTTCTGTGTGATCATCAACACCACCAACTTCAAAACTACAAATTCTTACCACTTTTAAATATTATGCAGAGTAAATGCAGTAGTAGATAAGATACAGCTTCTATCAATGTCCTAAAATACAGCCATTTAGTTTACTCAGAAGTTACATTTTCGATATACTGCATGTAAATGAATCGTTAGCCACACCCGTAACTTCCACGTTTTTCAAAGTGCCAAGACGAAATGTTATTTGGAATATTTGCCTGAATATCCCAGCGGTACATATCGTAATGTCAGAATATATTTTTTTAAACATGTAATTTTAATGAGTTTAGAGTACCCTGTACGATGTATTATTGGACATATTGATGTTTCCGTATTTTATAATATGTGAATTACATTGGAGGAAAATAATTTTACTAAAATTCCTTTTAAAAAAGATATTTAGTCATTGCCGGTGAAACCGGATTGGATAAATATGGAGGATAGGTCTCTAAAAGTTGAAGATCGTGAACATTTTCAAGATATGGAAGGTACATCAACCGGTATGTTGTAAAATTGGAGTTAAACAGGCATTAATTATTACGCTGTATAAAAAAAGGAAATACGAACTTAATAGGGCTCTCTAGCTTTTTGAAAGGTTTACTCAAAACAGTATGTATAAATTTTCCAACAATCAGCAACTCCTTTCAGTGCATCAACATGATTTTAGTTAGACCTGGCCATTCTACAATTCCGCAACAAATTCAAATTACGTTTATAAAAAAAAATTAGCGAAAAAAACTAATAGTAGCACATTTTTCGATCAAACGAAAGCGTTCTATTGTGTTAATAAAAGGTATTTGACGCAAAAATTAAACGCACTAGCAATCAGAAAACCTCTTAGCAAATTTATTGACGCATCTTTAGACAATGGAAAATAATTGTCAAATAAGAAAACAAATCCTCCATCGTAATAAAACGTTAACAAACGTCGAAAAAACGAAATATAATTACACCGAATAACCCGACGTGGCGTTGCCGTGACAAAAATGCTTTCAAATCCCTATAGTTCACCAAATTTAAGGATTTTGGATTTTTTCTCTTTCATCTCGATAGCATTATCCATGGATGGAAAAAAATCTATATTAAAGTAATCGGTTATACTTGAAATTTTGTATTTCTCACCAGAAAAATATTACCTGGCCTAATAAACTATTATTAATTCAGTAATACACGATTTATAAATCAAGAAAAGATATATTCTCGAGTTTCATTAGAACAATTAGATATTAAAGTCACGGTAAGTTTAAATCCTTCAAAGTATAAGTATTAATTAGATTTATCTCTTAATAGTACACTTCTTTCAAGTACTTCTAATCGTGGGAGTAAGTATAAGAATACTTTGGTGTAAACAATTGTGTAATCATCTTAATCGCCATCTTTTTGACATAAGAGTACCGCTCTTGGAATAAGTCTACAAACAACCTACTATTAACCTAATGGTCGGTATTCTAGATTCTTGACTCATTAATCCCAATGTGACTTGTTCTAATGTTGAAATAAGTGAATCCCGCAGCGGTGAGGTGAAAAGAAGCTAGAAAACTGCATTTGACAAACAAATGGATACCTATGACATATCTATGTTCAATAATAATATAAGTTACACGTGGAAAACTAGGGATTATGAAATAGAAATTAGTGTGTCCTGCCGAACGACGATGGACAATCTGTTAAAACATTTTTGGGATCAGCAATTATCGATTTCAGTATTTGAAGGTACATTTAATAATTCTGGACTTACTGTGTTCTAATTACGATAGTTTAGAAGAAAGGTACAAACAGCGTCACTATATTGTAAGTTGAAAACTACTTATTAAGTACTTAAAGTGTTCACCTGTTCAATTGTTGTGTAGAAGTTATATTTTATTTTTTGATAATTTTTTCTCGAACAAATTAATAAAGGTCTGCATTTTTATTATGTCAACGGTTACAGTGGTATATTATTGTACAATATTAACGTATTATACATGTAAGGTTAATGTTGTACGTTCTTGTATTCAGAGGTTACTAGTAGTTCTTCATTGTTACTGAGATAGTGGCCTTGCTGGGATTCAGCTAAATTTTTAATAAACAAAATTTTAATTTTAATTGTTTTCATTGTCACCTAGATGGCAACCTTTTTAGATCTTATTAATATTTATTTTTATTAGATAAAATATCTAACATCTAAAATATTTAGTTTCTTTTAACACGTTGAGCTCCGCTGTCGACCCGCGATCGACATAACTATTCGTGATTGTACGGCCAGTGTCGACCTAGGATCGACATATTTCATTCATATTTAGACGGATCCCCCACTAAATCGGCTGTTAGAATACATTTGTATTACAATTTTCTGAAAATAAATTTATTATTTTGACGTCGATATATATTTCCGCTAATACGGTCAATCACCGACGCCTAACGTTCGCATATTAACGAGCTTATCCCCTGGTGTTGGTGACTGAAATCACGGTAGCGGAAATTAAAAAATAAATAAATTTAAAAATTTTTGGTGGGAAAAAAGAATCGTATCACAAAATTCTTTTTATTGTGTTACCGGTTTCGTGAACAAAAACTTACTTCACGAAACCGGTAACACAATAAAAAGAATTTTGTGAGATACGATTCTTTTTTCCCACCAAAAATGAATTACTACTCACATGGGATGAATCTACCTCCGCTATAAACTTAAAAAATTTGACAGTTAACTGCGATGCGTATGGCCAGTGTCGGCCACGAGTCGACATCATCAAGGTCGACCGGTATGCCGCATGGGCTAGCGCTCGGGCTCATGCGATAGCGAAGCGAAGCTCAATGTGTTTTAATACCCTATACATTGAATGTGTTGAAGTATATCATATAATACAAAAACGAAAAAAACTTAAAATTATAAAAAAAATATTAAACCGAGTGTATAACCTTCTACGGTTCATTTTCTTATATTAAAATAATAATAATAAAATATCAAAATTGAAGATCATGGAATTTTATTTACAGATTTAATTTAAATTGCTAAATATTTCTTCTTCATTTTAAAAATAAAAAGTAAATTTGCAATTTGAATATTAAAATTAGTAATTTAGCGTAGATTTTAAATCTAGAAAGATTTCAGTTAAATTTAGCACCTCTCCAAGTTTGGCACCCTAGGCGACCGCCTGCTTCGCATGCGCCTTAATTCGGCCCTGTTCGTAGAGTATATCACAATTTGGTGAAGAATGGAATACCGCCAGGTGTTTCGGAGTGATAAAAAAAAATTCAAATAAAAAAATCTGGCAAGTGTTGAGTGGGACATCGATGGAAGCACCACGAAGATTAGTTGTAGTTCTCTTCAAATTGAAGGTAAGTAAATGCGTTTTTTGTATACTTGGACCTAAAAAACCAATTTACAAATACTAATGATAATAATAGCAGTACTTGTGGCGCACGTGCTGTTATGTGTTCTCCAACAACAGGAAGAAATTGTTTTACCTACCATATTCAGCATGGTAGCCCAGCATAGACGACTAAAAATATATTTTTTTATTGAACATTTGTTTTCATTTTTCCTTCCCGTTCTTGACTTAAAAATACATTAAAAATAATATTTAATTTATTTAATAAAGATATTAATATTTTTGAATTATACTTTTACTTAAATCTTTTACGATATGCTCCAAATTTTATTTATTTTGCAACTAAAAATATCTTTCAATTTAAAGCGCTGCACAATTTGCGATTAAAGTGAGTCCTGCCAGCAGGTCTTCAATTTACGAAAGTTAATGACAATAAATAGTTCATTCACGTTTTGCTGCATATACTGCTGGTAGTACCTTACGTCCTGTATGCAGGATAACTTTATGAGCGGAATATTGTCCTGCTAGCAGGACCAGGGTCTCTGTGCAAAAATCATTCCGGAAGTGCTTCCAGCAGGACAAATCTCTGTACGTTCTATCATTAAAAATAAATATACTTAAAATTACAGGTTTTTCCAAATAAATTAATATAAATATTCAAAAAAATTATAGTTTAAAAAACTAAAAAACACGCTTTAATAGCACACCGAACTAAAAAGTAAAAAATAATGTTTACATATTTTAAATATTTTATGGTAAAAAGCGTGGGGTGCTTTTAACTATATTTTTATTGCACCCCACGCTTTTTACAACAAAATATTTAAAATATTCAAACATTATTTTTTACTTTTTAGTCCAGTTTGCTACTAAAGCGTGTTTTTTAGTTTTTTAAAGTATAATTTTTTTTAGTCGTCCTCTTGCCATACATGCTGCATTTCGAAACCGCTGAGCATCCGCTAGTAGTACATAATTAATATTACATCATAATGTATGTATTAAAGTTGGAACTAGCGTTTAACAAGGGCTTATACAACGGAAAATACGTTAAATTATTAACTGCGGAGCCTCCGGCAAAATATCGACAATAGATTAGTCATTTTTAAATTTTATTTTATCCTGATGAGGACATTAGGACAAAGTTTTCAAATTACTGTATTGTCATCGGTCCTTGATAAGTGTGCAAAGTTTCAGTTTAATCTGACGTATTGAAGTGGGTGAGAATTACGTTCAAAGATTGAAAAAGTTACATACATATAAAGAAACAAACATACAGGTTAATATAAAGCGTGTAAAAAGATGGCGTAAACAATGATTGAAAAGGGATTTATAGACCTGTATTTTACGTCCTTTCAAAATGCTTTGAATGTGTAATTTCCTGGTACCTATCTGAAGCGAGCCTGTCCTGAACGAAAGTTTTGTATTATCTTCTATTGCACAAACTAACAGAGTAGTATAGTTGAAGTAATCAGTTCCCGGCACATAAAAAACACAACAAAAACTTTACGACCTCAATAAAATACCATCACTCTTTGTGCTGCCTCGACCGCAATTGCCGTTTACCTTTAAAGGTTTTTAATGTGCGTCGGGTCGTTTGATGACAGGCATGCCGCATGGCCCGCGACGATAATAATAATGTCGTAAAGTTTTTGTTGCGTTTTTTGAGTGCAGGGAAGTCTTTACTTGAACTATACAACCATCTTTGAAGTGAATACAATAGAAACCTACACTCTTACAAACGGCATTGAATGTAAAGGGATCTATGTTATAAATAAACTAAATTGTAATTTTAAAATCATACACATTAATATCCGTAGTATTAATAAAAAATCTAGATCTATCCAAAATACTTCTCGAAGAACTACAGACAGATTTTGACTGTATTGTTCTCACTGAAACATGGAACATATAAGACCCCACACATTGTACAATATAATTGGATATGATATAATATATAACAACAGCAGGCTGATTCAAAATGATGGGGTAGTAGTTTAATAAAAAGTGAAGTAAATTATAACTATAACATTATTCCCATTAATAATATTAACTCTATTAAAATTAACATCAAACTAAACAACCAATGTGATATAAATATAACTGCTATGTACAGACCACCATCTACAGAACTTACAGATTATCTATTTAGGTCATTTACAAAACTATCTTCAAGTACATCAAAGAGAGATAGGGGATTACCATATTTTTATTGGAGACATGAACATTGATATACTGCAAGACAATGACTGTAGGTAGCATCGAGTACATGAATATCCTAAATGAACTTGATCTAAATAATTACACTAGGGTACGGGGAAAACAAAAATCTTGATTAGATCATATTTTTATTAGATCCAGACACAATGTACATGCAAAATACTACCAATAATATTACAAACGGATATCACAGATCACTTTACTACAATGTTGCAAATTGTATTACACTGTAATAAAGAAAAGGACCTTAATGACAGGGAAGGGTATATGAGGAATGTAGATTATGGCAAGTTTCAGAAAATTCTAAGTAGAGATGGGAATTTGTGTATGTGGAGCATGATGTTGCTACTGCAACACAAAATCTTGTTAGTATTGTTGCAAAAGCACTAAATGACTCAACTAATCTTTAAAAAATTAAAAGGAAAAATACGAAATTAACACCTTGGATCACAAGGGGACTAGTGAAATCCATACAAAAAAAACCAAATGTATAGAACAGTACAAAAAATCCTAATAGCGACTATTTAAAATCATAATACAGAACGTACAAAAATAGACTTACAAATCTAATTAACAAAACTAAATATGAATATTACAAAAACGAAATAAACAAAAACAAGACAAACGCAAAGAACCTTTGGAGAACGGTCCGGGAAATTAGCAAAACAAACTCAAAAAACAATGCCTTTAGTTCAATAAGGAATGAAAATGGTGAATTAATCACAGATTCAAAAGAAAAGAAATGGCAAATGAATTTATCAAAACGTTTACCAAAATGGGAGAAAATCTAGCAAATAAAATAATAATAATAAAATAATCCTCTGCGCCCGTGACGTTTACGTCACAGGAGCAGAGGCTTTTTTCCAATAATTCTATTATTTTGTAGATTCGGTGATTTGTTTTTGAAGAGGATAATACATGTGGTAGAAAACCCAAATAACAGGAAAGAATATTCGTAGAATGCCACAAATAACTTTCAGACAATATCCTTGGACTTACAATAGGTTAGGAATAGCCACTCGGCTAAACTTCGCTTCTGCTTTATAAATGTAGGTATAAATATATATCTCTTTAAATAACTCGATCTCGAACTTCGAATCTTATTATTACAATTGATGAATCGAGCAAAAATTTTTATTTTTTGGCATTTCTTGTAAAATTGAGTAAAAAACTGTTCCGCTTTCGGATTATAAGAACCCACTGTATAATATTGTGGTTCTAATTGCAAAATTGTCCGTTTTAAATGAAGCAAAACTGTTTATCCCCTTGGCATTTTTTTGTAAATAAAAAATCCCTCTGGCAAATACAATCTAGGGACATACTGTATACACACAGAGAATGCATACAATATGCACTCTGTGTGGTAGCCATGATAGATGACGTCACCGTGTGAATCGCTGTGCTACATATTAAGTTGTGACGAGGGGAGATATGCCGTCAATTAGCTCTAACTTTGGCCTCCCATCGCGAACCCCTCCCGCACAGATCAACCTAGTCTGCGCCTAACTCACGATTGCAATACCGCCTGCTTGGCGACCATTTTGATTGCACATTAACCCCAGTGAATTTACCCTACAAATTTCGATCAAAACATCTAATAAAAAAAATTAAGTACTAATACACAACGTGTACACGATATAGGGGTGTACAAGTGTGGGTACACCTTATTTACTATCAATAATCATTATTATCCAGTTTATTGATACTCATACATATTCTGAATCGATTTTCACTAACGCCTTCCGAAATAAGTATTCTTTATAACGTCGAACTGTAACAACATAACGTTTTATGGTTATTATTACGACCACATAAGAGAGAAGAAATTAAACTAAACAATAATAGTACATAGAGTAGCACGTAACACTGCTGAAGGTTTACAATTAGATATATCACTGGGAATTAAGTCTGCAGAAGGGGAACGTTTTATGGCAGGAGTTTAATCGTTTAATAGTGTCGATTATGGTACTAGGTAAACTGTTTTATGGAGACAGTGAACGACGCGAACGTGGCGCAGGTTGAAATCACGTTATCGTGATCTGTTCATTAAAATGTAATAATGAACAACTACATATCAATATTTAATAATTATTATTGCGTTATGTTAATGCATCCTTCACATTATTTTAACATGAAAGACCATAACAATATTTGACATGATAATAATCAAGTGTTAATATAAAAAAATGTGATTTATGATGATATACCCATGTTAGGGGTCAATACTCGAACGGAACCCTGCTCAATCAGTATATTACGGAGCCCTTGGTCCTCTACGATAATAGATAAAATTGTCAAATTTCCAAAGATTGCGTGCCATTTCTGCACGAAACTGATTTAGGCACCAGTGTTTCTGCTTTATATTTGAGCAGTATCTTGGAAAGAATGAATATTTGTCAAACTGGTAGAAATCTAAAAAAGAGCCTCGGGGACCATAGAAAGTTATTTTTGAACGACATATTTAGCACGTCTACACATCGCATAGAAAACAATCACCATGTGACTGCTATTCTCTGGCCTCAAAACGTTATTGTGAGCTATTGCAAAGTGAATTGAAGTGAAAATGTTTGCCTTATTGTTTTCGTTTTCAGTAACTCTTATTATAGCAATTAATCAGCAAATTTGTAGACCATAAAAATCAACAAATTTCTCATAAAGCTTTTATTATGTGTGATTAAGGTGGGCAGAGAGGTGGACGTACTTCGGCAATATTTCCTACATCCCTCAACCGAATCAAAAAAAAATTGATAAGTTTTTAAAGAAATTTCAATGCAATAGTACTGGATAGTAGTTTTTCTTGTGTGAGAAACCAAACAGTACTGGATATTTTTTCTTGTTTCCTTTTTTTTTATTGAGTTTTCAATAGTCAAGTACCATTCTATCGAGTGTTCTCTAAACGCTTATCAATTTTTTTTTTAATCAGTTGAGGAATGTAGGAGAAATTGTCGAATTACGCATTTATCTTTTTAAAATCGGCACCACCACCCTTAATATTTAAAGTTGTGCAGCGTGCAAAAGTAGTTAGGTAGGCACTGGACTGTTTTACTCCCCGATTAGCCTTCAATATATGAGAAATCTGTGTCCTACAATATTTTCGACCGCCTTACCTTCAGCTGGTGTCACAAAGTCCTCTGGAGAAATGCAAATTCATCCCTACTTCTCAAAAGCATGAAGTGATAGAAGAAACGTTAGAACTGTTTAAAGTTAAAATTGTATCTCTCGATGACCTTGCCAAAGTAGGGAGGCTGCTTTTTAACGCTTTGTACGGAGACGACCAAAACGAACAATCAATAAATTCATTATGTTGCACGCGCTTCACGAAATCATTTGTAAAAAGCACACACTTCACAAATATCCTGAGAAATAAGGTTGGTCCAGAAACCACCGTGCACTGAAACCAGTTACAAACAAAGCCGATTTTGTAGCACAAGAACTTCTAAAATGAATATTTTCCAAATGTACAACAAAATAGGAAAAGCTTTGAGTTGACGCAAAACCGGTATGGAATGATCTAACATTTGTAAAATTGCAGCGGAAACGTGCGAGGACATACCAGAGGTTACTCTACAAACGTGCTTGATGAATACAAAATGGATAACGAAGGTACTGCGGTGACGGAATGTACAGAAACCACTTAGCAAGTTGAATACGAAAACTTTCCAAGTGAGGCGTGTGCTGAAGGAAAATCAACAAGAACATAACAACATAGTAAAAAACAATCGATAAAAAAATGATTTAATTAGCTGACGCCATCATAGTGCTTGGCGTATCTAGCTCGCATGAGGGACATACATTGCGAAGTGAGTTCAAGCCTCACTACTACGAAATAACCATTCATTATAAATTATACTCAAGTTGTGGCTCGGATTTCATTTTCAACTGTGGCGATTTGTCTGCTTGCCTCAAACAAATATAAATCTCTGAGACTTAAAAGAGTTATTAAGGTGACCAGGAAGATGGTAAAAATATTTTCAAACAATAATAAGAACAGTTCAAATGTGCTTTTAGAGGGCGGAATATTAAACATAATATTTTTAGTCGCAAACTCCTCTATAAATCCTTATTTTACTATAAGGAAAGTAACCAGACTGCAACCAAAGTTACAAATCTGGCGCGTTAAGTGTAATAATTGCATATTACCATCAAAACGCTAATGCTTCGATTGCAACAAACACCAGCCGAAAGACTGATCCTACTTAAAGGAGCTCCCTTGCCAGTCGTCACACACCACTTACAGACTGCAGTTTCGAGCTGTTGGCTCTCGTCAGTGCAAAGTAGGTATGCAACGACCGACATGAGAATCCTTTGACTATAGTACATCCCGGTATTTTTATTATAGCGACATGTAAAACAGCCAGCAGGCACCATCTAGCGGTCCAATGTCTGCTGCAATCGAAAAAGAGGAGTTTGCGACTAAAAATATTATGTTTAATAATAAGAACAATTAACTATAATTAAGAAACAGGGCAATGGGAAAATGCTAACATTATTTATTTTAATGACAAAAAAATAATATTTAAACAACGATGAAATCCCTGTTCACAAAAATTAAATCTAAATAAATACGAACAAAAGCTTGCCCCAGAATGGTTTTAATAAGATTTTCAAAATTTGTAATGTGGAATTAAAATGTACAACTCCTTTCAACTAAAATCTTCCAAAGGAACAATAACTATGGGGATTTAAGCCAACCTGACTAAAATTTCTTATGTACGATACATTTTAGGATTTGGCAGACCTCGTTTACATTCAATATTCGATGTAAAGTTTCCAATAACATGCACCACATTATTCGAGATCAACAGTACTGACAAAACAATATTTATGTTGGTTAGTAAAAAAAAACTACTGAATACGCATTATTCACATATACCTGATAATAGTGAGTTCACCAAACACATTTTTATAAATAACCTTAAAACCGTACAAATACATCAACAAAACTTTAATGATCAAGTCCAAAGCTACAATTCACAGACTATAGTTAAGACTGACATATTTATTAAAAATAAACGTGCCACTATTAATAATATGGCTCAAAATTATCAATAACGCCAGCGAATGAATACGGAAGAACGCCCATTCTATATCGTATCTGAAATAAACGTAAACATAATTATTATATGGCTTAAAGCCACTTTACAGTTTGCAATTTCTTGCCGGCAATAAATGCTCTTGCGAGTTTGCGCACTACTATGTGTTTCGATCAGCTGTGGCAATGTTCCTTACATTGCGGAAATTAGAACCTGTCCTAATTTTATTGTATTGCGGTTGCAATTCTGGTGATATTTTTGGTTTTTTATGTTGCCAACATTATAGAAATTAGAGAATTGGCAGAGACACAAGTTGGTGCTTTTACGGCAGAACAGGCTATTAATATACTTGCTGCTGCTACTACTTTTGCTCTTTTATTCAAAATCGACATTGCAAAATCACAGCACCAGATAACCTAAATATTTTTCCTAACAACTGTAAAAAGAAAATCAAACCTAACATCAGATTATGTCTCCTAAAATGGTATACCTGTTTATTTCAAAGATATATTCTGAAACAATTGCCACTTTATTCCGTGGAATTGCTAAGTATAGAAGTCAAGTCACAAGAAAAATTGCCGGCAATAAAAATTGCAAACTGTAAAGTGTGCTTTAAAGGCATAAGTACTGTTATAACCGGTTTTAATCATAACAGGTCTCATGCAATTAATTACATAACCGAACATAGATGCGATATTTCAGTTCTTTAAAAGGGAAATATTGGAGTCCAACCCTGACGTCCGACCCTGGTGGCCCTCTGGCGAACATCGGCAGGATAACGAGGTGCTGACTACGACGGGGGATTCACTTCGACACACACCTTGGTCGCCATTACATATTAATATTTACTATAGACAATATACAAGGGTAAATATTACAAACGTTATACATACATCATAATCCATAATAAATAGTTAGTGCACACTGTTAGTTTATTTCCCTAACATCAGAAGTGGTTCGTGAACTCAAGATGCCCCGATCAAGGAAGAGTCGCAAAAGGTCCAAGTGAAATCGTAGTTCTTCGTCGTCCACTTCCAGCACCACCGACAGCAGCACGAGTTCTTCACGCTCTTTTTCCCAACATCGACATCAAAAATACAAAAAAAAGAATAGTACAAGGTCATATACACCTCCTTTAAATAATCACGAAACAAATTCAACAGCCTCAGTAAGTGACAATTTCAATTTTGCTGTAAATAGTACCGTAATACCTGAATTCGATCCAATGAAGGATTCTGTCACAGAGTGGTTAAATATAATTAAGCATTTTGCGAATATACATAGTTGGAGTGAATCAATAATAAAATTTCATGCACTGGGAAAATTACGAGGTACGGCTCAATTATGGTACGAAAGCATTATTCGGCGTGAATTAGGTTGGATGCAGTATAGTTGGAAATACGGGCAGGAATTATTGGTGAAAACTTTTAGTGCAAATCGAAATATTCATGAATTGTTGACAGATCTTTTGTGCCACAGACCTAAATTTGGTGACAGCTTGTATGAATTTCACTTTAAGCATTTAGCCAAGATCAAGAATTTACATGTTAATTTCAGTGATGAGGATAAAATTTCGCTTATAATAGGGAATATAGGTGATAAGAGTATTGCGTCTACTGTGGAGGCCGCTAACATAACAGACATAAATATGCTGAGCAATTATTTAAAAAATAAAACGTCCAGCGTAAGAAATGATATCGTTATAAATACAAACAAACATTTATCGTTAGTTCCAAATCACAACGGTCAGGGGCGTAGTTTTAAAAATTCGACAAGCGAAAATTATATGGTCAGTTATAATAATAGTAATAATAATCCAAAGCAATTAAGTGGGAATTGCCATTCTTGTGGGAAATCTTCGCATTTTAGAAGAGGTTGTCCTTTTAGAAAAGAAATATGCAGATTGTGTAATAAACTGGGACACATTCAAGCAGTTTGCTCGCAAAATAAAGGTTTAGAAAGATCAATTTAATAAATTCAACTGGAAAGGAAAAATTTTATAAACCCATTTTAATTAATAATAATTGCACGGCGTTCATAGATTTTGGAAGCGATTGCTCCATCATACAGACAGAAGTTGCAAATAAATTAAAAATTGCAATTAAATCTTTGAATAACGGTTAACCTTGTGAGATTTCTTGGCATTGGTACGTTAGTATATGAGTACATAGAAGCATATATTCAAATAGATGAAGCAAAATTGTTATGTAAACTCTACGTCTTGGATGATATGTCCTTTACACATGACGTTCTAATTGGTCGAAATATCTCCGAGGATGATTCTATTGTATACAGTAGAGTAAATAATTCTTTGACTTTTAGAAGTAAAAAAAAATTATATGATTTTGATTTTCATATCAATCATGGGTTAACGAATAATTTAGATAAAAATATATTACATAAATTACTGAATGAATATAATACTTGCATGTCTCAAAAAATGAAACATTTAGGAAAAGTTTCTTCTGTATCGTTACAAATTTTTTTAACCTGTGAAAAACCCGTAGCAGAAAAAGACAAAGAGATCTTAAGAAACACGATTAAAGAACTCTTAGATGCAAACATTATTCGAAAAAGTCTATCTCCGTACGCAAGTCCAGTTATGTTAGTAGATAAAAAAGGGGGAGAAAAATGTATGGTTTTTTCTTAAAAACCCAAATCTAGGCTATGAAATTTCACACAATAAAATTTCTCCAGTGAACTAAAAATACGCGCAGTCAAAAATGTTCCTAATCCAAAGAATGTCCATCAATTACGACAATTCTTGGGGTTAGTAGGATACTTCCGTAAATTTATTCCTCATTTTGCCTCGAAGACATCAATCAAGTCTGACTAGCTTGTTAAAGAAAGACGCCAAGTGGAAATGGGCCGATAAACATTCTGAAACTGTAAATTCCCTTAAAGTTGCCATCACTTCAGGTCCTGTTCTGTCCATATATGACCCCAAACTAGATATAATTGTTTATACGGATGCCAGCAGGGACGGTTTTGGGGGAATAGTCAGTCAAATTACGAATACGGGCGAAATACCAATTGCATATTACAATAAAGCTACTACAAAGGAACAGAAAAACTATCATTCTTTTGAACTAGAACTCATGGCAGTAGTTTTCACCTTAGATCGGTATCGATTTTTGTTGATTGGAACAAAATTTACCGTCGTAACCGATTGTAATGCCGTCAAAAATGCTTTATCAAAACAATCTATTGTACCAAGAATTGCAAGGTGGGTAGTCCAAATTCCACAAAATTTTCAAAACTTTCCCCAATTTGCCCAAATAGTCGACCGAATTTTTTTTTTATCAAAATGAAGGTATTCTTATGCACTTTCACGTGATGTAACTAAAAAATAACTTTTTTTTAATTTAGCCGATTTTTTCTCATTTTTGGTATATACATGCGCGCCGCGATTTCCCATCACTTTCGGTATTATACGTATGCGCGCATAAGTAAGTATACGTGTAATTATTTAGTATAAAAAATTCAATATTAATAATAAAAAGTGATTGTGAGCAGGTTTTAAATATTTAGATAGTATGACTGATGGTCGAGAGGTAAGCGCACTTGCCTTTCACCCAAAAGTTCCGGGTTCGATCCCCGGTCGTGGCAGTGGAAAATACTGTGAGAGGAATTTTTTCACTATACACGGATATTGGGTGTGTGTCCCTTGTCTCTAAATGTGTAGCCCCCTCCCACACAAGGCTCCTCTAGAGCCTTCCGGGATAAAGGGGGTCGTCATTACCCGTGGTGTATTTATTTATTATTTATTAAAAAGAACTCTCGAAGGTAGGATATAATCTTTTTTTTCGAAAATTCACTTTTTCAATAAACTTTTTACATATATTGATTATTATTTTATTTTATTCATGTTTTCTTTTTCTAATAGTTGTACTAAATGTGGTAGTACAAGAAGAGTCTACTTCCGACTCGGTAACTGGAGTTTGGAATATTTCTTCACCCCCGTCATCGCAAAAATCGCATACATCTGAGATATTCTCTGAAGTACAAACATCTTCTCCATAAATATCAAGACTAATTTCTAATTGCTCAGGCTTTTTATCAACCACAGCTTCGTTAACAATATTATCTGCATTTTGACACAAAATATTCCTTCCATTGTGGCATAAATTGCTGCATGTGACGCCAATGGTTTTGCTTGAGCAACATTTAGTTTTGCAACCGACCTTCCAATCACAAGCAATTATATTGAGTAATTCCTATTCGGAAGAGGAGCTTTATCAGTCCTTATCGGCATCAGTTCATTATCTGTTGTTTACTGCCATCCAAAATCCTGTCAATTTTGGTACTTCAATATCTCAGATGTATACGACTTTAGAGATGACAAGGGTGAAGAAATATTCCAAACTCCAGTTACCGATTCGGAAGTAGGCACTTCTTGCAGTAGCACATCTAGTACAACTACTAGAAAAAGAAAAAATGAGTAAAATAAAATAATAATCAATATATATATAAAGTTTAATAAATATCAAATGAATTTTCGAAAAAAAAAAATTATATCTTACCTTCGAGAGATTTTTTATCTAAATATATAAAACCTGCTCACAATCACTTTTTATTATTAATATTGAAATTTTTGTAATGAATAATTAATTACACGTATACTTGTGCGCGCACGTGTAAACCAAAAATGACAAAAAATCGGCTAAATTAAAAAATGTTATTTTTTAGTTACATCATATGAAAGTACATAATACCTTCATTTTGGTAAAAAAAAAATTCGTTCGACCATTTGGACAAATTGGGAAAAGCTTTGAAAATTTTGTGGAATTTGGACTAAAAATGGAATTGCGCCTGTTGGATATTTTTTGCTAAAATTTGACAGGCTATTTCATGGTTATATGGGTTAGTTTTGTCTAAAATCTAAAATTTCATATAAAAATTTATCAAATTTAGTTTAATTTTGGCCAAGTTAGCCGTAATTCAATTTTTGACGTTTTTTCAGTATACTTATACACATATCGTGGGAGGCGGTGAACCGATTTTCACGAAATTTGAATTGAACTTTCCTTGATCATCTACAATAAAGGGCACCATTCTCGTTTCTTAATTAGCACTTTAAAGGGTCCAAAATAAATTAAAACTGAAAACCACCATTAAAAATTACCAATTTACCCCTTTCTCGCGAAAAAAAAAGGGTTCCCCACCTACTCGAACCGGAAAACTCAGGGTTTTCTTAGTTTCACCACCAATTTTCACTATCGCCTTATTTTGGGCTAGGACCAAAGAGAGGTATAAAAAATGTATTTCTGGCAAATAGAGTATCGTACGGAAAGGCGCTCGTTACAGATTTGATAATTTCTTTCATTTTAAGGTGCGTGGTTTTTTGTTTAAAACTATGTCGCCCACCTCCTCCCCCCCCCCTATAACTGAACTTTGTAAGCAAAATTTTTTTTTAGTTTTAGTTTAGTAGTTTTTTATACCTCTTTTTGGTCTTCAAAAATAGTTAGAATAAAATATTTTTGTTATTCTGACTTTTGAACTAAGTAGATAAAGAAGCTTCATAACCATGCCAAATCCCAAGTCGATGGGGTATGTAGTTCCTGGAAAAATCGGATGTGACTTACTGGAAGGCAGACAACGAATACTCGCCATAACCATAACAGATACTAAAGAAACCCTTTTCTTTAGTATTTGTTATGGTACAGAACTAAAAGAAATTTGCAATTTTATTCTACATTAATATCTGAATTACATCCGGTAGAACAGTAACTCAACGTTTACCAAATAGTGTTTCACCCCTGTTTTCTGGAAATATTTTAAACCAAAGGTCATGCTGTACATACTCGCACGAAATGGGACCATTCTGCTTGTTGTGTAGTGCAGATTTATAATAACAGCAATAACACCCTGTAGGTGGCCGGCTTGCTAAGCTTTTCTCAACCGATGACGTCACTCTGAAGATTCGACAAAGCATGTCCAGTCGAGCTCAGATTTACGGTGCACTCAAAAAAAGCAACAAAAACTTTACCTCATTATTATCGCCGTTGAATTATGTTGTTGTCCTCAAACAAGCCGACGCACATTAAAAACCTATAAAGGTATCTATAGTTAGGTGTATATTTAGTGGGCCGTCAAAAAACGCAACAAAAACTTTACGAGCTAATTATTAACGCTATTGAACCACTCGGCATGGTCCTATCAAACAGGCCGGCGGACATAAACCTATGATGAGTGACTCAATTTGCAGGCGAGATAGTACAGAGAGTATTTTAACGAGGTCGTAAAGTTTTTGTTGCGTTTTTTGACTGCCCAGTAAGTATGCACCCGACTATAAGCGAGTCAATTTGCGAAGGAAATAGTACAGAGTCGTACGTACTGAAAATTCGTATATATTAGAACGTACTAGACCGTAACGCGCTGTAAAAATTGAACGACTGAATTGCTGATCTAAATATTTCAAGTGCGTACCTGGGCGCAATTACTTCTGCGACTAGTTTAACGGTATTTTAATGAGGTCGTAAAGTTTTTATTGCCTCTTTTGAGTATATCATGAATCTAAGCTCGCCTATGCGGTACACGTTTACGATTTTTTTGGACAATTCCTATAAGTCAAATTTCATTGAAATTCCTGAAAACCTCTCTGAAGTAGATTTTTATGGCATACGAACATGTCGGTTATTAGTGCATAACGGTAGGTTCTTTGACACATACTCTCGTAGCTGTCGAGTATTTCTTGATCATACGTTATTTTTCCTCTAAATAGCAACGTTATACAACGCATTACTTAACAATGTTTTTTTTTTCACTTCATCTTTAAGATCATATTAAATTAGTATTCGAAACACATTTGTTGTATCCCGTAGATAATCCTATTAGATGCTTTTAATTTACTTTTCCACATTTAATACTGCGATTTGTCCTATGATGAGTCAGTATACAAACAGTGATGTTTCCTTATAATGGAGTAAAAATAGCCCAAAATAAGGCGATAGAGAAAATTTTACATGGAGCAACGCGACACAAAAAAATAAGTTTGTTTTGGTGAAACTAAGAATACCATGAGTTTTCCGGTTCGAGTAGGTGGAGGAACCCCTCTTTTCGCGAAAAAGGGGTAAATTGGTAATTTTTAAGGGTGGTTTTCAGTTTTAATTTATTTTGGACCCTTTAAAGGGCTAGTTAAGAAACGAGAACGGTGCCCTTTTATTGTAGATGATCAAGGAACCTCAGTTCAAATTTCGTGAAAATCGGTTCACCGCCTCCCACGATATGTATATAAATAAGTATATACAAAAACAAACCTACGCAGATAATGAGAGGGGTGCTACAAGGATCAGTACTGGGGCCCCTACTATTCCTGGTATGCACGAATGATTTTCCAAATAGTCTAAACACCTTAATAGTACAAACAATAATGTATGCAGGAGATTCAACTTTTGGCACAAGCATAGACATGGAAGATGACAAGTATATACTTGAACATGCTTGGTTTGGCTTGAACAAGGCTTGGTTTGCATCCAATAGATTGTTGTTGAATGAGAACAAAACTGTAATGTTAACATTTCAGTCTAAGTCAAACGTAAATTCAAAACTTTCAGAATTCGCCCTAATACACGATTTCTAGGGGTCAACATTGACATCAATTTAATTTGGGTTGATCATATTAACATACTCTGTAACAAATTGGCCAAGTTCATTTTTGCAATAAAAAAAATTAAAAAGAGTTTAAATGTACAAGCTGCGACAACAACTTACTATTCACTTTTTCATACACAAATGACTTCGGAAATGCGGCCCACTGTCACTTACAAAAAGTGTTCATACTACAAAAATCGGCAATAGGAAGTATAATTGGTGCTAAATGGGATGAAAGTTGTAGACCTCTTTTTACATCCCTAAAAATAATGTCTCTTTTTTCTATAGTAGCATTTTTAAATATTTTAACCATTAAACCAAACTTAGATAAATATCCTACATAAGCTGAAGTTCATCAACATACCAGAAATAAGAACAACATAGTAACACCCCAAAAAAGACTGCAGATAAGTAATAACATGGAGTTAGAATTCTGAATGCTCTACCAATGACATTACGTAACCTGCCACTGAATGTATTTAAAAGAAGATTAAAAGTAATTTTAACTGATGATTGTTTATACAGCATTAAGGAATTTTACCAAGTCGTAACAGAAAATGGAAACAGTTTTTTTAATTGAAAATACAATATCTTAAAAGAAATTATATATGTATGTATATTGTTCGTTAATTTAGAAAATTTGTCCATAGTCTATGAGTTATTTTTTTCATATAAGATGTTTTACATTCAGTTTATAAGTTTTATTTAAAATGGTGTTTAACTATCCATCTGGAACTATCTATAAACTGTATATTTTCTAAAGATCAATAAATTTATTATTATTATTACTTTTTCCCAGAAATCAAAAATAATCTATTATTAGTGGAGCAGATCTGGCTTTGGAATAAGAAAACGTCCGATTGTGACTTTTTCTTTCGCCAATAAGTAAAGTTGGGTCCTCTCAACATTCCAACATATTTCTACTAAGGAAGTCAAAGGGAGGAAGGAGGAAATGACATGTTATATGTATGGGAAAATGGTTTTTCGAAGATAACTCGGCGGCTTTTGGTCTAACGAAAAAATCTTCAGACCAAAAATGAAGAGCTCACGAAAATAAGCAAATTTTGTTCCCAACCTCATCGACGTCAGACCATTGATTCGCAAGATATCACGAACCCAAGGTGAAAAAATTAAAAAATTTAAATTCATTTTTATCATGAAGGAGTATAGTTGAGGACCCAATTTTTATTTGATAGAAGGGTATTGGCGGATACTTTGTTGGGCCGGAGACTGGGAGCGGTTGGATAATTAGGAGGGGTGGGAGAGGAGGAAAACGGAAATATTTGACATGCTGATATTTATATTGTTTTTTAATATTCTGCCCCCTAAAAGCACATTTGAACTATGCGAAGACCAGTCAGGCTATTTATTTTTCGATTGCAACATACACTGGACCGCTAGATGGCGTCTGCTGATTATTTTGCATATCGCTATCCTAACGATACCGAGATGTACCACATAGTCCAAGGATTCTCGTGTCGGTCGTTACATGCCTACCTTGCACTGACGAGAGCCAACAGCTCGAAACTGCAGTCTGCAAGTGGAATGGGGTGACTGGCACGAGAGCTCCTTTAAGTAGGATCAGTCTTTCGGCTGGTGTTTGTTGGAATCGAAGCATTAGCGTTTTTTTGGTAATATGTGATTATTACACTTAACGCGCCAGGCTTGTAACTTGTAATTCAGCGCTCGGCGGAGCACATAGCCCGGAGAGTAGCTATTGGTTGCAGTCTGGTTACGTTCCTTATAGTAAAATAAGGATTTTATAGAGGAGCTTGCGACTGAAATATTATGTTTTAATATATATGTATATATATTTAATATTTCATATACAGATATGGCCTTGCACGCAGTACCGCACCTAGCCAATTTCGTATTTTTTGTTGTATCAACTAAAGCGAAACAATTTTGGCTGACAACTGGTTTTTTTCAGTTTGTTACAGTTTTGTATACTGGCCCGGAGATTTCAAAAAAGCTTTTTGTCAACCCTGTTGTTACGTAATTTTAATATTAATTATCTACTCAACGATGATAAGATATGTAAGGTTCTACTAAGATCCGGTGTATCAACTACAGGATAAATGCTAAATGAAATAATAGATATCCATTGTTTCGTCTGACATGTATCCTCTAGTTACGAGTTAACCCGTATTGACAAACCGTACCTAAAGTCTAGTATACTTTAACTTGGCGTGTGTATGCATGAGTTAATATTTCCGTAGGATTTCATTTTCTCTTGTACACAAAGATCCAGAAATATTGTCCATGTAGACAATGTTTCTGGACTATTGCTTTAACTTTGTGTACAATATGGGAGAAAATGAAATCGTACGGAAATATTAACTCATACATACACACGCCAAGTTAAAGTATACTAGACTATAAGTTAACTTACTTAACTATTTTTAATTTAAACTGAAATAAGTTTTTTACATGAGTGCAATTGTTTATTGACTTATTATATAATATTTCGTGTATGATTCGTCAGTGTATTTTCGTTCGCTTTCTAGAAATTTTAGATTATTGAAGTTGAAGCTATGATTATTTTTTAATGCATGTTTTGAGTGTCGTCGTTGATCGATCTATACATGTGTTATTACAGTCATTAGTCTTCTATCGAAATTCGTTTTCTGTAGGAATTGTAGTTTCATATTTTGTAAAGAATTCATTTACGATGTTAGGACATGGTTTGTGAGTTATTGTTTTTCGTGATTTTTTATTGTATTTGAAATTTTTATGGTCATGTATATATGACGCATTACTTTTAAATATCTAATTCGTTAACAGTACAATTAAAAAATGTGATACTTTTGGACCTGAGTAGTAAGGTCGTTAGGAAATTGAGATGGAGACCGCGGAAGACTATTCGTATGGAACAACACAGTCATTAACATCAGTCAATAAAAGATGTGAATAAAAAAAATCATCATCAGTGACAAGGCGCATTTTCACTTGAGTGATCATGAAAATAAACAAAGAAAATAAGCCGATACGAGGGCGCGCAAATTCATCGGAATTTTCGACATCAAACTTGTCCAACGGTGTTTGGCAGACCTGTAATTTCAACAGAACCAGACGTAATGTCGAAATATTAATCTAGATGGTCGATAGTTATTGTTGAATTTCGAAGAATGATATGTAAAACAGAGTTAATCAAACATATTTATATATAAAAAAACAAACCAATAAATGTACTGATTTAAAGTTATTATCGATATACAATATATTATGGTCCCTTTTCATGTGCACGTATAAGAGCAGGTAACATTATAAATGATATCATTCATGGCCACTGAATTTACTTGTTAATCCGTTTTCAGTTTGTTTTTATAAATTTTAATTTCTTGTCACAACGGGCAAATTCCCATATAAGGTTCTAAAATTGAGGCGAAGGAGTGTGATTTCAAATTCCAGGATAAATATTTTTTAAATACCGTTGTACCCCAACAGGACAACTAAACTAATAAATTCTGTTGCTACCATCAACGGTAATTTTCTGAAAATTTATATTGGGACATTGTTGAAGCAGATGCCCAAATATTCCAAGATTATCGACAAAGTAAAAAAAACATGTTAGAATGAACACAAGATACGTAAATTGCATTCCAACAACTAGGAATACAGCATACTACTTGTAAAACTTTGATAAAGTTGGTAAGGGAACTCTTTTTTGCAACCATGCTAGTAAACAAACCAGCTGTAGGTTCGCATTCCCTTTCAGAAGACAGAATTATATTTTAGACCTACACTATGCATGGTGGTGAAAAACCCCTAACAGTCGTGGAAGCAACTCTGAAAGTAAAAGAAACACAGAAATGCAATCTGTCCTCAAATGGACGTTGAACGAGAGGGGGTTAGACAATTGTAGACAAAGGGCGTACATTCAATATCTGATTACTGGAAATAATTTAACTTTCTGGAAATATTCCTGTATTTGTCTCAGAATAAAACTCCACCCACCTGGCCTAAAAGCAACGCATGTTTATCTTCCGACTAAGCAGCCATACTAATAACGGTACACGCTTCATTCAGGATATCCTGAAGTCTCACGGTTGTAAAGACAATTTTATTAATCTGGATGGCAAAGCACATACAACCGCACCTAAAAGCAAATAAAAAAGTGCCAGTGGTCAAGCAATTTCCAAATACGATTCCAATCGTACATAATATTTAAACGATGCATAATAAAAACACTCTCCACCGTTAACTTTAAACCAATTAAAGATGACTCCCTAACAGTTCTGTTGTGTTAGGCAAAATTTTAAAATTATATTATCTTCAGAAAGTATTCTAAATTTCATACATGCGTGGCATTTGCGTGATACAGAAATGGTAAAGAAATTATTAGATTTAATATATTTGATTCGTTCAACTTAGCCATTGGAGAAGTTAATTTATTAAATCATAATTATATTTTTAGCTTTGTTACCTATATATGCTATAAAAATTATTACTCGTGTATACCTGAAATGTTTATAAGTAATGGCATAACGACAGTGTATTAAAATGTGGTAGTATAGGGACGATCCGGATCTACATCGACTTATTACCACTCGGTTTTCTTCTTCACAACCCTTTATATTTAAAAGATAAATATGCATACATTTACATATTTACGAGGGACATATACATCGAGGTATACATATTCCCATCACCTTCACTTCCTACCTTCGGTTAAATTTAACAATTTTTCATCGCTGTATTGAGTTACGTATAAAAGAAATGTCATGATATATTTTAATTTTATGTTAACTATGTAACGGACTCATTTAAATACGTATGGATCGGCGGCGGCAGGTTTACTAACATACAAGGATACATAATACAATTTGGTCACATGATGGCCATTTAACAAACAAACGCACACAACACCTTTTGCTACACCCAGTTAATTATGTAAGCCTAGAAAGAGTTATTTATATTACAAATAATTGGATACTGAAATTTTTGTTCCATACACTAAAAAAAATGTTTTCATATTACGTTATTTAATCTTTATTAATTATTAAATATTAATGAATTTGTAGCAAGCCTATTACCAATATTCATTCATTAAGTAATATGAAACAGTGATCGGTAATTTCTTAATACTAAAATTATGTACATAATGAAGAAATTATTCGAATTCCACGACAAATTGTAGGGCTACATCTTATTAACTTATATTCAGAAATCAATTATTCTAGTTTTAAGAGCGTGCAGATCGGATGCGGTTGAAAGAACAGTTTTAAAATAAATAAATTATGTCTTGCTACCACTATTTTTGTGACGTTTGTGTTTTATGTAGCACTGAAGTTGCACAATAATTTTATGTAAATATGTGCGACTATAAAGGCGTCGATTCCGGATACTGTTTATGAAAAAATGTGCGACAACCATAATTTTGTCCTATAGAAGAAGTTTTGAAAACTTTAGATATTTGAATGAATATACATAAAATTCATTGTGGTACTGTTAGTCGGTAGAAGGAAGTCTACGACGTATAGTCTAAGTAAGAACTTCCCTGCACTCAAAAACGCAACAAAAACTTTACGACAAAATTATTATCGCCGTGGGCCATGGCGGCATGCCTGTCATCAAACGACCCGACGCACATTACAAACATATAAAAGTAAGCCAATTTGTGAATAGCAGTACAGAGAGCACCGGTATTTTAACGAGGTCGAAAAGTTTTTGTTGCGTTTTTTATGCGCCGGGAACTGATTATTTCAACTATACATATATTCTATGATCGGGATAAAGGAATGGACAAGATAGACAAATGATCGATCTTTGTTCTGCAGTGGCTATTAATAGGCGACCATACAACTTTAGCTTCACGATTATGTTATAAATATCCCGACTTTACCCGACAATGTAATTTTCTAGAGAACGAACATTATATAAACAATTTTAAGCAGACCTGTGGAAAATTGTGCGTTAGCAGGGCAGGTAGCTAGTAGGTTCTTATAACTTAGATAGGAGGTGAAAGGGACAAATACGTCTAGGTGCTTGTCTAGACATGCGTTAACATCAATAATTATCTCTAAATATAAATAAAATTCAAGAATCTCTGCTGTTTCACACTCGGTGCGAAAAGAACTGTCACTTTTCGCACTGGTATAAAGAGAAATTAATAACATAAACAATCAAATCAAAATTTATTATAATTCTGTAAAAATTTATTGGAATTTTACATTAAGAACATTAACATTAAGAATTTATTTGTTATATATGTTTAAAAAATATCGTACTGCGACATTTGATAGAATTGATTATTCAAAGAAACGTCAAAATGCAAATTCAAAATATTTTGACATTTTGAACGTCAAGATATTTAACATGTTTCAATAACTTTTTTCGGGAAGAACACCACCATGGTGCTCCTAGATATTGAGAAGGCATTCGACACCGTCTAGATCCCGGGGTTACTTTACAAACTACACCACTACAACTTTCCGACTTACTTCATTAAGCTCATTCACTCATTCTTGACGGACAGATCCCTGCAGGTTCGAGTGAATAACAAACTTTCAACACGGCGAGACATTCACGCGGGAGTCCCACAAGGATCGTACCTGTCACCAAAGTTGTACAACCTGTACGTCTCCGATTTTCCAGAGTACCCGAATACGAATCTGGCCAAGTACGCCGATGACACAGCCATGTACGCACATTCACACAACGCCCAAGCAGCGAATATGCTGCTGAAGGCGCACCTGGCTCGTGCCATGGTTTATTACGATAGTGTTCACGCGTCGGTTTACAGAGAATAAAATCATAACACCCATTTCGATCAGGGGAAACAAAATTCCAACTAAAAGATGCGTGAAATGCTTGGGGGTTAGACTGGACCAACGACTGACGTTTAACACCCACATAAATGAGACTGTGCGGACGGTCTATTCCCTGTCCAGGAGTTTGTATCCGCTTATGGTCAGGGGTAGGAGACTCAACAGACAAAATAAAAAATTGTTGTACACAATCGTGATCAGGCCGTCCATCATATACGCGGCGCCGGTGTGGTGCAGCATACCGGTCACGACAATGAAAAAACTAAAGTGCTCGAGCACACGTTTATGCGCTTCATTTCAAATTCTGGAAGGTACACCTCCCTCAGAGACCTATACGCACGTTGCAACAACATAATCCCGATAGCTGATTACGTCCAGCAGATCTCCCAAAACTTCTACTATTTCAAGCTGGGCTATAGTCCGCTAACAAGACACATAACATAAATTAGACAGCATAATGCCCCATTTCGGATTAAACACCCTTTACCGTACCAGACGTTACCGATTTTCAGGCAACACCTGTAGTCAAACTTCAACAACTATAACTTCTGCTTACCCTGTCCACCTTTACAAAACATATACAACGCAAATTTTTAAAAAATCAAAGTTTAGGCCAGCCATGTGCAGCCCAGCATTGACATATCTCGCGGAAGGTGCCTCGTTCAAATTGAGGTGCTAGCGTCAGATACGAAATTAAAAGTGATTGAGCGAGTGTTTTAATTTAGTATGTAGTTTTTATTCAGTTTTGTTAACTTTGTTTCTTAAACATGTTCTTAATTTTAACACCTTTTATAATCCGTCTGCGACGGAAGGAGCCTAGGTTTAGTTGTTTTAATTTTCTTTTTAGCCGAACCAGTCCCACTTCGCCCGGCCCTGTAATCTACCACCACATTAGCGCGATGGTTGCACGGTCGGACCCGGTGTGAGTTGTGGGGAGGTACTACTCTGGAATTGAATTGAATAACTTTTTTTAAAAATTTGTACGTTCGTAGAGAAAAGTCTTCTATGATACTCGTGTGAAAATGCGTTTAAGGTTAAAGGTTAAGGAGTTACACAACGAGGCGCAGCCGAGATGTGTAACGCGTGCCTTAAACATGCATTTTTCACACTCGTATCGTAAATAGCTATTATTAAACTTGCAATGTTTGTTTGTTTGTTAGTTAATTAGTTAGTTTGTTTAGGTCAAATCTTGCAACCAAAATTTCGATTAGTTCTAATTAAGCTGGAGCTTTGTAACTTTGCACATGTATATAAGTCCGGTGACAATATACTTTAACATTTTCATATAAGAAGAAAACAATGGCGACTTCAAGATGGCGGACGACTTTACCGTTTAGATCCGATTCGACTCAAAATCGATATCTGGGAGTTTTCGAGATCGCCAATTATGAATTCTTGGTCAAAATTTTAGAAATTCAAAATGGCTCGCCAATATGGCTGACGACTTTTGTCATTTAGATCCAAATCGCGGATTACGAATTTCTAGTGAAAAATTTAGTTCAAGATGGTGGACGACTTTACCGTTTATGATCCGATTCGTCTCAAAATCGATATCTGGGGATTACAGCATATCAAAAGACTAAAAAGTAAAATTATATATATAAAAAAAAAAAAAGCTGTTATTTAAATGCTCTAAAAAGTAGAAAATAAACTTCAAAGTGTATTAAATCAATCTCATTTACACAGGAAAATCTCGCGACAAGCTTTTATATCATAAAAAAAATTATATGATGTAACAAAATGATGGATTTCATTTACTTCAAAGTATTTTCTACTTTTTAGAGCATTTAAATAAAAGCTTTTTTTAAATATTTTTTATATAATTTTTTGTTTGTTAGTTCCTTTTTAACTCAAAAATTACTGGATCAATGTTGATAAACAGTGTTGTTGATGATGAACAGTTTGTAGAATATATTATTAGACCCATTCAGTTTTTTCATCTCGGCATCTTATGATGGCATTGACAATCAAAGACGAAAACTAATGATACACTTTAAATAATGTGTAAATTATGACTTGATCTTTTGGTAAACTAACACGGTATAATTGAAATTACAGTATATGATATGTCAGAATGTGTTACTTTGAATGAAGTTTCATAATGATATAGCTGACAGCTGAACAGGCGCACACTGCCGCCATGGCATTCCAAAGTATTATTCGTGCTGCTCCATAGTCTCAATTCACATTTCAATTTACAAAACTAGCATAAGGTAAAGTAACCTGATAAATACGACCATTTTTTTTTACTGTACACTGTTAAGTTTAAAGGGTCGCTTCAAAGTTGGAAACTGGTTTATGATACAGACAATTTTTTTTTTTTTTTACATTTCATCTCGCATTTCTTGCACCATTTTCAATAAGAAAGTCTTTAATTTGTTGTTTTGTACAGGATGTAGTAGGAATTGCTTTTTCCAGCCTTGAATGATACGACGCATTATCCAAGACGCTCACACCATTAGGTTCTAAATTTAGCAATAGTTTCTCAAACCATATTTCGAAAATGTCTACCTGGCTATTCGACATTACACTCGGCTAATTTTCCCTACACAGTTTCAAAGAATTTTGAACCCAACCTCTTTCAGAATCACTAGAATACGTAGCACGTCTTTATATTGTGAGTCGAACCTTTCTTAGCAGTATTGTGGGTATCATACCACGTATCGTCAAGATAATATATCGGACGATTTTCTACTCGATACTTTTGTATGGTTTCTAAGTATTTTAGACGCCATTCCACAATTCTATAAGTCAAGATTCCATAATAGCCGCTCGCTTATCTACTATCCTAAAATTTGAAGCCAATTTTAAATAATCATGCCTGCACAAAAGGTTAGACAGTTCCTTTTTCAAAAGTTTTTGGTGAACTATCTGAACAGTAAGAATTTCATTTCTTTTGTACGTGTGTATTGTTGTAATCATTCTGGCGATCAATGGTGTAAATTTTTTGAACTTTGGTAATCGGAACGTTTCTTTCTCTTACGTATTCCTTGTTGAAGTAATCTCTTTAGCGATGATTCTGAGACTTTAGTGATCTAAGCTGTCTTCTGCAACGCATCACGTGAACTCTCCATAGCTATTATATTGTGATAAACATTCTGTATTCCTGTTTCACAGAAATGTTTTTTATCCATTCTGGAATGTACATTTGGAACTTTACTGAAGTCAGTATCAAATTCAGAATCTAATAGTTTCAATTTCATCACTGTTTATCCTGCTGGGAATTATCGTAATGAACTCCTCAGGGTGTAAAATTTTCACATTCTCAAATAAAATGCACAGATCGAACGAAACCAAATCAAAATACTAAACTAATATTTTAGAAAACTCTACCCTTCATACCTCAGTTTCCTCTTTCCTCAAAAATATATCGATTGTGCAACCGACAAAGAATAGCGATAAGAATCAATGGCGTGTCTTTACCGTCATATACCGCCAAAATATAATAGGCATTACCAACAATGATTGAAAAGAATGCTACTGATAAAAGAAAAACGTCTTATACTGAATTGGTCTATAAAATTTGCACAAAACTTTAGTTATTCTTAATTAAGGCTATAAAACAGATCAATTGTAATGGTTATCAAGGTTAGAACTATCGAAAATGTTTTCTGAATCTATTTATCTACGAATGCTGCATTATTGTAATGTTGGCGAATTTTTCTTTTTTCTCAATTTAATACCTACTTTAATATTTCTTACCACATATTGAAATCTAAAACCTTAAAAATATTCTTATAACCTAACCTGATACACTCTTAAGGAACAATAATACAAATAATTGTCAACACCACAAATGCGTGAGAAATTATTTCTGAATCCACCTCTGTTTAAGAATTTAATGATCTATAAATTTTAGATTTTAGTTTATATTAGAAGTCATTTGGTCAATTTTTTTTGAGCTCAGTTATCTTTCGTACAACTATAAAGGTTGTAATGCGTGGGAAATGATGGGCAAGAAAATCGGTAAAGTATTGGTGAAAAAAGAGCCCTACTATCAGAGTTTCCATTGTCTTTTGAAATCAAGTTCTTGAGTTTAATATATCATGTTGGGAAAAAATAGATACCTACAACGTCTAAAACGTAAAGTTCTCTAATAGTCTGCAGTCTTATCTCCTAAAGAATACATATCGGATATAAATAACTGGCATCAGACTGATCATATTCCAACTAACACCAAATCACGAATAACTTTGCGGATCTACGTAATCATATTGAGGAAGGTCGGGATGATATAATGTATGGTAATGGATATCGATTATGTAATTGAAAGCGTTACACATTGAGAAAGGTGTGTTTGAAAACTCAGAGTAGTCCCTGTCATTGTTTAATTTTTTCACGGTATTTTTGTCGAAATATCACATTATTATTTTTATAAAATCTATTTACTACTCTCGTTCGATAATAAAACCGTTTTTAAAAAACATTTTAATGTAGTTTTTCAATTAAAATATTTATCGACTCCCATATTCTGGATTAAGTATGTCGATATTACAACATGCCTCCTATATAGCTGCTTATATTATCAACTTTATATCCATCACAAATTTCATCAAGGTTGAGTAATTCATTACATTACAGAAATATATTATTGTAGCCAAGCTCTGGACTGGGGCGTTTAATTTGATGATTTGTAAAGGGTAAGTCTTTGGGCATGAAACGCAATGTACTGCATGTCTCTTCTCTTTTAGGCAGTAGTTATCAATCTTATTAATTTCACAAACTTTTCTCAGTAAATTTCTATATCGCAGCATTTTTCTTGGTACCTAAAATTATAAAGTTAAAACCATAATGATAGAGAGAAATATATGTTACAAATTTTCTAACCATTCATTAAAATTTTTGGGAATATATTTATATAAATATTGTAAATATGTAAATTTCTGTACCTATAAATAAGACATGATCGTTTCATTTTAATAATCATTATCATAACTGTCGATTTGTGCCAATGACAGTGAACACTTCATGGAAATATTGTACATGCATTAGTGCAACAATTAATAATAATTGTGTATTTAATATACCAAACAGTATTTTAATAAGAAATAAAAATATAAGAGAATACTGGCGACAAAGTTAAGTTAATAGCTACATAAAATTGAGCGATAATAAAAATGTTATTATGTCAAATGACATACATTTACACCACCTGCTGCAGTTTTTTGTTATCTGATCCACGTAATATGGTTGAAATTAGGTGATTTGGTGACAAATTTCTAGAGGTATAAATTATAAAACTTTCAACATATTCTTTCCATTTTCAGATATACAAAAAATTCCATCAGCCAGGTGTTGTATATAATTTAATATACTACCCTTTATAACGAATGTTACTGATACTACCTACCTGCCTTTTTATTAAGGTAAGGTAGATTTAGATCTACCACACGACAATTTGAGATTTAAACCTGCTATTTATTATATCGGTTCTTCTGCGATTGTCGATATAATATATTTTTTTCAAGAATTAAATTATATTTGTATTTTTTCTATAGGTATACCTTCAGCTAAAATTGACTTTGAGACTGTCTAGTGTCTGTATTACTGTCTAGATAACTGTATTGTCTATAAATACCGAATATAGGTAGAGAATTTTACAAAAATAACATTTTTTCGGTTATTTTATTTTTAAGTTTTATAAATAATTCGTATTAGTGGTTTCTCGTTTAGTCTAAAACACTATCGAAATTTATTTATAAGCATAAGAAAACACCTTAATTGCATTTAAAATTTTGTTAATACATACAAAAATAAATAAATCAATTTAAATTGTAAAATATTACAAAGTTATTAAGTTTTTATATAAATGAAGCCACAAATATAATGAAAATACGAAATATACGCAGAATTAAGCCATGAATCCATAGTTGATGTCTAGTTAATTCCATTAAACATCGAGACAATATGAAAAAAAATTATTGAAAAATTTCTTAAATCTGCTAAAAATACAGTACACTGAATAGAGAAATATACAAATTTATAAAAACCGAATGTTCTCTAAAGGCTCATCAATTTTTATTTTTAATTGGTTCAGGGATGTAGGAGAAATTGTCAAATTACGAAATCATCTTTTTAAAAACGGCGCCGCCACCCTTAATACAAGTTTTGTGTTAGTTTCTTCAACGAGTGATAACAGCCAGCCAAAAAGGGTTCAGGTAGAAAATGTTTGTGCCTTTAAGGAATAATACTAGTAATAAGCAAAGTGTATAAACTAAGGTGGACTATAGTCTAGTATACTTTAACTTGGCGTGTGTATGTATGAGTTAATATTTCCGTACAATTTCATTTTCTCTTGTACACAAAGATCCAGAAATATGGTCCACGTAGACAATGTTTCTGGACTATTGCTTTAACTGTGTGTACAATATGGGAGAAAATGAAATCGTACGGAAATATTAACTCATACATACACACGCCAAGTTAAAGTATACTAGACTTTATAAATAGCGAATATTACAAGGAAAGAATGAGAGCGGTGCCGAGACTTTGAAGTTTTCATTATTTTATTTACAATAATAAGCAAATGTTTTATAATGACTGACATAATTGTCTACTCATAATCAGAATATTGGTTGCAATAGATGCGCCTAACAGATTTTTACTTTTCTAAATTATTTACAACTTCTAATTAACTTCAGAGTGGAAATTCCCTAAAACTTAGTTTACTCGATTATAAATGTGGTCTACTCTTTATGTTTTATTTGAATTGAGTAATAATTCTTTATATAAGAAAAAAAAGCAAGATTGATCGTACTAAAAGTAGTACCTACAGTGTAATGTATATATGCGTGTATTTGTTCATATTACATATGAGGGTATGTGAGTATTTTGTGCGTAGCTCATAGTTGTGGTGCCACACACCAAGTTGTAACATGTTTTGTGTGGCCCTGACGAATTGTGTCGCCATACACATGGCTATACAATTTTAACCTACTTTATTGGACTCTATGGTTGGGGAGCATCTCGAAAAAATAGTTTTTAGAAGATGTCCACATAGGTCACGTTATATTGTGGTGTGTGAGTTAGTCGTATTATTACTTACCTTGTGTGGCCCCGTATGGTGCTGCCACATATATCTGTATTTGAATTATTTTACACAGCTTCCAATTTCTGTTTTCACACATTGTGTGTATCATCAAACTAATTGTGTGGCCAAGTTAAAAATTAATTATCGTATAGTATAATTCATAGGTAATCGGAGTGAAAGTTGTATATAATACACTAAATGAAAATATTGCCACAATCCTAAACGGCTTGAAAATGAAGTTAATAATTACTTAAAGTATTTTTAAGACAACAGAAACGTTTAATAAAAGAAAATCCCAGAAAAATAAATAATTAAAAACGTGCTTCACGAAGTTAACAACAATCGAGAGGATCATGCTCAAACTAGGAAAGGTCCAAGCACACTGGAAACGAACAGCAAGAAAATGAAAGGAACACCATAATGAAATGACAATGATAATATGTACTTTCAGACTCAAACATGAAGGAAATAGAAGAATGAAAAGAACAACTCTAGAAACAAGAACGCAAACAGGAGTGTAACACTTCAAAATCAGGTAATAATGCGGCAACGCATTTCACAAAAACTTATACTTCCCATCCCCTTCCATGCGCTATTTGACTCTCTCTGCTAGCAACAAGCATGACCTCCATCTCTGCCTAAACGTAGCCGCCCCGGCGGCGGTGATGTATTTTCAGAGACTGGCAGTAATGCCTACCGTACACTAGCAAATCAAAATAAATCGCCAATTATTGAGAGTCTCTGAAAAAGTTCCCGCCATTTGCATATTCCATCCGGACTCTAAATATTATGGATAGAATTTTGAGATTTGGCATATTATTAATTGGATAATAAACTGAAAGAAATAAAAATTCAAAAATTGTAATAATTATGAAGTGATAATTATAGCATCATATGCTATTGCGATCGATTTATGAAATAATGATGAGATTAACTTGGATAAACAATAGCCGGACATCACCTACATTATTTTATAAATGACATTTGTTTAAATCTCAAGCGATTACTTTTACAAAAATTGCGAGTGTTTACGAGATACATTTCAATTACTTATTATTGATCAGTTGACTTAAATCTAATATTTCCCAATAAAACATATTACATATTTTGCTACTAGTATTTTATGACTAAATTCTTCAATTCAGTGCAAATTTAATAAAACCTAAATTGATTTTCCGCTTGACATTTTTTAGTACTGAATTTAGTTCATACTGCGAGAAAATCTGCGTGGAAACAGTTTGAAAGGAAAATATAAATATCTCGTTTTATTTTAGATTCTTAACTACATACCAGTAGCGGCTCTACTTGTAATATTTTATATGATAGCTTAAAATCAATAAGTTTTAATAACATTTAGAGTCACTATACATTGTGGATTACTCTAAAGACCTATTAATTTTGACAATAAAACATAGTATTTTGGAAAATAATAATAGAAGACAATTTTCATAGCATTTTTTCATGTTTGTAAACATGTTTTTCTATCTCAAAGGAATTCAACAGATTTAATACCGATGGTATATTAATAAGCGATCGGAACTAATCCTTGGTGACCCAGTTAGCAGCGTCGAATAATTAAGAAGAATGATGTCAAATGTTTGTAGTAAATATTTTTAGTAGGTGTATCTTTCGGTATATCTATTTAATAGATTTTTCTCGGTCGTTAGAATTAAGAAACCAGAAACCCGTAGGCGAGACTGGAATATTGAAACCGGTTTACAATTATAGCCTATTTCCTAAGGCTATTACACAAACCTTAGCATTTATTAAAAAGGGAGTAGCATACCACTTGTCCACCATATGTTCATTTGATTTATTCACGCGAATTTGTTTTGTGTTGTAATTAGTAATAGGTACCCAGTGTATTTATTTTTATTTTAATTTTACAACACGGAGCGTGGTAAAAGATAAGAGAGGGAAAATATGGCTTACTTTAAAAATCAACCGGCATTACCAAAATTGATATACTTAACGGATGTATCTTCTTTATACATATTTGCAATTTTGAAACGTTTAAATCTAGAAACACAAATATTAAGTGTGTAAAGGTACCAACCACATTTAAAAAGAAAAAGTTTTATAATTTAGTTTTTTTATGACATCAGATTGACGATCTGGCACAGTTTAGTATTAACTATTCCTCCTCTCGATCAGGACACGCACGCCCAGGCAACTACACAACAACCATTGCCACCGACATTATCGCCGAGGGGAGAATTCACGAGAGACAACAGCGACTTATCCGTGTTGTCTCTTATACAACCAATGCTATCTTCTCAATAACATTTAAAAGACGCTTCTAAATAAATATTCATATTTAGCCAGAAATCTAACCCAGGACTGTTTAGTCTAAGACGTAAGCACTGAGCCACTAAGTTGGATTTAACTGGAAATGAAAAGCATTTTTGAACGACCATTATATTTTTCAATATCCTGAAAGAAATTTAAATACAAGACTTTTGGATAAAAAATGTAGGATGAATCAATAAATACTGGAGATATTTGTAATCAGCATCAATTTTTGTCGTATAAAGCCATCCAAAAGTAGACGAAGCACAATTTATGCAATTATTATTGGAAAAATTGTCATAGGTCAATTGTAAACTTTATGTGCATTAAATATACAGGGTGTCCAGAAAGTAAAGGGACCTAGCTTAACTGTAGCTTTGAGGTTGAATGGAGCCGTTTAAACTAAACACACCTTAGTCCAAAGGTGCTTTCTTAAGGAGTTATAGGGCCTTAAAACATTTTTTTTTAAATTCTATAATGGGTATAGTTCGGAAAACAAATGACTAATCGAGCTGAAAATTGGTACACATATAATTTGGGGGGAGTCCGAATATTATGAGGGTATAAAGTATTTCTGCATATCATAGTAGGCGCTGTCGGCATATTTTTTTGACATATTTTTTGTCATAACTTTTTATTATTATTATTTTGGGTCCGAATGACTTCATATTGATGCAAAAACTAATTTGATGAAAATAAAGTCTACGTGTTTCATGTTTATCAAATTGATATTATAGTGATAATTATTGTAGTACTAAGACATTTGCGATTTTGTTTTTCTATTGTGTAGTATTTTCTTTGATATTTTATCATGTTTTGAGAAGATACCGCGACACAATTAACTTTCAAACTCTGAAAGACGGATATGATTGCGATTTATGTCAAATTCAATTTAATGGAGGAGCTGCAGCAAGAAGGTACAGTGAACTGTATCAAAATCATCGGCAACCTAACAGAAAACTTTCAAATTCAGTTTCAACGGCAAAAAGAATATGGGGTTTTTCCAGTCAGGTATCATGCAGGGCGGTCAACTGCTCGAATCGTTGAAGATATTTTACAGCGAGTAGCAGAATATCCTGAGATTAGTGTACGGCGTTTACCCGCAGCTACTGATGTACCCCGGATAAGCGTTCATAATATTCTTCGGATCCAGTTACTCTATGCCCCTTTTCACACTGGGCGACTTAGCAGCGCGGTTTAGTAGTACGGTTGAGTGAAAGGATATGCGACTAAATCGCGCGGTTCTAATCTAAAGACATGAGCGGGGTGAGTTGTCGCGGCTACCTGCGGCTTCACGCTCGACCGCGCTGCTAAATCGCCTAATGTGTAAAGGTATAGGGACATCACGTACATATGGTGTGCACGACTCAGCCGCACTACTAATTCGCGCTGCTAAATCGCTCAGTGTGAAAAGGGCTATCCACATCAACATACAAAAGTACAGGAGTAGAGGAGCTACCAAATAATTTACAACTTAGATTACATTTTTGCAGGTGGTTACGTAACAAACAAAATAATGACCCAACCTTTTTTGGCTGTGTGATCTTCACTGATGAGGCAACTTTTACCCAACGTGGCATCATTATTACATGGAATTCCCACACATGGAGTGAAGAAAATCCCAATATAACACGAGCCAAACATTTTCAATATGAATTTTCTATTAATGTATGGTGCGATATTGTTGGTATTACTTATTAGGATCTTATGAATTTTCTTCTCGATTCAATGGCGAGTCGTATTTAATTTTTTTGGATAACGTTTTGCCAACCTTACTAGAAGACATTCCTTTAAATCTGCGGAGGAATCTACGGTTTATGCACGATGGCTCCTTTGTTCATTTCGAACTAAATGTGCGAAACTATTTAAATATTCAGTTGTCGCAACGGTGGATTGAATCTGATCATTTATGGCCACTACGAAACCCAGACCTTAATCTACTAATTTTTACTAATGTATATCAACACTCAAGCCATACTAGAGACGAATTGTCACGAAAGATCAGAGAGGAAGGTAATAAAATTAGAAATAATAATGGATCATTTTTTCGTGTTGGACAAAATATTGCAAAATGGTATCAAAAATGTATTGAACAAAATGGTGTATATTTTGAGAACCTTCTTTAAATTGCAACTGTAACAAGAATAATTAAAAAAATCAGTTTTGATTTAAATAGTTATGTGAATCTGTTTCTGAAATATATCTAAAACAAAACAATTTTTTTTTGTTTAAAAACGCATAATTTCGTAAGAAAGCACTTTTAGACTAAAATACGTTTGGTCGAGTCGAGATTCAATAATATCAATTTGGCAAATGCTAACTTGATCGAATATCATGTTGCATGATAAGCTATTGGCATGCCCTGAAATACTTTAGTGCGATTGCATTGAAAACGGTGTATTTTATCGACATGAAACAAGTAGACCTTATTTTCATCAAATTAGATTTTGTATCATATTATGAAGTCATTCGGACCCAAGATAATAATAATGAAAAGTTAGCGCCATCCATGATATAAACACCACACCGCAGAAATACTCTCATAATATTCGGACTCCCCTAAATTATATGTGTACCAATTTTCAGCTTGATTAGTAGTTATTTTTTAGAAATATGAAATTTTTAAGGCCCTATCCTATAACTCATTAAGGAAGCACTTTTGAACTAAGATAAGTTTGGTTTAATCGGCATTTGGCCTCAGAGAACTACAGTGCTGGGTCCCTTTACTTTCCGGACACCCTATATACTAATATAATATAAAAACGAAAAAGAGAAAAGCCCTAAAAAGAGATAATTATTTTGCATATGTTTAATAAGAGGTAGTGTGAAGCTACATATTCTGAAGGACAATAATTAATATTGATAAAATTATAGTTTAAAAAAACTAAAAAAACACGCTTTAATAACAAACCGAACTAAAAAGTGAAAAATAAGAATGAAGCGATTGACAATAAAGAATCATTTTATTGTAAAAAGCGTGGGGTGCTTGATATCAATCGTTATAAATATTTTATTGGTATAATAACTATTGATAAAAGTAGAATTATAGAAATATGGTAAAGAGCACTCCACGCTTTTTAAATAAAATGAATTTTTTTTGTCAATCACTTCATTTTTATTTTTTACTTTTTAGTTCGGTTTGCGATTATAGCGTGTTTTTTTAGTTCCTTTAAACTATAATTTTTTTTAACCACCCTCTTGCCATTCATCCCTCGGCACGTTTCTCACCAATATATTGGATTGGGTGAATTTTAGAATTAGCATCATGAACACCGGTATATATAGAAATCAGTTGTTACCCGCCCCTGCTTTTCGAAACCACTGAGGATCCGCTAGTAGTACATAACTAATATTACATCATAACGTATGTATTAAAGTTGGAACTAGCGTTTAACAAGGGCTGATGCAACGGCAAATACGTTATATTAATAGCAGCGGCGCCTCCGGCAAAATCTCGACAATAGATTAGTCATTTTTTTAATTTTATTTTATCTTGATGATCCTGGTGAGGACATTAGGACAAAGTTGCCAAATTATTGTATTGTCATTAGTCCTTGATAAGTGTGCAAAGTTTCAGTTTAATCCGACGTTTTGAAGTGAGTGAGAATCACGTTCAAAAATCCCGTTACATACAAACAAACAAACATACAGGCGAAGCTAATAAAAGCGCGTTAAAAAGGAAATAAAAGGATTTTTATTTTAATAATTAGTTATTGAAATTAATGTTCCAAAAGATAATATAGGTACCTAAGTTCATAATACCTGTAGTTGTAAGGCGGACTTTAGAATTATTTTTCCCAATACGGAAGTTTTTCAACAAATTGCTCTATTGTACCAAAATTTCACCTCAAGCTATCAATAAAAAAAGACAACCTAAAAAGAACCTTATCTTCCTAGAAATTTCGAATGGGCGATACACTCTTGAAAATTATTAATTGTGAATTTCCGGCAATAGTAACAATTAAGCAAGAAGTACAATGTAATAATAATATAACTACTTTATTATTCAAAAAAGAAACAATCATTATTAATACTAAAGTTCTCAATAAGACAGATAAAATAATTCAAAATTTAGTTAAGGCATCGCCGGAGCCTTTGGCGTTCAAGGAAAAGATTTTTCGTGGATAACCCAGACAGGTAGATCAACAACTTTTCTAAAATAAGGAATTCTAGCATAGACGAGAAATCAACATTAAATATGCGTGTGCAAATGTGCTTCTAGAGGGCAGAATATTAAAACAAATAATATTTCAGTCGCAAACTCCTCTAACTATAAAATCCTTATTTTACTATAAGGAACGTAACCAGACTACAACCAACAGCTACTCTCGTGGCTATGTGCCCTGCCGAACGCTGAATTACAAGTTATAAGCCTGGCGTGGGTGGGACGACTGGCACGAGAGCTCCTAAGTAGGATCAGTCTTACGGATGATGTTTGTTGCAATCGAAGCATTAGCGTTCTGTTGGTAATATGCAATTATTACACTTAACGCGCCAAGCTTGTAACTTGTAATTCAGCGCTCGGCGCGCACATAGTCCGGAAAGTAGCTGTTGGTTGCAGTCTGGATACGTTCCTTATATAAAATAAGGATTTTATAGATGAGTTTGTGACTAAAATATTATGTTTTATTGTATGTGAGTTAAACTACCTAAACAGAAAACTAGTTGTCCAAAAATGAAATGGTAATAACAAAAAACTATTAGAATAAACAATATTTAACCGGTTTGATGACGTCAGAGTTGAAATGATATAGCGGTCCTTACAATAGGACCCACTATAAGGTGCGTCGCGTAAAAATGATTAGGTATACTCAGTCTATTCTAGGACACTCCAAGTTAACCTAAGAATGACAGCTAAATTTATCAATCCGCGGGTTATTTTGTAAATAAACATTAATTAGCAGCAGGATTTTAATTCACATATCAAGATGGGTTTAAACAAATATTATATAGACAAAGTATTATTTCGGAATTCTACCAGCGACGAGTGAAATAATGGTATAACTTTGATAATTTAATGTCGCCAATTTATCAATTGCAGTTATAGGTTATTATTATTATTACAAGATTATTTCCCTATATCAGATATAAATTCGGAAGGTACTCAATTTGGTTTCATAAGCCCCCCTAAACATAAGGCAAAAATTACACGTAACACACTATGAACTGTCTTATTGTTATAGAAACATCCGGACGTCTGGTCTTTATTATTCGCTGATGATGTGAAAAAACACTGCTTTGTTGAAAATCGACATTAGTAAGTCGGATAAATGTAAAAACTTGGCAAAATATAGAGACAGGGGTCGTGTTCGGTCACCAATCCGCTTTAACATTTATAGTTCTTTAGACGATACTACATACAATTCAATCAATTAACCAGTAAGCTCTGATTACTGTTCAAGTTCAAATATATAACAAAACGAAAACTGTAATCGTAGATTGGACAAATTAAAATGATTCAAACATCTCAAGGATAGGTGAGTGTAGGTAGTAAACAAGATGGTATGCTTTGAAACCTTTGCTGACGATTGTGACAGCCGCAAATATTTTCTTCAAAAACAAAAGGGTTCTTCCTCCTATATCAACACTAATTACCATCCGAATTTCAAAACGGTGGGAAGTTCTTCAGTTACAGACAGACAGACGGATGATTTGAAAGCTGTTCAGAATTCGCAGACAGAGTCGCAGACTAACACACTGATACAAAAATTTTCTATATTTGAGAAACGGGTGCCATACACGTCTACCTCGGGGTGTACCTCTTAAGTAGGTACCTCGATAAGTACTCTGATGCGGGATACGAGGTGTGATATGATGTTGGTTGACTTTTGTACAGTAGGGTGGAGTGACTAATTTATTTTTTTTAATTACTTCATATGCATAGTGTAAACGATACCATTTGGGTTCAAAATGATGCGAAAAAAATTTAATCTTGATCAAAGAATATTTTGAGAGATCACGACTACCTTGAAATAACCTAAACCTAAAAAGATAAAATTGGGTGAAAATAAAGTTTTTCAGGACATATTTAAAACGCTCATGGAACTATGTATTTATTTGAAAAATTTTGTATACGTTTTAACACACCGGCAAGGACCCATAAAAGAATTACAATTGTCAATTGGGAAAATTTTAATAATTCGAAAATCTATCTCATTTTCAAGATAGTTGTGAACTTTTAAAATATTCTTCTATCGAGTTTTTTCGCGTCATTTTGAGCCCAAATGGCATTTATTTACTTCGAGATCCACACTATGCTTCTACAAATTTTGAAAAGAAAATGTTTTTCACTCCACCTTATTCTACAGTATGATAAAATACATGAATATTTAATTTTTATATACGAAAACATTTTATTTTTCAATAATTACATATCTTCGAAATACCCAAGTACACATTTTTACGTTTGATATTTTTATATTCTGTTTATTCCTTATCTGTGGTTTATTGAGAGTTTTATTGCTATTTTCAAATTATTTTGAAAAATCTAATCGTATAATAAATAATCTCGTAAATAATATATTTAAAATATTTTATTCCTGGTTTTTATGTACCATCCCACATTATAAAACAATTATTCGTCTTAATTGAATTTTGCAAATAGTATTTATAAGTAGTCTCCTAAGTAATCATATAAGTACAGTTTATTGAAATTAATCAGAGTTTAAAACTCAGGATCGAAGTCAGTAGTTTTTATGTGTTCTTTGCGAATCATGCAATATTATTTCGGTATTGTCGATAATAGGTCGGTATTGTTGGTAATATTACGGTATTGTCGGTAATATTGGTATTGTCGGTAATATTACGGTATTGTCGGTAATATGTCGGTATTGTTGGTAATATCTTGGTATTGTCGGTAATATTTCGAAATTGACGGTAATATTTCGAAATTGACGGTAATATTTCGGTATTGTCAATAATATATTGGTAAAATAATACCAACAATAATATGATGTACAGAATATCATGCAGCGAGCAACCCCTCGATTTAAATATAAATAAATGATAACTCATAAAAGATGTTCGATGCATTATCAATGCATAATTGATAACGCCTTCTTATTTCATAATATAATTGCACCGGAAATGGCTTCATTATTTACATTCAGATTGTTTATTTCAAGTCGAATCCTGTTTTTAATGACTTGAAGACTATTATTACTATTATTGACAATGTCTTTTAGAAATCCCCAAAAAATGAATCCATAGAGGTCAAACCCGGACTGTTAGGTGGACATTTAATTGTTCCCTTATTCTCTATCCATATTGGGAATACATTATTCAAATGATCTCTAACGGGTAGGACACTGCGCGGAGTTGCCCCATCCTGCATCCAAATCATATCATCAAGTTCGGATTCCGGAAAATTCTGTAAAAGAATATTTTCTGCTTCTGGGATAATTATTTTCAGATAGGTAATTCCAGTTAAAGTATAATCATATGTGCAACAATTTTGTTTCTGAAAATTCCACACCAAACGCTAACAGTTTTTCTTCCTGATTTTTTTATTTGTTTCACCAATATTTTTCTGTTGTGCTCGTTTTTCCATGACCCTCCTGCCGTAAGAAAATGATGATTAATCGATCTATAATATTTTAGTAAAAAAGTCGGGGTCTTGATCCAACTTTTGAATCATCTGGCGGCAAAAGTTCAGCCTTTTCCTTTTATGGACCCTGTTAAAACTTGTACGAGTAAAAGTTTATATGGTCTGTAGTTATTATTTTTTAACGTAGTACGTTGAATTTTGGATTAACTTTTTTTCTAATTGATCGACTGCATTATTTATACTACATTCAGAATTTTCTAAAAAATAATTCAATGTTTCAAAAAAGTCTATTCGCGAATAAATATGGATGGGTTTACCTTCGCAATGAAGCAGTATATCCTAGCTGTTCTTCCTGGTTTGCCTCAACTACACGCTTTTTTCTACAAAATCTGGAGGTATTATTGACCTTTCGGTAAATACTTTTGAACGTATTTTTTTTTATAGTGTTGGACGATTTGGATACAACACCTTTATTATATGCTCTTTTTGCTGCATGTTTATTTTTGTTATTTTGTATATAACAAGTAAATATTTTGACTTTTTCTTTCTCACTGTAAACCATTTTATTTCATTAAAGAAATGTCACTTATCAAACACAGTAGTAGTCATTTTCATAGCTCACTTTAATAATGTCAACTTTTCTATATTTACAGTAACTAGTTTAACTAAGACATTCGACGTTTAATAACTCGAAAAAGGTATTATTAGCCGTTACTCGAGTCCGAGTATAAAAATGTTACAGTCGATAAATTGTGTACAATAAAAAACAAGTAAAAGGTGTAGTCTATTGTAATTCCCATTCATCTACGGTGCACACGACTATGGCTATAGAGGCCAATTCGGGAGAGCACATGTCGACCGCAGTCAGGACAAACATAGACCTGGTTAGGTCTTGGATTCGGCCTTCTTGCAGCAACATTTCCTTGATAGCTGGCCACAACCCCTCGCCATTCGGTTCTGTCCGCTGCAAGTTGTTCCCATTGCTCGTCTGCAATACCACAGGATTTTAGATTTTCATGGAGAGCGTCTTTGAACCTCTTTCGTTGACCGCCACGCCTTCTTCTACTGCTTAGCAATTCACCATAAAGTGTACATTTAGGAAGGCGGTTATCATGCATACGATGAACGTGACCTGCCCATCTTAGGCGTGCTCTTGAAATAAGCACCTCAATTGGAAGGCTGTTTGCTCTCCTGAGTACTTCCACGTTTGATATGTGATGGAACCAACGGATTTTCATCATACTTCTGAGGTGTCTTTGCTGAAAACGTTCTAATTCTTTCACATGACGACGGTAAGTGACCCAGCTTTCACATCCATATAGCAGTGTTGGAATGACAACTGCTCTGTAGACAGCCATTTTTGTTGACAAAGCAAGGTCGTGGTTGTCAAATACTCTCTCTCTAAGTCCCCAGAGTGCTCTAGATGCAGCGTTAATTCTATTGCGAATCTCGCTGTCCATGTTTGCTTTGCCATTAACAACGTTGCCTAAGTAATTGAACTGATCCACCACTTCAAGGGAATTTCCGTTAAGTGTAATGTCTATTTAGTTCACTTGATGAGGAGTTGACATAATCTTAGTCTTTCCAATGTTGATTTTAAGTCCCAAGGAATCATAGCTCTGGGCATACACATCTAAAAGTTCTTGAAGCTCTTCTGGCGTAGAGGCTAAAAGTGCACAGTCATCCGCATACTGGAGATCACAAATGAATCGTGTGCGTGTCTTCGTGAAAGCTCTAAAGCGCCCTATGTTAAAAAATCCGCTATCAAAACGGTATCTGAGACCTATTCCTCTGACTGTCAGTTTGTTGTCAACAATAATTGTTAGAGCAGTGGTAAACAAATTGAAAAAGGTATATACTAGGGGTAACGTATGATATATTTTTGAAGTCAGGAAAAAAAGGATCATTCCAAAAATTTTATAATGTATAGGGTATCCCATTTTTAAAAAATATTATTTTTTTGTATACCCTGAAATCTGCACGCTACTGTACTTTTGATAGCATTTTAACAAAACTCAGTCATAGCCACACAACTTTTATTTAAAACTTTTTTTTTCTATGGGGAACAATATCGATGATAAGTGGTGAGTAATTTATAATGAATAACGTTATTTATATTTATTTTCTTCATATTAGAGTCTTATATAGTTTTTACACTATGTACTGTAGAAATCTACTATTGTATTGTTGACATTACCAAATATTTAATACTTAAAATTATATCGGTAAAATACTGGGCAAAATCTGCGAGTCTGTCACGTACATTTTGTTAGTCGAGGTTAACTTCTAAATTTAAAGCATGTGACGAACTTTGTAAACAAGCAAATAAATTTATTTGATCACTTCAGCAGTACTCATTACATGACTTTACGTTTAGGTTGACGTGAGTTCCTCTAAACTCGGAAAAAATAAACCATGAATAATAAATAACAATCGATTAGAAACAGACTATACTAATATTTACTGCGATGTGAACATCAATAATTATCATTGGAGTTAATATGTTCAAAGAACATAATCCAGAATCTGATAATAAAGAGTCATTAATTCAAGTCCCTTTTAGACGTTTCTAAAGGTACCAATGCCTTTACGACCAGGTAATCATTTGAGCCCCTCTCCTTATTCGAATCTTTATTCAATGCAGTATTTGTGCTTAAGGCGATAAAATAATAGTTACCTAGGAATTGATATCACAAACCAGGACCAAATGTTAAAATGTAGTTATAACTTTGAAGTTCACTAGGGTATTACTTTATATTTAGGTAAACTGCTGATACTTTTGATTACTTTGTCTCCTACTTTATTATGTTTGGGCTTATAACTCGTACTATTGATTAATTGACCCTCAAGTAACCTATTTTAAACCAATTATTTATTTCAAAATGAAAAACTATAACTATTGTAAAATACCCTATATTTATGAATATTATACTCTATGGAGACCATTTCACACGTCACAGACAATGAACATATTGGAAATTCCATTGTCTTAATGTTCTTGTGATGAGTTATATTAGAACAAAATCCTAAATTTCCCGATTTACTATAAATATGGCGCTCTTCTAATGGCTCCAAAATAAAAAAAAATATTGAATTAATTTTAGATATGATAAACCTTTGTTACCATGTGACGTCAACGGCACAGCAGCGCTATTCTTGACATCCTTCGCAATTGTGCGTATACGTGTTAATGCGAGCGGTGTATTTGCGAACACTTCCAACGGATGGTATTCTCGACTGCACTTCGCATATGTACACGAACGAAATTAATCGCACGTAAACTAGCACTTGGCAACATCTCAGTTTAGAAAAATATCTAATTTCACTCTGTTAGGGATGACACTGATGACAGAGAACAGCATTGTCGACTGACATTTCTTGATTGTTAGTTTGTTGTAGGTTATATTTGTATTCACAAAGAAAAATATTTGTCCGCTAATAATTTATTGTGTAATGGAGACTCCACGTAGAACTGTTAATGATTCTCCTGAACAAAAACGGTTAATACTGGAATTTATAAGGAAAAACCCAAAACTCGCGTCTTGTAAATTTTCTAATGAATTTATTCAAAAAGATGGCCAACGTAGAAAACTGGAGGAGGATCTTATGAAATAAACACATTTTCCATATTTTCAATGTTCTGTAAATCGTCCATTATCAACAAATTACAACACAAGAGACTTTTTGGTTTATACCATATCACGAACATAATAAATTTAAAGATTTTGAAATAAAAAATTAGGTTATATCATCGTTCGCACATTTACCGATTGTCAAAATCCACTCGCTGTTTAATGCGAATACTCGAATGTCTTGCGAATGATCAAGAATATCTAGTATGAATTTTCATTCGCATTATGTTGATATGCGAGTAACTTTTAAAAATGCGAACAGTCAAGAATAGCGCTGCAGAACGCAAGATGAAAATGACTCAGAACACAAAATTTAGGCATTTAAGTGGTGCATGGAGGTAGAGAGTACCGTTGACTTAAGTGGCAACACTTTGATTAGTAAGTAACATACTTTTTATCTTGTAATTAAATATTTTTACAAATAATTTCTTAAGGATAGAATCCAGCTTTTTCCACATATGAATTGCTTGAAAGTGGATAACTTGTATTCAGGAATTCTAAAGACAAATGCGTTAATTTTTAATTCATGATTCGAAAAAAATTTGCAATTTTTTTTTTAATTTGAATTTGGCAACTATTTTGTTTGAGAAAACATCGAGAATGTCTGGATGTGTATTAAAAATAACAGGGGTCCTAAAATGCACCTCGATATAATGAGAGTTTTTAACTATAACTTTCATGCCTAAAGCCCTTCTTCGTTATATGTAGACAAATTATATTAATCCTACTACCATTGGAACCAGCGCCGGCATTACTGTACTCGCCGTTTTACAGTAGTGCGCAATTTGAAGTACAAGTGGGGGGGGGAGACATTTTTTCTCCAAAGTTCAATCATCGTGCATATTAAGACTTCCTTTTTACTTGTTTAAATTTTTCAATTATTTGATGTCGAGATGTTTTCTGGTATTTAAAAAAAATCGCCTGAAAATAAATTCATACTTTGAAAATATTTGGCATATACAAAGATAGAATATCAACAACGATTCTGCATAAAGCAAATAGATCCCTTACATAAAATATCCATCCATAACGGCAGTTGTTTTTTTTTCAACTTCGCGTTTAACAGGAATTTTCTATTAAGACCTACGATACATTTTACAAATGAATTAGTTTCCTCACAAATTTGTTTTTAAAAATAAAATAAATATAAACACCACAGTAATTAGACAACCCCCAATTCCAGAAGCCAGTGGCTTGTGCGGAAGGGGGTTACACATTGAAAAAACGCGGACATACAACCATTTCCTCCGACAGTGCCAGTGGCGGAGCCAGGATTCGAACCCGGTGGTGCGATGTCCGTGTGATTAATCGCGATTGCCACCTCGCGTCAATTCAATTCAATTCAATTCAAAATATCTTTATTAAAGGTAAATAATTGTATAAGCTGCCTCCCCAGCGCCCTTCCCGGGACCGGCCCTGCGACCACCGCGTTGACGCGGTGGCGGATCGCAGAGCCGGGCCGAGAAGGGACTGGTTCGGCGTAAGCAAAAATTGTATAAAACATATAAAACTCTAAACCTAAACTCCTTTTTTAACAATAAAAATAAAATCAGGTGGTATAATTGTAAAAATGCTTAAAAAAGAAAGCTTAACGTATAACTGTAAACAACTAAAAAACACTTAACGTAGAACACTGGCGGAGAAAAACACTGAATTTAATTTTGGCACTATTCGCTGACACCATAACTGGTACGGAGTGCCATCCGCGAATTACTCCAGCGACGGGCCGCGCAAGGCTGGCCTAAACCCACTCGGCTATCGACCAGACACAGTCACAGTAGTAATAAATCTCATTTTAATTTTTGGTGAAAAAAAAACTTGAAATGTAACACCCACTTTAACAAGGATACCAAATCTAAAACTGAATTTGGTAACCTTATTAAACCCGACGTGTGAAGTCGGCCAGATATCTATTGTCCCTAATTATGGAATAGTTTAGACTGCGAACACTTGAAGAGTGCACTGCAATGCCACCTAACTTTTGGGTAGAGTCACATTAAATTGCAGAGTATGGTGGAGTTTATTTTATTTATTTGTATAAATTGTTAAGAACATTTAAAATTTCCGATTTCATTTCCAACGGAAAAATAAAACACAACATAAATCAGATAACGAAGCAGGCATTATGATAAAAACATTAGTTTAAAATACTAAAAAACACGCTTTAATAGCAAACCGAATTAAAAAGTCAAAAATAATGTTTACATATTTTAAATATTTATTGTAAAAAGCGTGGAGTGCTTTTTACTATATTTTTATTGCAATCCACGCTTTTTGCAATAAAATATTTAAAAGATGTAAACATTATTTTTTACTTTTTAGTTCGGTTTGCTATTAAAACGTGTTTTTTAATTTATTTTTTTTTAGTCACCCTCTTGCCATCCATCCTACTTTTCGAAACCGCTGAGTATCCGCTAGTAGTACATACTATTATACCATGATGTATGTATTAAAGTTGGAACTAGCGCTTAACAAGGGCTTATACAACGGAAAATACGTTATAATAACAGCGGCACCTCCGGCAAAATCTCGACAACAGATTAGTCCTTTTTTTTTAATTTTATTTTATCCTGATGATCCTAATGAGGACATGAGGACAAAGTTGTCAAATTATTGTATTGTCATCGGTCCTTGATAAGTGTGCAAAGTTTCAGTTTAATCTGACGTTTTGAAGTGAGTGAGAATCACGTTCAAATATGAAACATGGCCACTAAAGTAGTTTCCACAAACATCAAAATACTTTAATATTACACTAGAATACACTACTCGATGCGCGTTTCGCTAACCATGTTGGCATCATCAGAAAGACGAATAAATCTAAAGTAAACTTAACAAAAATCCCCATATACAGACTAAACTAATGTTATGATTTAGTTTTAATCATCTCACGATGATGCTAACACGGTTAACGAAACCCGCGTGGAGTAGTGTACTATTCAGGTGTCAGGGGCAGTGTCACATCAAAAGTTTCAATTTCCTCTTTTTCTCTGTGGTTGACTCCAGAATAAAAAATATGAAGTGCTCATACGAGGCGTATCTAAACTTGCTACTTACATGTATGCAAAGCTGGGTCGGATACAGTTAGAATGGTATTCGAGTACCGGATACGGATATATTGAATGTATTCCAATACCCGATACAAATACGGATACTTTTTGTTTTAAAAATTATTCCAATACCTTGTATTCCTTTCATTTGTCAAAAAATAATTATAAAATAAATATAAACAATTAAATTTAAAAAGTATACTTTTAGAAACAAAAGAATAGAAAATAAATAAACACAAATGATTTAAAACCGACGTGCTAAGGATTTTCTCAATTCCATTTTTTATTACTGAGTGTTCAGTATACTCTCTGTCCTTCTTAATATCGATCAACGAAATTATTTTCGCGGACGATTCGCCGATTGTTTGCCCTCGACACTTACCGTTGGGCTTGACATTGTGCGTTCGGAGCTCTGAAATGAGTTCGTGTGTTTGTCATTGCCTTACGCCCGCAGAATGTCAACTTATCTTATGTCACATGACAAAAACCTACTTACTATCCGTGGCCTGTCAAAATGTATTCGAATACATTTTTTGATGGTATTCAGATGCTTTCGGTATTCGGGTACTTTTGTTGTATTCGAATACTCTTCTAGTGTATTCGAATACGGATACTTTATTAATTTTTATTCGTATACGGAAGTATTAAATACGGCCTTCAGATACAGAAAAAGTATGCGAATACAGTATTCGAATACAGAAGTATTCGGATACTACCCAGCTCTGCCTGTATGTATCCTATACAGATTCATCAAAAGTTTTATATGTACTGAAGTAAACGAATGCGAGAGAGAAAACAAAAATTAAGAACAGAAAGTCGGATGTACTATTCCCAACACGCTCCACACTTCGTGAAATTTTATTTTTAATGCCCTATGTATCAACGCAGGGCATCCGTATTGTCGCAACAAATGATGTAGAGTAGAATACGGTCGCGGGAAGACGGAAGGTCGAGGAACTTACATTGATGTGCTAATAATATAACAATCAATATATGATTAATATGACTGATGGTCGAGAGGTAAGCGCACTTGCCTCTCACCCAAAAGTTCCGGGTTCGATTCCCGGTCGTGGTGGGGGAAATACTGTCGTAATTACCTGTGGTGTTATTTATTTAGCATCTGTATCACTTTCGCGTAACCGAAGCAGCAGGTAGCCGCGACAACTCACCCGTCTAGTGTATTTACATTAGAGCCGCGCGACTTATTCGCATATCCTTTCACTCAGCCGCACTACTAAGTCGCGCTGCTAAGTCGCCTAGTGTGAAAAGGGGCTAAAGGTATAGGCGCCAATATCCATTGGCTGGATGTCGGTCTCGATAACTAGGGCCGAGTAGGACTATTACTCTTTGCACCTAGATTATCTCTGTAGACCTGGACCGGCCTTCGTGATAGGTGGGCCCGCGTACTTCTACCAGACCCAGCTCACAAATGTGAGATGTGTCGTGGTATTTTCTGCGGACCTCCCCTGGTCCTGGCTGTAGAACCTCGCTGGCTGAGGTCTCTTCTGGCGCTCTTCTTGTCTTGATGTTTTCTTTCTTCGCCAGCTTGTCACCCCCGGGGGTAGTCATCGGTCGAGTTGGGTTTAGGAAGTTTTGGCTGGGACTGACTGCCGGTACGTAGGACATCAATTGATATCCTACCCCGGATCGTCGGAAAGGTAAGGATGAGCTGTCTAGCTCGGGAGTGTGGAGACCTAAGTGCTTCTTTTAGCACTTTCGGTCTCCACGGAGCAGGTAGGACAACGGGCGTTGGACGGTATGTTGTCCGACGCCCGCAAGGAGGTTGGGTTAGGGTTGAAAACGTCATGTCTCTGGTAGTGGTGGTCCGTCCTGGCGTATCTGAAACAGATCTGTTAGCGGGAAATAAAGGTTATACTTACCCGTTGTCCAGTAGCTGAACCCTCGGTCGCTTGTGCCTCGGGGCGTCGGCGGGGTCGTAATCAGTGGCCTGTCTGATCAGCGGGTTCCCATGCTCCTCGGCTTGGGCGTACAGCTTCTTCGCTCGTTCCCGGATGACTTCAGTGACCGTGGTGTACTCCAGGTCTCAGTGTGCACGACTCGGTCGCGCTACTAAACCGCCCAGTGTGAAAGGCGCGTTAAGCTCCAGTCACATTAGGCTGGTTCAGCCGCTGTCTAGTAGTGGCTGGTATAGTAGAACCAGCAATCAGCGGCTGGTAATGTGGTAAGTCATCGTTGCTCTACAAGCGGCTGCCGTGAAGTACACCAATACCAAAACAACTACCACGCGGTAGGAACTTCCTACGCTGGTGCGGTCAGACTAAGCTGGTGGCTGGCGGCAGCAACGATGAGTGCCGCACGCTCCTTTCACCAAAAAAAATCTCACAATTTTTTATTATATGAAGAGATAAGCTTCTGCATACTTCTGTTGAGGTGGCATTACTTTATTTATACAACAAAAAGTTTTATTGCATCTCAGAGCGGTTTAACCGCTCCACTAATATTTGAGTAAATTCAAAACTTTTATATTCTGCATACGGACTAACGTATGTTTACTGCAAAATTATTATTTTGTTACTAGTCAACGATTTTTATTTGATATTGTGATTCGGCTCGAAAGTACGAGATTAACGACGCGTCACACTTACTAACCCTAATGGAATTCAAGACGTACAGAAACATTCACAAATAAGTACACATTCTCAAAACGTTACTTCTATAATTCTAATTAGAAGGCTTCGTGATATTAATACGCCAATTCCCACGACATCGTCCCAACTGCATTGAATAAGGGAAGAAAGGATGTAAATATATCAAGAAAAAATATGTTAATTTTAAAGTAGGTACCTATTTGAAATTGGTAAAAAATACTTGTTCTCAGGTTGTGCTTCAAGAGACAAAGGCAAAATGAATATCCAGATGAATATTTATCAGACCTATAAATACCAATATAAATAACATGATGTAGGTCCTATGCGTTGCATCAAAGCATGTATGGGTCTTATAATCCCACAGTTTTGTAAGGTTGGAGAAAAAATCACTTTGGATAGAATAATATTGTATAAACTTATATTTCCAATCAATTTATATCTATCGTTTTATCAAGTACGTTTAATTATGCCGCACCCTTGTTGATTTAAAATAGACACAGGCACGATTGGAGTCTACCCAATTTTGTATATATTTTTTTCCTAGCAAAATTTTCAAGTTAATACGAAATTGTTAAACGGTAAACAATACACAAATTATATCTCGTAGTGGTATTAAGTTACATCGTTTGTTGAAAATTGAATTGAAAAACTCATGTAAATATTTGGCATGCAGCTATAAAAACAATTAGGTATTACTTGCGGTCGAAGAGTACATCGTCAGTCGTTGACTTAGGTTTACAAATTTCTTTAATGGATAAATGTTGAGGGCATTTTTTCTATATTTATTATTTATATATTTTTGTGAACCTGTGTCCATATTTTGAAAAATACAAGTTAACAAAATACACTACTTTTATAGAAATCTGGAAATCCTGAATCATCTGCTTTACGTTCACATTTTTTATCTCGTTTTTTACTTATTTTTTCACTACGATCTGTTCAGAACCTTTTGATGATCTGATATATTCATATATTTTTGAAAACTACAGGGAAACAGAAATTTACTAGTATGAAAATCTTGAATCGTCTGCTGTCGATTATCCTATATATTCAAATATGTTTGAAAATCTGCGGATTTTAAACTTTTATTCAATCATCGGCTTTATGTTCGCACTTTTTACTTGTTTTTTCATTATGATCTGTTCAAAATTTTCCGATTGTTTTATATATTCGCAAATTTTTAAAAACTTGTGTTCAGATTGAAAAAATACAAGCTGCCGAAATTTAATACTTTCGAATTGTACTATACCGGGTGATCACGAGACCAGGTACACTCCCATTTTTTCTTAATTCTTGAGGATAAAAATTTTAAATTTGGGTACATGATATTTGGCTTAAAAGCTCATTTTTTGACCTAACCTGACCTAAAAATGGACTTTCGGTTTAACCGAAAGTACTATTAACATATTTAATTTAAATAACACCCTCTATATTTTTTAATCTTATATGATAGAGGTTTGAATTACCTTTACAGAGAGTTTTTACACGCAGCAATTATCCGAAAGTTATTTTTAAACATTTTTTACTTAAGACAAATTACTTTTAACAATTAAATTAATTTATGGCATTTTTTCATTCTCAAATTAATATTTTATAAAAAGGTAAAGCCTAAAACTCACATTTTTAAAATAGCACCTTAACATTTTTACATATTTTCGTAGGGCTTTAAATTAGTTTTTCAACATCATTTTGAAATTTAAAATTGGTCTATAAATGAACTAGAAACTGCGGTTTGAAGTTCGAAATAAATTGTCATCTAAAATTTTAAATTGTTTCAAGGCCATTATAGATTGGTTTTAAATATTAGGATTGCGTTGTAAAGCTACGAATGATGTAAAATATGCACAAGGTGCAATTTTACAAATATGAGTTGGGCCGTTAATTTTTTATAAAATATTTAACAATAAAGAAACGCAAATTACCTAATTATATTCTCAAAATAGTCATTTGTTTTGAGTGAAAAATATTGAAAAATACCTTTCAGTTATAGTACTGTTCAAAACTTTACTGCAAATAAAAAATGCAACAAAAATTTTACGAGCTAATTATTAACGCCGGCGAACCAGTCCGTACGGTGTCATCAAACAAGCCGACGTATAAAAACCTATGAAGGTAAGTGATTCAATTTGCCGGCGGAATAGTACAGAGAGTAACAGTGTTTTAATGAGGTCGTAAAGATTTTATTGCCTTTTTTTATTGCACCGTAACTCTAAGCTCAACTATATACGCTGTGGGTATTTACTAGGAACTCTAAACTTGAGTATGATTATCATAGCCACTACGCAATTATATACAATTCCATTATTCAAGCTCACTTCTGAATAGATTTTCATTTTCAACAAACCATTGTGAAGGTAATTCAAACCTCCATGGGATAAGATTAAAAAATATACAGAATGTTATTTAAAATGAGAAAGTTCGTAGTATTTCCGGTTAAACCGCAAGCGTATTTTTGGGTTTGGTTAGGTCAAATTAGTTTTTAGTGATAGTCTTATTTTTCAAAAAAATCTAAAAATTACGAGAAATTTCTACTTTTACACCCTCCGTAACTCTGGAACCGTCCACTTTAGCAAGATTATGCACACGACCATTTTTATTCGCAATTTAATGTACATTATTTTTGTATATGGCACTTTTCGCGCTAAACCGCATAGTTTTCTAAATATTTAAGAAAAACTGAAAAAAACTATTAATTTACCAACTTCTCCCCCCCTCCCCCCAAACCCGACGCTTAAAATGGTGTAACTTTTTACCAAACAATATGTGGACTGTATAGAGCAATTTGGAGTTGGAGGGAAACTTTTACTTTGGATGTTGAGGTTTGGGTCTAATTACACCGTACTATTAGTCATCCGATTCCTCCATTTTTCGTTTTATTCATATTTGTATTTTATCTCTGTAACTGTTTCTGTACACGATGCAGCAACTCATCAAAAGAAGGAACAGGCATGCGGAAATTTAAAAATTTAACTTCGTTTTCTCTCAGTTCTTGAAAAAACATAAAGAAGACTCCTTGCAGGTACCTTTTGTCTAATAAAGGGTGAACCCAAATTTGCCTATCGCATTTCCTTTGTCGCCGATGTTTTAATAAAGCTAATACGATAAGTTTTCTGCGTCTACTCTCCATATTAATGGCAAACTTAACACAACACCATGAGGTCCGGATCTTAGTAGACACTCGTGTGAAGAGAGCACCCGGGCACTGCTCGCCCGGGTGATCGCTCGGACGGACAAATACCCGGACCTTACAGCCCGTACGGTACGGTACGGCAATTTTGTCGAAACGGTGTTTTTATCGAATCGGATTGAGTTATGATGCGGCATTTTACTCGTATACTGCTTCTGTCCAGTTCTGCATGTAATTTTTGGCACACAATGGACGTTAATATGTTTGTCAGTATGTATTGGTATCACCGATGCTGTATACGAAGACGCGGAAATAGGAGGTATTGGGAACATCCTATTGTTAGACAGAGATATCAATTGCCAATTAAAAAGAGATAAAATAAAACTATATTTTCCATTATATAAAATTGTATTTTCTATTATCTCGACTCTGCTTGCACACTTGAAAAAAATGTAAGTAACAATGTAAGTACGTAATCGCAGCTGAAAATCAGATACCCTCGCGCATACGGCACGGCGTTCGGCAAAATAATCGCATCGTGTGAAATTGCTCGTGTACATGTATGCGCCACTGACGTTCGATTCGGTTTTCTTATCGAATTACCGCATACGACCGCCAGTGACAAAACCGAACGTCAAATGTAAACGAATCGGTAGTTTTCCCGCAGACGGTCGACTGCCGTACCGTGTGAATATATAGATTTGAAAACACGCGCCACTGTGGAATTCGGTGTGAACGCGCTGTTACAAACGCTCCTTATACAGCTGAACAATTGGATGTAGCCACAAAGATTTAGGTTTTCTATTTCGCTCTTTTCTACGTTTCGTAAGTCTTGTCACGTGCAAGGGGGCAAGTACGCAGTGGTTACTTCTTTCAAGTCACAATATTTTCGTACTGACACTTTCGGTTGTGAAAGGTATACCTGCCTTACCGTCAGTTCTTATTATCAGAATCAACTGTCGGTACTTAATCAGCAGTGTTGCGAACGGCGTGGGCCCGAATTATCCGCCTAACTTCCGAAGAAAGTCCGATTTGCGATAAATTTATTCACATTCTCACGAAAATAGAGCAATTAATCGTTTATCCTCAAAAGTGATGAGGGGGGCGGGGAGAATTTCTATTTTAAAATTGTTTGTTTCAAAATTTAAAAAAGGAAGGGCGGGACAATTTTCATCATTTATGTTAATAATTCAAAATCTTAATATTCGGATCTCTCCTATTAACCAATACTTTGTAACCCAATAACAGACAAAATGTCCGAAAAAGTCCGCAAATCGGACCATTGTCCACCGATTGGCAACACTGCTAATCAGTCTCTCAGTACTTCCAGTTCTCTTCGAGTGAGTGTTTATAATATATTGATCTTATTAACTTAGATGTTACAGAATTTGATACAAGATGAGATATACTGTGTCATACATGCATACAAATATTTACACTCTAATATATAACCTAGAGCCAATCTTGGTTTTGACGTCATTATGATGAAAATTCCGAACCATGGTAATAATAGACTACATGTGTTCTCAAATTCATAGTTGTCCTTGTTATTTTTTCAGACCCTTCGGTATAACAAATACAAATAAGGATATTTAATAAAGGTAGAAGAACAATGAAACTAATAGTCCACAGGTCAACAGAAACAAAACAAAAAATAATTTAAGCTTGGTAGACTTTTAAGTTCGCACATTTACTAAATGCAAGAATAAAAAAATATAAATACATACATATAATTAAACATAAGCCATAAATAATTATAAATAAAAGTATCCACAACCCACGTGTATACTACATGAGCAGTAAAATGATAAATCCGTAGTATAAACCCTCCAATTCCTATCTACCTACCTACGATGATGACCTTTCGCATTGAGAACGAAACATAATATTACCACAACTCTAATAAATAGCTGTGTCATGGTTAAGATCTCAGTTAAGACGTTGACGTGATATTATACCACCTTCCATGGATGATAACCTGCCGATGATGCCAGTTTATATATTTTTATTGAACTTTATGATTTTTAAATAAACTTAATAATTCAGCTACATTCAAATTTTAATTTGATGCTCATAGTTTTACAGTACCCTCGACAGTACCCCACTCCGTAATTTATAGTGTTTTAGTTTTTTTCATAAAGATTTCAAATTTCTGCACAGTATATTGCACAGCTGTTGGGCCCTAAATTATAACAGTATTAAATTGGATAAAAGTAAGAAGGCACGATACGTAAGTTATAAAAAATTAAAAGCTTTAGGTGGGTATCTAAGAACAAATATAGAACTATAATAGCTCCATTATATAACTGTAAAGGTTAACTTCTTTACACACCGAGTTATCCTTATATGCGAAATGTATTTTTGTGCGTCGTTAAATCATGCAACAATAAGAAGAATGCTCGGACAAAAATTGAAATATTAAAAGAATATATTTTATTACCAAAATTTTAACAGGAAAATTCTTGATCATTCACATTACAATACAGTCGAGAAGAGAAGGTCGTGAAATGAATTCTCATTCAAAATTTGCTATTACGTTTGAATAATTTGAAGCATTTCTACTTTTACTGGCCTATTTTAATCTATAAATATCGTCGATTAAGTTTAAGCTACAGATTATTAATTCAAATTTCATTAAAATATGAATTTTTCTGATCCACAGTTAAGTTTCTGGGTTTTCTTCCGCGTTGATAGTTTTGAATACTTGAGTTTCGACCATCTTGTATCAAGTAAACTACATCATCATGGATCATCATCAGCTCCGCGAAAACCTTAGAACCAAAATGAATTTTTCTCTCTCTCAAATTTCGATCTTGCTGTCAAAACTATCTTCCACTGGCCATTGACCTCTAACCGAACATTATAGTACGTCCAGTGGCTAGATAGCCACTGTGATCTCAGTGTTGCTAATTGTCCGCGAATTCTCCACTTTTCGAAGAATCTGACCGCCTGTGGAGAATCTGGCACAGAATAATGCCTCTTTGACGGAGAAAATAAGTTTATAATTATTTCTTTATCAAAAATCAAATAATAAAATAATATAGCGCAATATAGTAGTTTACATAAAAAATAACAGACGGCGATACATGCGTAGTTTTTGCGAGTTCAGTTTCACTAAGGCCGAGATCTCAAGCGTGCTCCAAACTGGATTATGATGAATTAAAAATATTGATTTGTGCAAATTAGTAATAGATTACATATTGAGAAACAAATAAAAGATCAATATATTTTTTGTTGTATGAAAAATTTTAATATATAGTTTTGGCGGAGAATTTCTTCATTTTGCGGAAAATTTTAAGGTATAGTCCAAGTAGGGACTTCCCGAGACATAAAAAACGCAACAAAAACTTCACGACATAATTCCTATCGCCGCGGGCCACGGCGGCATGCCTACATCAAACGACTCGACGCACATTAAAAACCTATAAAGGTAAGCGAGATGATTTGTGGTCGAGATAGCACAAAGAGTAATGGTATTTTAACGAGGCCGTAAAGTTTTTGTTGCGTTTTTTATGTCTCGGGATATTGATACTTGAACATAATGGGTGGAGAATTTTAGAAAGGTCTGTTGGCAACACTAAATACAATACGGCGCCGGCGCGCCGCGTTATCCACAGCTGTTCTACGAAACTAGAATGCAGTGAAATCTAATTCGAGATATGAGATGATAATTCATATACGATTTGTGTTAACAACTTGGCGCATATGTCATATGGGCCAAGTTGGCATATGTATATCCGCCTTCTCTTTCAACTAGGTATTATTATAAGTATGGAATTCACACAAACATCAAAAGATATAAACTTCAATAGGTATAGTCCAGGTCAGCTCTTCTCGACTCTCAAAAATGCAACGAAAACTTTACGACCTCATTAAAATACTGGTAAAGTATATACGATTGAAATTAAAACTGGTCAGTTTTAAAGCACAGGACCGTGCGTACTGAACTTGATATTTTGTCCTATATATTTGGCAATGGTATTGAGATTCGAACGGTAGCTGAAACTGTGCAGGCGAGTCCGCGACTGGCAATGTAATCAGCCTGAATGAACCATCTACGACTGCACTGGTTTAAAGGTAATAAAACGAACAGGCCTACTAGCACAAAAAAACTCGTAAATCGTTTCTTTATCTTGGAACGTGGAAGTTTAATATCGTGCTGTCTATGTGCCAGTGCAGCGCATAAATACCTATTATAATATCAAGCTTACGAGCTTAGTTAATTACTGTTCATATTTATAAATATTTACTACTGTATAAAAGGTAAAATATTTTAATTATTTACTAATTTACCATGGCTTTCTGGAGACCATTTGAAACAGAGGATAATATAATAACGCCCGAAAATCTTATCATTTTGTTATGACAAGCATTTCTATTTACCTCCGCCCATGTACAATAAAGAGATGCCGACTGTTTTTGCCGGCTTTTAGTTTTTATACGGTTTCAATTCCAATCGTATATACTTTACTCTGTGTACTATTTCGTTTAGAAATTGACTCGTTTACCTTTATAGGTTTTTAATGTGCATCGGCTTGTTTGATGACAAGCATGCCGCATGACCCGAGGAGATAATTATGTTTAAAGTTTTTGTTGCGTTTTTAGAGTTCCTGAAAGCGCTGATCTCGATTATACAGCGAACCACCAACCTTTGGACTGCTCAATTCAAATTAAACTTGACTTTTGTGCGTTTTCTTGAATTTGTAATGCAATACTTAATTTAGTATCCGCCTATTATTTTTAATTCGCCGCTTTTTGGCAAACATTTCGCGTAACTAATCCTACTATTTTTTTTCTATCGCAGTTTCTTTACTCGTTTTTTTGAATCTCTCTGCTTGCATGAAGCATCATGTGGTGATTTGTATTTATTCCTTCAATATATTATAACCAAAGTTAGAATAATCTCTTTTTAACATCTCTACTTAACGCAGCATCAACTGTGAACCTGTTTATTTACCAGCTTGGGAAGACCTACTTATTAATTTATTCTTAATTAGCCACTGTGATAGGTATTTATGGGTTATAGGTTATTCTCTTATTAGACACAAAAGAGAACCGCTAATATGTAAAATATCTTTATTGTCGTGACGTTTGGCAACTTGCCCTGCTAAAAGGGCCTACACAAGATGCAATTTGCCGAATCTAATTTGAAAAATGGTTACGTAGGGATAAATTTCATTTGTCAGCGGCTGATTAACTCTGTTGGGGAAATAGGTATATGACTATTTCAAAATATCAAAAACACGCTTGATCTAGCATGCGGTCGCCTAAATGGCATCAAATTGGTCCAACCACCCTACAAACAATCTAATGTGTAGAAAACTGATGTAGAGTCGAGACATTGAATGGCCGTCCAACTCAAAATAAAAAAATCGTCCCGACAAGCCTACACATGACCCAATCTGCAGGTTTGCCGAGAATGGATCCAAGAAATTGTCCAATATTTTTAGCGAACATGCAAGAATCGATTCCAATGGCTACAGGTTTTTATCAGAGAACTATGAACTGAATCCTAAAGAGCTACTGTAGGTTTCGAACCACAAAGAAAGCTCTCACAGTCTTGACGGACTAGGATATTCGCTTTCTCCTTACCCTGAGTTCCACTGCGTGTTTTTATCCAACAAATTTGGATATACTGTTGTCAGAGTATATTTAAAGTCTTCCTAATTTGTAAAACCAGCAATTAGTTTATCTTGTAGATAATCAGCACAAACAGGGTCTCTGATGTTCCTAGACATATGCACCATTTTCCAACACCATTAATATATGCCTTAGTAGTTTCTGTTACTACTTGCATAATAATTCCTACTACTTTCATCTAGAGTACAGAGCTCTATGTCTAGTAGTATGGTAGAATGTAATTTTATCTAGATAGTTGTAAGCTCGGTTGTAAGTAAGCATCAATTCCTAATCTACAGCCCATCTTTGAACCATTGGTAGATACTGGAACTTCAGATTTGCTGTTTTCCGATGTTTTCAATCTTACTTCTGAAACTAGGAGGAATACGATCAATATCCATTACTCCAGTATGTGCCTGGCATCCATTTCCATTATATGCCATTGACTTCCAAACGGCTTTCTTAGGGTCATTGAACAAGCTCCAGCGGAGATGTCGCTCCAGCTGAGTTGTCTTAGCCCCTTTTCACACTGAGCGATTTAGCAGCGCGATTAAGTAGTACGGCTGAGTCGTGCACACCATTTGTACGTGAAGTCTATACCTTTACACACTCACCCGGCTCGCGTCTTTAGATTAAAACCGCGCGAGTCGCATATCTTTTCACTCAGCTGCACTACTAATTCGCGCTGCTAAGCCGCCCAGTGATAAGGGCCTTATTGTCGGCTACCAGACTAATAGGCGGATAGCAAAGCATCAATTTAACTACAAGAGTGCACAACAACATGCAGACCCAGAAACTACCTATTGCATGGATCACTATCAGAAAGTCGCACAGGCTTCGTTAAACTTAGCTTCCATAAATGTCCTTCTCCCAGTCCGAATACGATGAATTATGAATCTCATGTGGGCATCGCTCATTAACTAAAGTTATGCCCGTTAATTTGAGTATACATTTTTAACCTCCACAATAAAATTGTGAGAGGTTACTAAAATTGGTACAAAAACGAAAATTGAGATAACATCAAATCTTTACGTTTTGAGGTCCTAGGAACCAAAAAAAGTGATTTTTGAAAAATGTGTGTATGTGTGTATGTGTGTTAGCACGATAGCGCTGAAACTACTGAACGGATTTGAATCATACTTTGCGTGTGCGTTTCTTTAGTGCCCCAGAAGATCTGAAAAGGTTTTGGTTGAGATCGGATTACGTTTAGTGCCATTTTGACGCAACAAGTTGTTTAATTTATAATTACTTTCAATTTGCAATGGAGCCATTGGAAAGCAGTTAAAATTCTGATTTCAACGATATATCACACTTCCACCCTTTCGATTTGGTTTCCGTGAAAAAAATTAAAAACAAAGCAAATATGGCATAGATCACATTTCGCATGATACTAGTAAAATTACTGAAATGCTAATGTTTCATTTAACAAAGACAGCCGCGAGCGATCGGATTGCAATGGGCAAATTTTGACGATTGTCATTGTCATCGTTTGTCATCCGATAACGTTGGTGTCATGTCATGTTAATAAAACTTCGGCATATTTGTAACTTTTAGTGGATTGTCACAAACTTTAAAGGTAGATATAACAATATCATATGCTTTCTGTACCTTCGTTGGTGAATTTATTATAGATTATCACTTTACCAATTTTCAAATTGTTGCTTTACAAATCTGTAGTATTTAGGATAACTAGACTTTCTTAGTCGTTCAAGTGATGTTAAAGTTGTTAATATCCTAATAGTATATTATTCAACGAGCGATAATATAGGTAATAACTCGCATAGATGATTGTAAATTCATTAAGTTGAGGGTTTTTTTAGTGCCCAGAAGATCTGAAAAGGTTTTGGATGAGTTCGGATTACGTTTAGTGCCATTTTGTCACACAATTTAATGCTCTTTTCGGTTTCAAAGATCCACCGAGTGGGGAGGTTCCAGTCGCTTCCAGTAGCTGCCGATTTTTTCCATTACATCTGACAACACTGCTGTTATAGGACGAATGACACCGAAATTAAAGGACATAGATTGATGAGGTTATCATTGCCTTGTTGCACGCAATGAGAAAGAGGATAAAACATCAGAATGGGAGGTAGTTCTAATCAGGTGTTAAACCATTTTTATCATTTATATATATTTCTTCAACTAAAGAACAGTATTAGAATGAGTTAGATACTTATGACCATTGTGACAAAAATAAACATGAGAGGATTTTGTTTCTGCAGAAAATATCTCAATACTAAGTTGCAGGTAAAGTATTTCAAATATTTCCAAAAAAATAATGTTATAGGATTTATCTGACAACACTTTCGCATTCTATCAGGTATCGTTTTTTCTCTGCACAAGCAACACGGTAAATTCGGTAAATCTACTTTCCAAATGAACCAATTTGTATGACATACATACAGAGTAATAAGAGACGTAACACAAATAGCAGCTGGAGGGAATGAGCGACCTTCTCGGCGACATTAAATGTGAGATAGTGCTCATAATACACGTCTGTTTCAGAAAGTCATATATTTAGATTTACTGTAGGTACTGTCACAACTACATTTTAGCAAAAATACGTTATGACTTGTCTCATTTTTTTGCGCACGACAGCGCATATAGGTAGGTATATTATTTTTGTTTTACCAATTACATGGTATGGTTTTTGAGTTTATCGGTCTGGTAAACGAACGAATTTTTTGAAAAATTTCTTTGGTTTCACAGACACTTCCATGCCATACCCTGGATTTTCTTCAGTGGTAAAATTTATTGTATAAATCAATTCAAATTTAAAAAAAATAACATTAGGTATGTATAGTAGAGATCAGCGCTTCGCGGCACTCAAAAAACGCAACAAAAACTTTACGACCTCATTAAAATACCGGTACTCTATGCTATTTCGTTCACAAATTGACTAGCTTCTTACATTTATAGGTTTTTAATGTGCGTCGACTTGTTTGATGACAGCATGCCGCTTGGCCCGCAGCGGTAATAATTATGTCGTAAAGTTTTTGTTGCGTTTTTTGAGTGCCGGTTGTAGGTAAGTACTACAAAGTGTTAGGTATATTAATGAAACTTAACATTTTTTAGGATTATGATAGATATATAGGTGCGAATAAAATCCTAAAACATACAACATATATTAAGTTCAATAGGGTGTAGGTATCTGAACAGCAATTACATATAGTTCTCTACTGGTTTTTACATTTTTTTCTACATTATTATTATACCTAACTTACTTTATGAAAAATTTAAAACGAAATTTGCTAAACCGGCATTGAAAAAGTATTTGACATCTGATATCCATTAATTGCTATGTAACAAATTAGGTTTCCTAATATTGTCTTAATTTTTAAATTTATTTTAATATTTAAGGTTTCCGTATTTTAACAATTATAGAAGCCAGGGTTAAAATGGATGAAAAATATGTTTCTGAATTACTTACTTCCGCCTGAGGTATGAAGCCCATGTTTTCATGTAACTCTGAACTCTGCAATCTAGGGTAAAAATTAAATTCCATCACACATCGTTGCGCATATAATTTTTTTTTTTAGTTTCAAAAACACTAGGCATTGCATATTTGAATGTAACTCATGGTTTTATAAAAATATTTCAATTCATTCAAAATCAAAACGAGCAGCACATCTTGCATCTTGAGAAACTATTACCGACGTGATGTATATCTCCCAGGGTACCTATCTTGGTAGATATTATGTTCCCTACGGTGAAATACTATTTAACAATTATTATTTTTAATAAATACCTATCTGAAAATATTTGCACAATAATGACGTGTATTTAGAAATAAAGGAAATTCTTAAATGTTAATACTTACTTGGAGCATAAATTATAGGTATAACAATTACTTTAAGTAAGTAAGTAAGTATATCTCATAGCACTTCAAGTAGGTATTTACTAAGTATTAAGTAGTATTGTCTAATTGATGTGGCATATTAATTTTTTCTTCTGTTTTAAATAGATATTTCACTACATCTATAACTATCTGGTCGATAGCCGAGTGGGTTAAAGTGCGAGGTGGCAATAGCGATTAATCACACGGACATCGCACCACCGGGTTCGAATCCTGGCTCCGGCACTGGCACTGTTGGATGAAATGGTTGTATGTCCGCGTTTTTTCAATGTGTAACCCCCTTCCGCACAAGCTCTGGCTTCTGGAATTGCAGGTTGTTTAATTTCTGTGGTGTTATTTATTTATTTATTTATATAGGTACACCATTTTGTACATTGCAGCGTCCAACCTCTCTATGTTGTTATCGAGGTTGATTTTAAACGTTGAAAATATGGATTTCTGCAAAAGATTCTATAAGAAATTACTTGTTAGGTATTTCTCGTATTTATAGTTGTTAAAGAGTGACCACAAACCTATCCTTTCTTTTCTGCACCTATTGGTGAAATAGAACTAGGTATTTAAATATTCTAACATATTTCCAATATTTATTGTGCTAGAAAATCCAAAGAAAATATTACAGATGCGTAGGTAGGTTAGATATCCACTCATTTAAATAACACTATAAATTACTTTCAAACTTTCATTTTAAGTGTATTTATTCTAATTTTCAAAGTATACCTAGTTTTTTAACAAAATTGTATACTGGATTATTATTATTATTTTCCATACCTACATAATATATCACTCACAGGCGAGCTTAAACACTTACTCAAATGTGGCAAGTGGAAAGTCATTCAATGTTTCCACATTTTAGTTTTAACAACTGTAATGGGTACAAGGTTGTATTTATTGACAGTCATGCGACAAATCTTTGTGATTAAAAAAATCTACAGGTATCCCATTCAAGATTTTTACAAAAGCTTATTGTTGGATTCACTGAGATCTATTATTGTGCAATTTCTATAGTAAAATTGCGGTTACCGACGGGTAATTTATATTGTGTTGCATAGACAGGCAGGTAGGTAACTAAAGACTGACATTTACGGCAAACCCGCCGATAGGCGATTTTGCACAATAAAGGCACGTGTAAGTGTGCACCCTAGGTAGGCACTTCAGATGTGACTTTTCTTCAAATCCTCTTTTAATAACTGATTATATAACAGCACAAAAGAAATACTTATTTAAACAGTTGCAAGACACAATCATTTTTAGTATTTAAATTGAACAATATAAACCTTGGAATAAGTTGCTATGATGTAAGTAATAGTTTTTTTAAATAGATGCAAATACCTACCTTCCTACCTACTTATAATAATCAACCTCGATATCAACAGAACCAATGTCACCGACTACTATATTTGCCGGAATGTAGGACGCGCTACATTGAAAAGTGTTGTTATAGGTACATGACATTAAATTCTTATGACAGGGGTACCTGCCTACCCTTTAATTATGAGTTATTGAAAATTTTCAATATTCAAGAGTAATTTTCTAGCTAAAAATTATATTTCCCTATATTTAGCTAATGTGGCAAGAAATTATTTGATATCTAGATATGATTAGGTAATTATACCTACTTAAGACTATACTAGGTATTGTTAAATGAAATGCGTTTTCATCACGAGTCTCATTAGGTGGGCATCTACCACAGTAATATGTGAAGTACTAGGCAGAGGATATTTCCTGTTATGAGAAACTTATTTAATATTAAATGGTAATACATCGAGGTAGATGCCTAACCGCCCTTTGGAATAAAAAATCCTATACAGATATTTTGAAATATAACTTACAATTATTAATAGAATAAATTCTCATAGACACGAACACCAAAACCGGAAAACCAAGTTCACTTCACTTCACAAAAGCTACGTGGCACAAAATTCCAACAGTTCCTCTAAATACCAATGTATTAGCTGAACAGTAAATTAGTCCTGAATGCACTATTTAGTCGATGTGGGTGTGTTAAATGTTGCACTAATCTGATGAAACGTAGTACAAAAAAAATCAACTAAACACTACGTTCACAGCCACTGCACACGGAAACTTTGACGGAGAAATCTTGAATCCCTCTACTTTGCTTCTGTTCGTTTGCGAGTTTGCGTGCTGTGATCCTACTAAGAAAATTGGTGGGGGATAAGACATCGTTGTAGGGGAGTTTATCTGAAAAGAAATGTATAAGAAATTAAAAGTGATGATTAATTTAATTAAGTTATAGTTGTATAATAGATATTTCTGCTAAAACAGTAGGAGGTACCTATGAGGTATATTACATTGTTCCTTATTATTACACATAAGTAGGTATTGTATTACATATAGGTAGGTACCTAATTATTACAGTAATGGAACGTGTAAAAATGTGTACCTACCTAATAAAGTATTTTCTAAGTAGCATCATTGTATTTAAACAGAATGTCTCAGGATCCTTTTCTGAATCTTAAATCGAAGAGAAATTTTCAAAATACATTTTTATGTATCCAGTGGCGTGCTAAATATTCTTAATAATATCTACTTACGTCAATAGCTTTGATGTACATTTTTAAACAATGAGGAACGTTTTAATAATCTAATATTTCCACACATACACAGTTCTAGTTTTAGACCTACCATGAAGACTAGTGCGTGACAAATACCTAGGCAGTCAATTGTCTTACGTTAATGATTGAAAAAAATGATGGCAAACAATAAATAATAAATCCGTCGATTTATGAAATAAATTTCAGCAGCAAATAGCTAAAGATTCGATAATATTGATGGGAGGGCGCATTTTCTACATTACAACCCTGGGCAGGTATAGTTCAAGTAGGAATATCTCGAGACATAAAAAACGCAACAAAAACTTTACAACCTCATTAAAATACCGGTACTCTTTGTAGTGCCGTTCGCAAATTGATTCGCTTACCTTTATAGGTTTTTAATGTGCGTCGGGAATGTTTAATGTCAGGCTTGGCGCCATGGCCCGCGGCGATATAATTAAGTCGTAAAGTGTTTGTTGCGTTTTTTATTTACTGGGATCTATTTACTTCAACTAGCGTCATGGCCCGCGGCGATAATAATTATGTCGTAAAGTTTTTGTTACGTTTTTTATGTATCGGGAACTTATTACTTGAACTATACATCATCTAAATTCCAAAAATATTGGGCCAACCATTAAAATAGAGTTAAATGTTTTAAACATGATATTTGGCAATATTTTCGTTATTCAGTGTCATAAGAACAGCTGTCTTTATTAAATATAATGTTTCAAAATAAATAATGAGGTTATGTAAGGCAATGATGGAGAGTAGTTAACCAATTACAGACACCAAAGTGATAGGAATGCGGTAAACAGGACAACAATAGTACGTGTAAACTTCTTTTATTAATATTCCGTATTTAGTTTGTTGGGAAACTATTGTGCTTATTTATAGCTATAAAAAATATTTTTTATGGAAAATAGTTACAAGTAGTATTTTTATTTTAAGCTACAAACTAGTTTACAAATTTTTATGTAATAACAGGCTTTCCCTGCATTGAAAATTCACTTCAAATTTTGAATCAAAAATCGAGTCCAAAATAGCCATTTTTAAATTTATTGGATACCACTAGTATTTTATACTCATAATAATATTTTCTAAGTTATATAAATACATATTACAAAGCGATTTATAAAAGCAAATACAAGCAAAAAAAATCGATCCCTGCATTGATTGATCTAGGCACTTTTCGATTTTTTTCATGGATTAAGGCACTTACGTTCAATCGGTACGTTATCTGCAAAGCTCGTTAACACCATTTGAATATCTAGATTAATGATTGATGACTTAATACATTTAATCCAGAAATCTCAGGAATAAATAATTCAAAATAGATTTTCCGCCATAAGGAAGACAGAATTTGGAATAGTTGTATTAGTATTATCAGTATCTAATAGTTTTATTTTACCGTTACCTTTTCAAAAACTTTTAAGTCAAGATCCACTAAGTATTACGCCACCACTGGTAATTGGTATACAATATTGTTAATATCGTAAAAAACAAATCAATATTTACCAAATACATAATTTGTTTATTTACTACTTGGCTCTTAATATAATTTAAATTTATTTACATTATATATGTCACCCCCAATCTTTTGCTTTCTATTATACTGTGTATACATATATCCATAGGTGTGTCTCTTAGTTACACAGGACAGCCCGTACAAAAAATTTGCAATCTTGAACTTCAGTAGGTTACCTCTACATGTAATTAATACAAATTTCTTTATATATTCCGCATGACCGACAAGACGAAGTATTACTGGCAAAATTTACCTTATTCAATTACACCTGCACATAATCGCACTTGTTCACAGATCTACCTATCAATAACAAGTTCTTTTATTCGCGGGAGTCTATAAAGCACTGTGATATACGTCCACTAGTAGCAAGTGCCCTGGAGATTTCCGGTTTGCGCATCTGCGCTCCGCCCCGACGCAATCCGCAACCATAATGTGCTCCACATTTTTAAAACTCCGCCTTGATAGGAAAGCCCCTGAAAAAAATAACAATTATTTTATAACCACGCCTATTACTCTATATAACAAGAGGGGAACTTATAAAAGTAGGGTGATTTTTGCATCAAATGAAAATATCGAACTTCTCTCGCCACCTAGCGTCGGATAGCTAAACAATTTACCACTCAAGTAGTTCGTATTTATTCCTCAACTTCGAACCATCATTTTTACGATTTGAGTTGGAGAGAGTTTCCTGTAATAGGACGTGCCTTGCCACCTTCCGTTGGGTAAAAGAATTTAGATGTATTTGTGTACCTTTGCTATAATAATTTTCTACTTCTTTGAGGCATTTTACACTGAATATTGGTTTAATTTCAAAGTAAACTTTGAAAGTAAAGGCGCGTGAATAAATGTACAAGGTGAAATTATAAGTCACAGTAAGTAGTAAGATGACATAGTCTAGAAATACTTATTTTCATAACGAGAAATAACCTTTGTAATGAATGAGTTTATACGGGGTGTCCCAAAAGAGACCGAACAAACGAAGTTAGGCGATGGGAGGAGGTTGTTTGATCGTTTTTTTAAAATGTATTTAAAATGGATGCATGTTTCCAGTATAAGCATATCAGAATAAAAAAATTGTCTATTTAATGCAGATTATAACACGATATTATAATATACAGGGTTATTCAGAGTAGAATTTTTTTATTTTTTTTACAAATCGTGTTTGATAAAAAATACATTTTACAAAATTTCAAAAATTAAGGTTGCTGAATTGTTGGAAATAAAACAAAATTAATGAAATAAGAAATGGTATTATTGTTTAATAGAACAATTATTCCAAATTTTTAACATTTGCTCTAATACAAATCTGGCATCGACTTATATTTCATTTAATTAGTCGGAACGCCCTTTGGTAATTAATCACATTGGTCAAGTGATAATCTGCATTAAACGGACTTTCTGAAGTACCTACATTATTATTCTGTCAGGGTCACTTAAAAGTCACAAAATTGCTATGTGAACAAAAAGTGGTCGAAAACTTTCTTCTTATTTTATAGAAGATAATAGAATTCAGAAGAAACACTATTAACTGGACATTGTCATATTATTGTTTCCGTATTCCTCAAAAGATAATGCGAGAAAATGCTAGTTTTGACAGTTTCTGCTTCTGGAATCTGAAACCTACGTAATCGTTCCAGCGTTTGATAATACATAAAACTGGAGAGTGGCATTAATATTTCTCTACTTCCCAAAATAAAACGAAAAATATCATTTTTGATACTCTATCGTAAAAAACTTGATTTTCGGATCTGGAACCCACGCTAATCTATTCTATGAAAAAAAAAACATCGAAAACCATTATAAAATTCCCCTCAGACCCCCTTCCGCATCTAGACTATATATTTATGAAATGGTGGTGCAAATTACTTTCGAAAAAGGAAGAATAGCAATGTCAATTACTAATTTCGAAAAACGCTATTGGCAATGAAATTCGACCAATTAGGAAAAACAATGGAATTAGATGTAGTGTTCGAAATCATTAGGCACCAATGAGTAGATTGTGGAAAACTATCAAAGTGTAAAAAGTACGTCGGTCCAACGCAAGCTAACGTTGCTGATGACGTTCACGCAAATGACGATTCAGAGAATTACAAATAGGGGGTGAGCATGGGTGCGTTTTTACTATGTACATACTTCGATATGCGATGTAAAGCAACGTAAGGCACGGTTAGTAGTTGAATGGGTGACCGTTCCAACTGTTATAGGGTATTCCCCCTATAAGTCAAAAAACAGAAATCAAAAAATTCATATTAGTTCAGCCATCATGGTAAACCATGATAAAAAGTCAACCAGACATAGTTTACCCCAAAAAGCCACATCCAAGGTTACAAAAATCAGAAAAAATTCATGCACTTCCATAATTCACAAATAACGTAAAATCACCGAGAACACACTACCAACATTGATTCCAACAATTTTATAAAAGAAAATTCACAAAAAACGCCCCTTAAAAATATAGCCCCCATATATTCATCAACCTAACCTAAATCACTATCTAAACCTAAATTTTCATCGTCTTACTTCAATCCCTCAATTTTCTATAAACAATTTCATTTTCAAAATTTAACAACTTCTTGACCACCCCTCGTATACGTAACTACGTTTAAACCTAACCTTCGAGCTCGTTTCCCAACTTTCCTGCAACCATTTCGCATTTTATCCTTCGTACTTTTCAATCACCCCCTGTATACTTCAAATCACGTTCCGTGCCTCGAGTCTTAAAAGTTGAAACTTCCTTTCGTCAAATTTCCGCAACTCGATTGCTATTCTAAATTTCACCCATTTTTGATCACCCCTCGTATAATAGCCAACTCGATTCGTACCCGTTAGGAACATTTTTAATATCTTATCTTCATGCACTACGCACCTATCGGGAACATTTTAACGGCGTTACAGCTTTTAATATCGGACCTCCGTTGATACCTTACGGGGTCGAGTCAGATTTTACCGATAAAACTTCAAATAACTTCTAAACCAAAATAGATCCGACTTTCATTCTAATTTTAATAAATTCCCCTTTGCATTGCCGATTTTTCTATATAAATTTCATCTTCAAATTCAAGAAATTTCCAGTATTGCACAACATGTCGCAATCGATGACTCAACCTTGCCCGTACGGAGCGATTTCACGCCTTTCCAGCTCTTTATAACGGGATGCGAGACTCGACGGGGCGCGAAAAACGAAACTTTCTCGAAACAGTATAAATACCGGCGTGCAACGAGCCGAAGTTAAGTTCAGTTTTGACAGTGACTCCAGTGTTAAGTATTCGCGTAGTGTTCTTGTGGAAAATATAAGTTTCAAAAGTGAATTATTGTGTAATAGCTGTTGACGCTGGGTCCGATTACTATTTAAGTTATGTTGTAGATACCCGCTTAGCTAGGCTATCTTATTCCCAGTCCCCTGCAATCTTTTCGTGACGAGCTATTCAATTATAGCTTCCCAGGCCGAAACCTGGTTAAAAAGAGTTAGTTTTAAGTAATCGCCTTAAGTGGCCCCCTTTTCAATTTTTCCCTTCCCCTACGAGGCTTAATCGTCCAAATGAATTTTTTTTCAAATAAATTATTTTTCAATATTTTTTAAATATATTTTAAACACAACATAAGACAGAATTTCTGTTGTCGATTAGTTTCAATTTCAAAAAGAAATTTGTAAAAATAAAATAAATTCTATTCAACTCTGTTCAACAATCTTTAATAAATAATTTTGTATTTCGTGTAATCCATAGTGTTATTTTTTGTTAAATAAAAATACAACATACAGGGTCCTAAAATAGCTATAATAATCAAACCAGTGCTAATTCAAATAAAGTGATAAACCATAGCGCAAAAATCAATATACAGGGTGTAGCATTCGACCCGATCCAGCACTTTCAGAAATTAAACCCTGAGACTTTACACATCGAAAAGTAAGTGCACGAACGCCTCTGGGGTCTCAGCTCTAAACCCCCACTACTCCAATTTTTTATTTCACAACGAAGACCCGCGTTCTGACCTCACACGTCTTCCAGCCGCTTGTATATCAGTGTATGCGCGGAAGCTATACAACCTTAGGCGAGGGTTGTATAGGGGATATACCATCCTTCGGAGGGGATGTAAAGCCGTCGATCCCTTGTCTATTAAATGTTAGGCAAGTAAAAAATCCCTACTCTTCTTAAGGGAAGAGGTTCAGCAAAATTCCTGGTTGGGGGTAGCTCGTCTACAGGCGTCGGTGTTAGGCCTCAGTAGCGGAAATAGGCCGACGTTAAATAAATGTATTAAAAAAAGCCCAGTAAAATAGGAAAATTTGGATGAAATAATTCAGAGCGGGCTGAAATTTTGAAAACAGCATTATTTTGTAATACTTTTTAACTTATTAAAATTCCCCACCCGTAGATGCCGGCGAAGGGTTGGGGGGAGAAAAAGAAAAAAAAACGGTTATTCGCAAAGAACTCGGAGAGTATCAATTTTGATGTAAAATATGTACACATGAAAATTATAGGTAATAAAAATCCACACAATTTAGTTTTTTTTTAACTTCGTACGACCTATTAGAGCCGAGATAGGTTTTTTTGAAATTTTGGTAGTTTTGCGACGCAATGGAATCGTGCGCGTTTTTCACTAAAATCTCGAAAATGGTCATTCAGATCACAAAATGTTTCAAATGAAAGTTGTAAAGAATTCGATTACGAACAATTTACTTTTATTTTTCATTTCCATTCGATCAATATTGCCAGAGAAATGAATTTTTAAACATCTTTATAGCGCGCTATCAGAACACTTGCTTCATGATAAAATCTATAAAAACTCGAAAACGATAGATTGTACGTATATAGTGTATCTAATGAAAGTTAAGGGGAATCAAATATTGAATATGTTGGTGTATGTACAAAATCGTTGTGATAAAGAGTGAATGGAAATAAAAGGGAAAACATGAAAAATTGTCATTTTCAAGTGTATTTTGACAAATAGACATTCTTTGATTGGCTTTAGGCAATAAAATGACACTAAAGGTTTTTTGAAGAGAAATAAATTATCTGTAAAATGGGCTCCAATTGACCTTCATACGACGAATGGTTCACGAGTTACAGCTGTTTAAAGCTATGAGCAAAAAATTATTTTTTATTATAAATTAAGAATTTCCTGCAAGAACTGTGCATAACAATTTCTTAAAAATTGGTTTTGATCTATTTTTATTTTCTTTAAAAAATATTCTTGAAAACTGATTTTGTTCAGAAAAATTGAACCAATATTATTTTTTAATTCCTTTTTTTGTATACCTATATCATCTTTTCTTTTTACTTTACATAAGACCTAAATGAAAGCTTATAAAATTTCCTGCAAGGAACACTTTTTCGTGTATGATTTTCAATAAGTAGCGACAAGAACTGACTATTGAAAATGCGTTAATTTTTAATGTCACAGGCAATTTTCGTCACATTTGAAGTACAACAAAAAAGTACATTTAATAATATTTTTTCTCTTTTTGAAGTATCAGAAGTTATTCTGTGGGCATTTCTGAATTGTTTCATACTGGGTCCATATTTTAAAAAAGATTGTTCTGCACAGTTCTTGCAGGAAAATCTTAATATATAATAAAAAAAAATTGCCATAGCTTTAAACAGCTTTAACTAGTGAATCATTCATCGTATGAAGGCCACTTGGAGCTCATTTTAAAGATAATTTAATTATCTTCAAAAAACCTTTAGTGTCATTATTACCTAAAGCTAATCAAAAAATGGCTATTTGTCAAAATGTACTTGAAAATGACAATTTTTCATGATTTTCCCTTTTATCTCCATTCACACATTATCAAAACGATTTTGTACATACACCAACATATTCAAAATTTGATTCCCTTTAACTTTTATTAGATACATTATGTGCGTACGATCTATCGTTTTCGACTTTATATCGATTTTATCATGAAACAAGTGTTTTGATAGCGCGCTATAAAGATGTTTAAAAATTCATATATTTGCCAATATTGAGCGAATAGAAATGAAAAATAAAAGGAAATTGTTCGTAATCGAATTCCCTACAACTTTCATTTTTGAAACATTTTGCAGAATGACCATTTTCGAGATTTTAGCGAAAAACGTGCGTTTTTCCGTTGCATCGAAAACTGTCAAATTTTCAAAAAATCTATCTCGGCTCTAATAGGTCGTACAAAGTTAAAAAAAACGGAATTGTACATATTTTTATTACCTATAATTTACATGTGCACATATTTTACAGTAAAATTGATACTTTCCGATTTTTTTGCGAAAAACCGATTTTTTTAACCTATTTTCTCCCCCCCCCCCTCCCTCCGCCGGCGTCTATGGGTGGGGACTTTTGGTATGTTAAAAAGTACCAGAAAATAAGCCTGTCCCAAAATTTCTGCCCGCTCTCAATTAATTCATCCAAATCGGCAAATTTCGTTCCATTTTATTGGGCTCTATTGCCTGCGGTTACTGGAACAAGAAATATTTGGCGAGTATTTAATAACAGTTTTCAAAAAAAGCAAAACTATTCATATAATTTCCCTCTCTGTTTGACATCTTTCATTCATTAACAAACACAAAAATCAATTTATCTCGAACAGAGCAGGGCTGGAGTTATACAGTTTTAGCTGTCCTCAATATCAATTTTTTATTGGATAGGAATCCTCGCCCAGTAATAACTTCAAAGATTATTAGAGCAGACGAAAATGGAAGAGAAGTAGAAATAAATGTACAGGTACCAACAACAAACAGAAGATGTTTCTTTTCAGTGTGATGTTTGCAATGCAGTAATGCATAAAACATGTGGTGAGTTAACCCCAACTGACGTAAAATGATGACGAGCCAGACATACGAAAAATCTAAAACTGATTTGTAGTAAATGTCAGGCAGTTTTAAATAAGCTCCCAAAATTAATGTCGATGATAGAAGGAATGAGAAATGAAATACAGGTACTGAAAGAAGTGGTGTTAGATTCTACAGATTCACAGAATAAAGATAAAATAATAGAATTATTGATACAAGATACTAAAGAAATGAAGGAAAAACTAAAAAAAAATGATGAAAGAAAAACTGGAAAAACCTGATGGAACAAAAACAAAATATTCTGATGCTGTGAAAAAGAAAATTTAAGGGATAGTGTTTAATAACCAAAAAAATTTTACGCAAAATAGTATAAACACTAAAACAGGCAGTGCACGAAATAGTTAATCCAATAGCATTAGAAGTTGGTGTTTTCAAAGTAAAATATGTTTGGCAAGGAGGAATAGCACTATGTTGTCATAACAATAAAGATCCTGTAGAAAACATGTGTAAATAACTGAAACAAAAATTAAGAGACGAGTATAAAGTGGAAAAAGTAGTAAAGAAAAACCCTAAAATTAAAATTAAAATGTAGCTAAAAGATTTAAAAGATAGTTATACAGAATAAAATAAAAACTGATTTAAATAATATAAAAATAAAAATACACAAGTACATTCAAAAAATACAAAAAAAATCAACACAGTATGAATGTAATCTTAGGAATAGATCCGTTAACATACAACACAATAGCGAAGTATTATACCTTGGTTGGTAGATATGTAAATTTGAAGAAATATGGAAATATTATACAATATTACAGGTGTAGAGAATTTGGTCACCTAACTAAAAACTACTAAAGAGAAGCAAGTGTGTCCAGAATGAGCAGGGACATATTAGTCGTGTGGGGTTGCAAACAAAATAATATGTGCAAATTGTAAATATGCCTCAGAAATTTTAAAAATTCCTAATATACAACTTAACCATGCATATGACATAGATTGTACAAATTTTAAAAGGAACTATTAGTCCGGGTCAGATCAGTCATCGACCGGGAAAATTTATTCTATTGGAATATTTTTATGCAATCCTATTCAAAATGTCCTCCTTTATAAGAAAGTACAGTTTGCCAGATGGAAATGTGGCCAGGAATTGTTTAAACAAAGTTTTTTAAACAAATTAGAAAAATTGACTTTCTCTTTTCGGAAAAAATATTTTCGTATTTTTCACATCAAAACAAACGAAAAATATTCTTAGACATATTTCTCTAAGGTTGATAGATTTCGAGAAAAAATTCATGAAATTTCAAATAATGCAAAATTTGCGATATTCAGGGTTCAAAAACTATATGAAAATTAATGTTTTCTAATGTAAGAAAAATTTGTATCAATTCTTTGAAACTTATACCACAATATACTGTAGATATATTTTCTTATTCTTTAGCTGAAGTGCTTGTTTTTTAATGGTTAAAATGTGCGCCCGCCATTAGGTAGTGACTTAGAATTAAATAGTGATCAATTTAGTATATTTACAATTGTTGGGGATATTATTTCGCGTTCGGGTGGAATAAAACTAATAATCCCATGCATATCTTGAGAGCATCTGCGCAAACATATATTTGTAAAAATACAATATTTTCCACATACATTGAATTAGATCTAAATATCACGTTTTGGTTACAAATATGAGGATAATAATATGATTATTATGACAAAAAATCCTTTGAAAGGTGGCTTAATAAAAGCGTGCAATTGTAAAAAATCATGTAGTAAATACTAATGCATGTAGCTGTAAAAAATAACGTTACTTGTATATCTATACGCGGTTGTAAAAATATGTAAATTGTATAATCACTTTAATTATATTTTAAAATAATTTCAATAAAAATACATTTTAAATCTTATATTACTACTTATTACAATTTATTCTACTTATATTATATAATTTTGACGTTTCGTATTTACAAAATATAAATATAAAATACAAATTGTTTTATACTTCAGTGGATGTACGACAAGCTAATGCAAGTGCATCTTCTATAAAAATACCCATACAGAATAACGCGCGCGCACATCTTAACAATTAAAAACAAGCACTTAAGCTATATCTACAGTGTATTGTGGTATAAACCTCAAAGAGTAGATACAAATTTCTCTTACAGTAAAAAACACTAATTTTCATATAGTCTTTGAGCCTGAAATTCGCAAATTTCGCGTTTTTGAGATTTCAATAATTTTTTTCTCGAAATGTATCAAATTTAGAGAAATATGCCTAAGAACATTTTTTGTCTGTTTTGATATGAGAAAGACGAATATTTTTTCTGAAATGAAATAGTCAATTTTTCTCATTTGTTTAAAAAAACTTTGTTTAAACAATTCTTAACCACATTTCCATCTGGCAAATTATACTTTCTTATAAAGGAGCACATTTTGAACAAGACGGCACAAAATTTTCCATACGAATAAATTTTCCCGGTCGATGACTGATTTCGCCAGGACTATATAAACAGTTACAGATGAAAGTAGAGTATGCGTCAATATTTAACGAGCAAGCATAGCAACCAGCAAAGAGCGATAATGATATAAATATATTTTTTCTAACTCACAATCGAAATGTACTTTTCAACTGTCATTTTAGTATGAAAAACGTCACTTTAACGCATCAGTGGACAAGTGCGAAACCAATCGTCACTTTTCACACTGGTATAAAGTGAAATTAATAACATAAACAATCAGATCAAAATTTATTATAATTTTGTAAAAATTTATTGGAATTTTACATTACATTAAGAATTTATTTGTTATATATATTTAGGGGCCGTCCATAAATGGTCACACTTTTTTTTGACCATTTTTGGCCCCCTCCCCCCTGTGTTATACATTGTCAGGCTCGCTCAATACCCCGCCCCCTCTACGCCTGTCACGTCACACTAACTTTTATGTAAATTAATAAAAATAATAAGTTTTTTATTTGAACCGTGATATATATTTTTAAAGCAAAATTTATTCTCAGGTTTTGGATGGTTTTGACTGTCTACAATCAGTACAGAGATTTAAAGATTCATTATACTTGAACACACGATTAGTCAAAAACAGTTGGGGATTTCTTTACATGAACACTATTATTTCCTGTGTGCGCATGCTCTTAATAGTTTTCAGCATTTCTAATTGTTTACTTGAAGAATACTAATAATACGCAATAGGCATATTCACGTGCATGTCACGTGATTTAAGATGAACGCAGACACCAATACATGTCTCAGTAAACTACATTTTATAGCAACAAAAGCATTTGTTTTATTTATGTTTACATTACTAGTTCGCTGGACAGAAATTAAGAAACATAAATTTTAAAATATTGAGTGCAAAATGTCTCCTAAAATGTATTTACATACAATTAATCCTTAAAAAATTTGGTTTATTACAAGAATTCAAATACTTATTTAAGTAATTGCAAGAGTAATACAAAACAGCATGGTGGATGGTGTTTATTTAGAGAAGCGGGCGAACGTCAGTAGAGACACAACGTCGCCGTAAAAAGGCTGGATAAATGAACATCAAGTATGGTGATAAATAATTTAAAATATTACACATAAAATTATTTTCTTATATTGCGACATCACAATTGCCTGAGACTCCACCGCCAACCCCACCCCTCCCCTGTCACAACTTCCAGAATCCCCCCCCCCCCTAAAAGCGCGACATCATTTATGGACGGCCCCTTAGGACGCATTTCGTGCAGTTGTTGAAAGTTATCCCCGACGACAGCTGATGGGACGAAATTGTGCTTTCCATCAGAATTGCATCTCCAACTTCCTCTGGTGGCTGTTCGGCTATATTATCTCGAATTTGGGACCAATTATTTCTTTCCCCCCCCAATATTGTAACAGCTGTCCTCCGCTTATTCTCCGCAGAGTTTTCTATGTATCCTTCTGCAACGTTGGCCGATTTCCAAGCTCCGTGACATTTAAGCGTTAAAATATCGGCTCCGGAATCTGCCAACAGTGATGCAGAAGAGCTTCTGAAACAGTGTCCTGTGTATCCTGAAGAATCAGATAATTCTAGAAATAAAGCTATCTTCTTGGGTATAGCACCAAACGTGTTAATCCCAATGGGTTGCTTTGTACATTTACCGTTTATGTAACCAATGAAAATCGAGCATGGGGAGTTTGTGAAGGACGTAAATGTGCATATTTGCGGATCATTTCAACTAAGTTCACTCCTTGAATATTCCCACAAGTAACTATATCAGTTCGTCTTAGTACTGAGGATGATAATTTGGTAAACATCTCCTTCATCTTCGATGTCTTCAACTTGCATACGGCTTAGCTCGTCTCTCCTGCATCCCCCTACGATTCCAATAATTAACGTAACCTTAAAAGAAATCACTTTTCAAATAAACTATGTTTATTCTATAAGATTAGACATACCTTCATCAAAAAATTTTAATCATCAGCTCTCGTTAAAAATTTTTGGATATTTTCTTTACATTCAATACTTTGGATTTCTTCGGTTTACAGCCTTCAGATTTTATTTTTAAAAATGATATTAGGCCTTGCGATCTCGTGTTATAGTTATCACATTTGTACTCAGTATATCCCCTCCACACAGAGCGCAATTTGCGTTTTCGTTCCACCGAGATCGTCACGATCAATTTCGAATCTTTTGGAGGGGATATACTGAGTACAAATGTGATAATTATAATACGAGATCGCAAGCGTTCGGATCGCGCGATCAGATCCGTGCCCTGTGGGGAAGAGGCCTTAGTGCATCAATTGCCATTCTTGCAGACTCCTCTACGTCGGACGCAACACTGTCACTATTCTCGGTATCTAAATCACTCATAGTTGCTTTATAGTAATAATAAAATCACAATAAATAAAAATTGTTTAAACTTTGCGAGGTTTGAACGCCGCTTGTAAACAATAATTAATAAAAACAAACTTTTATTACCTTAGAAACGGTAGTACGGTAATTTTTTAGATGGTTAGATTACGAATTCAAAATATCGTACAGTGACATTTGATAGAATTCATTATTCAAAGAAACGTCAAAATGCACATTCAAAATATTTTTAATGTTTCAATAACTTTTTTTATATTTGTACGTATCCCTGCAGCTCCTAGGCTAACCAGATAAAATATTTAACTCGAACTCCTAACTCCATCTATAAAAATTCTCATCGACTACAATTCATCTTTCTCTCCCGTTCCATCAGCATTAACCCCGCAATATAGACCAACAAACCCAACGTAGACCAACATAGACCGCACATGTTAACTTACCCTATCCATGCGTAGGGCATTTCCAAATCCCAAATACGAGTCGCACAATCCAGTAAAAGCTGACGATATTTCAAATATCCTGTCTACGGCAAAGAACCAATCCCAAAGACTACAAATTGTACAGTGATTATACACCATTACCAAGATTAATTTGGATTAATATATCCTACCAGCACGAGTATAAGAAAATGGAGGCACGTCTATAGTGCTCAAACAGCGAAAATGAAAGAGAGATAAGTTATCAATGAATGTAACAAGTAACTTATTTCAAAACAATCAAAACCAAGCGCAAGCGCTAGCAGTAACCGGTATGTTCGATTCGTAGCCTGAACGATATTAGGGTCTGTTCGATTAAAACAATAATGACAACTAACAAATTAGTCAATATACAATGAACTATTCAAATACTGTTTGTTTAATATAAAAAAGGAAAAGTTGAAGATTCAATTTTGAAAATACTAGAAGTGAATTTATAGAAACAAATCTAATTTAAATATCAAATTAACTGATCAGAACAACTGAACCAATAGTGTTACAACCAATAACTAAGTGAATATATAATATACTTAGAAACAAGTGACAGCTAGCCTGATAACAAAAACTTAACCTCCACCAGATATTGAATGTTACAAAAAATCATAATAATTGTATATTACTGAATACTACACTACGGTAAGTACTCGAAGTAATACGTTAATTATCCCGACATTTACAGTGCTACGATTGTGGTTATGTTATAGTTGCTAACATTTCCAGGTACTCTGGACAAAACAAGGAAACTGCAAAAACTAGACGACATATACCCATGGTATAACCAACATAAACCTACAATATCAGGCTTGTACAATGTACAATCTTTTCAGAGTCGATTCGACTTAAGCGAACATTAGTTTTGTACATTATAAACAAGGAAGTATCCTACTTGTACATTGTACAAGCCTGGAGTCGAACATGCCAGCCAAAGCTATACATTGTATAAGCTAGAAGTTATTAGTAAACTAGAGTACGACTTCCCAGTAGTTGAATGTTTAATAGTTAAACTCCGTCAAGACAAATACAACGTAAAGAAAAATAAAGGTTTTGTATTAATAATGAAAAATGGATACGAAATACAAATTATAAAACATACAGTGCAAGCTACATTTTTAATGTGTGAATTAAAATGACAATTATATCCTTTTATATATATTAATGTTGAACTATTGTTTTACGTGATTATTAAAATTTAAAATTACTAGTAATGTTAACCACTAAATTTACTCGACTAAATAAAAATAATTGGTTAAAATACTACTGGCTACTGATCAGTGAACTCTCTTTTTACCTGCAAAACCAATGAAAATTTCATACTTATATTTGCCATGACAAAATCAAACCTAACAATCTATAACAAACACGTTTGTTATAATAACAAAACAAATGTCTAAATTATACATTGTCAAATCTAATGAGTGATGAGACAGTTACATATCCAATCATATTTCATAATGAGGAAGTTGCATGATTTTTTTTAATATCATAGATAGATAGACGACAGAAAAATATGCTTCCTTGTATTTGTTCTTTTTTTTTTGTTAAAATTGAGGGTGAAAAAAAATATTTATTTCGGCTGAGAATTTAAAACCATTAAAACGGTGTATCCCTAACGAATAGTGTCATTCGTAACCTGTAGCGTCACGTCGTTATTGTTAAAACGTTAAAACATCTAAAAAGAATGCTGTGGTTGTAGATTAACGCGTTAGGGATGTTATGAAATGATTGTCCGTCATATTAACCAATAATTAATAACAAGATTAAGAATAACAACGTAAATTAACAAATTCTCATCCAATTAGTGACGTCAAAATGACGTCAAAGCAATATTATAGCGTTTTCAGTCACGTGGTTTTGTTTACACAAAAGTTCAAATTTTAATGTGGCATATTTACGAAGCAAAATTTTTCTATGACTTTCTTTCATTATATTATCAACTTATATAGTACATATATATATGACTGGTGGTCGAGAGGTGAGCGCACTTGCCTCTCACCCAAAAGTTCCGGGTTCGATCCCCGGCCGTGGCAGTGGAAAATACTGTGAGAGGGATTTTTTCACTATACACGGATATTGGGTGTGTGTCCCTTGTCTCTAAATGTGTAGCCCCCTCCCACACAAGGCTCTTCTAGAGCCTTCCGGGATAAAGGGGGTCGTCATTACCTGTGGTGTTATTATTATTATATTATTATTATTATTATATTATGGAAAAATAATAAAATTAAGCATTTTTAAAATCCATGCATCTTCCTCATTGTCAAAATAACACCATTACTATAAATTTTGTAAATGACAAAAAAATCAATTAATAAAAATTGTTTTATGATCGTGGAAAAAATAGTGTACAAAACTAGCAGGAAGTGTCTAACGCACTCGCGAGATTGCCTACACTCGGCTAATGCCTCGTGCGCAACTTTCCCGCTAATGTATGCAAAATCGTTTAGTAATGACCAATATTAATGCATGATTTTACTATTAATAAACGATTTTAGTAGTCCATTTAAAGAGTTGGGATTTATGACGAAATTACCGAATGTTTGCGCTCGGACTAGACAATGTCCCCCCCCTCCCCGTTTTCTAGAGTGCTGAATCAATTCCCGGGGTCAAACCAATTTTTACACCTCGGCAACCCCCTCAAATTGGGCAAGAACCACCCCCAAAGTACCCTTTCCCGTGAACCGCCCGTTTATTTTCCCCCATTTTTCCACTAATTGTTGTTCCCTCGAGTAGAACGGGAGGTCCCCCGAGGGACTTGACCTCAGCCACCCCTACCATACAGGCTTCCAACCCTTGTAGGAAGTGGAAAATTGATATTTGTTTTTATGAGAAAAAAAATTGATATTTTATAGGAGGCGTTTCTTTGAGGAAGGTGGTAGGTGACCAGGGTTGTGTAATCGGCCCCGAGGGTTGTTTTCACAATATATGGACTGGCATCAAAGTTGTCAAAGATGCATTTAAAGTAATTGGAGATCGTTTTCTTGCTCTAGTAAATACTTCGTTGACATGTGGTATCTTCCCTTGTGCATTGAAAACTTCCTACGTTACTCCAGTAACAAAGGTTTCAATTTCGTCGAATTGTGAAGACCGTAGGCCAATATACGGTGTCAATATTTAAGAAAGGTGTGGAAGTGGCAGTTAAAGACCAACTTATTAATATTCGTGATAATAATGAATCCTTCAAAATCAATCTGGGTTCGCAAATATTATTCCTATGAGTCTGCTGTTATAAATGTATGTGATGAATGATTTTAATGTTTAGAAGGTAATCAAGTGGTTTTAGTTATATTTCTTGACTGGAAAAGGGCTTTTGAAACGATAAGTAGGGAGTTGTTAATATCCAAGCTAGAGGGAATAGGGCTGAGAAATAACGTGTTAAATTTATTTAAAAGTTACCTAAGCAACATTACAACATACATTATTGCCCACAAAACCCGCATTCTTTCAGACTATTGTTTCTGAAATTTTTAACGTGCTTCCAGCCAGTCGAATTCTCTTGCGCTTCTGTTGTATGATCTCTGTCACTGAGTAGACTATGGACTCGACTTGTTAAACACGTTTTGGAATCTTCCTCATAACTGCCAAGAAATTGACCTAAGTTTCCATGTATGGTGTGTCCTCTGAAGTAGAGATAATATTACATATATTGACATATTGCATTTTCATAGCGATTATTGTGATAGATTGAATTTTGCGATCCATAATCTAAAATGCACCAATTACATATTATCGATGAATTTCTTGTTTCGATCCATGTGTTGTGATAAATCCTACAGTGCGACTTTCGAAACTATATAAAATCTTACGCTTATCCTTGAAAGTGAATGGTTTTCGAGATACCGGGTGTTTCTATGCCTTGTTTTTTAATCAAAATAATCTCTGTTGTGGAATCCTGTGCATCCTCTGCATGGGAATAGAAACGCAGTCAAAGATAGCTGGAAAGAATCAAAGATTCTTTTTCTATAAGGTGTTCGCTAGATGATTTGAAGAGAAAACGTGATTCACTGGTGGCAACGTTCTGTCCACTCCTGCATAAACATTGCGAATAGTGTGGGAGGTATGCAACCATTTTGAAGGAAGGACAAGTAAATGCAAATTTATTCGATTGTGTGTGGTGCAAGTACATACGATAGTTCAACGATAGTGTGGGAGGTCTACATTCGCCATCAATCTTATTTGTAGATCATCGTACTTGCGAATATTCGCGATGTGTATAAGGACGGCTTTACACACAATGTTTAGGTATCGCTGACTATTTTATTTACCATCATATAATACGATTCTCTTAAATGACTACGGCCATTTCTAATTCTTCGCACACGTTCAAGTTTACCTTTGTCGATGCTTCCATGGGGTACCAAAATTTTCTTTAAATTTAAAAATATTTCATGATTCAGACGTTTTCGATTTTGGTAACGTAGTATGAATATCACAAATGATAAACACAGTTTTTCGTTTGGAATTAGTGTACTGCACCTTATTTTCCTTTTTTCAGGAGAATTTTATAATAACAGTTTATCTTTGTATTTCGGTGACAAATTGTTGACAGTTATTAATACACAATTGTAAATTAAAAGCTGACCATAATACTAATTTGTTCGAAAATTTGATTTAGTTTTATTTGTTTCAAGGTCATATTTTCTCATTTTTAAATAATTAGGCCTCGTTTGTAGGTATAAATAAATGTTTCTAAAAATATGTTCTTTATAGTTTTGTGTCTCATAGCATCAAAAATGGCACCTACATATATTATAATATATTTTTTTAATAAGAAATTTTATACGTGCTCCTTCTAATTAATACATATTTTATTTCAATGCGATTATAAGGATTGGTGGCACTTATATAACGTTTGGACATTTGCTTAAAATTGAGCAAGGGGTTCCCTAAGGTTGTTTCATATAAACGTTATTTTAATACCGATAGAGGCCTTTGTCTATTTTACTTCGAACTTGTATAGCGATGTTAAGTTTTTAAATTTGAGAAAAAACTAAGCCGATATGAAGTACTGGTTACTGAGAAAAATTGTGCATAATTGTACTATTATAATAATATATCGTAGAATACGGCTGTTACACTATAGCACACAAAAGGCAAGTTATATATTGGCTTGGTATATTTGGTGAATACTGAGAGTCTTAAATAAAAGAAGAGATGAAATTCTTTATGGTGATAGCATACAAAAAACGTCTCTACGTTGCATAGGATCTAAGTAGCATTAGAGTCTATTGTAATAGTACTTCATTGTTATTACGTATTTCTAAAATTAAGAGAGAATACTAACATATTCATATTTCTGTATACTTACCTCAAAAGAAAATACGGAAAAAGACAAAGTATTTTTAACATTTTCAAATAACTCAAAATTGGAACACATTTGAGATGTAAGACCTATGTCAATCGATTCTATTAAAGAAAATAGACCAAAAAGAATTATAGAATCTTTCAGATATTAAACCTTTAAGCCTCTAGGTTAGTCCCAAATGAGAAGCGTACTGTGGCAATTAAAACATCATATTTACAGAAAACGATGTTGCATTTTCAGGTCAATAAATGTACCAAGGTTCATTACCTTAGATAAAAGGGTTTTATAGATACTGTAAAACTAAAACTAAATAGACTAAATTAAACCAAACCAAAAATTAAAACTGAGGCTACTACAACTACAACTAAAACTGAAACCGAAACTGAAGCCGAAACAGAAACCGAAACCAAAATTCAAATTACTTCAAAGTGAAACTGTAACTCAAACCGAAACTACAACTAATCTGCAACTGCAACTATATCTACAACTAAAACTACACCTAAATTAAAAAACCGCTGCCCAATGAATCACTACTTCCACATCCAGATTTCTTATATACACTAAATCCCATTGTAATATTTTATTCCCTTTAATAATAGAGTGGGGGTGATAGAGGGGGTGGCAAATAAGAAAAAAAAAATAGAAGCCTTTGGTTCTCGTATACCCACTAAATCCTAATTTAATTTTTTACTCCCTTTAATAATAGGGTGGGGGTAGCAATGGGGGTGGCAGAGGAGGTGACTGATGCCAAAAAAATTTTAGAGTCCCTTGTTTCTCGTATATACACAGTAAATCCCACTTTAATTTTTTACTCACTTTATTAATGGGGTGAGGTGGCAATGGGGGTGGTAGAGGGGGTAGCTAACGACCGAAATTTTTTTAAAGACGTTTTATTCTTGCATACACACTAAATCATTTTTTTTTTACTCCCTTTCATAATAGTGTGGTGGTGGTATTGGGGGTGACAGTGGGGGTGATGGGGTGGCTGATGCCAAAAAAAATTTTGAGACCTTGACTCTCCGTACATGCCCTAAATTGCAATTTTATGGACTTTTACCTGCTTGCTTTGCTTATTTACCCTTATTTACCCCATTTACCCCTAAACTCTTCAACGGAATTAGATCAAAATATAGTCTAGTTCCAGATCTCCTTACAATACATAAGTGTACCAAATTTCAAATAAATATCATAAACGGTTCCAGAGTAAACGTGCGCACAAAAAAAGTTACAGACAGACAGACAGACCGACAGACTGACAGACAGGAAATTTTGTATGCTCCAATTTAAAATCTCGACGTTTCATGACAATTTAAAACTATTTCAAGAACAACAAAAAAAAATTTTTTTTGCGTTACTATTTTTCCAAGGGCCTTGAAGGAAAACTAGTAAACTTGATATTCCAAAAGGGACCATATCCGGAAATCGACTTTAAGTAAACTACTTTTTTTACATTTTAAATGGAAATTTTATTTAACAAAATTTTTCAATTATGAAAAAAAGGTTAAATATGGAGTTTAGTTGAAAATAAGGTAAAACCTCTTTTGAACACTATTCTACATGTAGACTTTCTACTAGTACACATTTTTCAATCATCTCCAACGTGAAGTTTGTGGATATTTAGATTTGAATGCATGAAATTTGTTGCTGACTAAAACCTTCAACTTAGTTGAATGTCATTTTTTTAAAGTTTTTCCTTATTTTGCAACTAAACTCCGTATTTAAATTTTCTTCATAATTGAAAAAACTTTGTTAAATAAAATTTTCATTAAGAATGTAAAAAAAGGTAGACTTAAAGTCGATTTCATATTTTCTAATTTTTATTTACGCCCTTGACATTATGTAGCAGGGTAGTAAACGCAGAACAATGTATTATGCGGATGACATTTCATTATTAATTAAAGAAGAAAATATAAACAAGCTACTAATTTGGTAATGCTACTATCAGAAGACGTTAGAAAATAAACTAATGTTAATGTTGAATGTACAGAAAACCAAAGCATATTCAGATTCACAAGATGTAAACAAACACAAGCAAATTTACGGCCGGTCGACCAATGGCAATGCGCCATTCAGGACACCACGCTCTAGCACGCTTGGTGTCTGTTTACTTCGTATGAATCTGAAATCTAAATAAATATGCTTTATATACATTTTTTAATTGCGTAGTAAATGAAAGGAAAAAATAAATAACGTATAGTTGAAGTAATCAGTTCCCGGCACATAAAAAACGCAACAAAAACTTTACGACCTCATTAAAATACCGGTACTCTCAGTACTGCTGTTCGCAAATTGGCTCGCTTACCTTTATAGATTTTTAATGTGCGTCTGATCGTTTGATCATCTCGCGTACCTTTATAGGTATAGGTGCGTCGAGTCGTTTGATGTAGGCATGCCGCCGTGGCCCGCGGCGATAGGAATTATGTCGTAAAGTTTTTGTTGCGTTTTTTGTGTGCAGGGAAGTCCTTACTTGGACCATATATTTTTAGTGCAACACTGTGTATTTATATTTATATCTGAAGTTAAATTTTTCTTTATAATTAAAAAACAAACCCTACGTATTATGCATTTGAGTACCTAATGGTTAATTTTAAATACAAAGAAAATATTCTCTATACTAAACATATCACGAATATAATACAAGACACTGCAAAATTAGAATGGTGAATACCACTCACTTTGGGTTTTTGCATAAGATAGAACTAAAAAAATACTTAATACGCATTTCAGAATTTTGCTCAAAATGTGAAGTAAATGATGGCAAGGTATAGTCCAAGTAAGGACTTCCTGAGACAAAAAAAAAAATGAAACAAAAACTTTACATCATTATTATCGCCGCGAGCCACCGGCGGCATGCCTAACATCAAACGACTCGCCACACATTAAAAACAAGCGAGATGCTTTGCGGTCGAGGGTCGGTCGATGTAGCACAAAGAGTAATGGTATTTTAATGAGGTCGTAAAGTTTTTGTTACGTTTTTTCTGTCTCAGTTTATTCCTACTTGAACTATACCATCTTTGAAGAGCCGTGACTCCCTTGGAAAGTAGTTTCGTAGAATCGACATAAAAACATCTTTGGAATTTGAGGTTTTCGCTTAGTAGATGATATATAACAATATTTCTGACGGAGTATTTTCTTAATAATATAAATTAAAAATTAAAAAAATTAAACTACTTTCTGTTTGTGTTTCTCAGGAGAATTTTATTAACTTTAAATTTAGAGTCTAGTTTTTGCATTAAAAATAGAACTAGACCCAACGCTCCCGATGTTGACCAGTATTTTATAAAGTAAAGAGCAGCCTTTACGACAGCTGCAAGAAAGGCATCGGCACTGACCGATCGTTATGATTAACATATGACTATCGTCATTTTTGAATAATTGTACAGCCCACGCATATTTCAAGTTGTTTTATTTTAGAAAGATAATTAAACCCAGTAAGTAGCTAGGGGTCAGTCATGTTCACATTGTAACAACTGTTGTGGATAACACAACGACTGCTTAAGTACGCTGAACTTTAAAACTTCAGTTGCAGCTGTCTTATGTAATACTCTATTAATTTAAACAATAAAACATTAATGGTATTATATTCCTACCTTTAGCACTATATAATTGATGTTATTTATCATTATAGTAATTTAATGTATACATCATGAACTGGAAAGTATATCATCAACATTATTAACAATATAAAAATTATTAGTCCGACATAACTCTGACCAAGTTTCCCTTTTAAGATTAAGCTGGACAAATGTTTCCTTGTCGTGACATTAAAAAAAACAGCTACCCAAGGAATCACTACTTCCACATCTATATAGATTTTGTATCCAAGTTTTATACACACTAACTCCCAATGTAATATTTTAATCCCTTTAATAACAGGGTGGGGGTGGTAGAGGGGGTGGCTAACGCCAACATAAATTTTAGAGGCACTTGATTCTCATACACACACTAAATTCCAATTTAATTTTTTACTCTCTTTAATAATAGGTTGGGGGTGGCAATGGAGGTGGTAAAGGATACATTTTGTTATAACCAGTGTACTATTACTTCCACGTCTAGTGGAAGTATAATAACGCAAACATTTTTTTTTAAATAGGCTTAAAATGTCATGCATGTAACGTCGAGATTTTAAATTTGAGCGAAAAAAATTCTGTCTGTCGGTCTGTAACTTTTTTGGACGCACGTTTACTCTGGAACCGTTTATGATATTGACTTGAAATTTGGTGCACTTATTATAACGAGATCTGGAAGTAGATTATATTTTGATCTAATTCCGTCAAAGGGTTCGGGGGAGATGGGTAAATAAGGGTAAATTGGCAAAGCAAGCAGGTAAGAGTCCATAACATTGCAATTTAGCGCACGAACGCAAAGTCAAGGTCTCAAAATTTTTTTGGCATCAGCCACCCCCCACTATCACCCCCAATACCACCTCCACACTATTATGAAAGGGAGTAAAAAAATTTAAATGTAATTTAGTGTGTATATAAGAACCACCCCCATCCAATTATTAAAGTGAGTAAAAAAAATTAAATTGGGATTTATTGTGTATACGAGAATGAAGAGCCTCTAAAATTTATTTCGGCATTAGCTACCTCCTCTACTACCCCCATTGCCATCCCTACCCTATGGTTTAAGGGAATAAAAAAATAAATTGGGATTTAGTGTGTATACGAGAACCAAGGGCCTCTAAAAATTTTTTGACATTAGCCACCCCCTCTACCATCCCCATTGCCACCCCACTCTATTATTAAAGGGAGTAAGTATAATATATTACATTGGGATTTATAGTGTGCATACAACTTGGATACAAAATCGGGATGTGGAAGTAGCGATTCCTTGGGCAGCGGTTTTTTTTATCGTAATCGCTATGTGTCTTACCCACTATGCTTTTACAGATCCATAAGTCCGTATTACTTTAGTGGTCATTTTGTCTAGTTCAAAGAAGGCTTCATCTTCTTATGAATCATTTTGATTTCTAACGAATAACGTTTGCGAATCAATCCACTTAAGCCAATCCCGAGACATTAGAAACTGGCCATAAATGTTGAAATTTCTCGGATGCGCTAGTATTAATCAAACTAGGTCGAATTGAAAGCTCTTCTCTTTGAATTTATTTCAAAATCTACGACATTTATACAATCTAATCGTACAATCCAAAGGTGCTTTTTATGTAAAAGTAGCGTAACGCAGTTTTCTTTTTTAAAGTGTGCAGTAGTGACTTCTACGACAAAATAGTAAGAATTTTTGTTCGGTCCTAAATTGTCTAAAAATATCTTCACAGGTTCATTTTGAAAGTACTATCCGTTTACATTTGTAAACGGATAGTACTTTCAAACGTGCGCCAAAATTTGCAAGAAGTACCTTTTGTGAATTATTTCGTACATTGTTAATCCTGTATTAAAATATCAAATAGCGATCTTGTAGACCATTAAATTCTATAAAATTATTTGAAACTATTTTTTTCGAGTAAGAGTCCATAAAATTGCAATTTAGGGCATGTACAAGTCAAGGTCTCAGAATTTTTTGGTATCAGTCACCCCCAACTATCACCCCCAATGCCACCCCCACATTATTATGAAAGGGAGTAAAAAAATTTAAATGTAATTTAGTGTGTGTACAAGAACGAAATGTCTCAAAAAATTCTTTGCCCTTTGTTACCTCCACCCTATTATTAAAAGGAGTACAAAATTAAATTGGGATTTAGTGTGTGTACTAGAACCAAGGGATTTTAAAAGGTTCATATTTGTTACAGATTTGCACATTAAATACTGCAAGAGCTTTTTATGGGTGTATTCGGACCAACATTTTCAATAGTATAGTGTCTTTTTAGCAATAAAATTGTCAACAATATTTTTCAACAGTCTGTAAACTTTGCCTTTTCGAATAAAAATAGCATTTTTTAATATTTCAAACCCCCGCTCACTTAATCTACTTAACACTTCGGAAGATGCATATAGACATATTAAGCACTTTATTAAATCTAAAGTTTCGGACATTTCGAAATGTATTCTTACATTCAATCTTCACAATTTCTTTAGTATTTTGCACTGTATTTACACGTTTAGATATAACTACATATAATAAATATCATAGTTTAGAACCACATATTTATAACGCATAAATTATTATTTAATTATATTCAAGTAAGCAGTGATAAATATCAATATAATAAGCACTTAAAACACCGACAGCAAAGCGTTTGTACTTACATTTGACGTAAACTTGCGTGTTTAAAATGTATCATATCGAGCCGAGTAATGGCGCTTCACTTCACTTCACAAAATCTGTAGTTCGAAGACAGTATAAGATATCGACTTGATTTTTTTTCAACTTTTTCTATCTTTGGACGATATTTCATTCACATATAGTATATAAATATTTTAAACATTTAATATAGTTGAGTTGCTCACAGGTCGAAATTTTCAATACATGAACTTTGTTGCTAAGGCTTCAGGATTTATTTTATATATATATATATATATATAAAGGAAAGGTGTTATCGCGGGAACAGGACAATAAGTCAAGAAAACAATTCGTGGGCAAGCCCGCAGAAATGAAAGTAAGTGCAACCGTGGACCAAAAAAGTCCGAAACACGTGTACACGGTTGCACTTTCATTTCTGCGGGCTTGCCCACGAATTGTTTTCTTGACTTATATATATATATATATATATATATATATATATATATATATATATATACAAACATAAAATTTATTGAGGTTGCAGTCAGTGATAAGGTACCAAAATACCTTATCACTGACTGCAACCTCAATAAATTTTATGTTTGTACCTTAACTAGTCAATCAAGACTACCTTTCTAAAATATATATATATATATATATATATATATATATATATATATATATATATATAGATAGATAGAGACCGATGTCGCAAATAGTTAATATTTTAGAGAAAGGTAAACGTTTGAAAACACGAATTCTTGAATTACCATTCCGCCATCTTTCTTTCTTTTTTAGAAATTGTGCAAGAGCAAGAGTAGACGCAATAAACCTAGGATGACAGCCTTCTGCATTCTGCCGGCTAAGATCTCTGCCGAGTGCCTGTATGATCTTTAGTTCCGAAAGCAGCGTCTGTCTTATTTATATAATCAGTACTACTATTTTAACAGAATGGCCTGGATAAAGCCTGCGGAGTTCGAAGAGTAAATCGCGATATTTTGTCCGTTTTTCCTTCTCTTTCAAAACAATATTGCTCTCAGCGGGGCTGAGAATTCCACGACATACCTTGTCTTGAGTTGATGGTCGAGGAGTACTATGTCAGGCTTGTTGGCCTGTATTTGCCTGGCGGTGGGAAACGAGTAGTTCCAATAAATTAGACACTTCTCATTCCTCACAACGGACTCAATATCCCCCGGAGCGTAAGGTAACACTGGTGTTTCGTCTATCTCATACGAGTGCCTTACATGATAGTAAAGCACTCGTAATGCTGCATCGTGTCTGTGAATATAGGCCGAGACTACGTATGTCGGGCAAGCCGACAGTAAGTGCGCTCCGGCGACCTGTGGCAGGCCCTGCAGTTGACATCAGGGACCTCCATACCCATGACACGACGTCGATAGATGAGGGTGTTAAATACACCATCCTAGCAAGCCATTATGAATCCCTCGGTCTCGGACTTCAGCCCGGCTGACCTTAAAAAGACGAAGGTCTTTCGGATAAGGCGAGGTCTTCTATATTTTTATAGAAGACTCCGTGCGTGCAATGGCTTATCCCCATGAAGCTGCAGAAGGATGTTGTGTTCTGCAGCTCTAATGTGGGCTTTTAGTCGAACGGGTTCCAACTCGGTGACAGAGTCGAGGTTTACCCGCTCGACGTCGAAGATGAGGCCAAGTTCATCGGCTGCTCTCCGTGCTTCCTTAAAGAGAAAAGCTCCTACCTCTGCATTTTCATGGTCTCGGACCACGCAGAGGAGGGGATCCGAACTCCTGATAACTTTACATGCTCCATCCAGAACCATCCTGCTATGGAGACTCTCCAAGCTCAAGAGTCCACGGCCTCCCCGATGTCATGGGAGATATAACCGTGAAATGGACGTTTTAGGATGCAAGCTCCTATTGAGATGCATCTTCTTGCGGGTTACTACATCGAGTTGACGCAGCTCTTCTTTAGTTCATTTCACTACTCCGAAAGAGTAGAGAAGGATCGGAACGGCAAGCATATTTGTAGCAGACACCTTGTTCTTCCCCGACAGTTCTGAAGACCAGATCTGTCGGAGTAGGTGCTGATACTTGCCGCGAAGAGTGTTTTTTTCACTACACTCACTTCTTGGGTGGAGCGTTGCTCGACGCCCAAGTAAGTGTACGACTCTCCGGCATCTAGATGGTGTAAGATACTTCCATCCACGCGCTGCGCGTCCTCTCCGTAGTCACAGCATCCTCCTCTCTTGAGATGGATCAGTGCGCATTTATCCAACCCAAACTGCATACCGACAGCCTGCGTGTACTTCTGTAACACCCTAAGGGACTATTGGAGATTCCTCTCTCCAGAGGCATAAAGTTTAAGGTCATCCATATAAAATAGATGGGTGACCTCATGCCTCCTGTCGCCGGGGGTACCGCAGTTGTAGCTACGGGTTTTCCGGAGCGAGACGGATAATGGCAGTAGTGTGATGCAAAACAGAAGGGGGCTGAGGGAATCTCCCTGAAATACTCCTCTTCTGAATGTTACCGACTCTGTTTGGACTCTATCGTTACCCGATGTTATGGTACAGCGAGTCCTCCACAGCGGCATCACTTCTTCAATACATCTCACTACGGGACCGGGTACCACGAGACATCGGAGCAAGTGAACAATGAGCTCATGCGATGTCATGTCAAATGCCTTGCGGTAGTCGATCCAGGCCACAGAGAGGTTCCGCTTATACTGCATGGAGTCCTGCGTGACACATCTGTCGACCAGCAGGTTCTCCTCGCAACCAGCGACACCTCTCTTCGACCCTCGTTACTCATATATCCGTTCGTAAATCGGTTCAACTGCGTGGAGCACCCGCATGTACAAAATGCGTGTAAACACCTTGTAACATGCGTTTAGACAGGTTATCGGTCTGTAGTTCTTTGGGTTGGACAAATCTCCGTTCTTGGGGATCAGCACTGTCCGTCCCTCAACAACCCAAGAAGGAATTTGCTGCTCCCCATTCAACCAGGAATTAAAAATTCGGGCCAAATGGTGGTGGGTGTTCGATAACTTTTCCACCAAAAGTTATTTATCCCATCGGAACCTGGAGCAGCAAAGTTTTTAGAGCCCTCAAGAGCCCTACGAACCTCTACTGGGGTTATTGGTTCGCACACTTCCTGTGGTTGCTGAAGCCTTTGACAAAAGGCTTCAAAGTGTGCAAGGGCAGGAGAATCTCGGTTGAAGCTTCTCCTCGTACAGCGTTTTCCAGAAGTTCTCCACCTGATCTGCAGTCGGCGGGTTGTCTACAACACGCGGAGGCGGTTGGAGAAGGCGTGAGGGCTTTTGGTGGAACAGTTTATTTTCCGCAAACCTTCTCGCCCGCCTCACTAGTGACGTTTTGCAAGTCACGAGCATCCGTATCCTGTCGAGACACTGCTGTTTGGTGGTTCGCAGCACTGCCTCATTGAGTGTGTGATGGGCGCGTCTTAAGTTGGCGGCTAATCGCCGCACTTAAGGCGTGAACGGCCTGTTGGCCGCCATATAGCCCATCACACATTGGATACGGGATATGTGTTGCCTCGCCGACCGGATCTTGGCTTCCATTTTTTGTATGCGCCGCTTCGCCCTCTCCTGTGGGGAAGCAGCGTTTCGCCTCTCCACCCGAGGAGCAGCCCTCACGTAGCCTCTACTACGAAGGTGGGATACATAGTCACGCAGATTCTGTGACGTGAAGGCGCTATGCTCTGGTAGCCTCTCACACCACAGAGCATGCATCCGCGCCATGTATCCCCTCTGCGCGGGCTCACTGCTTTCATAGCAATGCAGAAGTTCATCCCTCAATTCATCTGTCTACTCAAAGCGTCCTTGGTCATTGCCTATGTCGCCAACGGGCGGTCTGTCCGGTTGGGCCCCACCACCTTGCTCTTGACCTCTATCCGCAGAGGGTCGATCGTGGGGGCCCTGTCTTCGGCCTATTGAAACCAAAGTTTAGGGCCTGTGGGTGGTTAGCCCAGCAGGCCCACGATCGACACCAAAGGGGAAGACGCTATCCCCTCCGGGTGCACTAGGGCTGCCGGTTCGATTTTGCACCACAGTTGGAGTAAGTGGTGGCGCTACTCACCAAAGGCTTGATAGATGGAAGTCAGCCCCTTCTGCTTATATTATTATTATTATTATTAAATTAAAATAATGCATAATAGAGAATTTAGTGTAAATAAGTTGATAACATATTTTTCATGTACGATCAGTAGTTTAGGAAATATTTAAAGAAATATCTTTTATAACATTTGACCTACCTACCCTCTCTCGTAAACCATTGTTGTTACAAAAAAGTTTCGAATATGAAATAGTAGAGAATTTAGTGCTTGCTCTGCGAAATTTCCTCTACAACGTATGGTAAACAATGTTTCCAAAAAATTATTAGGAAGCGAATGTAGATTTAAATATAAATTTCTCTATATTTTATTTTTGCATGTAGAATCTGCACCAGAAGTTTGTAACTGGCACTTCCGGACACCCCGTGTAATCTTAATGTATCCGAGTTTAACTTTAAGCTTCCATTTACAAAGACATAAAGTCTTCTATAGAAAATAAATCATCAGTACACAGAGGAATTTTCAGAATGTGATTATTTATAATTTGGATATAACGATATAAGGTTATTTTTAAGGAATACAAGTATTTCAGATAGTTATGAACTCTTTTATTAAAAATGAAGCTTAATGCGTTTATAATATTTTTCGTATATTTATTAAAGATATATTTTTTATATAATCCAGAAAATTATAACCTCATTCCTAGAGCACTAGCCGAATTTACAAAAATTAAATACATTGAGTGACATTTATTTTCTATACATCGCGATACATTAGTGTTCGCAGGTAAGTCAATTTTACGGTTATTTGAATTTCGTGATACAAGACGAATTTGTAAGAACTCGAGCAGATTTTTCAATTAAATGAATTTCCTATTTCTACCATAAATCTGAGTATGCAGAGAAGCTGTTTGATTTCTAATAGTGTCACTTGAAGTGACACTATTAGAAATCGAGTATAATCTTTCACATATAAATAAATATACAGTGCATTTCAATGAAAAATGTCCATACTAAAAAAAAACAAAAACACGTCAAAAATAAATGACCGAAAGACACACTTAGACACACTTATGAATAGACCTAGAATTAACTCCAGCCTTTCACCCCCAGAGCCATCCCTACAATTTTTTTAAATGGAATACTCCATACTATTTTTGGTCATTAGTTTTCCTCGAAGAACTTATTACAGAAATGTATAAATGTAGGGGTCTAAAGCGAATAGTTTGGGAGTTACACATTATTCTAAATAAAAAAAAAGGTTTAGAGTCATAACCGATTCAATACCAAAAATTCCTTTATTAGGTATTCAAACTGATCTCCATTGACTTTCATGCAATGATACAGACGCGCTTCAAATAACTATCTAACATTCCTAAAAACTTGTGGCGTTAAATGTTGACATTTTTGAATAATCATTTGTCGTAAATTACTTAACGACTCTAGTTAAGTTGCAAAGACTTTCGTCTTCAAATATGACCCCAAAAAATCTAGCGGAATCAAATATGGTGACCGAGGTGGTCACTCCATCATCAGACCTCTTCTATCCAACGACCAGGGAATGTATCATTAATGCAGAAATTAGAACCGGACTTAATTACTTCCACGTGCAGTGGTTTCCTCTGAAACCGCTTGTGATATTGACTTGAAATTTGCTACACTTATGTATTATAACGAGATCTAAAACTAGAATATATTTTGACCTAATTCCGTTGAAGGGTTCAGGGGTAAATGGGGTAAATAAGGGTAAATAGGCAAAGCAACCAGGTAAGAGTCCATAAAGTTACAATTTAGGGCATGTACTAAAAGTCAAGGATATTTACCAAAATCGGAAATTCTGCCATTCATTCCTATATTCACGTAAGTAAAATTTTTATAATTATAAAATGCTGATCCTTCATTACCTGGTACTGCAATACGAATGTGTTTTCCGTCTATTGCTCCGACAACATTAGATCAACATTTCCTCTTTTACGGTATATCCAGGGCGTTATCCACCTAGACCAGGGCCAATCCTGTTTAAGGCAATAAAAATTCTTAGCAGTATACGAATAGTCGGAAAATGTAGTTAATGGTGTAAATAATTAAGGAAAAATCGTCCGGACTGAGTAAAAGTTCTGGAAAGGGGGTTGGGGTGGTAATATATACGTTCTTAGAGGTTGGTACTCGTTTTTTGCGATTTGCGGCTAAACTATGCATCCTATCGAAAAATGTTGAATGTAAAAGTTGTAGATAATGAAAAAATCTAAAACTTTCTAATTGATCATTATTGACCATAACCTCAAAATTATCGAGAAAAATGCAAAAAACCGTATTCTCGGTTTTTAATTTATAACTATCGCAAAAATGTTTATATTTTCATGAAAATTAGTGAAAATGTTCTTTTTTGTGTTCCAAACAAGCCCAAATTTTTTCAAAGCGAAATAATTAATTTTCGATGTTTTATGAAGAAAATAAAAAAAAAGACCTAATTTTCAATCGAAAAATTTGGTAAGCAAATTTTAGATTAATGAATTTTACTAGTGCTCATTTTTTTCGTTGAAATCTCAACTTTAATATAGAATTAAAATATAATATTGTTTATATACAAAAATTCGTTAAAAAAGCGAAAAACCGAAAAAACTACTTTTTAAAAATCGAGTTTTTGGTGAAAATCATGAATTTCTTTTTCTCTATTGTAAATAAACGTTTACATTCATAAAAGCGTTAATTCTCATACAATACTATGTTATACAAGTAATGTACATGTACCTAATTATTCTCGGCTTTCAAACTTCCGAAAACATTATTTAAACTGCAATTAAATAGGTAAAAATTCCAAAAACACAAAGGCTGTGAAGTGTGAACTGAGAAAATTTGTTAATTATTTCTTGTGATTCGTAAGTATTTACAAATTATCACATCAAAGTCTTATATTTGATTATAAAATACAAAAATTAAAAGTAAAATAATTTTATTGAAATCTTTTTTTCTTCGTGGGCAATTCTTCATCGCCAGAATCGATCAAACTTTCGATTTCTTCACGTTCATTTTCTATATCTTCAATTTCTTGGATTTCTTCTGGATTGTCCAGTTCAGTATCATTATTTTTATTATTATTTATTAGACAGTGGGTACTGTCTTCGTCTTCGATGTCCTCGAGATTACAATTTTTTTCGTACAATGATTTTTCGGCATTAGAACATTTATCAGAGCCGTCACAATTTGAGCACAAATTTGTGCACTTTAAGCCATGCTTGCGACACCCACATTTGTTATTACCGCATCCTGTTTCGCAGCTGCAGCAGATAATTTTCAATAAATTTTCGGGAATTAATTCTTTTTCTGTAAATATAGGTACGATGCCATTAACGTGATGTTTCCATCCCCAATCTGTAGCTGTTAATTGATTACCAAGCCAACTTTGTATTTGAAAATACACCCTGTAACAATGTTGCTTAGCTGCCCCTTCAGTTGGAGGTAATTTTTTCAAATGAAATGAGGATTTAGCACTAGCCGTTCGGTAGAGTTCAAATCTTAAATCGTGTACAGATGTATATATATTTTTACTTTTGTAAATAGAAGCTATTATTTTAATCCATTTTCGGTAATCGTTTGTTTGTCTGCATTTGTATTGTAAAAAATTTCTGCAAGATTAGGTAAATGTTTATCGGCCAATAAAGATTTTATAATTGTTTTTTTTTCCTTTCCCAGCAAAACTGGAAGTTGTATCGCAGCCAGAAAAACAATGCAAAAATGCTACAATATGTTTATCTGATTTATGTTTAAAACTATTAGAGGTGTAATAAGTATCATTAATATTTCCTGCATCAGGTTTGTGGAAATAGATATTCAATTCATGTGAACGCTTTTTATCAATGTAAACGTTTATTTACAATAAAGGAAAAGAAATTCATGATTTTCACCGAAAACTCGATTTTTAAAAAGTAGTTTTTTCGGTTTTTCGCCTTTTTAACGATATTTTTGTATATAAACAATATTATGTTTTAATTTTATATTAAAGTGAGATTTCAACGAAAAAAATGAGCACTACTAAAGTTCATTAATCGAAAATTTGCTAACCAAATTTTTCGATTGAAAATTAGGTCTTTTTTTTTATTTTCTTCTTAAAACATTAAAAATTAAATATTTCGCTTTGAAAAAATTTGGGCTTGTTTAAAACACAAAAAAGAACATTTTCACCAATTTTCATGAAAATATAAATATTTTTGCGATAGTTATAAATTAAAAACCGAAAAAACGGTTTTTTGCAATTTTCTCGATAATTTTGAGGTTATGGTCAATAATGATTAATCAGAAAGTTTTAGATTTTTTCATTATCTACAACTTTTATATTCAACATTTTTCGATAGGATGCATAGTTTAGCCGCAGATCGCAAAAAATGAGTACCAACCCCTAAAAACGTATATATTACCACTCCAACCCCCCTTCCAGAACTTTTACTCAGTCTGGATGATTTTTCTTTAATTATTTACACCATTAACTACATTTTCCGACCATTCGTATACTGCTAAGAATTTATCGTCTATTACGATATTTTAAACGGTTTGGCCCTGGTCTAACCACCTACTATCTCTTTCGTTTTGTAATAGTAGTGCAACAGCGCCAATTAACAAAGCACATGATGCTACCGCAATTTTAGCCTCTTTATTCGTCGGGAACATTTTACTCGTCCTTTAAAAAAGGTAAATAATAACCATAATCTCAAATTTTTACATAAATCATCTGATTCATCTAAGGTGATATACCTGTTTCTTGAACAAGGAAAATTACCAAGTGTAAAGCCAACTACAAGATCATCAGGGTTCGCAGTGCCTTGCCGGAAATAAACTGCAAACTGTAAAGCGGCTTTAAGAAATGTTCCGTCTTGTCGAAATGCAAGGAGATTTTCTGAAAGAGTCTGTTGAGTTTGAATAAAAACACCGATATTTTAATGAAGAATTGTATATTCTGTATATATTCCTTCTTTACAAAACATATACAGGGTGGACCATTAATAATAGGCGGGTAGATTCTTTGGGCCAAAGTATGAGGATATAACCAAAAATGCTGTAGTAAAATGTTGCTGTGGAAGAAGATACAGGGTGTCAAAGTTCAAATTATTTTCTCGTTTCTTTGCAATAACTCAACTCGACAGAGGAGGAGGAACTTTTTTATTCTATGAAACAATAATTTATGTATTAAATCACGTTAGATCATAGAGGGCGCCGCAGGACCTGTATCTGATGATGAATTTTTTTCATATTTTTTTTTGACGAAACGTTGTGATACTTCTGACCAGAGAATCTGATGAGGGCGTCATTTCCACGTATTAAAATTACACTTGGTAGAACTTGATAACTCCAACCGTTTTCGAGGAAAGTGGCGTTAAACAATTCAATAATTTTTTGAAGGAAATTCAAATTTAATGAAACAAAGTGTATAAGGAGGTTAAATGAACAAGTTTAAGTAAACAACACTCTCTAACAAACTGTGAAAAAATAAAAGCAATAAACAATAGATACAGTGCTGAGTTATCTTTATAAGCAAAACTCGTCAGACACATATGAAATTCAAAAAATAACCTACTGAAGCCATCGAAAAATTAAAAAATAAAGTACATAACCTGAAAGTGATCATGTGCTCTGAACCAATAAATAAGTAACAAAAAGGGAAAATGTCTTCTGGTCACCAATGTAAAATCACTAATGCCAAGACTCTTTATAAGTGTGACTTGTGCCATAAAATATCTTGCAATTAATGTTCTCAACTCACAACAACAGAAGACAGATATATGAGCTTATCCAGAAGGAGTCTTAGATATCTGTGTATCCAATGTGATGAACAATTTGAGAAGATCCTAGAAAATAAAAACGTACTAGAAGAAAACCAGAAACTAAAAAAGCAATTAACGCAACTATCTAAAATGATAAGTCAAAAAAGCGATGAAACTACGAATACCCAATTAATGAACATCGACAAAAAGTTACTCAAATAGAGAAAGTTATCACGTAAAAAATTTTACAGGTAAAAACTGAATTTGAAGACTTTAAAGAAAGTAACAAAGCAATGGTAAGATTATTTACTGAAGCTCCTCCTGGCCTCCCTTCCGGAGTAAGTTCAATAATTTCGACAAAGGGAAATCAGTCGAAACTATACGTGGATATAGTCAATAAATCGACCACGGAAAACTATAAAAAACAGTCAAATATGAGATAATGTCTTGAACAGAAATACAAAGGAAATGCAAAATATGTCTTCAATCAAAGAATCAACGAAAAAATGGAAAATCAAGTATAACCACATGAATTCTAGAAAATCCAATAGTGATGAAGGATATAAAGAAGTTAAAAGAAAGTGGAAACCTCAACTGGGAACCGATGAAGAAACCAAGAATGAATTCGCAGGGCAATCAACGCCGGACATAAAAAACAGAAAGATATGGCTCTTTCTCTCAAGAGTAAAAGACCACGTAAGTACAGAAAACATCATATCATATATACACAAAAAAACTAATTTAGAAGAACAAAAAGTATCAGTTAAAGAATTGAATACTTGGTATAAAATTGAAAACAATAAATGCTTTCTAATCGGCATCGATCCATCCCTAAAAAACTCCGTGTACAACGCATCTTTCTGGCCAAAAGGCGTAGCGTATCAGAGATTCAATTTCAATAGAGTACAACACTATTTAGACCACACAAAGAATATACGGAAAAATACAACCAATGAAAACAATTCGGAAATAAATGATATGTCAACACCATAGAACGTGGTGAAAGTTTTTTAACCCTAGTATAACAAATGCCACGATAAAGCACTTTAACATACAAGGATTATTAGATTATAAACGAGATAATCTATCTGTACGCTTGCTCCAGCATAACGTCCACATATTGTGCCTAAGCGAACACTGGCTAAGTGAGAAAGAAATAGAAATGACGCCGATAGACAACTACAAGTTAGTGTCCTACTTTAGTCACACCAAGCAAACAAGAGGCGGAGTGTCTATTTACGCAAATAATCATCTAAAAATTACACCAGTACCGTCGGAAATAGAAGCAGAGGAAAAACAATTCGAAGTGTGTGTCGCGAAAGTGATATCCCCAAATATGAGAGAGTTAATTTATATTATCACAGTATATAGAACACCTGATAGTGACATTTACAAATTCATAATGAAGCTTGAATTACTTCTTCATAGACTTTACAATTCAAGAAATTATTTATTATCTGTGGAGATATATATGTAGATCTCCTTCAAACTGCTTCCGAAAAAACGTTGTTACTAAACCTATTAGCTCAATATAATGTCATAAACCATATCCAAGAACCTACGAGAATAACAAGCACGGTGCTACTTGTCAAAACAAATAATTCAAGTTATAGTGTCAAACGACGCTAACACCATTAATATTCAAAGATTTCAACATCTAATATCTAATGAAGTCTGGAATGAAATGTATGCAGCTTCCACATTCGAGCAAAAATTTGCTGCATTCTATTGTACTTATTTGTTTCATTATAATTGTGCTTTTCCCATAATGAAATCGATTAATAAATCAAAAACTAAAAACTGGTTTACACGTGCTATCAAATCAATGTACGAACAACTTTGTGAAATGAATAATATAAGGAAACGGCTAAATAATCCGGCCTACACAGAAAGATACATGCAATTCAAAAAGATGTATAATAACTATATGGAGCAGCACAAGAAACAACACAATGATAAACGTCTGGTCAACTCAGATAATATAATGAGAGACACTTGGAAAATTATTAACGATTCAAAAGCAACTAAGAAAATCACTTATCCATAGATATATGCGATAACCAGGGCACTTCTCAAATCAAATTCTATCGAGAAATGTAATTTTGTCAATGAACGCTTTACAAATCAATAATAGTATAAATCAATTCAATTAAAACCAAACTATAATACTAATATTGAAAAGTCACACAATAACTTTTTTCTCACACCAACAACACCTCAGGAAATAAGGGAAATAATTGACAAAACTACCCGCAAACCAGCAGCCGGCATGGACGAAATCGATGGAAAAGTGATTAAATCTCTAAAAGACTACATAAGTGAGCCATTAGCATATTCAGTGAATGAATCATTTTCAGCTGGTGTATTTCCTTATTTAAAACAATCCAAATGTATACCCATCTACAAAAACAAGGGAACCAAAACAGAGTTATAGAGTTGTATGTGTGCCGAGCCAAATCGCTAAAATTTTTGAAACCTCATACTCCATAAGACTGACCAGCTACTTAGAAGGCTTTATCTAATTTCCAATGTTCAAAATGGTTTTCGTAAATCTAAATCTACAAATAGCGCTATCTTGGAGTGTGTCGACTTTATCTATAATGCACTCAACAATAAGACTCACATCTTGGGTCTTTTTTACGATCTAAGCCGTGCATTCGATACTATAGATCACAATTTGTTACTCATGAAATTAGATGGCATTGGAGTACGGGGATACCATATAATTGGGCTGTCTCATATCTAGAAAATCGCACTCAAACCATTGTAATAGATGGTACTAAATCTAAAACAAAAAATATAAAGCTAGGAGTACCTCAAGGCTCAATTTTAGGGCCTTTGTTTTTTATAATCTTCATTAACGATATACCCAGGACATGTAAAACATCAAATCAGCTCCTTCTCTATGCTGACGACACAAATATGTTAATGTCTCATGACAGTATCAAGCAAATTATAGCTAATAGTAACAATGCCTCACAGGAAATGAGTCGCTATTGTACCAACAATGGTCTAAGCTTAAACATAAACAAGACATACCATATGCGTTTTTTACCAAAAAATGTCACAACTGATTACGATCCACACCTGAAAGTCTCAGGCAAATCCATACCTAGTACGACAAGAAGTATTAAATTCTTAGGTGTAGTCCTAGACCAGAAGCTCACTTGGGAAATGCATATAAATATGGTATTTAAGCACTATTAACTACATAGTGGGAAGTCTCAGAGACACGGTTAGTACCAATGTCCTGAAGACTATATTATAGATTAGTACAATCTCGGCTATAATATGGACTCATTTTCTGGGGCAGTTCTTCATATTTTGATAAAGCATTTCAGTCTCAGAAAAAGATCATACGGACCATGTGTAAAACTTGTCCTTTAACCAGTTGCAAACCACTTTTTAAAAATTTGCAAATACTTACGTTACCAAGTCTATACATTTACCAACTAATAATGTTTATTAAAGAAAACGAATGTAAGTTCCTTAGGAATAGTGCTGTTTATACATATCATACAAGAAATAAACAACAACAAACTTTATCAACCTTACTCCAGACTTGCTCTGGGAGAAAGCTCAAGTCACCAAACCACATTGGGATCAAGTTTTTAATAAAATAAAAGAATTTGTTGACACTAGTATTAGTAGCAAAATTGCATTTAAATGAAACGTATTTCAATTCTTATGTGATAAAACGTTTTATGATTGTTGCGGACCTCTATCATATGCGACCCACCATACGCCTTAGCGTTTTGTGCGCCGCATAATAACAACCGCTACGTCCGTAGCAGAGTTTCACTACTGTCCACGGGAGCGGGAGATACTTCCCATTGGTGAAAAGGAAAGATGGTGATATATAGTTGATAATCCTACAACCTCGGTTTATCCAAGGCGGATTTTGGGATTATCAACACAGGAAAATTTTCTCAATCTGTATTTTATTGTTGTGAGTAAATTTTAACTGCGGAAGCAGGATATTTAAGTATACAAGGTAAGCTAACCTCTTCACGCCATCTTACCCGTTCTCTACCCACGTGTTTCGCAAATTTGCAGGCTTTCCTTTGGAAGTATCGTGTCGACTTGAAAGGCGGACTCGACTCCATTCACCCAACTGTGGCTTTCTAGGAACATTGGTGGATTGTTCCCTCATCAGTGAGGTAAATTATGTTTCTTTTGTAGGTTATGTCAGATTTGAATTGCTCACATTAGGCACGCTTCACGTGCATTTCCGACTTTGCAAATTAAATCGTGATATCTTTAGGATTCCACGGACGGGGCACACATCAGTGAAGTTCCACGGACGGGGCATCCACACAGTAGAAAGTTCCAGGGCTGGAGAAGCTATAATCAACCCCATCCTTGGGTCAATTTCTTTTGTCCCGAAGACACCTCCGTAAGGCTACAGGTTTTTCCACGGCGAAGTCGGTATCATACCACCCTAGATAAGTGTGTTGTTGTTTTTATTTACCGGAGACCACTTTCAGTGGTTCTGTGCGGTTATATTCGATTCATACTTTTGTATTTTAACTTGTACAAATTTTAAAGATTTTATGCATTTATATTTATTTAAGGAGGTTCTCTAAATCAGACCTATTATGGCAGAATTTATTGCCATTTATCTTCACGTTGTAAACTGATGTGTAGCTACACGAGGCATTTTATTAATGTTGTAACTTATTAATCGAGAAATTTGCCACACCTTTTGAACATCGCCAGGTTACGTGCTAGAGAACCAATATCTGTAAATTGTGTAATATAGTGCATTTCATTTTTAAAGAAAGTGTCATTATTTCATCTGCGACCAGTACATATGGAACCCTCAGTGATTTGTGTAAGTAAGTAAACTAATAATTTGTCATAGTTTATGTAAACTTGGGCTTAACGCCCTGAGATAATCTGAGCTAGAGAAATTTTATCGTGGGCACGTTCATCACTTATCCGGGTTAAGTTTGTGCCTGCGTTATCTGCTACGCTACAGTAGCCCAAGTGATTTCTTTATGTAATATCTTATAACCACTAATATCCAACGTATTCATTTGTTTATGTACGTGTAAATCGTAGCATGATGTAGAAGAATTCCTCAACTGCTAATTTTATTTTAACTTTATTTTAATCTATCTAGACTGTGCGTTCTGTATGAATGAAATGTGTGAAAGGCTGTGAGAAAATGTAATTACGTTTGTGTGATGACTAGTTTACCAAGGTTTATTTGCATTATGTATATCACATTCTGTATATAAATTTTCAAAATTAATAAAGTATTATTATTATTATTTATTGAGAAGTCTGCTTTGGTTACGTTTTAGTTCTGTCATTTACGTCATTTAACCGTTTTATTTTGTTCTTGTGTTCCTCGAGCTAATTTCGTTAACTTCTTTATTTATAGTGCCTAGACATAATAATTACTTCCACGTCAAGTGGAAGTATAGTAACGCAAAAAAAAAAATAATTTTTTTGTTGTTGAAATGAGCTTAAAATGTCATGAGACGTCGAGATTTTAAATTTGAGCGAGAAAAAATTTCCTGTCTGTCGGTCTGTCTGTAACTTTTATTTGTGCACACGTTTACTCTGGAACCGTTTATGATATTGACTTGAAATTTGGTACACTTATGTATTATAACGAGATCTGGAATTAGATTATATTTTGATCTAATTCCATTGAAGAGTTCGGGGGTAAATGGGGTAAATAAGGGTAAATAGGCAAAGCAAGCAGGTAAGAGTCCATAAAATTGCAATTTAGGGCATGTATGAAAAGTCAAGGTCTCAAAAATTTTTTTTGGCATCAGCCCCCCACACTATTATTAAAGGGAGTAAAAAAATTGTGCGTATACAAGAAAGAAACGTCTCAAAAATTTTTTTTGGCGTTAACTACCCCTCTCTACCACTCCCACCCTATTAAAAATTAAATTGGGATTTAGTGTGTATACAAGAACGAAGGGACCCTAAAATTTTTTTGACTAACCACCCCCTCTACCACTCCCATTGCCACCACCACCCTATTATTAAAAGTAGTAAAAAATTAAATTGGGTTGTGTGTATACGAGAAGCAAGGAGCTCTAAGGTTATTTTGGCATTAACCACCTCCTCTACCACCCCCATTGCCACCCCCACCCTATTATTAAATGGAGTAAAAAATTAACTTTAGTGTGTAATGAGAACCAAGGGCTTCTAATTTTTTTTCTACATTAGCCAATATTGGAATACTGGGATTTAGTGTATATAAGACTTGGATACAAAATCTGGATGTGGAAGTAGTGATTCCTTGGGCAGCGGTTTTTTTCAAATAGGGAAATGAGGGATAAGATTTGTGTTTACGCAAAAAATAATTTTAGCGCACGTGCTCTGCAGCGAGGAGATACTCATTGCAATATCCAAATAGAATACAGCCAGATCATAAGATTTTCAAAAATCTGTTTCGGCGTTTGGGAGAAAAAGGTTCGTTTCGCCATAAAAATGATGTAGGACGACAGAAAGGAATTGCTACAGATCAAGAACTAGAGATTTTAGTTCTTGTGGATGAAGATCCTCAAGTCAACTGTTTAGCAGCGGCAACAGGGGGAGTAAACAATCTGTCCTAAGAGTCTTACGTAAAGAATGCTTCTACCCATATCATCTCACTCCTATACAAAACTTATTTCGAAGGGATCTTCCACAAAGGCTTCAATTTTGTCAATTTGTTCTAAATAAACACAATAGGGATCGAAATTTTGTTAAGAACACTTTATTTACCGACTAAGCAACTTTTACTCACCGAGGCATTTCTATAACTGGAGAATACCCATTACTGGGAAGTACAAAATCCTCCTTGTCCTTCCTCCAAATTTAAATGGACAGTTTTATCTGTTTTTTTCTTCAAAATACTCTTGCTGATATATTACATGCTTTCATGCTAGACATACGGAACAGAATGTGGGTCATGCAAGATGGAGCTCCCCCTCATTTCTCCATTGAAGTCAGGAATTATCTTGGTGAGACTTTCCCACGCAGACGGATCGGTCGAGGAAGTGAGTTTCGCCTAACTTTATTGTCATTAAAAAGTTTTAGGTTATGTTTAAATGTAACTGTTACAGGATTAAATTAAACGAGTTAACTTCCGTATCCGTCGACCGACGTCTTCCATCTAGTACACTTTCATAACCGGAATGACAGATTTCAAAATTCAAACATCAATAGCAATGCCGTAATAAGATGACAAGATTGACAAGTTAGAGACAGGCATTTATTTGAAAGATGAAACGATAAACACCTCATTTCGCATGTAATTACCAATGTTAAATGATTATGTTTTTTTTATAAAAGAAATGAAATATCCAGATGGCATAGAAAGCGAAACAAGATGGTTCACATATAGCAAGATATTCTTGCTGTAAATGAACCATCTTGTTTCGCTTTCGCATGGGAGAGAGAGAATTAGCTGCAAAACCCGACCGGGTTTCTTGATACTTTTGACAAATATCTTTTGACCCATTTGTGTCCATCGAAAGTCACAACATTTATATCTCTTCTACCATGTGCAAAAATGTACTTACCATTGCCCATACACTGGTAAATGTTGTTCAAACTTGATAACATTAACGAACCACTTACGTTGGTTAGACATATGATAACTGGCTCCGAAATCCAAGTACCGTGCTCCAATTTCAGTATCAAGTTCTGTTACCAATGTTTCGCCCATAAGCGCATCACTTTGTACTTCGTTTCAAGATTTATTTGGCGTTTTTGTCTTCTTGCTTCTGCAATCTCCTTTTCAGTGACTAGTTTTATTATACGTATAGCATCTTCCTCGTTTTCTGTTATTGTTATGTCGATGATATCCGTTCTTTCCAAAATACTCCGAATGTTATTTTTACCTTAACAAAAGGATTGTAATTTGTAGGCAGTATCATCAAGATTTTTGTTTTAATTAACGAATTTGGAATCTGCTCTCCCAAGTTTTTAAATCGATGTACCAAATCTTCTAGTTTTGAAATATGCGTTGCTATGTTGTCTGCCGGATCCACACTGGCATCCGATTCAGTCCGATCCGAAAAGTCAAACTTGACAATTATAAATTATCTGACTAGAATTAAACTCAATATTATTAACAGAGTCGCTTTCCAATATTTCAATAATTTGTGGATCAACTACATTTGTAGGTAATCCCAAATAAGATTCTCCATTTAGGTTTCCGCCAGTAAAAAAGGATTCAACAATATAATCTAGGATACCACATTAAAGATACATTTCTTGAGGTAATTGAATATGAAATTATCGCATTACAGTTGGCTCACCCTCATTTCAATATTTGTAATTGTATCTATTGACTAATCAATAATTGAGAGTAAATGTACATTCATTGAAGAAACAAATGTTGTACCGAAGATTTGGAGTGGCAATTAAACTTTGACGCGTTACATCACAAAACTTGAGAAGACGGTCAGGATCATCCTCATGCATTTCTTGAATTAATTTTAGTTTGTATGGATGCAATTTATGTTTTTGTATAATTCTAAGAAGATTGCTGCGTGAAACACCGGTCGCTCTAGAAAATTGTAATAGAGACTTCTAATCCTCTAAAATAACTGCTTCTAAAACTGCAGCTTCCATAGGTTCGAAATTAACGCATTGAATTATGCTTTCTGTTAAAGTATAAACGAACTTAATTGAAACCGTATAAAAACTAAAAGCCGCCAAAAACAGTCGGCATCTCTTTATTGTACATGGGCGGAGGTAAATAGAAATGCTTGTCATAAGAAAATGATAAGATTTTCTCTCCAGAAAGCCATGATAAATTAGTAAATAATTAAAATATTTTACCTTTTATATAATAGTAAATATTTATAAATATGAACAATAACTAACTAAACTCCTACGCTTGATATTATAACAGGTATTTACGCACTGCACTGGCACAGACAGCACATCTCATCGACTTCCGTTGAAACGATTTACGAGTTTTTTTATGCTAGTAGGCCTGTCCGTTTTATTATCTTTAAACCAGTGCAGTCGTAGATGGTTCATTCAGGCTGATTACATTGCCAGTCTCGGACTCGCCTGCACAGTTTCAACTACCATTCGAATCTCGATACCATTGCTAAATATATAGGACAAAATATCAAGTTCAGTGCGCACGGTCCTGTGCTTTAACACTGACCAGTTTCAATTATCCTCGTTTAAAGTTCTATACTAACTCATTCCGTTTCCATAAATGTATGCATCAATTCTATTGCGTACTTTTGCTTTTGCTTTTTTTGGGGATGAATAGTATTAAATATTTTAGCTGAAGTACTTGGCAAATAACTATTTTTCGTACATTTATTCTACAGATTTATATTATATATATTTTTATACCTACTCCATTTTTCTCCATAGGTACACTATTTGTTTAATATTATTTATTTAAATTTTTAATCTAAATTTTATCTACGTCTATGATTATATATAATTTTTATATTTTTGTAAAGTCCTTCTGTAACTGGACTTTTTCTGTTGATTGTGATACGAAGTTACGATACGTAGATCGTATAAAGTTTTATCTATATTCATGACATAATAGAATAATAATAATAATAATAATAATTTATTTACCAAAACAACTTTACAAAAGACAAAAACAATGTACGCATTGGTAACATGCCAATTTCACGTGGTAGTGGTAAATAATGAGAACCCCACGAAGATAAATCTTGTAGGTGGGTTACACAAAAAATACCAAGAGAATAATACAGTGATATTAACTACTTAAAAATGAAGAAATGGTGGTACCCAAAAACCAAACAAAATCAAGTATATAATTTGAATACAATAGAGATAATTATAATACGTACTAAAGACCACAGGATATAAATGTAAAAAAGCAAAATATACAAATAGAATAAGTAATACATAACATAAAAATAGAATAAAAATAGAAAACAGAAACATAGAAACAACCAAAGCTTCCGTTTTTAACCGTGTACTTAATAGCAATACTTAATAGTTTAATAATTTAAATTTTAAAATCAATATTTGCGCCATTTATTTCATCCAATGAGCCCTTTTTTTCTCTTTTTATCGTTCATTGTGGGGGATCTAAATATTTTTTAAGTCTACTAACTTGTGGATAGCCTCTCTTGGCATTCCATTTATCCAGGCATTTAATTTGTGTTTAAACGATTTCATATTTTTTACATCCCTAATTAAATGTGGCAACTTAGAGTAGATTCTAGGTGCAATAAAAGTGTACGCTCGTTGACCAATTGTTTTTCTCGCCTTTATCACTTGTGTTCCGGTTTCTTCTTTGTACCTAGTATTGTAGTCATGTTCAATATGTGTAAGAGACCCTTTGTTCTTGTGTTGTATGCATAATATTTTTTTACAATATAATTTTCTGATATCTAAAAACTTGCTTTCAGAGTATAACGCTTCAGTTGGATACAAGCGGCTTCTGCCAAATATTATCTTAATAAAAGTTTTTTGCATAACCTCGAGGTTTTTCAATTGGTGTTTATATATTCCTCCCCAACCTGCTATTCCATATTGTAAAAGTGATTCAACGAGTGCGTGGTATATTATTTTGAGTTGTTTTATTTCCAATATATTTTTTAGCTGTTTAAATTTATATAATATAGATCTAAGTTTTTTTATAACCATATTTACATGCTCATTCCATCTTAAATGTCTATCAATTTGGACTCCAAGGTAAGTTGTATAATTTGCTTCTTCTATTTCATCTGTTTGTCCATTTTGTAGCTCAGATATTTTTAAAGTTTTGTAATTTGGTGCTGAGTAATTGTTACAACTGAAGGGTATGTATTTTGTCTTACTGAAATTAATGGTCAAACACATCTCATCGAACCACATTTTAATTTTTTTCAAATCTTGTTCGGCTATGCTCTTTAGTTCGTCCCAGGATTTAGCCTCGTAAATTATGACGGTGTCATCTGCAAAGGACGATATAATTCCCGTTGTTTGTAAGGTAAGTAACCCATTTATGTACATTGTGAATAATGTCGGGCCAAGTACAGTGCCTTGGGGAACTCCAAAACTCATTATCTTAGGTTCACTTAATACCCCATTTACCTTTACAAACTGAGATCTATTTAGCAAATAGCTTTTCATTAGTTTTAGAGCCACCCCTCTAAATCCCATATCCTCGACCACATCGATAAGCTTTTTGTGATTAACTGTGTCGAAGGCCTTGGCTAAGTCGAGAAATACACAAAGTATAGTGTTACTGTTATCAAGGCCATCGTACACTTTATTTGTAAGATGTACAATCGCATCTTCAGTAGATACTCCTCGTTTAAAACCAAATTGCGCGGATGATATTAGATTATATTTTTCTATGTAATTTTTAATGCGTTTATTTATTATTTTTTCTGTAATTTTTGCCAATGTTGAAATTAGGGATATCGGCCGGTAGTTTTTGACCTCTGTGGGGTCTTCCTTTTTAAATAATGGTTTTATGACTCCTACCTTAAAAGCAGACGGGAACTCCCCGTCCTCTAAAATTTTATTTATTATATAAACCAATGGATCTTTTATGTATTCGACAGTCAGTTTCAGTATTTCCGCAGTTATATTATCCAAGCCGGGTGCCTTATGCAATTTCAACTCTGTTATAATTCCTACGACTTCGGTTGCATCTGTTGGGTAGAAGAATATTGATTGTGTCACTTTATTTCTACAGACAACCGAACTTGTAGGTTTTACAATTTTTTCAGCCATGATTTTGCCAATTTGTGTATAATGTTGTACAAAAGTGTTTGCCATAAGCTTATTATCAGTTATTATGTCACCCTGAAATTTAATTTTGGAAATATTTGAATTGGGTAGCTTTTTATTTGTAAATTTTTTGATCGTGTTCCATAGCGTCTTATTGCTATTTTTGTTCTGTTCTACTTCACTTCTATAATAGTCAATTTTGATTTTCTTAATTAGTTCACTTATTTTATTTTTATACTGTTTATACTGTTCCTCTATTTCTTTATTCTTTGGATTTGATATCATTTTTTTATAAAGATGTTGTTTTTTGTTAACTGACTTTATTAAACCTTGAGTGATCCACGGATTACGCTTTCTTTGGTTATTTTTTATTTTAAATTCTTTTTTTGCACTGTCCGTGGCGGTTTTTAATATATTTATAAGATTTTGTGCAGCCGTATCTATATCTCTTGCATTGTACACTTCATCCCAGCTTATTGTTTGCAAATTCTTTATTAGTTCTTTTTCGTCGATTTTATTAATTATATTTTTTTTAGATTCAACTTGCGGTGTGGCCAAACTTACCTGCGCAATAATGGGAAAATGGTCAGTTATATCCTCCTTTAGCACAAATGACTCACAATTTATTTCCTGGGGTGATCTAAAAAATATATGATCAACACATGTTTTCGAGTCATTTTGTACTCTGGTATATGAATTTATTAGAGATGTAAAACCTATTTCTCCCATCTGATTAAGATATTCATGACAAAAATCTTTATCTGATTTAATGTCTATATTTATGTCTCCCACAAAGAAATAAAAAATATTATCTGATGTAATATAATTTTCTAAATATGTTTTCAGATTTTCATTAAATTCATATGGACAGAGAGACGGTGGTCTGTAAAGAGCATGTACAATAACAGTTTCCCCCAAGACATCTATCTTTACTTGAATTACTTTTATTCCCATACCTAAATTTTTGATGTCAAACGTATAGTTATTATAAATGCTCTTTACGTATACCACCACACCATCATTTTGATTTACGTCCCCTTTATTGTAGATCACCTGAAACCCCTCTATATTAAAAAACTGTACATCTGGAATTTTCCAACACTCTGTAAAAACTATTATATCAAATTTATATTGCAATGTACTTAGTAATATTGACATTTCGCTAAAATTCTTCGCAATGCTTCTGATATTACAGTGAAAAACAGAAAAACTCTGGTTGTTTTTATTCCGCGTAAATTCTTCAACATCATTTATTTCTATAGAAATAATTTCTGGATTTTTAAAATCGCGGATATACGGATCCATATTTTATTGATTATTTTCTACTTTATTCTACAGACTTACAAAAATACACTAAATTTTAACATACATATATAATCTATAAGGCAATTGAGAACAATTTTTATTTCGTTTTTTTTATTTGTCTAAGTCGACTTTGTTCGGGTTTTTTCGATGTTCCACTGCCTGTAGACTCTCCACTTTGCACCCTGGCTTCCTCTTGTTCTTCCAAACTATTTATATTTTCGTTTCCAGACTTATTTTCTTCTTCTCTATCGTTCTTTAGGTCTTCGTAGTCATATATCTTACCATTTATCAGTAATTTACCTCTTTGTATTTTAGCATTTTGATTTTTGCTCCTTGCATTCTTAAGTTTTTTTCTTAACACTTTTTGTTTATCTCTTTCTTCCTTTGGTAAATCGTTTGTAATAATTAACCCTGATTCTTTCAGTTTTTCCAGATTGTTTTCTTTTAGTTTTCCAATAGCTTTGAAGATTTCAGATTTTTTCAGAAAAGTGGTAAGCTCTACGATGACTGGAGTTATTTGATGTTCACTTTTTGGTTTGTAAATATTATTTATTTCACTTTGCTTTATCTCTATTTTCAAAACTTCTTTTATTTTCTTCTGTGTGCTGGCTAGCAGGTTGTTCTCATCTATTTCATTTAATCCGAAAATGGCAATATTGTTTTTCCGTATATTCCTCTCTAGAATTTCTACCCTTTTTTTCAGTTTATTATTTTCGATTTGAAGTTTACATATGTTACTATTTGTTTCCGCTATTTGGTTGGTTAATTCAGTTTTGTTCTCATCTATTTTCTTTGCTAAGTCTTCAAACTTTCCGTCTATCTTACTGCATATTAATTCATAAAGTTGTTTATTTGATATATTTTCGGTGACCATAATTTTAAATAGTAAATAGTTTTTGATGTGTTATTTATGCGCTTATATATACCTATATATACACACATATATATATGCTTATTGCTTCGTTTAAGCCACACAGACGCTTCCTTAGTCTAGGTGTTAATAACTTATTAATATCTCATTCAACAGCTGGTGTGACAGGTTTCTATCCACTTGTTTAAGAGAAAAAACCTAATTTCATCGGTCACTCTTATCAGCTTAGCTATGCTCTAGTTTGTTTACGTTCGTGTAAAGGACAAATAACACATGTAACTTTGATTGCAATATGTGTAATGTACTCACTGCGATTAGTATTGCACTTTTGCACAAACTTAAAATTTTTTGAGCTCTATAACTAATAAATTTTGCACTTTAAGTAAGAGAGGAGATTTTAACTCATTACACACGCCAGCGGTATATACTGTACTGAATGAAGGCAAGAAATTCATTAGGACAATAAATGTCAAGTGTCAAAGAAAAATGACAAAACGTAACTTTTGGTCATATGAACAGAAAATGTACCTGCTGTTATAAGGATGCAAGTTTTATAAATAGCTTTGAATTAATCTTTCTATTATGTTTCGTGTACTTCTGGCCTATAAATGTTGCAATTAATGTTTATAATAATAAAATTAAAGATAAATTAATTTGTTCATTTTACTTTATTACTTTTATCACACTAGTGCGGTAAACTACGCTATTATGATACTAAAGCCAATTTAAGTTTGACAAAGTTTAACATTACATGCTGAAATTAGATAATAGTATATTGTGTAAATTGTGCACTAAGTGTGGTAGTCGTCTATTGCCCACGAAAGCGGAGTTGAGCACTCACTTCGTTCGTGCACTGTATCCAAAATGTTTTATTGTCAATTCGCGGGCCACAAATGTGATTACCGCACGCAAATAAATATTTGAAATACTCATAAGTCATGTAGTAACAGTAGAATAGGCAAACAGTGGTGGTCCTAAGGGGGGCATAGCCCCCCCCATGGATACATGAACCTTGTAAATCTACCGATTACCAATTATTAAGATCTCTCTACCCTACAGTTACTTTCAATAGATTACAATAAAATATTCCCAACAGCGCTGTATTAGTCCTGTCGGAAACAGGACAATAAAAAAGAAACACACTATTTTGCCGGCATTTTGGTATTTGGCATATACTTCTTCAGGGCTTAATAGTTATAATTAGGGTGACCATATTATTATGTACTTATTTTAGTTAGACAGTACTTTCTTTTCGGATAGTGTCCTACTGTCCTTAAAGGGTTCATTAAGTACACCTAAATGTACTTCTTTTTCGTGGGATACAAAAAATTTGATATTTAAATTTTTATTTACTTTTTGTAACTTAAATGAACTGAATGTTTTTGAACGTGTGAATTTGGGAAGATAAGTTTCATGAAATCAAGTTTTTTTTGTTCATGTGAGGCTTTTAAGGACTACATAGGTCTGGTATTGAATGAAGAACTATTCGGGGAAATTGGTTTAATGCAAGCCAACGTTGCAGAAGATAAAATTGTCGCCTGGAATTCCGAAAATATTTGCACTATCACATTGATGATCGCTGGCCTGACTCAAGAGTCTGGATAAAGTCAAAATGAATTTAAACATTTGGAGATTTTATGGGAGTTTATTTTTTGTTTTCATGAGACAAGTGCGTGGATTAAGCGACTGTTCTCCAATATTAATAACTATTGGAGTTCAGAAAAATCGTAAATGGAAATACTCACACTAAAGGCTGTGATGCAAATTCGCACGAATATCAATGAGAGTTGCAGCGAAATGTTCCAGTTTCCAAAAGCTAGACTGCAAATTTTGAAAGCAATCCTAAGTTCCCAAAAGTGCGACTGGTACCAACGTGATGATTCAAGTGCTGTTGCTGCAGGTACGTCGAGGGCAAATTAAGAGCATCTTTGTTATTTTGTTATATTTTGTATTAAAATATAGAATACTTGGTATTTTTACCCGATACAAATATATTTGGTATTTTATATTTTTAAGCCTTGCGTCCACGAGACCTACATTTCGAAGACAATATCATTTTAAATAAAATTTTTAACTCTTAATTTAAGGTCATTTGACCTTGAAAAATCTAAAATTTTCGCCTACGGCGCATTTTTAGACCTTCTAACCTCAACTTTGCTAAAAAACTACTTTCATCACTGTACTTCTTTTTCTGGAAAAAATATGGTCATCCTAGTTATAATGCAACATCTGTCGGCAGAAGAATTTCATCAACACAAATATTCAACATTAATAATGATAAAATTGTTGTGCTTATATTATATATATATATATATAAATGTTGCATTATAACTGAAGGGTGTCGGGAGAAAATAAGGAGTGTCCACCTTCAGTGCAATATATGTTTGCCATGCCATCTACATACTAATAAAAATGCCATACTGCATCATAGTCCAAATGAATCGGTAGAAAACGGGAACAGTCACAAGATATTGCAATATTTTAAACGCTGTGTAGGGAGGAAACAAGGAATGTCCGATCTAAAGTGTAAAGAACAGGGAATGTCCAGTAATGACAAGTTCTCTTTTGGTTTGTATTGGTACTTCTAAAGTGTTGTAAAATGATTGGCGATTCTAAGAATAAAAAGTTAGATAGAATGCACGAAGTTATGAAAAAACTTCGATTGCAATTGCATAAGTTTAGTGTGTTTCATGAGTGTAAAAGACTTAAATATATAGAAAAAGTATTACAAGGTACAAGGGGAAAAAATCTTAAATTATTTTAACTCTTTGGAATCAAACAACGAACAGAATTCCTATTTGTGCTCATTAATATCACTAATGTTTAGCGAAATATTACGACTGCTGCTACATGTACAGAGTGAGAAAAAAAAGGAAATAATTTTGAAGAAGTTCAGGAGTTTTTCTTAGCTGTACATGGTATCTCCAAAAGTAAATTAAGTAGGTACAGCGTTCTTAAAAAATATATGGTGTAGCACCGAAAGATAAACGAGGCGGAAAAAATATAAGAAGTTTAGTACTGATACTCTACAATGTATTAGATCGCATATTGCGTCTTTTCAAGTAAGACAAAGTCACTACGGTTTAAAAGGAGAGATCGTATTTACCCTAACATCTTAACATAAAGAAAATATACAGGATGTTTAAAGATATTAATCCTATTCAAAAAGTATCCTATCGATCATATAGGGGAGTGTTCAAAAAAGATTTGAATATTGGATTTGGATATCCTAGAACCAATACTTGCAGCCAGTGTGATCAGTTAACAGTACTAATGAAAGCTGCTGAAAAAGGTGGTGAAAACAATATTGCAGAATTAGCAAGGCTGAAAGTTGAAAAAGAGCTTCATTTACGAAAAGCTGAAGCTTTTTACAATCATAAATGAATTGCACGCAAGACAGCCCAAAAGGAAAAACAATTTTAATGTATAACAATAGACTATCAAAAAAATATCTCCCTCCCGAATATACCAACCAACGACATATACTACAAGCGCCAGCTATTAATGTACACCTAAAAGTGAATGGATATTAAAATATTCACGTACTCTCAAATACTTAGTCGCACTTTTATTCATATCCTCAATATGTCACTAAATAGGGTGCTGATGATGTATGCTCTTTTCTCTTTGACTTTTCCATGAATTACTTACCTCAAGAAGTGAATGATTTGCACATCTTCTGCGATGCGGCAGGCGGGCAGAATAAAAACTATGCATTGATGCGTCTGATTCACTATATGGTGAACGTTGTTAAAAGATTTAGCTCCGTTCAAGTTATCTACCCAATTCGTGATGGCATGATTAATTAACACCAAAACAAGAATGGAAGCTCCTAGTGACTGGGAACAAATCATTACAGTTTCTAGAGTAAAGCCATTGCCCTTTCAGGTAATTTCAGTAGATCAAGCCTATATTAAGCAATGGACTGACTTTTTTCTACAAGGTATGCAAAAAAGAGTCCCTTTTCAACCCAAAAATGAGAGAGATCAAGATAATGAATAGCCACCCGCGCCTAATATTACACAGAGATTCCTACAACGGATTCGTGTTCGAATCTCCTCTACTCTGTTGAGCAGTATATAAGTTTACTTTCGAATAAGAGCGGTTCTTTTAAATTTGAACTGCCTCCAGAGTCCTATTTTGACCTAATTTCTATAGATGAGGACAAATACAAGGACCTCATCTTTTCATCAAAATTCTGTGAATTAGAGGAAAATAAGAGCAATTGTATGCCAACATTCCACACATGAAAAAACCTTCGAAAGATAATAAGCAAAAACGGAAAGATCCAGATGTTAAAGACACAAGACCGTCTAAAAAACTGAACCATACTGTTTCCAACAAAAAAGCCGGCAATGAGAAAACCATTTCCTGAAAACCCACCTCCAAGAAAAGGGTCAGTCGAAAAACTCCATAAAGTTTATGTAAAATATAGAAAAAATATATATTGATGGTGGCAGCTAATGTAATGTTTTTTGCTTTTGTTTTAGATTTAAAATATGCTGTGCTGAACCATTGACAATATTAGACAACCCTTGCTTTCAACTGGAAAAGAGAAACGTTACATCACTCATCAGCATATTTGACAGAACTTATTTTTTTTTGTAATATTTTTTGCATCTTTTGCATTTTTTAATATATTTTAGGTTATTATTAATATTTTTGATTTCTTTAATTGCCAAAGGAAGGAAGTAGTTAACTTTAAAATTAACTTTACTCTAAAACATGCCGAATGGACATTCCCTATTTTCACCCTACACCTTTCAACTATTAAACCTTGAAGAAGTGTGTGCCAAATACACGAAACGCCGAGAAAATAGTTTTTTTTATTGTTCTGTCTCCGACTATTTAAGCGTTAATCTGCCAATCTATGATGCCCCCCCCCATGTCGAAATTCTGCGACCGCCTCTGTAGGCAAACATCCATTTACCGATCTAAAAAACAAGCGAAAAGATAGAACTTATCCCGCACGAGTAATAAAAATAAATAAACGTATCGGGGGCAAACTAGTATGAGTAATACTAATATTCATCGCTTTATTCGTTTTGACAATATTATTATGAAGTGCAAAAAACGAAAATGTCTAAAAAAATGAAATAATTATAATGTCATAATAGTAATGAAGTTCCATTTAATAGTAACGAAAAAGAGTATTGTCAACTATTAGTCATTTCCTAAAAAACAAATATAAAGTTATTTATGAATAAACTGTAAATTTGAAAAGGATTACAAAGAGAAACTGAATATTTATCAGAAAAATCACCTAAATATACAGGGAATTATTTAAACTAAAAAAGTTAGAGTTCCTTCCCTTTAAACCGGGAGCGATTTTTATGACATGAATAAGTAAAAAAACTGGAATTTATTTTAATAACAAATCTCAATTTCAACCCATTATTTTAAAATTGCAGAAAAATTTGAGTGTCCCTGTAGTTTATGTGTCACCCGGTAAACAAGAAGTAATAATGGTAATAATAATATCTAAATAATGATTATGTTTTTATAATGAATTGATAATACTTTTACAGACATTTAACAATAGGGCAACAAACCAATAACTATTGCATAAGATCATATTATTCTTTACCCATATATATTCTCTTACCCATTTCACAGTATAAATCATTCTGTAATTTGGAACTCTGGTAGTAAGCGATAAAGGCATCTTTCCTATGAAGAACAGAATTTACAGCATCATTTTTGAATTATGAGTAGAAAAGCATTTTGGGGTTTAAAACATTTAGGTATATCGATAATATATCTGCTACCGTGTGTTAGAATGGCCGATATTGTAGTAATTGTACAATTTTAAGTTATTATATTTTAAATGATAATATGTTATAATAATTTCAGAGCACAATTTTAATTAAGTGACTTTTTCATGACAGAAAGAAAGATAGGGTAGGTCGAAAACTACTACAAGTTTTAAGAAGGTTTAGTGTGTGAAAATGGTGTTCACTAAAATTGTTAATGGTGTTACGTGTTTACACCCTGCAGTAAACACTTCCAAACGTATGTTCAATAATTAAAGTGTAAACGAATGTAATTGAAACCGTATAAAAACTAAAAGCCGGCAAAAACAGTCGGCATCTCTTTATTGTACATGGGCGGAGGTAAATAGAAATGCTTGTCATAAGAAAATAATACAATTTTCGGGCGTTATTATATTATCCTCTGTTTCAAATGGTCTCCAGAAAGCCATGGTAAATTAGTAAATAATTAAAATATTTTACCTTTCATATAGTAGTAAATATTTATAAATATGAACAATAACTAACTAAACTCCTACGCTTGATATTATAACAGGTATTTACGCACTGCACTGGCACATTAACAGCACAGCAGAAGTCCACCTTTGACTGTTGAGAAGCGATTTACGAGTTTTTTTATGCTAGTAGGCCTGTCCGTTTTATTATCTTTAAACAAGTGCAGTCGTAGATGGTTCATTCAGGCTGATTACATTGCCAGTCTCGGACTCGCCTGCACAGTTTCAACTACCATTCGAATCTCGATACCATTGCTAAATATATAGGACAAAATATCAAGTTCATGGCGCACAGTCCTGTGCTTTAACACTGACTAGTTCCAATTATCCTCGTATAAAGTATACAACAAAACTCTCACTAATCACTGAATTATAATAATTAGTCCTTACAATAGCACAGTAATTATAATTTCCATCTACGATAGCCTCATTACTATAATTCAGAACTTATTACTGTCCGTTATCTTATTCGACCACTTATCATCTAACACATGAATTAAACTGTACTGAACTCACTGTCCTCGTGCGTTGGATTCGCCTCTTATATGTTCGTGGCGAACGTACTCGAATTCTCTGTCTTATTCCAGACTATTTGGGCAACTTCTCGATTTTTCGGGCTAACCGTTTTTGAACAATATGGATGTTTCGGGTTATGTGGTAATGGCCGTTCGCCAGCTATCCCAGAGACGGTACCGTCTTACTGGTGGCCAAACTAGGCAAGTTTCCTTTCACCCTGCTGTCGATGATTAATTAAATTTCTCTCCGTTAGAGAGCGGCACATAACAATGCTTTAAGCTCCAGCGGTATACCTGATATTTAAATGCTGTATAATAAAAAGTTTTATGTGTGCATGATATTAGAAAGTGTTAGAGTATCTACATAAGTCGCATTTATTTAAATTTAAAAACATTATATACAAAGGTATTTTGTAAGGTGACAGGAATAAAATACAAGTGGACTAGAAAAATTATAAACGGTAGGGCATAAAAATAATAAAAATGAAGCTGAAGAGGAGATGACAGGAGCGATCTAATTAAAACGAGAAATAACTAAATAGAACGATTAAATACGTTATTAATGGTAAAGTTGAAATAGAATGACGGCACTCAAATAGAAATTTTTATTTAAACAAGATATTTTTATCAATACCGAAGTACGGAATCTCTATGTAGTATTAAAAAGTTATCACAAAACTGACAAGTTGAGAATATAATTGATAACAGAGAAAAATCACCCTTAAAACTAAACCTCTTCAGAGTGGCACACAAACATAAGCATTAACAATTAACTTCCAAAGAAACTTGAACTAAACTTTCCATTATAATAAAAAATGCATTCCGTTACTCATATATATAAATAAATAAATAAATAAACATCACAGAAATTAGACAACCCCCAATTCCAGAACCAGGGCTTGTGCGGAAGGGGGTTACACATTGAAAAAACGCGGACATACAAGATGTCCGTGTGATTAATCGCGATTACCACCTCGCGCCTTAACCCACTCGGCTATCGACCAGACGACCAGATCGACCAGATGAAAACATTTTTTTTTATACATTTATTTCCGCTACTGAGGCCTAACACCGACGCCTGTAGACGAGCTACCCCAACCAGGAATTTTGCCGAACCTCTTCCCTTAAGAAGAGTAGGGATTTTTTACTTGCCTACCATTTAATAAACAAAGGACCGACGGCTTTACATCTCCTCCGAAAGATGGTATATCCCCTATACAACCCTCGCCTAAGGTTGCATAGCTTCCACGCATACACTGATATACAAGCCGCTGGAAGATGTGTGAGGCGAGGATGCGGTCTTCGATGGAATGGTCACCCATCCAACTAAGTATGTACATAGTAAAGACGCACCCACGCTCGCCCCTAGATAAAGATATGATGTGGCATATTAGAAATATATTAGATCTAAACTCCTATGAGGAATATTCAGTAAGGAAATTTCGTGTGACAATACTGGCAAAGAATTTTACGTTTCAAAATTTTGTCATTATTAAGGTTAAAATAACAAACTAAATTAAATGTATGCTGAATACATACAAATATACACAAATATATTTATATATTCATTTATATTGTATGGTAACTCTCTTCTGCTCCGGCAGATATCTGCCTTCATTTCCTAGGGATAAGTAAATATTTGTTGTTGTTACTTATCGGAGAGATTGAGTGGTACGAGCTTCTTGTCTTTGTTGATACACTGAATTATGGTTCGACTTATCATGGAAATATTTCCGAAAGTTTATAGATTGCTATCAATTCAATTCAATTCAATATAACTTTATTTTCAATTTTAATTACAGTTGCCTCCCCAGAACCTACTCCGGGTCCGGTCGTGCAACCACCGCGCGATTCGCGGTGGCTGATTGCAGGGCCGGGCGGATTGGGTCTGGCTTGGCTAAAAAACAGTTAAAACTTAAAACCTATATTCCTTCTGCTAACAAACAGATTAAAAAAGATATTAAAATTACATATATCTAAAAAAACAGATTTTATAAAACTTAAGAACTACACATTTTTCTAAAACTTTCACTTTTCACCAAGTAATTTTGACACTGACGCTGACACCTCAACATAAACGAGGAGCTTTCCGCGGGGTGTGAAATCGCCGGGCTGCGCATAGGCTGGTCTAAACTGTGGTTTTTAAATTTTTGATTTTTCAAGAATTTTGTTTTTTTGTTGAAAATTTTTGAATGGAAATGAATTTAGACAAACATGTACAAACAGAGTACAAGAAATAAACTGGATAAAAGGAAACAAACAGAAAAGAAGAGAGGGGACAGGAAAGATTTAAAGATTCAAAAGGTATGAAATATCAGTAATGGTGGATAGGATAAGCGCAAGTTATGGTTGGTGAAGTTTGGCTACAGAGGTTGCCGGAAGATCGGTAACATCTGGTATGGTAGGGTGTGTTTTATCCGAAATGGGGCATTATGCTGTCTAATCTGTGTTATGTTTCTTGTTAGCGGACTGTCGCCTAGAATAGAGTTTTTGTGAAATGTTCTGGACGTAGTCCGCTATTGGGGTTATATCGTGGCAAAGTGCGTATAACCTTCCAGAATTAGAGATGAGGCGCTTAAATTTGTGCTCAAACACTTTTAGTTTTCTCATTGTCGTGGCCGGTATGCTGCACCACACCGGCGCCGCGTATGTGATAGAGGGCCTGACCACCATTGTGTACAATGATTTTTTATTTTGTCGGTTAAGTCTGGTACCCCTGACCATGAGTGGATACAGACTTCTGGACATAGATTGCTATCGATGAACTTCGATTATAATAAGAATTCATCAGAACAGATTTGCGAAAGATGTGAAATCTGTTGATAGAGCTTTGTGGATGCTGGATTCTGAGCTTTTGTTCTTACGTCAGGACTGGCACAATATAAGTATTAATGGCCTTTGCCATGCTGTTGGTTCGTAACTTTGTATTCGTTACAAATTTTAGAAGTTGTTTCAGTTTCTCCGTTAACAACTGCTTCGCTTTTTTCTGATCTATACCTCTGGTTTGTTGGTAAGCAAGGTATTTGTGCAACTCCTTTTTCATTCCTATGATCTATTTTTCCTCTTCATATCTATCGGTCTCCTCATACTTCTTCCATTTTTAACACCACAGAAATTAGACAACCCCCAATTCCAGAAGCCAGAGGCTTGTGCGGAAGGGGGTTACATATTGAAAAAATGCGGACATACAACCATTTCCACCGACAGTGCCAGTGCCGGAACCGGGATTCGAACCCAGTGGTGCGATACCCGTGTGATTAATCACGATTGCGCCTTAACCAACTCGGCTAATTATTAAAGCAAGTGAACCATTCGGCAGGTGTTATCAAACAAGCCGACGTACATTAAAAACCTATAAAGATAAAGCCTCATTTATACTTCCCGATGGTAGGCGTCGGGCAACAGGTAGTGGATGATGGGCAGTAGGCGTCAGTTGATAAAGTGTTTATACTTTACTGGGTGTAAATACGCATGCAGGAAGGCAAGAGGACCATTTCAATCGTTCAGAACGCGTCGTATGTTATTAATGTTAGAGAGTGATGAGGATCCAGGAAGGAGAAGGAGAAGGTACAGTGTTCACCCGGTATACGAAATACGTGGCAGATATGGAGAATTTTCGGGTTCGGTTCCGCATCATTATAAATTGCAGGTCTTGTCTGCACTTCACTTTTAGAACCTCACGATATTCTCTATAAATCGCGTATTTTGAAATTGCATATAAATTTACACGTATTCAGTGAGAAGTATCGCTTAAAACTGCGGGTATTGTCACTCGCTGCCTACCACTTAGAAGTATAAATGAGGCCTAAGTGATTCAATTTACAGGCGAGGTAGTACAGAGAGTAACGGTATTTTAATGAGGTCGTAGTTTTTGTTGTGGTTTTTGACTGCCCCGTAAATATGCATCCGACTATAATAGACATTTTAAGCTATTTTATATCGGAGAACAATGCTCCGCACTCAATTGCAGAGGTATGTAGTGCGGGATGTCTGAAAATTATTGTGAAACTTTATGGACGGACACATCTTTCATCGTCGAAAATCAAATATTACAGAGAAAATTTAATATTAGTTGCAGAGGTTAGTTGCATTTTACATAATGTGAATCTAATTTAAAAAATGTGATATTCAACGATTCAAATAACGAGAATGAGACAGGCTTTCATTTAATAGTTAGAACATAAAAGCCGAGGCCGAGCAAACTTCGGATGCCGAGATGGATCGTTTGGCCGAGGTGCATACAACATTTTTTAGGCAAATCTCCCAAAAAGTAAAAAAAATTAAAATTGTTTCGTGCAAATTGCTGGAGACAGTTTTGCAAGAAGCCAGCTAGGCTGACAGTTTTAATTCCTTGAAATGAAAACGTCACTAGATAGTTTATTGACAAGCCGTGACATATATCAAATATTAATGATGATCAATTAGTGAAGTAAATGCGGCCAAAAAAATAAGATTAACAAATTAGTACAAAGAGATGACACTTTAGTAATGCTGTCAGATTCGATAAACGTCAATTTTTATGACAGTTGCTTAAAAATAGAGATTTTTTTCAATAATTTCATAAAAGTAAAATTTTCTTTACGTTAAAAATTTATGGCCTATTAAGTTATAGAAAACGAGGTATTATTGTCCAAAATTTCTTTTGCATTGTTTTACAAACATATGGTCAGCCTGTTAAAATTTTACTATTTAGGTATTTATTCCGTGGCCTTTCCGTTACCAAAAAATTGACTGTAAATCGGATTTTTCTTAATGAATCTAAAGGCCAAAAAGGGACTGTAAAAAAAATAATTTCATATTGGAGGCGTGAAGTAGGAAAAAAACCGTTTAACATGACAAAAGTAGCGGATTTATTTCTTAATAAACATATCCAAATCTAAAAATTATATTTTTTAAAATAAAAAAGTTACTAGGCGTTACATGCTCCTGTATCACTTGGTATATGCCCTTTAATATCTTAAAGGTATAGTGTTATGAGTCCAAATATGCATTTTCAGATATACGTATGCATCAGTATCATTTTTTGCTCCTAGAAGATTAAATCCAATTTTCTATAAAAAAAAATGTAACCAAGCATTATTTACATTGTTTTCATCTGCAGTTTGGCCCCAAAAGTGATTTGGCCCCGCAAATATATTTGGCCCCATCAGCAATTGCCGACCGGGCCAAGTTGCTTGTAAAATCGTCATTCGTTGTTGTTGAACTGGCAGATTTACCTCTGTTGATTACTTTCTTTGTATCTTGTAGTTATTGTTTGAGGAGGTCCAGCAAAAATCTTCCACATTATTGTTTGTTATTTGTGTCTCTATATTTGTTTGTAATTACCTGGGCTTTCCTTTTTGTTCATTTGCTTACTGTGTCTTTTTGCATATGTGTTAATTATTATTGTCCCATACTCATCCTGACATCATCAATTCATCAATTAAATCTTAGTTTCCATTGTAGTGGTGAATTGCACATTGTCGAAGCTCACTTCTTCCCCTTGTTTAATATATTCTGTACTGTAGTTCGACTATCATCAAAACCCCCACATATTACGAATGTGTGAAGAACTGTGACATTATTATTTATTAAACAAAATATATAAGCCAACACAAAGTGGATAAATTATTACAAAAATAATAAAAGTGTAGTAAAGTAAAAATAAACCTTATACTACGACAGTAAATAATGTCCTATAACTTCTGACATACTACGTCTTTAATCGGAAAACGTTAAATAAAATCTGATAGCAATAAGCCCCCAGTAGGCAGATTTCCAGTGCAGTGCAGTTGTGCATCGCCAGCCGCAGACTAGTTTCGAGCTTTTTAGCTCTCATCAGTGCGACATAGGTAAATGCACAACATCACGTCGAAAGTAGTTGTCCCTGATGTCGGGGTACGTGCGGTGTCCACCATTAGGTGCTTACTGTAGGTTTTATTTGAGTATGTCATATCTTGCTTCTTAGAGTGGACTGTGTAAGTCTTATTTTATTGCAGGCTATTGTGTTAGGCTGTTGTGTTGACGTGCGAGTATTGGCAGATGCACAACATCACTTCACCGGCCTTCTATAGTCATCAAATTACAGACACGAGGTCCAAACTTACGAATAGCTTCATCTGGTGACGACTTATTGTAATCAAGTTAGCGACAAACTGGGACCAAGTATATATTTAATAAAATATATAAGCCAACACAAAGTGGATAAATTATTACAAAAATAATAAAAGTGTAGTTTGGCAGATTTCCAGTGTAGTGCTGTTGCCTATGTCGCACTGATGAGAGCTAAAAAGCTACTAGTCTGCGGCTGGCGATGCACAACAGCACTGCACTGGAAATCTGCCTGTTGGGGGCTTATTGCAATCAGATTTTATTTTGTGTTTTGATTGGTGGCAACGAATCGATTTCCTTTCATAGGAAACAGTGGAATACTGGGACTATCGTAGTAGGTATATTTTTGCTTTACTGCAGTTTTATTATTTTTGTATTATTTATTAGCTTGACATCTATGTCATGTAAAATTATGAAGAAATGATTTGAGAGGACCTAAGTAGCTTTTTAGTAGACAATTTCGTAATACCGCTCCAACAGCAAGGGTTTCTGCTAGGACGTTCTGTCGCTTCAAATTTACTCCAAGCCAGTAACGATTGGATTAAACGATTAGATAGCGGACAATTCACTGACCTTCTCTACCTGGACTTCCCTCGTGCGTTCGATAAAGTATGTATACCGCTTTTACTATATAAATTAGAATACGTTGGAGTGCGAGGCAAACTGTTAAATTGGATCGAGTGCTGTCTAACTAACAGACAATTTAGGGTTGGAGAAACTTCATGAGTTCATTCGATGTCTCGTTTAGGAGCTCCGCATACACGATATGTTATAGTTTGGACAGTTTCTGTAAACCTATGGGCTTCGCTCGAAGTTTGATGGACGATCTTTCCAAAGTGCGTTATGCCTGTCCATGTAGGCTTTTGGAGCTAGTGTTGTCTATCCTGAGACAATTAAATTCAGGTATTCTTCTTTCGTATCACACATGCTGCATCTGACATTTTCAAGATTTTCGCTAAGGATTCGTTTTCTATATGCCTCAGTTGTAATTACCTGGTCATGTATTGCTGCAATCAAGCCCTAAGTTTCTACAAATATGTTCCCAGCGCGGAGATATGACGTGGATACGGTAATGTCTATACTGTCATTTATAATACAAGCCAGATATTAACCATGCAGTGGTTTACTCCGCCATTGCTGAAGCAGTTGATCAGTTGTTCCTAATTCAGTGGCAGGGATGAAGGCTCTGTCAGCAAATTACAGAAGGTGCATGGTTCTTATCGGCATGGATAACGTCAGATGTAAGTATCTGATTTTTACTTTCTTATAGAAATATTGTACTAAGTTTCTAGCTGTTTATGATGTCAAATAATAGTATCTCGTATATGTTGCTTTCAAAGGGCTCTAATAGCCGTTTATAAGAATAATAAATAGTACTTATCGACTTTATTTAAAGAAATGTATAATATAATAATATATATTTGCACATTTATATACTTACAAAATAGGCGAAGTTTAGCCAAGTGGCTATTCTTACATTTAACCTATTCTACAAGTAATCAACAGTATTAATATCAGTTGTTAGAAAATTTTTTCGGATAGTACGGTCGTGAGCAAAAGAAAATAGGACAAGTCCATTTTACTCAGTTATTCAGGTTGCTGAAGAAACGAATTTTCCTGGATCAAGTAGTACTGGCCGCCGGCAAGTAAGAGAATCGGAGCTGCGCTGTCATGCAGCAGCACAGAAATACTTATTTAAAGCTGAACATAAAGAAGTTCAAGTAGGATTTGCGCTTGAATTTTTAGCGCATGATGTAAATTTTTGGAGAACAATGTAATCTTTACAGACGAAAAAACTTTCCAGTCAACACACAGCGGTCGTATTCGTGTTCACCGCCCTCCAAATACTCGATTCGATGAGAAATATATATCTAACAGTGATAAAAGTGAAAAGTAGATTTTCTGTCAATAGGTGGGCTTGGATATCGGCACGTGGTCCTGGTGTTTTGTGGCATATTGAGGAATGATTTAATAGTGAAGCGTATATTAGAATTTTAGACAATATTATGCTCCCTTCTGTGTCACAATTATTTCCTAATAATGAGTTCATATTTCAAGACAATTATTCCGTTCATACTGCTCATACCGTAACTAACTGGTTTGAAGATAACAACATCAATGTTCTTAACTGACCCAGTCATAGTCCAGATCTTAACCCTGTGGAAGAAGTATGGGGACTACTCGTAAGAAGTATCCAAAAGCGAAATGCGAGACCACGGAATGCCGAAGAATTACTGGAAATAGTAAATAATGCATGGGAAAATATTATTACTAATGATTATTGTATAAGTTTATTTAATTCTATGCCAAACAGACTTATAGAAGTTATAAATAGAAATGGTGTAATAACGAAATATTAATAGTTAGTTTCTTGTTAAGTAAGATATCCTTTGTCCTTTGATCCAGGATTTCTACTAATCGTACCGTCCACTTTCTTAAAATGTTACACACCAAATTTTTGTTATAACGCAGTGCAGTTTGTCTCATTAACCATCCATCATTTACTATAGCAATAACTACAGCATTAAAATAAAAAATAAATTAAAAGTGATATCTGTTTTATTTCGGCTACTCATTACATATCCAAATAGAGACAGATTTACATTAGAAAAAAAAGTTGTCCTATTTTTTTCTGCTCACGACAGTACCACTGATTTGTTCGGATTAAATTTTAAACTATGGTCTTTAGAATATCTGCAAATAGAATTCGTCGTTTAATAAATTATTATTAGTGCGGCGTCTGATGGATTAAAGTCGTACGGAAGTTAAGTGGCATTAACATATGATTGCAAATGAAAATGATTCATATCGGTTGTATAAATAACAAACGACAATGGTCCGAGAACGGATTTTTGTGGAACACCAGATATAAATTAACTGGTCAGAGAACATAAAATTACTAACAGATACTGATTGGTCTCGATTGCATAAGTACGATTTTTAAAAACGCCACAGCATTTTCATCGAACCCATAAAAAATAATTTCGTGCTTAGTACAGTGTAATTAATAGTATTAAATGCCTTAGAAGAATCCGAGACAACTGCCCTTGGAATATACCCACATCGATTAAACAGTGATGTGGTGGTACTGTGAGAACTTCGAAAGCCATATTGATGTAGGGGAAGAATTTTATGTAAATTTAAATAATTATCGATTTGATTATGCACAATCCCCTCTAATATTTTGGATAAAGTTGATAAAAGACTGATGGAGAGCAAATCTTGCACAGTGGTAAGATTTTTTTTACTACTACTGGAGAGGCTAAAGAATTTCTTCATTTGAAAGGAAAGTAACTTTTTTCTAAGCATACATTTATTAAATCAGCTACATAATTCAAAGTAACAGGAAGGCATAATTTAATCATAAATAAACTAATTTTATCGATATCAGCAACATTAGATCGTAAGCTGTTAATAGCTTTCATAACTGATTCATACCCAACGAATGCAAAGTTAAAACTGGAACTTGTTGCTAAATCTATTATTGCGTTATTACGGTTATCAATATGTCCAAAGATGTTTATACAATAATTGTTGATAGAAGCTGGATCTTATAAGTTCGGAGGAAGCAGACTGGTTTGATATGGAACCAGATTTAAATTTTTTATTCCTTGTCACAGTGATTTTGATTCTGAAGGTGAAAATTTTCCAATTTTCTCGGTATGGACACATCTGTATTTTAGTAATTTATATGCATGGATGGAACGCTTGAGCCTCAATACGATTTTTACGAACAAAAATGCATTGTTTCTTTTATTTTTTCAGACAAAAAAATTCTGTTATTTTCTCCAAAATCAAATCGACCTACCTCGAAAAAAATGTATTTTAATGCACAATTATAAAAGTAATGAGATTTTTATAAACCTTTTTTATCTCGTATTTTTGCTCTCAAAGTTTTTTCAATTTTTATAGGTTTTCCGGGAAAATTTCGCAGGTTTACATTTGTCGAAAACCTCGGCGTCGATGAGGAAAATAGGTTTGCATTTAATAATGAAGATACCTGCATTTTTTTGAATTTTTTCCAAATAATTTTCGTTCCCCCCTACCTCCTTTTTGGAAAACTTCAAACAGCGGTATCTCGGAAAATACGAATCTTTTCAAAAATTTCACAAGAGTAAATAGTTATAATTTTTTGATAAAACATAAAAATTTATTTTCATTTAACTTTAACTCGAATTTAACGAGTTAACAAATTATCAACAAAATAATTGTTTATAACAATTTGTGATCAATAGCCGAGATTGAAAAGTTTTGCCTTTTGATCAACACAACAAAACAAATGAGTGTTGCAAAAAGTTTCATAAAAATTCATTCGTTATGACAGATTTCGTAAAGTAAGCGACTTTTGCCTCTAAATCGACCGTACATTTTTTACATCCTTTCGATGGGGCTTTAAATTAACTTTGTAGCGCAATTTTAAAATTTAAAATTGATTCATAAATGAACTAGAAACTGCGGCTTGAAGTTCGAGATAACTTTTCATCTAAAATTATTAACTTTAGTTTCGAGAGTATTTATGGACCGGTTTTGAATTTTAAATTTCGTTGGAAAGTTAATTTAAAGCCTGCATGTAAAATATGTACAGGAGACATTTCAAAACTGTGAGTTTCGGGCCGTTCATTTTTCATAAAATATTTAAGAAAAAGTAAAAAACGGTATAAATTAATTAAATTTTCAAAACTGTCATTTATTTTGAGTAAAAAATTTTTAAAAATACTTTTCAGTTAAATTCTGTAGATATTTACTTTTAACCTGAGTATGATTATCATGACCAATGTATAATTATATACAATTCTACTCTTCAAGGTCATTTCTGAATAGATTTTACTTTTCAAAAAACCATTTGTAAAGGTAATTCAAACTTCTCTGAGATAATATTAAAATATATACAATGTTATTTAAAATAAGAAAGTTAGTAGTGCTTCTGGTTAAACCGGAAGTGTATCTTTGTCTCTGATTAGGTCAAAAAGTGCACTTTTATGTCAAATTCCTACACCCAAATTTCACATTTTTATCCTTAAAAGTGAACAAAAAATGGGGGGTGTACCTAATCTCGTGATTACCCGGTATAGTAAATATCGTCTCAGTTAATATTGTTCAAATCTGCTCTAAACTCAATATCATCTATCAACTATATCAATATCAACTATATCAACATTATTGATGAACATAGGAAATTTTTATGAAAGTGAGTGTATCGAAAATATCTAATAAAAGATTTTTAAATTTTATCTAATTGACATTGATCTCACCTAATACTATGACATAATCATATGAAGATATAACTGACAGAAGAAAATGATCTAAATATGCTATGCAACTGTTTTAAGATCGTTTTGATGTGGCGACCAATATACTACTCCCAAGGCCAGAGTGTTTTTAACAACCTTTATTTTTAACCAAAAATGTTCAAGATAATGCCGCTCATTAACAGTAGGCATCTAACAAATTCATACATATGTGACTTGATATTCACCCCAATACCTTCGCCGCGGCCTGTCCTACCTGAAATTATAGCCTAGTAGTTCGAATTTATATTTTCAGTTAGCCGGGTTCAGCTAAGGGCTAAAATACAATTTTTTTTATCTATAAATAACTCGGAAAATTCTGCAAAACCTATACAAATGAATTTTATATTTAAATGTACAATACTAAAATTACTAAATTTTGATTGATGTGTATTATTCATAAATGTTTTTGTCAATTAAAGATTATAAACAAAGCAGATGGAATCCCTAACAGAGCGATCTACTGGAACATTTGCCTTATTGGTAGAGTTACTGATGACACAATTTATACACTTTTTTGACAGACTAAAGACTTTTAATTTCATGATTTTTCGCACAAATTGGATACGCGGCGCTTTCGGTCATACATCTAGATTTGCTATGGTCATAGCGGGATTATTTGAAACATCTTGGAAGATAGTAGTAATAATCAGTAACAACACAATCAATGCAACTGTTCTTTCATTGAGGAAAGTTTCCGAATAGCTGCGGATACCTCAATAATAAAATTGACAAGTGTTTCACTCGTTTTATTAACAATTTGTATTGCATGATGGTTTGTTTATTTCGATATGCGATGTCAAGCAACGTCAGATCCGATTAGTACTAGGATGGTTGACCGTTTCAAGGAATACCGAGGACACGGCCTCACACCTTGCAGCGGTTTGTATATCAGTCCATGCACGGAAGTTATGCAATCTTAGGCGAGAATTGTGTAGTGGATATACCATCCTTTAGAGGGAATGTAAAACTGTCGGTCCCTTGTCTAATAAATGTTAGACAAATAAAAGTTCCCTACTTTTTGAAAGAGAGGTTCGGCAAAATTCTTGGTTGGGGTTAGCTCGTCTACAAACGTCGGTGTTAGATGTGAAAAAAATATATGATAGTTTGTTTTGCTCTATGAATGCTGTAATAAATACATTTCTTCAACATAATCAGATTCAACACCTATTTTTATTAGCTGAAGATTGAAAATTGTTCCTTTACTAACAGAATAAGTATCTCCAACCTTAGCTTCTAAATTTGCTTTCAATTTACTTAGAAAGTCTTTATCCACACAGTTAACTAGAAATCCATTTTTATCACCCGAGTTTTTCTAACACAAATATTTAAATCAGCGGAATTAATATTTCTTTTTATATCTTATTCGATATCGACATTGTTTAGGTTTGTTAAATTTTATTAATAACATATGTGTTTGTTTAGGCTTCACATTGTTTGCTTTTAACATATTACTATTGGTCTTAGGTACTTGGTTTTCTTTTAATACAACTAATAAAAGCTCAATGCTTCCTGGTCCACCGTCACTCGCAATATCCTACATTCAATTTTTACAGCACCAGTTTGTTTTATCTCCAATATTAAAAACAATTTTGATGCTGTAGAATAACACATAGAATGCAACTTATGATTGCATTTTAAGCATCTTAATACCTCCAGACTCTATAATAATTAAACTACAGATATCACAATTTGTGTCCTTTGAATCGGCGCTTTCATGTACGCCTGAAGTTTTTTTAGTGTACCAGTTTTTATGTTTACCCTTAGCACTACTCAATTTTCTTTGCATTAAATATTTTTTTCTTTCTGCACTATTGTTCACTTTTATTACACTTTGTGGCTGTAGATCTTTTCAGTCAGTATGGAGGTGCGTATTTTATAAATTGCGAGTAGACACGTAATCGGCCTGTACTTAACTGAGTTGTCGGAGTGTTGTGTTAATACCGGTGTTACAATGCCCACCGATCATGAATTAAAGCATCCTGGGTTGAGTTAAACTGTTTCAATCAGAAACTTTGCAGCGCCGGTGCTTTCTAGTCCAGGTTTTGTTGATGGCTTTTTCCTCTTCCTTGTGCGTTATTTCCTATGATACCATGTTGCGTAGAATGACCATTGTTTCCTTTTCTTCATACAGTTATTTCACTGTTACTCGCTTTATAGCATCTTAGCCTTTCATTAGTCTCATTTTAACAAATCTAGCACCTCTATTACCTTTGGAACCCCCGTTGTTCTTTCCCTATTTACAACTAATGTCGTTGTCTCATTTACCTTCCGATTAGGGTTCAGTTTTTGGCTTGTGTCAGCACTCCAATTTCCCTCTTCAATGTATATATTTTATTATTCAGATGCCTTTCGCATGGCGGTAATGTGGGGTTCTTTTTTATTACTATTATTATTATTTGTACGAGAATATTTTTACCATCTCACTCTTGATTAGATAACAATGTCCATCTTTTCCCATTTCAAATGGAAACCTCTCTGTAAAAAATGTATTTATAATCCTATGTTAACGCTTCTTTTTTAAATGATAAACCATCGAAAACTTTATGACAAAAATTTAGAGATAAATTTCAATTTTCAAAGCCTTTTATGATTTATTTTCAATGTCAAAAATGGACAAATTTGATTAGCGATTTTTTTATTGAAATTTTAACTGCACCCTGGATGCAGTAACCTCTCAAATGGGCAAATCCCAAGTTTCATGAAAAAATATTGAAAAATGACAGAGCTATGACAAAATTAATGTAGGCTCATAGTAACTTTTACTTGATTTTTTCTAAAAATCGAAGTAGCCCATGAAAAAATAAACAAAAGAAAGATAAATTAAGTGAATAGTTTTAATAAATATTGTCATTTAAACAAACTTAATCATATTAGACTTAAAAACATAAGTATGAACAATTAAAAGTAATAATAATTAGATACCGATTAAATAAAAAAAAATAACACATTGTACAACATTACACTAAAACTTCTTAAATTTTTGTAGCCTCTACAAGGCCGCCGTTTATTTCGATGCACTTGTCGAATCGTTTTTTAATATTTTTTACGACATTCTGTAATTGTTGCCGGGTAACTTCTGCACAAGCTTGTCTTATTCTTGCACACAAATCTTCTCTATTACTCGGGCGTGACCTATAAACTTTAGATTTTATTAAACTCCATAAAAAGAAGTCCATCGGTGTTAAGTCCGGGGATCGGGGTGGTCATTCAATTAACGGGCTACCACGACCTATCCATCGATTAGGAAAGTTAGCATTCAGCCATCTGGTAACCACTCTGGCATTATGGACAGGGCTTCCATGTAATTGAAAATGTAGATTTACTCTTTCTTGTATTGGAAGTTCATGTAGAATATTCCAAAATTCATTTCTTAGGAACTGTAAAAACTGCATGCTATTTATTACCTTCAAAAAAGAAAGGACCAATGATTGTTTCATTGAGCAACCCACACCAAACATTAACTTTTTGGGAATATTGTCTTTTACAATTAATGATAAACTGTGGGTTTTCTGTAGCCCAAAACCTAGAATTTTGTGATGATACTACCCCGTTTGTTGTAAAAGTTGCTTCATCGCTGAATAAAATATTTTTATTAAAACTTCTGTTATTAAGGTTCTCTCCTTGAGCCCACAAGGAAAACTCCATCCGTCTGTTATTATTACCAGGTTCCAACGTGTGTAAAAATTTGGGTTTGAATGGTTTTACCAAATTTTTCTTAAGGCATCGGCGAATATTTTCTCTAGGTAAATTCAAATCTAAGCTAGCTACTCTTACACTGGCGTTTGGATTGTTGTTAAAATAATTTAAAACTGTTTGCTCGTACCTGGTTCTACTTTGTATATTATCTGTTCTTATAATACGCCGTGTCACAGCGCCACACTCATAAAAAATTTTGTTTACTTTATAAACAGTACTTTTAGTAATGTTGGGCCTATTCGGATGCCTGTTGTTGAATATCTCGCATACCTCTTTCAAAGTTCTGTCATTATCTCCTCTAAGGCGCACAAGTTCAATTTTTTCCTGTACATTTAGATTATCCATAATTAACTACAAACTAATAAACTAATACTTGATAATAACTATCGATTAATTTTATAATTCAATAACAATGAATATGAGAATATGCGAATTTTAAAGATTTGACGTTTGACTATAAAATTTGTTTTCCATGGCACCCTATTATTATCTGTCATTACTCAATAAAAATATAATATTCATTAAAACTATTCACTTAATTTATCTTTCTTTTGTTTATTTTTCATGGGCTACTTCGATTTTTAGAAAAAATCAAGTAAAAGTTACTATGAGCCTACATTGATTTTGTCATATATCTGTCATTTTTCAATATTTTTTCATGAAACTTGGGATTTACCCAATTGAGAGGTTATTGAATGGTGTAGTTAAAATTTCAATAAAAAAATCGCTAATCAAATTTGTCCATTTTCGACATTGAAAATATATCATAGAAGGCTTTGAAAATTGAAATTTATCTCTAAATTTTTGTCATAAAGTTTTCGATGGTTTATCATTTAAAAAAAAAGCGTTAACATAGAATTATAAATACATTTTTTACAGAAAGGTTTCCATTTGAAATGGGTCACACTGTATATACTACTTCAAATCCCTTACATTTGACTCTTTCTTCAATGCTTTGAATAATTCAACTATTTATGTGTTAACAATGTATAAAAGTATTATAAAAATACATATCATTTTAGTAACACTCCCATTGAAAAGAAATTACCCATTTTTTAAATTAAAAGCTTTTATTAAACTTGCAATGTTTGTTAGTTAGTTTGTTTAGGTCAAATCTTGCAATCAAAATTTCGATTAGTTCTAATTAAGCTAGAGCTTTGAAATTTTGCACATGTGTATAAATCCGGTGACAATACCCTTTGAAATTTTCATATAAGAAAAAACAAGATGGCGGCTTCAAGATATTGGACGACTTTGCCATTTATGATCCGATTCGACTCAAAATCAATATCTGGGGGCTTTCGAGATCGCCAATTATGAATTCTTGGTTAAAATTTAGAAATTAAAAATGGCGGCGCCAATACGGCGGACGACTTTTGTCATTTATGGTCCAAATCGATCAAAATCGATATCTGAGGGTTTTCGGGTTCGCGGACTACGAATTTCTAGTCAAAAATTTAGTTCAGGATGGCGACTTCAAGATGGCGGATGACTTTACCGTTTAAGATCCGATTAAATTCAAAATCGATATCTGGGGATATTCTAGGTCGCGGATTATGAATTTTTAATCAAAATTCAGAAATTCAAAATGGCGGCGCCAATATGGCTGACGACTTTTATCATTTAGGTCCAAAACGATCAAAATCGATATCTGGAGGTTTTCGTTGCCGGGGATTGTGAATTTCTAGTCAAAAATTTAATTCAAGATGGTGGACAATTTTACTGTTTATAATCCGATTCGTCTCAAAATCGATATCTGGGGATTTACAACATATCAAAAGATAACAACCAACAAGATGTTGTCGAATGTAGACGGGAGTGCAAATGCTCTTACTTGTAAAATGTGTAAAATAAATAAATGTGTTAAATGTAAAAACTGTTTTAACTGTTTTCATACAAATTGTCCGCTAATGTTAAATTCTCAGAAGACAAAACAACGATTATTTGTTGCGATAATGAGTGTGAATATATATCGAACTACGAATCAGACATTGCCTTTTATGATGCCGTGGACGAAGTTGGAATTTCTAGCGAAAGGTAGATGCAAATATTTTTTCTTATATTATTAAACAAAAAGACAATAATTAATTAGCTTCGCGAAAATATAACTTTATTAAACAATCATATTGAACTGTTGGATAAATTGGCAGTAAATCAGAATAAACAAGATGACGGACTACAAAAACATGATAAAGTAACGAATATAAAACAAGTACCTAATAAAACCTCTCAAAAACATAGGTACTGATAAAACATTCAAAATTTGTAGGGATACAAAAACAGACGACAAACAAGTAAAGAAATCAGCAGTCACAAGTAAACATATATCACCTGATTTGCTAAAAATTCAAACTGTGCTAAAATGTAAAGAAATAATTAATCTAACGAACACGACTTCCAACGACGTAGCAACACCTCTTGTTTTAAACAACAGGCATCTCCGTCTATTTTGGAAACTTGCGACAATATGAATGACGAGTGGAAGAATGTGACTCACAAAAGATGATGTAAACGAAATATGATTGTAGGAAATAACAAGGATATTTCTATAAAAGGAGTATGAAAATCTGTAATATCACATGTATACAGGGTGGACACAAATACAACAGCGGATAACTTAAAATTGTTATTAAAATCCACTTTTTCGGAAGTAGGCTGAAGCCATTACACCGAAATACCCTAACCTTTATTCATCATTTAAGGTGACCATTTTTTAAGACAACTTTAAGGCAGCTATGAACCCTGATGTTTAGCCTGATGGTGCATGCGTCAGCAGGTTCTTTCGGCTGGGGAAGATAGTAGTTCCGGAAAAATTATGTTCAGTCCGGATATTCTTTCGCTAAATGTCCAAAGTTTAAACCAGCAGTCAATACATTTTTAGAAATTGACATTTGTAACTATTCAAATACGAACTTTTTGTGTTTGACTGAAAAGCATGCTAAAAGTGATTCTATTATTTATAAGCATATCAGTGGTTTTTGTTTGACGAGCGGCTACTGCAGAACTGTACATCAAAAAGAAGACCCGTGTGAAAACAGTAGCCAAAGATAGCAGCCAAAACATACGAAGGTACCCGAATCGGCATAGACGTGCATTGCAAGAAGTGAACGGGGTCTTGATTAAGCGCATGCGCACAAACTCTGGGTGAATAATTTGATACAGGTAACAGCAGTAATACATACTTGTAAAACTAGTAGATTAGAAAAACTAAAATATCTGTTACAATTTGTGTAGATTGCAATCCGGTGTGAAAGCGGCACCAAAACAGCCAAAGATAGCAGCTAAAATACAAGAAGGTAAAAATGTATCATTTTAACGGAATAAAACTCGGAGGATGAATAACGAATAGGTATGCTTAGTAATTGAATTAAGTGGCCTCATCTCGCAATGCGTCGGAGGGGTCGAAATTCAAATAAATCTGAAATGCACCCCCTGTAAACAAAAATTTATCATTTTAACAGGGTGAAACTGGGTGGGCAGATAAAAGACAAAATTAGCAATTTTTAAAATCAGTGGCATCGGCTCGCAAATCCTCAGGAGGGTCGCAATTAAAGTAAATCCGAAATGCACCCCTGTAAAACAAGAATGCATCATATTAACAGGATGAAACTTGGTGGGTTTGCGGGTTTGCGAGTCGATGTCACTGGTTTTAAAAATTGCTAATTTTGTCTTTTATCCACTCACGAAAGTTCATTCTGTTAAAATGATGCGTTCCTATTTTACAGTGGTGCATTTCGGATTTATTTTAATTGCGACCCCCCTGATGATTTGCGAGTCGATGCCACAGATTTTAAAAATTGATAATTTTGTGTTTTATCCATCCACCAAGTTTCATCCTGTTAAAATGATGCGTTCCTATTTTACAGTGGTGCATTTCGGGTTTATTTTAATTGCGACCCCCCCCTGAGGGTTTGCGAGTCGATACCACTGAATTTAGAAATTGCTAATTTTGTCTTTTATCCACCCACCCAGTTTCATCCTGTTAAAATGATAAGTTTTTGTTTGCAGCATTGCGAGATGATATCACATACCTATTCGTTATTCATCCTTCAAGTTTTATTCTGTTAAAATGATACATTTTTATCTTCTTGTATTTTAGCTGCTATCTTTGGCCGTTATCTATTGGTGCCGCTTTCACACCGGATTGCAATCTATACAAATTGTAACAGATATTTTAGTTTTTCTAATCTACTAGTTCTACAAGTATGTATTACTGCTATTACCTGTATCCAATTATTCACCCAGAGTTTGTGCGCATGCGCTTAATCAAGACCCCGTTCACTTCTTGCAATGTACGTCTTGATTCGGGTACCTTCATATGTTTCGGCTGCTATCTTTGGCTGCTGTTTTCACACGGGTAAAAAGGAGGGGTTGCCATATTCTCTAAGTCTGACCTAAATGTTAAAAAAAATTGATCTTGATAGATTTTGTGTAGAAAAACATTTTGAGATCTGTGCTGTTTCATAATAATAATAATAAATAATTTTAACTTGTTATAGGTCACCTAAGGGAGATCTAAACATATTTTTCGAAAATATTTTTAATATATTAGAGTCTGTGTTTGTGCATAATGTTAATATAATTTTAAATGGAGATTTTAATTTAGATCCATCTTTCAATTCTAATAATGGTTATGCTTTAAAAAGTTATATGATATATTATCATATCGATAATAAAATGGCCTTCCCGTGTTATAGATTCTTGCTCAACTATTATTGATCACGTTTTTATCAATTTAACGGATAATAGTTTAGCATGCGTACTTGATAATGAAATTTCTGATCATAGAACTGTTCTGTTTCAAATAAATTACGAACAAAAAAATATTCCTTCCCAAACTTCAGGCTACACGAGAAGTTATAGCGATAACGCTATCAAAAATTTTCGGTTAGATCTTGTGAGGATTGGGGCCCTATCTATAACTCTAATGATATAAATGAAGTCTATGAATACTTTCATGGAATATTTTTACATTATTTTAATACACATTTTCCATTGCGAAAGTTTTATCAACACAGCAATAACTGTGACAAGAAATGGGTAAATGATGAAGTAAAGGTGTCAAGTGTAAAGTTGAAAGACCTACACAGTCTGAAAAATACATATCTCGAACTTGATTATTTCTATAAATTTCGTAAAAATAACATACTGCTGGTCAATAAAACTAACAAAGAGTACTATCAAATTAAAATACTTAGTGCAGAAATCCCGCGAGAGCTGCATGGACAGTTATCTCTGAAATGTCAAATAGAGTTTAAAAATTTAAAAACACGAATATAACAATTAATGGCTTATCATAGAATGATCCACTGCTGGTAGCTTCTTCCTTCAATGATTATTTTATAAATGCACCTTATCAAATAATGAGCCATTTAACTCCAAATAATAACAAAAATAATATATTCGAACAACGCATTCTTATCCAAGAGCATTCTCTGTTTATAGAACCTTTTGTCTGTGAAAAGCTTTTAACCTTATTGAATAATAAGTTAAAAATAAAAAGTTGACTGGCCCTGACGAAATCCCGGTTTTTATTATAAAAAAAGTAATTGCCTCTATGATACACCTACTCATATATTTAGTAAATCTATCTTTTTTAACAGGTAGTTTTCCACAGAGTTTAAAGGTAGGAAAAGTGGTACCTATCTTTAAAAAACTAGGTCCACAGGACATGGAAAATTACAGACCAATTACTGTTCGATCTGGTTTTTCAAAAATATTTAAAATATTTAAATATAGTTATCAAATCAGTTATCAGTATGACTGGTGGTCGAGAGGTGAGCGCACTTGCCTCTCACCCAAAAGTTCTGAGTTCGATCCCTGGTCGTGGCAGTGGAAAATACTGTGAGAGGGATTTTTCCACTATACACGGATATTGGGTGTGTGCCCCTTGTCTAAAAATGTGTAGCCCCCTCCCACGCAAGGCTTCTGGGATAAAGGGGATTAGTAACTACCTGTGGCGTTATTTATTTTATTATTATTTATTAAGATCGACTGCTACAACTTTTAAATAAAAATAGTATTATCACACAAAATCAACACGGATTTCGGTCAGGTATATGTCAACTAACACAGCCATTCATTCCTTTTATGAGAGACTCATTGAATATATTGAGGCAGGCGAGTGCCCTGTTGTAGTCTTCTGTGACATCAGCAGGGCATTTGACTGTGTCAACATGATATATTATTGCGTAAACTATACTCATATGGTATAAGGGGAATTGCATTAGATTGGATTTCCTCATTTTTAAGACATCGAACCCACTAGTCACTTATCAAATGGTGCTGTAAATAGAGTTCAATCAGAATATAAGGAAGTTAATATGGGAGTTCCACAGGGCTCATATTGGGTCCCTTATTATTTTTGTTATATACTAATGAGCTTGATACCCTTACTTCAGACGCATTTTTTGTCATATATGCAGACAAGTCCTTACTTCTGTCCGACAACTCCGATGATCTATTAGAGGCTAAATGTAATTATGTTATGTGTAATATTGGTAGCTGGTATTGTCTTAATTCATTGTTTCTCAATCCGCAGAAAACGCATTATATCAGATTTCACAATTGGCAAAAGAATTGTTTAAAATTAAATACCAAGGTAAAAGATGTTTCTCTCTCAAAGAAAGAAACAATAAAATTTTTAGGCTTAACAATTGATGAATGCTTGAGTTGGAAGGAACATTATAATAATCTAGTAGCCAAATTAAATTCTTTGAGTTATTTATTTAGAAATTTAAAAACTCTTCTTAACAGATCAACTCATAAGTCTACATGCGCAGGTAGGTTTAAGACTGAGATGTGGGGTTTGCTTTTGTGGCAACTCCACACTATCTTCAGATGTGTTTGTTGCACAAAAATGCATATTGAGATGTATTGGTGGAATTCCAAGTAACCATACATGCAGGAAGTTATTCAAAGAATATGGCATGTTGACGCTTGTGGGAGTATTTAGTTACGAATTATGCATATACGTTTTTATTAATAAACAAAAGTTCATTACAAATAAAGACTACCACGATATCAACATAAGGCAAGCAAAAAAATTTTCACATACCCTTTTGTAAGTATAACATAACAACAAATTCGCCTACTTATATAGGTCTCAATATATATAATCATTTGCCTGACGATTTAAAACAATTGAAAGATATCAACCATTTTAAAAAATGTTTAAAAATGTTTTTAATAATACACTATGAACGAGTTTTTTGTTACTTAGATATTAAGTAGATTAGACGATTCCTATACATAATGTACTGTGTCTGAAAGGAAAATAAACATAATTATTATTATTATAAAAAGTAAAAGATAAAATTATATCAAAAAATATTTAAAAAAAGGCTTTTGTTTAAATGCTCTTTGAAGTAAATCAAACTCATCATTTTGTTACACTATATAATTCTTTTATGATATAAAAGCTTGTCGCGAGCAATCTCCTTTACACAGGAAATAAATCTCGCGACAAACTTTCATATCATAAAAGAAATTATATAATGTAACAAAATGATGGGTATGATTTACTTCAAAGTTTATTTTCTACTTTTTAGAGCATTTAAATAAAAGCTTTTTTAAAAATATATTTTTTTTATAACAATATTCTTTCATCTAAACATGTCATATAAAGTGCTAAGTTTAGAGGAACCATTATCAACAAACATAAATTAATAAGAAATTGCCGAACTTTTCTATATTTATATGTACATTCTTAATTGTGTGATCGCATGAAGCTTAGCCAAAAAATTATTAAACACTTTAAAAAACAAACTATTGTGAAATCCTAACTAATAGTAGAAGAAATTGGTTTCTATAAGACAAAAGAATGAAGCAAAAAAATCTAAAATGATAATTCAAAAAACTTACTGAAAAACTTTCACACCCAAGTTATAAATCAAATAATCGACAACAAAAATAATCCCAAAATCCTGGCCAGAAGCTTTCACTTTTTTGGAGAAATTCAGAGGACTATACAATTTACTTGGTTTAATCTATTCTTTGGTTCAAAATGGATACAATTTTCTATTCACAACAAAATATTAATTTGTTAATTTAGTATTCTTTAACCATCTATCGAAAAACGATATGTAAAGAAAAATAAAAAGACACAAAACTTATCTCTCTCTACATCTACTTAGCACCTTATATTTATTATTTTTTTCTTTTGGATGGCTATGTATTTTTTTTCACTAATAGTGTATCAAATTTTCTTTCTCGATAATAATATGAACTACATTTGTTTAATTAATTAGTCCCTTAGGTAACATGTTCACTAAGAGCCGAGTCTCAGCAGCGCAAGTCTTGAATTTACACAGTCTTGTATCGTTTTTATGAGTGATCCTTAGCACACTGAAAGTATCAGAGAGATATCCTAAAAATAATAAATCAACTACTCGCGACATCTTTTGGCGGATAGGTAAAGCTCCAAATTCTGTTATTTCATATAAGTAGTTCATTTACAGCTAACTTAAAAACACACATGTGACATTTTTGTTAGTTTTTTCCGTCAATATGTTGTATTCAGTATACTAATGTATTAAATATTTGTTACGTACTACGCAAGTCAAGTGTCAATATCCATCAGTTTTACAATAAATATTTGATTTTGTAATAAATGTCATTATGTTTTTAAATTCGAGGAAATCTTAAAATTAAATGGACTCCTGACTTCTGGTGTTCTTTATTCTATATAATTTACTTTACTCGCTCACTGAAGTTTTTTTATGAAAAACTCGCTTCCCGAGATTTCTTCGAATTTTGACGTTTCAGATTATTAATCCAGGCATTTTAGACTTTTGCTGCTAAATTCGTGCCCTACGAAAAATTTCTCTTTTATTGTGTTTATTTGGATGTCTTAAATAACACTTGGTAATTATGCCATGATGCACCTGGAGGACTTCGTGAAAACCGCGTCGGAAGGTCGCGGAAACCGCGAATTAGCGATTAACTCAGTTTTTATGGCCCAAACTGGAACAACACCTATTATAAAAGTTGCACATCTGTAAATTCTCTACCTTAAAGTTTCTATACATTTTTTTTCGTACGCCTAAACGTTTTGGAGATACGACGTGGACTAAGTGAAAAATGCCTTTAGTTCCACCAAACCTGTTTCGCACCACGTATTTTTCGCAATTATCTTGTTTTCTATGTCTTAGAATGAATATTAAATATTGCTGTTATAGAGCTCGGTGATCTTTATTCTCCATTAGAATATCTTATAAATTTTATTTACATTTCTTTACAGTGAATAAGTAAAAAAATGCATTTATTTCCGCACCAACTTAGAGGTAGAATGCTCGGCACGCTTTTTTTACATGGTTTCCCCAGGAGCCCTAATTCATGCCGGATCTTAAATTAGTCAATATTTCCAACTTCTTCGGTATGTGAAACGTTATTGTCCAATGACAAATCGTTGTCATTACTTTCATTCTGTTAAGATTCTACGTCGTCCATTTCCTCATTCATAGCAATTATATGTGCCGTATTGAAGCTGGAGTGACCGTGACAATGTCCACAAGCTGTTGAAAATTCAGTTCTACTATCCTACGCTACATTTTCCTGCATAACCCTTCGTACAGTTGAAAAAAATTGAATTTAACAATATGTCTGGTCCTGGTGGTAACTGCGTTGGTACTGACTGCAAAATATCATTCTTCCTAATCCAGCCCCACTGATCAGGATCAGTGTCTTTTCCCAACCATGTTTGAACGTCTCAACAATTCTGTGCTGTCCAATATAACAAAAATATTTAAAAAATATAAAAAAAAGGAACTAAATTATAAAAACACTTAGTTCGTGTTCTATCTCCAAAACGTTTAGGCGTACGAAAAAAATGTATAGGACATAAGGTAGAGAATTTACAGATGTACAATTTTTATAATAGGTGTTGTTCCCGTTTGGACCATAAAAACTGAGTTTATCGCGAATTCGCGGTTTCCGCTACCTTCCGACGCGGTTTTCACGAAATCATCCAAATATACACAATAAAAAAAAATTCGCAGGGCACAAGATACGCAGAGGTCAATTTTACAGCTAAAACGCTTTGAGTATTATATGAATTATGAAAATTAAAACTTGTCAATCTATCTGTCCGTCCTTCTGTTAATGCTATACCAAAACAATTATTTGACGGAAAAAAATAATATTTGGCAGGTAGGCTATTCCCGATGAAGAAGCCGGGTACATTTTTATATAATAAAATACTCCATGAAAAAGTTGCAAAAAAGGCTTAAAACACAAAAGTTGTGTTACAGGGATGAAACATGGATACCCCTACGTTTTCGAGGGCGCTGAACACGACGGTGATGTTTCTAAGATTCCCACCCCTCAGCAACTACCCCAAAACTCGAATACCACCCCCAGTTGGCGTTGTTTTCCATCGTCGGCATGCATATTGGTTTTTGGTGCAGGATTCGGGTAGGTTGTATGAAATTTAACCATTCAACATATTATCCACCCACGGGGTTGAAACTACCACCACCCCTACCATTGAAATCCACCGGAAAATACAAAATAGTGGAAAATATTTTCTCCCCGTTTTTGAAGGCGCTAAACACTCCCACCCTCCACCAATCACCCCTAAAACCACCCCCTTTTCATATTTCTTGATTCTGAGCATGTGGGGACTCGTTAGATCGGGGTATTTAAAAGGATTTCGACATTGTAAATGGAATTGAGTGACGAGACATGCCATCAACCCCGGGGTTGAAACTACCACCACCCCTAACATTGAAGTCCACCGAAAAATACAAAATAATGGAAAATGTTTTCCCCGTTTTCGAGGCTGCTAAACACGATGTTTAATACCATTTCACTCCCCACTCTCCATCAGCCACCCCCAAATCCCCAAAACCACCCCCTTTCACATTTAGTGGTACTTGGGCATGCGAGCACTTGTTGGATAGGATTTTATCATAGAACTGGGCATATTTTTGTAACAAATATAACTCTAACTGTGAGCTGTTTTTATCGAGCGCCCATAGCTAACATAATGGAATTTAACAAATGTTTTGAAAGTTTTATTGAGAAAATTAATATCAAATCTAAGTATCCAATAATATACGGTGACTTTAATGTAAAGTTTGACTCTAAGGCTAATGACAAAAATGCAATTCATTTAAAGAATATTCTTTCATATTATGGAATTTCTCAATCTATTAATGAGTACACAAGAATTCAAGGTTCATCAAGGGCTATTATAGCTAATATTTTTTCAAACTTCGATACTGATAACGTTAATGTTTTAGACACTCATTTGTCCGACCATAAATCGCAGATCATAGAAACCCCTTCGGAAGAGAACGGGGATATATTTATTTATAAGAGACAATTTCATAATCCAATATATATAATGAATTTTAAGTATCTGGTATCAATTGAATCGTGGAATAATCTATATTCGCTCATTAATGCAAATGATAAATTCAATATTTTTTGTGTTAGACTAAGTCACATATTAGAGGAAGCATTTCCTCTGGTGCGTATAAAAATTAACAATGGTGTAAACAAAAGGTGTCACAAAGGTTGGTTAACTGAATCAAGGTGAATTCTTATGTCAATTATTTAAAGCTTATAAAGTAACAAATGATGAGGAACTTAAGAAACGTTACTTTTAAAAAATCATAAAAATGCTATTCATATGGCCAAACGTTCTTTTAACGATTTGAGGTCTCAAAATGCTAACAACAAATCTAAAATAGTCTGGCAATTGATTAGAAATGAAAGTAATAGTGATCAGGTGAGCATATCCTCATTTCTTAACGATAAAGAGGGAAATCAATTATCAAATCTGTCTGAAGCTGCACAAGAATTTAACAATTTCTTTATAGATTCCACTGATAGTCTCATCCAATTACTAGGTCCCCCTAACCCACCACTAGCAGAAAATTCTGTTAACTCACGTATATTCTTAAGTCCCATAGACATTAATGAAACTAAAGAAATCATAAGGAAAGTTTCTGTAGAAAATTCTGCAGGTTACGATGGTATCCGATGTTCCATTCCTATCCACGTAATTGACTTCACTGCTCCAGTTTTAACAGAGTTAATTGACTTATCCTTTTGTCAAGGTATGTTCCCAGAAAACCTTAAAACAGCTATCGTTATTCCAATTCATAAGAAAAACGATAGCATATATAGCCAATTATCGAGCAGTATGTCTTTTATCTGTATTCTCTAAAGTATATGAAAATGCCTTCTATAATAGATTAATTAAGTTCATAGATAATAATAATATACTTTATAAATATCAGTTTGGTTTTAGTTAAGGGTTGTCAACTCAAGATGCTATGGTTTCTTTTACCAATTATATTTTAGAAAATCAAAAAGTTGTTGGAATTTTCTTTGATTTTACACGTGCCTTTGATATGGTAGACCATAGTATTCTATTAAAGAAGGTCTAAACTATGATCTTAGAGGACCAGCCTATAATTGGCTATGTTCCTACCTGACAAGCAGAGCACAAAAAGTCATTCTAAAATCTGGAACAAGGGAGTACCATTCTGACATCCGGCCTTTACGAGTAGGGATTCCGCAGGGTAGCACGTTAGGCCCTCTATTATTTTTATTGTTTATTAATGACATTAATAAGGGCTTGAACTTTGGATATGTTTCACTGTTTGCGGATGATACAGCAACAGTCACATCAGATAAGGACTTTAAATCTCTAAGCCAAAAAGCCAGTAATTATACCGCAAATATGGAAAACTACTGCAGTAATAATAGATTGATATTAAACACGGCAAAATCACAACTAATTTCATTTTCGACAAGAGATAACAATTGCAGTTTATTAGTTAGAACCTCAAATAAATTATTAATTCAGAGCCCTGCCGTCAAGTTTCTGGGATTAGAAATTGATTGTAACCTTTCGTGGTTTCCTCAAATATGGCAAATGAGAAAGTCTGTTAAAAACATATATTATAGCATACTATTATGCGTACGTAAATTCAGTTCTTAGTTATGGCATTATAAACTGGGGCAATTCAACTAGAATAACTGATGTCTTGATAATGCAAAAAAGGATTATAAGAACTATGTGCTGTAAACCTATAACTTACTCTTGCAGAAGTCTTTTCAAGCAATTGAATATTTTAACGGTTATTTCTGTATATATTCTCAACTGTGTTATGTACGTAAAAAGAAATGCTGACAAATTTACACAAACCTCAGAGGTAACTAATTATAACTTAAGACACGGAGGCCACATAAGATTGCCCCCTCACAGACTTTCTCTATTATCAAATAGTTCCTTTGTGATGCCTGCTAAATTGTTTAATAATTTACCTTCCCGTATAAAAAACATTGAAAATATAAATATGTTCAAGAAATCAGTAAAATTATTATTATTAGGGCATAGTTTTTATACAGTTCAAGAATTTTTTTCTACTGCGCTACTCTAGATTAGGTAACTCACTCACTGTAATCATTAAATATTTTTCTTTGCATTTGTAATCTTTGTTTTTTCTGTATTTTTTTTAAGTGTCGACTTACAAATATACTGGACTGGACCGCTGGATGGCGCCTGCTGGTTATTTTACATGTCGCTATTGTAGAAATAGCGGGATGTACTAAATAGTCAAAGGATTCTCGTGCCGGTTGTCGCATGCCTACCTTGCACTGACGAGAGCCAACAGCTCGAAACTGCAGTCTGCAAGTGGTGTGTGACGACTGGCAAGAGAGCTCCTTTAAGTAGGATCAGTCTTTCGGCTGGTGTTTGTTGCAATCGAAGCATTAGCGTTTTGATGGTAATATGCAATTATTACACTTAACGCGCCAGACTTGTAACTTTGGTTGCAGCCTGGTTATTTTCCTTATAGTAAAATAAGGATTTATAGAGGAGTTTGCGCTAAAAATATTGTGTCTAATATTCCGTCCTCTAAAAGCACATTTGAAATATTTTATTGACTATACACTTATATGTTTTCGTTATTTACATATTATATATTTTATTGACTATACTTTTATATGTTGTTCGTTATTTACATATTATATATAAGTAGCTATTTTTACATATTTTTTATTTTTATATTTATTTATATTTATACTTATATTTTTTTGGGGATATTTTAGTATTGGGGGACGGGGTAGTTTCAACCCCGGGGGTGGATGTTGTGTGGTTAAATTTCATACGGCCTACCGGAATCCTGCCCAAAAAACCGATACGCATACCTACGATAGAAAAAAAAAAGCGAAATAGGGGTGGTTTCGAGTTTAGGGGTAGTTGCTGAGGGGTGGGAACGTTAAAAATATCGTCGTATTCAGCGCCCTCGAAAACAGTGGATGGACTTTTGAGGTATTTTCAACGTATTTCATGGACTAAATGAACAGGGTAATACAAAGAAATATTAACAAAACGATATTACGGAGAATAATAATATATGACAATTTAACCAATTTCGGTATGCCTAAAGCAGATGAGTATACCAATGATAGGGGGAAGCAATCTCAGTACGAATTTTTACTTTATCGAATTTTCAGTAATACAATACACCATATTGCAGTAAAAGTCACAGGCCACATAATTTCAGAAAGTAGATTATTTATAATGCCATATTAGATGTATAGATTGGAACTTTTTAAAAAACTGTACCTACTGATATACATGTAGCACTTGATTAAATCTATAGGACATTCATTGTATGAATTATTTGATATTACTTACCACTTTAGAACATTTCCAAACGAATATATCCCAAGTTGTATCCATATGAAGTTATACGCAATATCTGCAAAAAATAAGCATTTGAAGAATACAAAAAAATAAATGTGAATATTATTTACAGAAATCCAAACGTTTGAAGTCACTAATTAAAATACAGACTAAATTATCAATTTGTTTTTATTTTTCTCAGGTTAAAGCAACTGGTTTCAACATATTCGCGAAAATATTCGACTTTGATAGTCCTCTCTACCTCTGCCTTAGTTCTAAAACTGAAAATTTATGTTGTATTTTGACAGATCTGTCAATTCTCATCCTCCAGATTTTAAAAAGAAACCAAATTATATTAATATTTCAATGTTTATTTTTGTTATCCATACATTTTTGATAGTGCCCACATATGTAGCATTTTTACATTCTATACATATCCTCAGATTGTACCAAATACACATATGGACTTGTGATAGATATGCAAAATTAATGTCGTGTATATCAAAAGGATGTACCTATATACACGAGAGTATGCAAATATCATACAACAGAGTCATGAGTCATCTCATATAATATACATGTAACCGGGTATATTCATTACATATATCCTAGTAAACACTAGAAATGGACCCATCATTGCTTTCACTTCATCATTGCTAGAATATTGTCCTCATACAGTAGAAAGATACATAATAGCAAATGGAAATATCGAAACTTTTACATATTATTCGAAATATACTTGGGCGGGCAGCTTTACTTAAATAACCCCAAAAAATAAGCGTCACAAATATGTAAGTATCATAAAAATATTTGTAATTTTATAAGATCTACTTTCACGTGATCCAATATAACAATATAGTCGCCTATATCATAGTTCCAAACAATTTAGAATCAATATTATTTTTGCGATAGGCTTTAAGTAAAAATAAACAAATTTTGAAAAATATAATAAGTCCCTGAAATTCAAGCGAGTGTAAAGTAACTTAGGCGTAAGTAGTTAAATCATTGGGATCAGTTATCTTGTTTTTATGTTTTGGAGATATAACTTTTTTATTTTTGTCCGAATTGAATTTTCTCTTACTATTCTAGAGCTAACATTAATTTTGGTTTATATTGAAATACAAGGTATCCTATGATACGTTTTTAACAAGGAATTTACCAAACCACATTAGTAACTTCTTAGTGTCTTTTAAAACGCGTCGACACCAATTTCATCAAAACCTGAAGTTATAAACACGCTTAAAAGTGGGACACTCTATAGTGTCCTATTTAGGTGTGGAACAAATCTATAACATCTTTATTTTTTAACAGAAATTTACCGTGAAAAGAATAGAAAAATTATTGGTCTATGTATCATTTTCTTATTTATTGCCTTTGACGTTTCCTTGCAGTTTTTTAAATTGTAGTTAGGTTAAAAGTTTATTGTTTCTAAGTTTATATTAAAATATTTAGTTTGAAGGTTGTTGAAAAGATTATACTATACATTTAAAAAATTATGAATTACTGGCTTCGACGTTAAAAATGCATTTTAGGAGGCCATTTTACAATGTAAGAAAAAAATTGCCAAGACATAGATTTTATACTACTTTACGTTTTAATAAATATATATTGAAATGGGTAAACAATGTTACTTATTTGTTTCACTATTCACATCTCAGTGTTGAAGTTGTTTGTATGTTTTGCTTTTGCTTTTCATGAAACTTGGTATCAAGAAGTATTAAAAGAATCCTGAAGAAGAATACGTAATAAATATTAAAATAAATCGCTAATCTGATTTTGTTACTTTTTGTGACCTGTAGATGGAACATTTGCCTTAATATATTTCAAAAAATAATCAAATCGTCCAAAAAATAAAAAAGTTACATGATTGTTTTACATAAGCGATACACCTTTTATATCTAATTCATAAATCAATGTTAGCATAGTGTAAGAAATTAGTTCTGGGAAGGGATTTTTAAGACATGTGACTTTTGGAAGTAAAACCATTTTAGGTTTGTTCTCAATAATATACAGTGAGGAAACCACTTATGGGATAGAATTATTTTTGGCGATATTTTAGAGATTTGTGAGAAGCGCTCGAACGGGTTAATTTTTAATCTAAGATGTATGTGTTTGAAATTTAAAAATACAGAATAATTCATGTAATATGTGACAAGATAGGTGATTTTTAAATGGAACACCCTGTACATTTTCATATTTTTCGATTTTACACATAGCATCTCTGATTTAAAAATGCGTTTTCACTAGGAGCCGAACGATATGGGAACGATTCTCTTTATTATTTTTATTATTTTTAATTTTCTGCTTCTGCATAATTCATTTTGATGTAATAATAGTACAAAATGTCAAACAATAACGATGTTGTCATGGTATCATCAGTCAAAGCCTATTGCCCAACCTAGTAATTAATATAGTGAATATCTCTGTACAAAGTGTTCTCGATTTACTTGTTGGCAAAAACATAGTCTGTAGTAAAACTCCTGCCTCACTTTATCTAAAACTTTAATTAAAATATTCCTTATTTGTGTTTGTATTGTATTCGGCTTTGTTGCTTTTAGTCTTGAGATATCCCCATAGAAAAAATCCAACGGTGTAATGCCTGGCAATCTCGCTGGCCACAAAGCGACTCCTCGTATTAAGAAATATTTCATTTAAGTACTCTATTACAATCACAACAAATGGGGTGTGTCCCATCTTATTGAAATCAAACCGTTTCACTTGGTAGGATCGGATGTAGTGTCTTTTGTAAAAACATGAATGATAAACTCCTTGTATTGGTTATTTGGTGCAATTGACATTACTGACAACATTTAATACATTAAAATAAAGTCTTTCAATAATATATAGTTTTAATTCCTGTAATTTACTAATCAATGAGTTAGAATTCTGTTTGTTATAAGTCGTTTAAATCAGCTTATCATCAAGCAGAATTTAAAAATATGAAAATATACAGGGTGTTACAGGTATACAGGGTGGCAGCTTAGTCGGTTAAATCGCGTTGAGTGGCGAACGCATTTGGTCTAACTCTCCTGTGTTTTGGGTTCTATCTTCGGCACCGATACTGGTTATGTGGTCTGAGTTCCGGACAGCCCTTGGCTTTGGAATTGGGGGTTGTTTACTATACAGTGAGCACGTAAATGTTGGAATAAATTCCTTAAAATCGTTGCAAAACAAGTGACAAAAATTCATTCAGGCACGTCTATTTTTTATACAGGATATCTCCCTTGCGAAAAATTTAACTACCAGTTGCTTATCGAAAATGAAGGTGGGCTCTTCATATATATATATATATATATATATATATTTTAAATAATCCGTTCCTGTGGAGCTACACCCCACCTCCCTTAAAGGGTTGTGCCAAAAAACGGTTTTTAATGATCTCAAAATAACGTAATCGGAAAGAAACGAAATTTAGCACATCTCGGTTACTAATCAAGAGGTATCTAGCGAAAAGGGGTGAAATTAACTATCTTTCTTGAAATTTTGTAAATATCTATCTGCCTGTTAATTTTTCTTTTAATTAAAAAACACTAAACATTATGAATCATTTAGAAACTTTTTATCTGTTGAAAGAATTTCGTAAAATTGACCGTTTTTAAGAAAACAACTAAATTACATCTGCCTCAATAATCAATCAAAAGCGACGAGCAGGATTATATTAGTCAAATTATAATTTGATAATATTACTGTTATGTGCTGCCCTCTAACGAAGAGAGATTTAATTAATTCCAGGTAGCAGGGAAGGGGTAGTTTGGCTACCGGTAAGACGGCGCCATCTCTGCGAACGGCCATTACCACAGAACCCGAAAGATCGAGATTGATCGAAAATGGTTAACCCGAAAAATCGAAAAGTTGTTCGAGTAGTGTGGAATGAGATAGAGAATTCGAATACGTTCGTCATAGATATATAAGAGGCGGATCCAACGCACATGGACAATTCAGTTCTGATATGGGGAGATAGGATAAGTTAAAGAATTGTAACAAGTTCTTGAATTATAGTAGTCAATCTATAGTAGATTAATGTTATAATTAGTGTGTTTTATTATTGTAATTTAGTGATTAATAAAATATCCTTATTGCAATTATTGAACCTGCGTTTGGAAGTGTTTGCTATAGGGTGTAAACGCGTAACATTACGTTATTTCTTGCCTTTAAAATAGTCAGATAATTATTTCTTAATACTAGTAGCTTTCTAACCAGATTTTAAAACGCACAGTTCTAGTAACGAAGAATTTGCAGACATTTAGTTTATGGTGAATGTAAAAGAGATGCTCCAGCGGCACAAGAAGGGTCATTGTAAGTTCCTTAATTGTACTGTGCCAAATATTCGTACTTTCTCTTAGAGAAAGAGAATGTTTTTAAAAAAATAAGCGCCAATTGTGGTCCTCCGAGACAAATAGGAGATGCAATGGAGCCACAAATATTACATTATTTTGAAAGCAGTATTAGACAGACTGCTCCTCAATTCCACATAACAAGAACATCAGTACGGAGGATTTTGAAAAACAAGGACTTCACCCCTATCACTTAAAGAGAACACAAAAGCTGTCACCTCGTAACTTTCCAGTAAGGCACGATTTGTGTAGAACTATCCTTCGAAAGCCGTTATATTTTATAAGAAAAGTACTATTCACAGATCAATTCTGCTTTACTCGACACGAAGTTTTTAATTTTCGTAACCAGCATTTATGAAGCGTCGAGTATCCTCATGCTGTGGTAAATGGAAGATATCAGTACAACCATTTTAAGTCCATTAATGGTCCTTTTGAGTTACCAAACAGATTAAATGATATAGCCTATTTAAACTTTTGACAAGATGACCTGTATCAACTTAAACGATTTACCTTTTGCATTATGTCAAACGCTGTGGTTTATGCAGGATGGTAAGCCACCTCAATATTCTTTAGAAGTTCGAGAATGGCTACACTGAACATTTAGAAATCGATGGATTCGACGGGTACGAGAAGCCACAATTAAATGGACCCCTCGGTCTCCAGATATGAAGCCACTGGACTTTTATTTTTGGGCCACTTGAAAAATGCTGCTTACTCGACACCTGTCCCAAACGTCGAAGTTTTATGAGAAAGAATATTTAATGACGCCAATGAAGTTCGAAACTTTCCACAAGTTTTAAATAGTTGTATGGGAATTTAGGAAACAGTTGCAAACGTGTGTTCATGTTGGAGGTGGTTATTTTGAACAAATGCTTTAATATCTAAAAACAACAATCATTGTCTTCATGTTTAATTTTTTTTTCTGTTTAAATTCATATTTTGTGTATTTTGTGTTACGTAGTTTACTATAAATTTGCTTTTCAATACTTTCGTCTGAATTTGTAATGTCTGACGCAACTTATAAGCACGCAATGATCGTAATATTGTCAAATTAATTTGACACCAGCCTACTTAGCGTTTTAACTAATAATCGTGCTTGTCGCTTTTGATTGATCACTTAGGCAGATGTAACTTAATTTTTTTGCCAAAAAATGGTCGATTTTACGAAACTTTTTCAAGAGACAAAAGGTTTCTAAATAAGTTATAATGTTTGATTGTTTTTGTTTAATTGAAAGAAAAAATAGCAGGCAGAAAGATAATTACAAAACTTCAAAAAAGTAGTCAATTTCACCCTTTTGCCTACGCGCTAGGTGAATGAAATAATTTCATTAGATGCCTTTGGATTAGTAACCAAGGTGTGCCAAATTTCGTCTTTTCCAATTACGTTATTTTAAGACAGAAATTAAAAACCGTCTTTTGCACACACTTTTAAAGGGGTATAGCTGGGTAGCTATATTATATTGAACAATGTTATATAAAGAACCCACTCTCTATTTCGATAAGTAATCGATAGTTACTTTTTTTGCAAGTTATTGCACGACATCCTGTATAATTTTTCTTTCCGACAAACATTTTTTTTAAATATGACGTTATAGACAATTTTTTTAATTTGCAACCCCCATTTTTAAAAGTGTCACTTGAAAGAGCATATTTTTGTGCATACAGTACGTTAAATTCTATGGTACATCGCATTACAAAATTGTCGAGAAAAAAATCGTAACTACTTATTACAATGCAATAAAACAAAAATACAAGAATTAATAAATATAGCAAAAATAATTAAATTAAATGTTCAAATTGCGTTCCATTTGCTTCTTGAGAATGAAATTCTCACAAAACGTTAGTAATTGTTTCGAGTTCGATTCTTCCAATTGTGTCTTTTGTGTGTATGAAAATTTCGAAATAATTACGCACCATTTAAACAGAAGATGGCCTCAGCAGAGAAAAGTACTCGACTTAAGAAATGTAATTATTGGTATAACATCGGTCCATCATGATTTCGCAAAGTTCTATCCTGCGGTCGAAATCATCTTGAACTAAGTTCACTTTATATGAATGTCACTTATTCTTTTTCAAATATTTTAAAGCAGTCGACTGACTAAGTGACTCCTCTGCTGCGACTTCGACACTTAGTTTGTGAGGATCGTCTTCCATTTCAGTAAAACATCTAAACTGTTTATTCTCTGAGCAGGACGACATCTCGTGAAATTATCTCTTACATGACCACAATCCCAGAACTTCTTTTCTATTTTTCTAACAGTTGACTGTGTAATAGGTCGATCAGAGTATTTAATATTAAATAATTCACACACCGAAGTTTGTGTTCGGGGCCTATCTCCATCACCAATCATCATCTAAATTTAAACTTTAAATATAATGTGACGCAAAGACTAACTTGGTACAGCCAGGTCCGCGTTGCTTAATAAATGAAAAAAAGCATAAACACGAAAAAGATAAGTCGTGCTCCCTCCTCGGGCACGTGTGTCTATTAATGTTAAATGATTTTTTTATTGATATTTTCGTCATGCAATATGCCATAGAATTTAACGTACTGTACGCAGAAAAATATGCTGTTTTGTTAGAATGGCAATGTAAAAAAAATAATAATTGAAGATATAATACCAATGTTTTATGATCGCAAAGTGGACGTGTGTGAAGCTGGAACGTCCTGGTACAGTATTCCAATTGTCTCAGCAGCAAATATAAATGGCAATTTATTCTATCGCTAGACAGCATCTGATTCCAAAGGATAAGTTCGAATTCAAAGATTATATAGTAGCTTCTAGTATATTATTGTCAATTTTCGGTTATTTCGATAATCATCAGATAATAATTAATAAAAAAAAACTTAAGAGGCTTGAGTGCCTTAGCATAAGCCAAAACAATAGTATCAAATCTAATGGTTTGATTAAATAATATATTTAATATTAGTATAAACGTAAATAGCTGGAATGCTAAGTAATTATGTAATTGTTAGAAAATTACAAAAGTTGTTAAATAAACATGAATAAATATCAAAAGTTGCTAATAATTACTATTGAAAGTTGTTCAAATAAAGTTACTGATTGCGAACTAAATTGCCAAAAGAAATAGAACAAAACAAAATTTCCTACCTGTATGGTGTTTCAAACACAAAGAAATGTGGATTATGAATGTAATTACTATTAGTCGAGGATCTCACATTCAAAAAGTTCGTATAGGTGTCAATTAATTCAGATTTGGAAGGCAAATGGTAATTTCAGATGATTAATTAATAAAGTAAACTTTTTTTACATCACAATTTAAATTGCGGTACCAATTTAAAAACGTAAAATTATCTATAAATATTTGCTAAAAATAATGAATACTGTAAAATTTACTAGCATCTCGCCATTTGTTGATGGGCGACTTAATTAATTTGGGAGGATTCCTTTTCTAGTTCGATTTCTATTCACAATTAAATTACAGAACTGGTTCAATCGATTAAATAAATCTTTAATCAATAATATATCAGTAAGTTGCAAAAATAACAACATAATCAAATAATTTTGTAATTCTGACATTATGTAAATAGTTAGATAGATTTTCGAATACATTATACCGGGTGTTAGAAAAGTATGGGAACGGTGGAAAATCTCGAACAGTTTGCATCAAATCGAAAAATAAAAAAATACGTGTCAAATTTTTTTTATAAAACTATCTACTGATCATCTACTATCATCTTCATTTCCTAAAAATGTGCAGGGTGGCCAAAAATTATTTTTCAATTAAGAACATTTTAAATTGAATTTTCAAAATTTTTTTCAAATGGAACACCCTGTATATTTTTCGACTGTGAGATGTAGAAATGAAAAACGAACATTTTTGTAAGTACTTCCCTATGGCTAATTGCAACCATTTTCGTTTTATAAATAAATAAGTGTCAAATTCAAGAATAAACTTAAATAAAGAGGTTCCCTCAAATAATTCATTAGAAAAATTTATAATAGGTGTTCGACGTGTTGCCCATTTTGATTGACACACGTCTTTATGCAATTTTGAAATGAGGCTATTTAGTGGGACCATTCCTTCCAATCCATTGAAATAAGTAAATATTATTTAACCGGTCCTTTACTGTAATCTTTTTTGTAAATTTTTTTGCTGTTTTCGTTATTCGGAAAGCAATAAAACCTCAGCTTGGTATAAATTGTCGTGTACAAAGGAGCATTTATCACACTTATCGGTCGTTACAATTTGTATTGAATTTAAAATATTTGGAATTTTACAATATGAATTTTAATAAAGTGGAACTTGTAGACATGACTTTTGTTTTGGGCGAATCAAACAAAACTTGTTTACTTGCCAATAGAATTTATCACCATCGTTATCCTGAAAGAAGGATTCCCGATGTTAGCAGCTTCCAAAATATTCTCGATAGATTTCTGAAAACTGTAAATGTCGAATATAAAAAAAGTGAGAGAATAAAACATGTTGTGAACGAAGAAAATAAGTTTTCTGTGGTGCTGGCAACGGTTGAGAATCCCCATGTTAGTCAAAGAGAAGTGAGCCCATTAATAGGAATAAGTAGACAGTCTGTGGGTCGAATCTTAAAAACAAATAAGTTGCATGCATATAATATTTAAATGCATCAGGCATTATCTGATGACAATTTTCAAAAGCGCCTACAATTTTGTAATTGGGCCAGAAGTGAAATGCAACGTGATGTCAACTCCTTCAATACTGTTATATTCAATGATGAGGCAACTCTTCATAAAAATGGATTTGTTAATAGGCACATTTTCCAGTATTATGCTTCGGAAAATCCTCACTTTTTATGCAAGTTGATAACCAACATAGATGGCCTATAAACGTTTGGGGAGGAATTATTGGAGAACATTTATTTGATGGCATATTGACTGGAGCTATTTATCTTCATTTTTCCGAAAACTATCTGCCAAAATTATTGGTAAATCTCCCTTAAAGAATTCGAAATAGGATGTGGTTTCAGCAAGATGGTGCTCAACCACAATATTTAAATGCAGTTAGAGACCACTTAAATAATACCTACCCTAATCAAGAGATTGTAATAAATGGATCCACTAAATGGCCTGCTAGATCCCCAGATCTTACAATAATGGATTTCTTTTTATGGGGATACGTGAAGGAAATTGTTTATAGAGACACACCAACAACAGTACAAAATACTAAGGAAAGAATAATAACTGCCTTTACATCTATCACACTGGCAGTTTTAGGAACAGTGGGAACCTTATTTCAAAAGCACATGTGTGTCAATCAAAATGGGCAACATGTGGAGCATTTATTATATTTTTTCTACTGAGTTATTTGAAGAAAACTCTTTTTTAAGTTTATTTTTGAATTTTGTGATTATTACTCAATAAAACGAAATTGGTTGCAATTAGCCCTAGGAAAGTACTTATAAAAATGTTCGTTTTTCATTTCTATATCACATCGTCGAAAAATATACAGTATGTTCCATTTGAAAAAATTTATCAATATTCAATTTAAAAAGTTCTTAATTGAAAAATAAACACTTATCTATTTATAAAACGAAAATGGTTGCAATTAGCCATAGAGAAGTACTTACAAAAATCGTTCGTTTTCCATTTCTACATCACATCGTCGAAAAATATACAGGGTATTCCATTTGAAAAAATTGAGAAAATTCAATTTAAAATGTTCTTAATTGAAAAATGATGTTTGGCCACCCTGAACATTTTTAGGAAATGAAAATGATTCAAAAACATTAATTAATAACTCGTATTCGCATAAGTTTTTCTTAAAACCCATAATTGTGACTGTGGTGATTTTTAATATCCATCTGCAGATTGCATTATTTCAACAAAAAAATTCATTACATCCAAGTGGTTGGGAGATATTCAATGCTAATATAGGAATGAAATTAAAAATTAAAAAAAGGCGCTTGGTCCTGTAATTTCGTCTTGGCCCGCCCTGTAAATTCGAAAGTAATTTCCAGTTATAAACTTTTTTATCTAGTTGCATTTTTTTTTTTAATTTCTAGCTATCGTTGAACTCGAGATATCGAGATCCGACGCACTATTGCCCCACCCTGTATAACAGGTGTATAGTAACGAGTAAATAAATGAAAACTTAAATGAAAATAAATGTTTTACAGGCATGGTAGACAATAGGTAACCTGAAGTGCTGTAATAGAAATACATAATTTAGTGTTAAAAAAAACATGACTGGGTTTCTAAGATACAAAAATAACTATATATAAAATGTGAAGAAATTTTGCAGTTATACAAGAAAATTCTGTTAGTTTGAAGTAGTTTCACTTACAAAAATTAAATCAAAATACTATACAGATCGTGCTAAATATCAATAACAATCAGTTATTTGCATAAAGTGTTTAAATGGACTAGGCCATGTAACTGTTTCAAACTACATTTTTTTTTAAATGGGAGAACATAAAAAAATCGCTGATTACGTCATAACTTTTTTAAAATGTTTGTAGAATTTTTTTACATAAACAAATTGAGCAATTTTACAATTACAATTTAAAAATCTTTATTCACATATATGTTACATATCATTATTTATATCATTTAAAGATCATTCATTTCATGGTATTAACAATATTGAAATGTTCCCGACGCGTCACAATCTGCACATGTGCATAGAGACGAATCGAGGGGCCGATATTATGCCAAACATGATCCAGATACAAATTAAAAGTAAATAATTAATAACGTTCTCCAATGAAGATTAAACTAAATATAATTTAAATGCACAAGTTTAAGAAAATGAAAATAAATGGAGTTCTATCTAGATAAAATATTTATGTATTCAACTTGCAGGAAACTTATTAAAAAGAAAAAACCTGCTTAAAAACAATCTATGTACAAAATAAAAACGCACCGATGATATAAATAATTAAAATGATATTAAGGTAATAAAACGAAAATTGTGATTAAAATAAGGTAAATTAAATGGTATTTTATTATTAGAATTTATATGTACAATATGTTTCAAAACACAAATCATCTCATCATAGCTCTGCCAGAACCTGCCAAAAATTATATGTCTTAACCTAATATTATCTCTCCGAATAAATCGGGAGATTTTGATGTATGAACTTATGTGTGTGTTCAATATTATGATGTTCCCGTATGTCTACCATGTTTGTGGTAAGCGGGGATTTATGTATCTTAAATTTAAAGAATTTTTGAGAGGTGTCTATTATATAATCCCTAATTAAAGGGATATAACATCTTATACTCTCTATGAAAAGTTTCAATAGGAGTATACCTGTTTGTTTGTGTAAGTAATCTAAGGATTTTATTATGTGTCCTTTGTAGTCTATTACATTGCGCATCTGAAATTGTGTTCCAAGACGCGCATGCATAGGTAAGGATCGGTTTTAACATAACTTTATAAAGGGTTAATTTGTTATCCTTAGTTAATTTGCTCCTTTTGTTGACTAATGGATATAGTCGACTTAAGGCAGCATACGTACTATTTATTGCTCTGGTTATATGAGGTCAATGCGTTTAAAAATCGTCGTGTCTAAGCGAATTTTTGTCACTTTGTAACGATTTTAAGAAATTTATCTCAACCTTTACGTACTTCGCTGTATGTGGTGTGTTTAAGTTGTTTTATGTTTCATTTTTAAAAAATCACCTTCCTTGTACTACATTTATATGAATCACCCTGTATTTTTCAAATTTCATTTAAAAGACGTGCATTTTACATTAAAAATTGACCTGTTCGAGTGTTTCTCTCAAATCTCTAAAATAATTTTATTCCATAAGTGGTTTCCTCAATATAAGCTGCTTTACATTTTCTTACTGATTGTGAATATATATCATATTGTCGCCTCTGCGAAGCCTCGAGTTGTATTATTTAATGTAGAAAGTGAGAGTAGTTTAATTGGAAAGGGTAGACATCACCTGCATGGTCCAGCAACACAGAAGGCGGATACAGATGCGTTGTTAATGTATGCAGGCCATGAGGACATAATAACCGGTAAATAGTTGTCGTACGTGTGATAGTTAGCCCAAATAAAACTATTTTGTTTGACTTTCCTCGTTAAAAAACGTAAAGGATCGTTATATGCAAATCAAGCTTTAACGGTATACGAATTATGTTAAGTATTTTATTTTTTGCACTACCGTGTGAGTAAATTACTTGCTTTACACACACTATAGTAACGTTAAAATTTACGCATTAGTAAAAAGTAATAAAGTGCATACTGAAGTTAGCATTCTTGAGACTTTGATTAGTTTCATTTATTTAAAGTACGAATATGTGAAACCTTAATGCAAACAGACATCTAATAATAAAACATAATATTTCAGTCGCAAACTCCTCTATTAAGTCCTTATTTTACTATAAGGAACGTAACCAGAGTACAACCAACAGGTACTCTCCGGGCTATGTTCCCCGCCCAGCGCTGAATTACGAGTTACAAGCCTGGTGCGTTGTGTTATAATTACATATTGCCAACGCTAATGCTTTGATTACAACAAACACCGGCCGAAAGACTAATTCCTACTTGAAGGAGCTTTCGTGCAAGTCGTCCCACACCACTTGCAGACTGCAATTTCGAGCTGTTGGCTCTCATCAGTGCAAGGTAGGCTGTAACGACCGACACGAGATAGCGACATGCAAAACAGTAAGCAGGAGCCATCTAGCGGCAGCGTCTGTTGCAATTGAGAAATAAATAGCCTGACTGGGCTTAGCATGAGTTCAAGTGCGCTTCTAGAGGGCAGAATATTAAAACATAATATTTCAGTCGTAAACTCCTCTATAAAGTCCTTATTTTCCTATAAGGAACGTAGCCAGACTGTAACCAACAGCTACTCTCCGGGCTATGTGCCCCGCCGAGCGCTGAATTACGAGTTGTAAGCCTGATGCGTTAAGTGTTATAATTACATATTACCAACGCTAATGCTTCGATTGCAACAAACATCGGCCGAAAGATTAATTCCTACTTAAAGGAGCTCTCGTGCCAGTCGTCCCACACACTTGCAGACTGCAGTTTCGAGCTGTTGGCTCTCATCAGTGCATTGTCATGGTCATAACGGACAGAGATCTCGAGATATTTTAAGAAAATCGATGGAAAAAATGTTTTCGCTGAAACTACAAAACTGAACTCTGAACTCGATTTGACCCCTTAAATACGTTAACATAAAAACATTGCCCTAACTAGACAATTCACATTAAAATCCTAATTTGACTCCAGTATTATACAAATCATGTTTTAAGTATCACATTATGCTTACATTACTTTGCGACAGAATTTAAGATTTCTAGAACTGTTAAGTTTCAAATTAGAAAACTAACAGTTGTATAATGTATTTTTATTACGCCTAAGATACTTGCGTAAGATGCAAGGTCTGGGAACCATATTGGTATATACCAGGGTACAGGAATCCTACCGTACGTTGTATGTAATATATGTCTCAGAAAAAATTAAAATATCTACTTTATTTCAATTTGATTATAATTATTAACGCGGCTGTAAATTACAAAACAGAAACAGAGTGTTCAAAATGTTGTCTATTGACATCAACACAATTGTGCACTCGCAGAGCTATATATTTCGAATAACTGAGACCAATTTCCGGGCTGCCATATTACGACTTATTTGTAACTCTAGATTTTCGCGGATTGTAATGGGAATTGCGTAAACAGCATTTCTTAAATACGGCCAAAGAAGAAATCCAGGGGAGTTAGGTCAAGTGACCTTGGAGACCATCGTAAGTAAACTTTATTGCAACGAATGTCCTGATTTGTTGCAAAAAGCAATTAATTTCTTTTTGTAGGAGGCCTAAGTATCTGGCTCAATTCATGGAAGAAAATTATCCTCCTTCAATAAATGGTGTTATTCTTGAGAACGGTATCTTGTATTTTGTTCGTTAAATAAGCCTAAATTCATATACCGATCTGGATTCATCAAAAAAATTTTCCTAAAAATTCATTATTTGGTTGTACGTTATTTTGTAAAATTTATTTGCAATATTCAGGTATCATATCAGTACGTGAGCATTTTTATCCTAATCATGGTGTGATTAATATTTAAATGAATTATAATAATTATGCTTACGAAGAAGTCTCCTTATACTTTGATGACTAATTTCCAATTTAAAAGCAATTTGTTTCAAGCAAACAGTTTTATCAATTTCCACTCATGTCAAAAGATTAATTTCCGTGTCTTCCTCGATAATAAAAAATTCTTCACAATCAAAACTAGGCTTCCTTCGAAACTGATTGTCAACACGATGAAAATAATTTGTAGCAAGGCACTATCGATCAGAATATTGTTATGTGCACGACTACGCAACTGGAATCATAGAAAATTCGAGAACGGCGTCAGAAAAGTCGCGAATGTTAGGCAGAAACATCCTAGAATAATCTATTACTCACTCGACGCGGGTATATATATATATATATATATATATATATATATATATACAGAGGATCTAAACGCACTAGGGACAGTTTGATATTAGACAAGCAAATTTTTTTTTATAACATTTATTTAACGTCGGCCTATTTCCGCTAGTGAGGCCTAACACCGACGCCTGTAGACGAGCTACCCCCAACCAGGAATTTTGCCGAACCTCTTCCTTTAAGAAGAGTAGGGATCTTTTACTTGCCTAATATTTAATAGACAAGGGACCGACAGCTTTACATCCCCTCCGAAGGATGGTATATCCCCTATACAACCCTCATCTAAGGTTGTATAGCTTCCGCGCATACACTGATATACAAGCCGCTGGAAGATGTGTGAGGCGAGGACGCGGTCTTCGTTGTGAACACGGATTACGCCTCTGTTCGGTGAAATAAAAAATCTGGAGCAGTGGTGGTTTACAGCTGAGACCCCAGAGGGCTTCCGTGCACTTAATTTTTTGATTAGTTGTGTCTCAGGGTTGATTTCTGGGAGTGCTTGTTAGGGTCAACGGCTACACCCTGTATGATATTTTTATTGAAATTAACACTGCGGTTTAAAGGACAATATAAAATTATTTATTCGATTTTTTGAACAGAGTTGGATATGATTCTATTTTAATTTTACAAGTTTTCTGTTTGGAAATTGTAACTAATCGACAACAGAAATTCTGCCTGTAGCTGGTTTGAGAATATATTTAAAAAATGAATAAAAAATAATTTAATCGAAAAAATTCACTTTGACGATTGGGCCTCGTAGGCAAGGGAAAATTGAAAAGGGGGCCACTTAAGGCGATGTCTTAAACCTAACTCTTTTTAACCAGGTTTCGGCCTGGGAAGCTAGAATTGAACAGCTTGTCTCGAAAAGATTGCAGGGACTGGGAATAAGGAAGCCTAGCTAGATGGAGGTATCTACAACATAAGTTAAATAGTAACCGGACCCGTTCAACAGCGTAATCAGCTATTACGCAAAAATTCACTTTTGAAACTTATACTTTCCACAAGAACACTACGCGAATACTTAACACTGGAGTCACTGTTATAACTGAACTTATCTTGGGCTTGCTGGACTCCGGTATTTATACATGTTAGATTGGCTGCGTTTATCGTGCCTAGCACGGACCTAAAAGGGGGGTACCCTTTTAGGTCTGGAAATGACACCGTCGAGTCTGGATCGGCACGATTACAACATATTACACAATATTGCGCAATAGTTTACTAAAAGTGGAAATTTTGAGATGAAACTCATATAGAAAAATCGGCGACAAAAAGGAGAATTTTTTGATATAAAAAAGAAATTTGAAGCGATTCGGGTTTTGGAAATATTTGAGTTTGATTGACGGAAATTTTAACGATATGAAAGGACCCCGTAAACGCGTCACGAAGGTCAGACGTTTAACAGTTGCAGTGACATGATAATGCTCCCGATAGGTGCGAGGTGGCTGGAAATAAGATATGATAATGCTCCTAACGGGTACGAATCGAGTTTGAGCGTAGATATCGAGATATTGTATGTAATTATACGAGGGGAGATTGAAAAGTAGTGAAATTTGAAATGTTAATTGAAGCGCTGGAATTTGATGAAACCAAATTAGATATGAAGAGTCGAGGTGGGAAATGTGATTTAGTGTATACAGGGGGTTGTCAAAAAGTAATAAGATTAAGAAATTGAAACGGATGCGATAATTGAATGAAGTGAAGTTGAATGGGGAGTGTTTAGGTAAGTTGAAGTATACGAGGGGTCGTCAAGAAGTAATGAGAGTTGAAATGTAAAAGTGGTTTAAAAAGCGAATGAAACGAAATGAACTATTGCTGTTTTGAGTACGGATGGTGGTTTTGACCAATTTGATGACTATGAGGGGGTTGTATTTTTAAGGGATGTTTTTCGTGAAATTTCTTTTATAAAATTACTAGAATGAATGTTGGAAGTGTGTTCTCGGTGATTTTACATTATTTGAGAATTATGGAACGTTCGTGAATTTTTTCTGATTTTGGTGACCTTGGATGTAGTTTTTTTTATGTAAACTAGGTCTGGTTGACTTTTTTATCATGGTTTGCCATGATGCTTGAATTGATCTGAATTATTTGCTAACTTTGCATTTTTTGTTTTTTGTTTCTGATTTATAGGGGGAATACCCTATAACAGTTGGAACGGTCACCCATCCAACTACTAACCGCGCCTTACGTTGCTTTACATCGCATATCGAAGTAAAAACGCACCCACGCTCGCCCCCAGACAAGCAAGTGATAAGATGAAATAAGAAACGGTATCAAGTTGTGAATTATAGTAGTAAGACTATAGTAGATGGAACTTGTAATTAGTGTGTACTAATGTGTATAAGGACTAAATTATTGTAATTAAGTGATTAATAAATCAGTGGTTATTGAAAGTACTTGTTGCAATTTATTGAATCTACATACAGTGTGTTTACTGGAGATTATAAACACGTAACAATTGGTGTCAGAAGCGGAATTGCAACAGGTTTTCTGAAAAATTCTAGAAGGTTCCATTGTTCTCTTTGGAGACCACTGGAGATATCGAAGTGCTTTAAACTGGAAAGTGATTTAGACATTAGACAAGACATATTCGTGACATTTTGAGAAAAGTTCCAGAATATTCTATTTGGAAACTAAAGCAGTTAGTTAAATTCTGTCAACTGGAAAGTGATATAGACATCAAATAAGACCTACTGTGACATTTTGAGGAAATTTCAGAATATTCTATTTGGAAACTAATGAAGTTAGCTTAGTTCTGCCAACTGTAAAGTAGTATAGATATTAAATAATACCTATTGTGACATTTTCAGAAAATTTTCAGAACATTCCATTGGAGATTAGAGTAGTTAGTTTGCTGAGTTCTGTCGAAATTTTCTAGAGAATTCTACTCTGGATTTTGTGGAAATATTTGACGTATACCAGATATAGACTTTAAACAAGGCTTAGAATAAGTAGTTAGAGTTGTTTGTTAGTTTTGGAATGGAAACAAGAAGCATGCTGCTGAAAAACAAACACATTACTTACTTGCAGAACTAAGACAAATAATGTTAGGCCAACGTCAAGAAGACAAAAAAGAACAAGAAAAGAAACGTCAAGAAAACAAAGAAGAACAAGAAAAGAGACGTCAAGAAGACAAAGAAAAACGACGTCAAGGAGAAAAAGAAGAACAGGAGAGACGTGAAGAAGAAAATTCTTTTTCTTCTTCACGTCTCTCATGTCAAGAAGAAAAAGAACTCGAGAAAGAATAACAGGAAAGACGACGTATCAAGTTGTGAATTATAGTAGTGAGAGTATAGTAGATGGAACTTGTAATTAGTGTGTACTAATATGTATAAGAACTGAATTATTGTAACTGTAATTAGTAAATCAGTGGTTTATGAAAGTACTTGTTGTAATTTATTGAACCTACATACAGTGTGTTTACTGGAGATTGTAAACACGTAACAATATCATTCTGCGTTAAATTGAGTAACTCAATAGAAGCAACTGTATTTTGTCATATTCTCCGCAAATAATAAGCATGTCCACTTCATCTTTTCTGTAAATTTGAGGCATTTCAAATTAAATTAACTAATATCTATAAGCAATTTTAAAATCATAATGAACACTAGTATGCCAACACATAAGTTCGACAAGCTAAAGATTTCATTCTCTCAAAATTCTCTTTTGTGAAAAAGTATCAATTTACACATTTGTTGCATAAATAGCTATTTTACTTTATTTATTTATTTGCTTTATTAATACCCGAATTGAAAGGTCTTGTTTTCAATAGTCCTGAGTCAAAGTACGAAGAATTGTATTCAGATTTGAAAGCATTCAAATTTTTTAATAGTTGGGTGCAATTATATTTCAATATTTCAGCCTATGGCCTTGGATACTAAAATTACTACCGCGAGTATTTTTTATTTGTTATTTATTTATTTATTCGTTTATTCGTGTATTCGTTTATTCATTCATTCATTCGTTCATTCATTTATTGCTTGCCTGCTTACTTGCTTGCTTCCTTATTTACTTACTTACATACTTATTTATTTATTTATTTATTTATTACTACAACGTGCTTTTACAATTTTACATTTTTGCCATTGTATATAGGTAATTAATATATACGTGTATTATAATTGCATATGCTAATTGTATGCTGATACCTGAGGGGACATTGTGTTGTGCCTAGCAGTACTAGCATCATTAGTGTTCATAGTTCAAGTTTTCTCTCACTCTGTGTATGTGAAACATCAACACCCTTGAAAAAATGGTTGAATTCCGTATTTCTTCTCAACTACAGAATCGGTATGCCATATGTGTGTTTGTCAGTTTATCTGTGCATATGTGATACGTTTTTCTCGAAGAGGGCTCAACATGGAAATCTTGAATTTTAGATATAAGAGCTGGTGATCTAAGAAAGAATCCTATTGAATATTGATGATATAGGCAGAGTCAAAACATAATTTTTAATCGAATCTAAAAATGTTTCAAATAAAATTGTTAAGATGAAAAATTTAACTGAAATGGTCCTTTGCAAACTTCTTGTCAGGAGCAGGAATGGCTCCAGACAGGGCCCAAAAACAGTGTTGGAATCAAAAATTGTCTAAATATCAAAATAGGTAATTGTTTAGAAAGAAAGTTGATGCGAAGAGGCTTTCCTTTAATTTCTTGTCAAAGTAGCAGGGTCGGTCCTAGGGAGGGCCCCAAAACAAGTTATTGTTTAATCAAAAATGTTTAAAATAAAACATTTTTTATATTGAGAAATTGCAACAAAAAGGCTGTTTACAAATTTCTCGCCAAACCACCAGGCATGACTTCAGGGAGAGCCCATAGAAATTTTTCATCATAGATTTTTTTATCTCAAACAAAAAATTTTCAGGATAAAAAATTGTATGAAAAAGCTTTTTAAAATTCTAGTCAAGATGACAGATGCGGCCCTAGGTAGAGCCCAAAAACAAGTTTTCGTCGAATTAAAAATGTTAATAATAAAAATTATTGTTAAGATGGAAAAATATCATCGAAAAAGTTTTTTGTAAATTTTTCATCTGAGCGCCAGGAAAAACAATTTTTTTTTATTAAATCAAAAATCGCTTCAAGCAAAAATTGTTCAGGGGGAATACATTTTTAGAATTTCTCGTCGCAGCATTAGGAGCGGTTCCAGGAAGGCTCGAATACAATTTTTCGTCGAATCAAAAAGTATTTCTAATAAAAATTGACTGGCAAATTATATCGAAAAGGTCTTCTCTGAATTTCTCGTCAGAGCGCGAAAAGTTATTTTTCAGAATTCTCGCTAGACCACCAGGTGCGGATCCAAGGAGGCTCAAAAATTTTTTCGTCGAATCCTCTTCCCCCTCAAAAAATTTCGTAATTTTAATATGTGAAATTTTATCGAAACGCCCGTTGTAAATTTCCCATAAGATTAAACGCTGATAATAAAAATTGCGTTTAGATTAATTTTATGTTCTACCAAAAAGTTTAGAAAGTTAAAAATATATTCAGAATATGGAATGAGGAAAAAGTACTATCGAAGTGCATCACCGAGACCAATTTTTTGAAATAGTTATCTCTTCCTGTCAAAATTACGCAAAGAATAATCGTTTTCAATTTTGTAGAAATTGAAATTATCTAGAATTTCAGACCTTGTTCATTTTATAAGATTAATACTTCTCGACATAGCTTGGAATTGAAATAAACTTGTCTTCCTCAACTTTATTGTTTTTGGCGAAAATAATTATCAAACTTTTAGAGTATGTAAAAAAACACTTCTATTTAAAACTTTTTCATGTACAGGGTGTCCGGAAATTCCGTTGCCATACATATAGGTGATTTAAAAAATTACTATGAATATAGGTCCGCAAGTGCTGTGATTAATGATTGATTAATGAAGGGATGTAATAATTGCTTCAGATCCGTTTTTCTCAAAAACGGTTAATCTTACGACTTTTGCAAGAACACCTTTTTTGCTAAGACTATCAAAGAATCATAATGTTAGTGCAAAATATAAAAAAATAAGAATATAAGAAAATATGGATAAATAAATTCAATGGCCCGCCTGTTGGTACGCGACATCAAAGTAAGTCGTCGCTGGTTGCTTAAGATAACCCTTATTATAGTCTAGTATACTTTAACTTGGCGTGTGTATGTATGAGTTAATATTTCCGTACTATTTCATTTTCTCCCATATTGTACAAAAAGTTAAAGCAATAGTCCAGAAACATTGTCTATGTGGACAATATTTCTGGATCTTTGTGTACAAGAGAAAATGAAATCGTACGGAAATATTAACTCATACATACACACGCCAAGTTAAAGTATTCTAGACTATAGTGGTAGTTTACATACCAAAATGTATACCTGGACTCAAAATGGATCTGAAGAAATTAAATAAAATCTACTTTCTGGGCGCCATCTTCAAAGGTCTCAAGCGCCCTTAGGAAGCATTTGCAGTCCTATGTTCATAAGGACTTTAAAACATGTATATAATCAATTTCCTGCTAAGTATTTCAATTCAGTACCGGGCAGAGCAATAACTACATATGTCATTTAAGTTACCTAAGTTGAATGGAGTTACATTTAAAATAGTATCAGAAACTGCACATCTATATTGAATTGTAAAGCAGGTTTTTTTCCGTGTTTTAGACGGGTTTGTGTGCGTTCACGTCTCCTTTCCCTGCTGCCAGTCAACGTCTTTCTTAGTTTACGTTTTTTTTCAAAATATTATGTTGCACAACATTGCAGACTGCGTTTTCTACATCCGCATGATTAGTGACTGGACGAAATTCTAAAACACTATAATGTCCCGCATCAACATTACCAGAAAAAAGTAAATTATAAATAATATTTCCAATACCATAGTCAAGTTTCATTATTATTGTTATCTCTATACACTATAAACAAATGATCAGGAAACAGCTGACTAATACAGTGCAATTCGATATGGCCGGCGAACTCGCCATCTAAAGATAATACATTTTCGTATTCAGCAGCATTTGTAATCGGATACAATGGCATACGCTAACATGCATTAGTTTTTGTTTATTTTATTTTACATATGAAAATGGTGATTATAAAATATAAAAATGTGTCATGAACCATCTGAGGGTAGAGACCTTTCATTGAATTTTTTTTTATCAAAATTGGTGAAGCGGTAGCTGCTTAGGAACCGGAGAAGAAAACCTTTTGAGCTTTTATATATGTGAGGATGTAGTTATTGCTTTACCCGATATTTTTCATGTGAAAAAAATTCGGCTGGCTACTTTGGTCTTTGTTGCTGTGATAAAAAGTTCAAATTACCGGAATTTCAGATTGCTAATAAAATGAAAGAATTATTTACAGGGAATAACGAGATATCGAAAAAATTTCGAGATAACATTCGATAGTATAATAATGCTTTGTCGTTCGTGTCATCCGAGGCAAATATAAAATTACCTTCCGGATATGGTCCGGTCCGTATTCTTTCAAAATTCTTGCTGTAGTACATCATAAAATTTGGTCATTATACCTTCAAAATGGATGATATGTTTCTTATAGACAGTTGATACATTTTAGACTTTTCCGAAGCCAATCAAATTAGACTTGAATGCTGTGAACAGTTCCTTGAGAAAAGACATTCTAGAAATACTAAATCGTGCCGTAAATCAATGTAATCCTTATGTCATGTTATATATTAATTTTTCACAATTTGCCATTTTAGCCCCAAAAAATGAACACTGCGATGAGATCAATTCTAAAGTTATAGACCTTATACCCGGAACGCCTAGAACGTAAATAATGCGATAACGGAGGAGGAGAACGAAATTCTTCAGTTTCCGTTTAGAGTTAAGTGGTTTGCCTCTACATATCCTTAAATTAAAAACTGAAGCTATTGTCTTGTTGTTAAGAAACCTAAATGCTTACCAGAGGCTCCTACATGGCACCAGATTAATTGCTACAAAAGTGTACGACAATTGTTTGGATATGGAAATTATCACTGGCGAAAGAGTAGGCCTAACAGTTTTGATTCCTAGAATCGACTTAAGGTGGTAATTTCCAAGAGAGAGAGAGAGAGAGAGATCCGATAAGGAAATATTTATTATTTTTTGGCATAACTTTATTATATATATATTTTAGGTTTTAGCGGGTGTTAAATGGAGTATTGTTATACTTCCGGGTGCTCTCCCGCGTCGATGGTCGACTCCTCCAGGAGTTATGGTTTGTCAAAATGACGTTTAGACAACCGTGACTCCTAGTAAAAAAGTATAAGACTACGTAAGTAGAACTATGACAAGTGTAGTGATATGAATTTTTACTCAATAATTTCAGTTGTTTGCAAAATAGTTAGATTTAATTTTAAAAAGTACGTCAATTTTCGTATTTCCTAAATTTAAATATAACTATTTCGTATATGTTTAAAATTATTGAGTGAAAATTTATAACGCTACTCTTGTTATAGTTCTACTTAGGTAGTCTCATAGTTTGTTTGCAATATGTGTTTTAAAATAAGAAGTTATGGTCAAAAACAGTAAATATTTCCCTATCGGACCTCTCTCTCTCATATTATTATTATTAGCCGTTACTCGAGTCCGAGTATAAAAATGTTACAGTCGATAAATTGTGTACGATAAAAAACAAGTAAAAGGTGTAGTCTATTGTAGTTCCCATTCATCTACGGTGCACACGACTATGGCTATAGAGGCCAATTCGGGAGAGCACATGTCGACCGCAGTCAGGACAAACATAGACCTGGTTAGGTCTTGGATTCGGCCTTCTTGCAGCAACATTTCCTTGATAGCTGGCCACAACCCCTCGCCATTCGGTTCTGTCCGCTGCAAGTTGTTCCCATTGCTCGTCTGCAATACCGCAGGATTTTAGGTTTTCATGGAGAGCGTCTTTGAACCTCTTTCGTTGACCGCCACGCCTTCTTCTACCGCTTAGCAATTCACCATAAAGTGTACATTTAGGAAGGCGGTTATCATGCATACGATGACCGTGACCTGCCCATCTTAGGCGTGCTCTTGAAATAAGCACCTCAATTGGAAGGCTGTTTGCTCTCCTGAGTACTTCCACGTTTGATATGTGATGGAACCAACGGATTTTCATCATACTTCTGAGGTGTCTTTGCTGAAAACGTTCTGATTCTTTCACATGACGACGGTAAGTGACCCAGCTTTCACATCCATATAGCAGTGTTGGAATGACAACTGCTCTGTAGACAGCCATTTTCGTTGACAAAGCAAGGTCGTGGTTGTCAAATACTCTCTCTCTAAGTCCCCAGAGTGCTCTAGATGCAGCGTTAGTTCTATTGCGAATCTCGCTGTCCATGTTTGCTTTGTCATTAACAACGTTGCCTAAGTAATTGAACTGATCCACCACTTCAAGAGAATTTCCGTTAAGTGTAATGTCTATTTGGTTCACTTGATGAGGAGTTGACATAATCTTAGTCTTTCCAATGTTGATTTTAACTCCCAAGGAATCATAGCTCTGGGCATACACATCTAAAAGTTCTTGAAGCTCTTCCGGCGTAGAGGCTAAAAGTGCACAGTCATCCGCATACTGGAGATCACAAATGAATCGTGTGCGTGTCTTCGTGAAAGCTCCAAAGCGCCCTATGTTAAAGAGACCGCCATCAAAACGGTATCTGAGACCTATTCCTCTGACTGTCAGTTTGTTGTCAACAATAATTGTTAGAGCAGTGGTAAACAAATTAAAGAGTAGGGGTGCCAGGACACATCCCTGCCTAATTCCAGTGAGGGTTTGGAAAGGTTCGGTTGCCCCATTATTATACATAACCTGGGCGTTGTTGTTTGTATGTAGACTGCGACATACTTCCACAAATTTTCTAGGGATACCTAAGCGGAACATAATTTTCCAGAGCGCTTTCCTGTCCACCAAGTCAAACGCCTTGGTTAAATCAATGAAGGCCATGTGAATTTCTCCTTGATGTTCGAGTGCTTTTTCTTGAAGCTGTTTAAGTGTGAAGATTAAATCCGATGTGCCTCGGTTTGGTCTAAAGCCACTCTGTGCTTCAGGAAGTGTTAGCCTATTTGCCATCGCTTTAGTGAGTATCTTCCCTCCAATAGCCAGGAGAGCTATACCCCTGTAATTTCCACAGTCCGCAGCGCTCCCTTTGTTTTTGAAGAGGTTGATTAAAAGTGTATCACGAAACTCCTGCGGAGCTTGACCACTTTCCCACACGACATCAAACAGTTTTTTGAGGTAGGGTATGAGCTCTGACGACACAGCTTTAAAGATCTCAGCTGGGAGTGAGTCGGCGCCGGGAGATTTGTTATTTTTTAGCTGCCCAATGGCGGTTAAGATCTCTTCCGTTGTTAGTGGTTTATATAAGTCTTCGAAGGTGTCATATTGAGGGATAAGATTTATAATATCGTGATCGGCTTGACTTTGCTGGTTAAGAATGTTAGAGTAGTGTTCTTTCCATCGGGCTATTATTTCCTGGTCTTCTTTGAGGAGATTTCCATTTAAATCTTTAATAGGGCACATATTTTTCCGACTGGGGTCGTACACTGCTTTTACTCCTTGAAAGAAATTCCTGTAGTCGTGTGAATCGGCGTACCTTTGGATTTCTCTGGCCTTGCTTGCCCACCACTCATTCTTTATTCTTCTGATTTGGCGTTGCGTTTCATACTTAGATTGGGCAAAAGCTTCTGCTTTTGATGAGTCGTTGGGGTGGTTGATAGCGTTTTGGAAGGCAATATGTTTGCGGTCAAGAAGTTCTTGTATAAAAGCTTCATTATCATTGAACCAGTCCTCCTGTTTTTTACTTGCTGCAGTGCCAAGAATTTCCTCATTCGCACTTTTTAAACTGTCTTTAATTTGTGTCCAGGTAGCAGCGACATCTAGAGAATTGGTTTCTTCTAGTGCACTCAAATTCTCTTGAACTTTTTGCTTTAGCTGTTCGACGGTTTGTTGGTCACGCAATTTACTAATACAGAGACGGAGTCTACGTTTTACTTGAGTTCTTCGGTGTTTGGGCCTCATAACAATTTTCATTTTAGAGACAACAGGACGATGATCGGTCCAACATTCGCTATCAATGCGCGCCTTTGTAATTTGGACGTCCTTGAGATACTTCCTACGTACGATAACATAGTCCAGTAGATGCCAGTGACCTGATCTGGGGTGACGCCAGGTGCCTTTAAATTTATCGTTTTGTCGGAAAATGGTGTTTGTTATAACTAGATCATGTTCGGCGCATTTAGTTAGGAGTAGTTGACCGTTAGCGTTCATGTTGCCCAAACCGTTCTTGCCTATGATGCCTGGCCAGGTGTCTGCATCTCTCCCTACTCTAGCGTTAAAATCGCCAAGAATAACGAGTCGTTCCGTTTTAGGTACTCTACAGAGGGTTTCTTCCAGCTGTTGATAGAAGCTTTCCTTGGTTTCGTAACTTGCATCCAGAGTGGGAGCGTAGGCGCTTATTAGATTTACCGCGTTGCCATCTGATAGCTCATAGCGTAGCAGCATTAGACGCTCGGATAGGCCTTGTGGTACTTGTGTTAAGTTGGATACAAGTTTATCTCTCTCATATATTCTCACCTTAACGCCCTTAGATACAACTCTTCCTTTTTCTTTCAAAAGACGCAATTTCCTATTCGTCTTGCGTTTTGTATGACTATAAACAAAGCGCAAGGGCAAACTCTTGATCGTATTGGTATTTATTTACCCTAACCTGTATATAGCCATGGCCAGTTGTAAGTAGCCAATGTCTCGAGTGGGATCGTTCGACAATTTGAAAGTACAAATAATTCCAAAAGGGAACAGCACTCAATATAGTATTTGAGGAGGTGCTGTAACATGAAACCTTCGTCACTCACTTGCATTTTCCAATACACCCGCCGTCGAATTTTGATGGGCTTACACTAGTTCTAATAATATATCAAGTATTTATATAACTCTGCAAAAGTTAAGGATATTAAGTTGCCGTATTTACCTCTCAAAAACACATTTTTTACTACAAGGTAGAACTAAAATAATCAATAATATATTTTCTCATAGAATCAATTATCAGATATTTCTATTTTGTTAGGTTGCAAATATTAAATCTATCTATAACGGTTAAGAGTTGGTCGGAGTGTATTAGTCATCCATGCTTCCAATTTTAATTGTAAATGACTTCACGTCAATAAAATGACGCAGCTGAATGTACGGTGTGCTTGGAAAGCGAGAGATAGAGATGTAGTAGAATATGACATTGGACAAATTTATTATACCTAATCTTTAAATTTCTCTGTGCATTTGAGGACATTAGGGCTAATTTTATTTTAGTTCTACAAAAGGGAAAATGTTTATATTAATAATACCTATGCGGGACGATAAAAATTATTTTTGCAAATCGATAGTAGAAGAAAAAAAAATTATTTTTTTGTATATACTTTTTTTTCTCTCATCGTCCCACATTGTAACATGTTTTTAATGTCTTTTAGTGAAAGCCGTTTTTTAAAATAATGATTTATATGAGAGTAAATTGCACCGTCTTTCCGGCTTATACCCGGAGCGCCCTTAAAGAATTACATTATCGTTATTAGAAGAGTTCTGAGGACGGTTCTGTTGAGTGTAGAACATAAGTGAGGATGGAATAAGCGCTTGATATCGCATTAGTGAAAAGAATGACTGTATTTTTATTGACAAACGACGTTTGAATCAATAAATATTTGGACATTCACAAAATTAGAATGCCGTTAAATTCAGGAAATAATTCTATCATGTTGTGGACTGCATACAAACTAATTCTGAACTGTATTTTATTAATACAGCGGAGATCTGTGTTAAGTACCCAATAAATAGCATTTACAATTATCAAGACATCACTACTGAACATTTCCTATTCTCAAATAGGATCAGACCATTTCGTGCATGCACAGTTTTAGATACGCTGGAAAAACCTTGTGAGAAATTACTACAAATTCCACATAACTTACCAAGCCTTAGCTTAAACGAACATATGTCAGATTTGACCTAAAGGACAATAATTTCCCAAATATGTGGTGAAGATTAAATTAACGATCTTATCAAGGACTGTATTTTTTATTAACGTAAAAATGCTACATAACAAATGGAAATTCTTAGTTTATTTTTATAGAATAAAGGAACATGGATACCTGAACTAAAAATTTTATAGTAATATAGTGGAGTATGGTAAACTGAAAATAGCGGAGAATAACACAATTTTTCGTAGAGATTTCAAACTTTGGGTAGTTGTTAGTTGTCTTAAAAATAAGATATTCCTATAATATCTACCTTCTGCAAGTGTCGGAACGGTGTTTTAAACTCGAAAAAGGAATAATTAACCCTCTTTTGGAGCAATTTTTAATTTTTTTTTTTTTTTGTTTGGAATTAAGCAACGAAAATGTGGTCCTTTCATTGTCAATGGTCAAGGAACTTCCACTTAAATTTTTGTGATATTACGTTCACCTCCCTCCTGTAATTCATATATATGAAAGTTTTTTTACCAAAAATTAACTTTGGCATAACTTGGGTAAATCTTGCCCGAATTAGATGAAATTATGGGCGAAGGTGACTCATAATACCTAAAAATATCCTGTTATATTTCAGGCAAAAAGCTTCATTAGTTTGGCTACAATGCTATTTTTTCGAAAATTTAGGAAATTTTTAAAACGTTGTAACTTTTTGGCCCTTTGTCGTACGATAATTTTTATGTACTTTTGGATGATATGACTCAACAATTCTCTAACATAAAAATTCGATCTATTTTCGGCCATTACAGTATACATGTCTTGCACGCAGTAATTTTCCGTTACACAAAGTACATATAACTATTTTTATAGGTAAATATAACTCGTGTGCGCTATAAAACATCCAAAGTGCCCTTTAAAAAAAAGATATGCATTGTTATAAAAATATGATCCAAAATCTCACTCATACTTTATTCAAATATAGGGATTTTTCTCAGTTACTGTTCAGGTTTAACTAAAAGAAAAGAGAGCAGAAGTAGATAGAGACATCATAATCGTTGACGAAGATATAGATCTTCTGGTCATTTTACTTCAAAGGTGTGCGGATTTGAAAGACACACTCGCACAAAAAATTTATTTAGAAAAACCAGCACATGGCAAAACGTGTAAAAAATTATTCACTCAAAAGTCTTTCAAATACGCTGATCTTGCGTGTATAATTGGATTTCTCCATACATTTCCCGGGTGCGACGCAACTTCTGCGTTCACACGAATGGAGAAATCTAAATTAATAAACATATTTGTCAAGTATTCAGAGCTTCATAATTCCTATAATGGGAACGCATATGTCGAGAGTATAAAATCTTGTGGGCTGAGTATTCGTTCTTTATGGTTGTTCCATCACAAATAAGAAAACATTAGGTTTACTAAGGTATGAATGTTTCGGAAAACTGAGGAAAAAAATGTTGTAATTGATGTCAAGCTGTCCTCTATGCCACTAACCGAGGGTGCGGCTGATTATCACAGCTTAAGAACATTTTATCAAATTCGTCGATGTATTGTGAAAGGACTAAGCGTGCAATTGATTTCGGCTGGTGTAAAATGAAAAATGGACTGATACCAAAAACTACAAACAAACCACTCGTTCCAGAGGATTTGTTAAAAATCATCGCCTGTGATTGTAAAGATGGATGCAAAACGAAATCTTGTTCATGCAAGAAATTGGATTTAAAATGTTGCAGCTTATGCAATTTTGACAGGAATACAAGCCAAAATTCTGAAGAGGTCGGTGGGTCACCAGTCGATGAACATGCTGATGACATGCCGGATGAGAACACAAGATTTATCGATGATGATGATGATGATGATGATGATGATGATGATGATGATGATGATTATAATTCCTACTACGAAAACGGGGACGACGAAGTGAACGATATGATGGGCGAAGATGAGAGCGATTTATATTGCATTAGCGACAGTGAAATCAAGGAAATTTTCAATGCTGTGACGGATTCAGAAGCGGGTAACTCTCACAGTAGTATTTCGAGTACATCCAGCATAAGGAGTACCAATACAAGTAGCATCAAAGTCCGTAAAAAAAATCAGCTTAAGACATTTTTACATGTAGATAAATAAATTTAATCTAATATTTTCAATGTAAATAAAATATGATTTGTGTCTTTTACCATTTCTACCATTCCTCCGTTAAATGAGATATCCTTTTGTGTATTTTTTCGAACATTTTCTAGAGCATAGGAGTTATATTTACATATACAAATATCTATATAGTATATGTACCTTGTGCAACGGAAAATCACACCGCGCAAGTACATATACACCGTAAATGACCGAAAATGGATCGAATTATTATATTAGACTTTTTTTGAGTCATATCACCCAAAAATACATAAAAACCTACATTTCGACGGAGAGAAAATTGTCGTACGATAAACGACCAAAAAGTTACAGACAGCGTTTTAAAAATTTCGTATAATTTAAAAAAAATGACATTGTAGCCAAACTAATGGAGCTTTTGACTTGGCTATTTGTAGGTATTATGAACTACCTTCACTTAAAATTTAATCTAATTTGGGCAAGATTTGCCCAAGTTATCCCAAAATCAATTTTTGGTAAAAATAGTACATATTTATGAATTCCAGAAGGGGGGGGGGAGGTGAACGTAATATCACGAAAATCTATATGAAGGTTCCTTGAACATTGATAGTAAAATGCTTAATTTACAGTTTTCAAAAAAAAAAAAATTTTTAATCGAAAATTGTCCTAAAAGAGGGTTAATTTACCCCTTTTTCGAGTTTAAAACGATGTTCCGACTTGCAGAGGTTAGATATTCTATAAATATCTTAACTAACAACTACCCAAAGTTTGGAATCTACGAAAAATTGTATAACACTTCGACTCGACTAATATTCATAGTAAATTGATTCGTTTTAAATAAGTTATAGAAAAACTTTTAAAAAACGAAATACACAACGTTATATCATTTATTGAAAATGTAATTAATATGTAGAAAACATTATTTATGCACCCCAACTTAATTCATAATTTCAATTCTTTTCATTCGCCTATAAAAAATCCAGTAATTGAAAAATCATATACTTACAGTGTATTTATCCGTGAATTATTAATATTAAAATATCAGTACAATACTAAGGAAGATTTATTTATTAAGGATATCACTCAACTGACAGTTATGTCCAATATTAGATCTCAAGGATGTCACGCTAGGGAACCGCAAGTGTGTGTCAAATTTATTGATTTGGGATCTTTTGATAAATAAATAATTGAAAGAATCACGTATATTGACTTATTTATATCAGTTGGGAATATGTTTTTTGATGATGTTGAAAAACATATCCTAGACATTTAATAACTCTTTGATTGAATATTTATTTTTTGAGTTGACTATAATTTCATAAATGCGAATGTCTGCACGAATTCCGACAAATCTAAATAAATAAGGTAAGTAAGGGGTGGCCGCTCCTGTTGAATATTAATAATTATTGTCGGATTGCTTTTCGTGTTCGTATTACCAAATATATCTCATGAAATTCTTATCGATGCGCGATGGTTATAGATTATTATTTTTATCAATGATGAGCTTCGTAATATAAATGGGCCATAAATGTAACACAATTTTTTATGTAAGATTACTACTACACTACTACTAAATTAGGTACCTACCTCAACTAAGAGTGAATTCAAATATAAAATAATTTCCAATTTAAACCCCTACGTCCTTGCCGATATTTATGGCTGAAGGGATTTTAGAATTAACAATAACAATCTAAACTAACGTCTCACTGTTCTGTTTGATCTAATTGTTGAATACAAATATAATGTTCTAACTTGCGCAATACAGAATTAAAAAATAAATTTTTGCTTGAACAGTTATTAAATAGCGGAAAGACGTGATGAGATTTTAACTGCAATTTTATTAAAAAAATACCATCTTGTAAATTGTTTCTTATTTTATTAAAAAATAATATAGAATGTGAATCACGGGTTCCTAAACAAACAGACTTGGACTTCCGATTTATTCATTTCGGAACAGAATAGGACAAATACGCGAGGGAGACAACAAATATTTTTTCAAATAATATCTTGATATTGTTCAATGACATAAATTTTATTGCTAATTCATGTCGTATTAAAATAAATTATAATATCCTAACAGAATCTCTGTGACCTACGTTCAACTTGTGTCTGCATTCTGCAGGTGTCTAAGAACTGTTTTTTTGAGACTAATATTTTAAGAACACTGTAATATGAGGCAGGGTGGCCCAACGGTAGATAAAAAAAACTCTGCCAAACTATTCCATTTAGGAATGGGTCGGGCTAATCTATCTTGGTATTGGCATTCAAAAATGATGATAAAATTAATTTTTGCTTTTGCACGGTCATAAATTGCTTTTCAAACGTGTTTAAATTATTTTATTTCTTTTAACCTTACCCGACAACCACCGTCCCTGCATTTTTTAAGGCTAACGAATCACGTCATATACTAGTACTAAGGGAATATTGATTTGATCAAAACCATTAGAGACATTTTTGAGAAAAAAATTATTAAAATTGCAACATACCTATCTAAATTTTCTAGAAGCAAATAGTCATCTCATCTTATACTGACATTAAGGAACATCCATGGGACAAGTTTGATCACAATCTTTGCAACAGTTTTAGAGAACAAAATATTTAATTCTCTTAAGCTTACCCCCACAGCAGTGCTGGAAATTTCTTGCGGGGGGGGGGCAAGATTGGATTTTACCATCCCCCACCCTAAGAAACAAAATGTTACAAAATAAATGTTTTATAAATTTACGTCTAATTATTAAATGGACTGGTAAACTAGTAGACTAGTAAACAACTACACTATTTTACAGGGCAACCTTCCTTGCTTTTTTTCAGCGAAGGTGTTGATTGAGTCTTCGTAATTCACTGCAATTGCTTTGTCATTTTCAATATAGAAGATTTCCAAGTTGGACAGTCTTTCTTGAATCATTGTTTCTTTTTTCCTCATTTTTACCATCCCCCAACGTACCGCGCGGGATGCTTGCCCCCTTTACTCCCCTCCTAGATTAGGCACTGCCCCACGACCTCCGTCCCTGCACTTTTTAGGGCAAATGAGGCATGTCATCTTATACTAGCACATTTTTTAAAAACCACATTCGGGGACCTGAAAACGTATAAATTCATCAAAAACTCAATATTGATTTTTTCCACGATCACAATGCTTCCCGGTTCCGGCAGAATGAAGTATCCATTATAAATTGAGTTGATTTTTGCTAAATTTTTATTCAAAAATGAAACACAAGGTTCTTGGGAAAACGCGGAAATTTTATTTTTTATTATTACATCAGTCAAATGGACCTCCTCGCCGCTGACACTTTTGAAGCCTAGCACGAAAGTTTTTCATCACCCGCTACAACATTTCAATTGGGATTGCGTTCATTTCGTATTATATTTCAGTTTGCACAGTCTATTAGAAAGCACATTGACTTTAAGTAGCCTCACAAAAAGAAATCACAAGCTGAGAGATCCGGTGACCATGATGTCCCCAAATTTCGGAATGATATGACCATGAAACATTCTTCGCAAAATTGTCATAGAATCCCTAGCAGTGTGGGAGTAGCTCCATTCTGCTGAAACCATATTCTTCGATTATCAACACCAATAATACGAAGTTGTTGTTCAAAGTTACGTAATATCTGTTGATAACGTTGTGATGTAACAGTAACCGTAAAATCATTTTCCTCAAAGAAGTACGGCCCAAAAATTCTAAAGCATACTGCACACCATACAGTAGCCTATTTGCTATGAAGCGGTACTTCGTGGAAAGGTCCCAACTAACAAAGTTGTTCTATACGTTTAAAATAATAGGATAATTTTATTTTATTACTATTGCATTACTGTTCTGCAAAAGCTATTTTGTTTTATTAAAACTGCCAAGGTGATTATTTAGTCTTCACAACTAAATTAAGTGCTAAGAATGTTCTTACAGCTAAATTATGAAACATTTTGTAGAATTTGTTTTTCGCTGTTTTATAAACGTTTATACAGCAATTATTATAAGATGTTTTAGCTCAAGGAACAAAATTGATTTATAATAATGACCCCTAGCACTTATTGGCCAATTGACAAACGCCTATAAAACTATTCTGTAAAAGTCCAGCTAAGCAATAATAAAACAATTTTATTAGGATTCTTCATAACACATATTATTTCAGGGAACATATTGTATTCTGCTGTAACTGCTAAACAAGTGTTATATAAAGGAAGCACGTATTGTTGTCATAAAACACTTATAAAATAATTGATAAACTAAACATTTTCTTTAATATATAAAATGTTCGTTATCATTTTTATAATACATGGGTAGGTTTTTATGCGCCCATCAACGGATGTCTCAGATCTAAAGTTAAAACTGTATATGTAGGTACTTGGATTAAAGACAAACACACAATTATTATATTTATATCCACTGTTAATAAACAAGTGAATAAAAGATCCCTGAGATACAAATTTTCCGGTTATTTAGCTCGACTAAGAAGCGCTTCAGAATATATTGCTCTATAAGTATTGCAAATAGAGTTTTTGTAAAACATTAAAACATGTTGCTGTGTATATGTTTTATAAGATGTTCTTTCGGAGCAACTATATTTTTTTAAACTTCCATAAGCACTGCCTTGGAGACTGTCAATTTATTGATATATAACAGTTCTCCGAGGGGCGAGCGTAGGTGCATCTTTACTATGTACATACTTTGATATGCGATATAAAGCAACGTCAGGCGCAGTTAGTAGTTGGATGGGTGACCGTTCTAACGAAGACCGCGTCCTCGCCTTACACATCATCCAGCGGCTTGTATATCAGTGTATGCGCCGAAGCCATACAACCTTAGGCGAGGGTTGTATAGGAGATATACCATCCTTCGGAGGGGACGTAAAGCCGTCGGTCCCTTGTCTATTAAATATTAGGCAAGTAAAAGATCCCTACTTTTCTTAAGGGAAGAGGTTCGGCAAAATTCCTGGTTGGGGGTAGCTCGTCTACAGGCGTCGGTGATAGGCCTCAGTAGCGGAAATAAGCCGACGTTAAATAAATGTATTAAAAAAAAACAGTTCTTCGAAAAATATCTTTGTTCTATAAGCGTTTTTATAAATTATAAATATGCTTTATAAGATGGGGACGCCATAATGTTATTATGTTTGAACTATTTTTATAGCGGCCATTTTGGAAAATAAAAATAGTTTAAAAATAAAAATTATTGTGATATAAGCATTTTAGCAATAATCTATTATTGTGAAATACGTCTGCGAAACACAATTGGTGCAACACCACAAAAAGATAAAATACAAAAAATTTATTTTCACTTTATTTTTTTTTAATTTTGATAAATATTCATTATTTTTAAGGCGCTCAAAAATTTCATTGTATATATACCACATATTTTACAGAAAAATTTTCTTCGCACTCCAAAATCCAAAGTCTTAATCAATTAACTTTTATCTCATGTTTCACTAAACATGTTGTTAGTTACGCCGCCATATATATAGTCACATAGGATCTAGCTACCTTTGTAATATTTTAAAACTATTTTGAGAATTATTATTATCTGCAAAAATATTTATAAAAAATAAATAACCTCTGTTGTTGTTGCTGCACATAACAAAAAAGTAGCAATGATGATAATAACCCAATGCTTATAAAATTTTATAATTGATATGTTACAAAAACAGGTTTAAATTTTATAACTGTTTACTATAAAACTATTTTATAATTATCGTCTACCATTTTTAAAAATTGTATGTAAACGTTTACACAATTATTTTATAACACCTGTGAGAGCCATAATAAAATAAATTAAAGAACTACATTGCTTTATAAACTGTGCCCATTTTGCGTCTATAAGCTTTGTATAGACGTTTTAGAAATGTTTATATCAACAATCTTGTTTTATAAAATATGTTCCATAAACATTCTTTCAGCTTCTACAACACATCAAATTGCTAGTTGGGGTGAAAATGAGCTTCATCTGACATCAGCAAGCAATCAACGATATTCGGATTTTCAGCAAATAGCCAGCCCTTCGAAACGTTCGCAAAAAACTTGAATTTTATAGGAATGAAAGTGTAAATCTCTCAGAATGTGATAACTACGCTTCGAAATATTGAGTGCTAATACTGCTAATGCTTGTCGTTTTGCAGATCGTCTAGGACTTTGTAGCACAGCTACATAGCATAGCGGAAAGGGTAAGATCAGCTGATCTTACCCTTTCCGCATTTTCAAGTGAACGTACAGAACGAATTCTTCCTTTTGGTTTTTCTTTGGCACGTGAAGCAGTACTGCGAAATTTGTATACCCACTTTTTAATTGTTATTCGACTAGGAACCAGATCTTGTGGATTTAAATTAAAGTGACGACGAAATAAATGCTCGTGATTACAACTAAATATTATGTTTTAAATAAGCTTCAACCGCAAAAAAACGTTGAATATTTGACCAACGCTCCATATTTACAGCTAAGCTGGCATTTCTCGCAAATATTTTGACAACTGCCTTAAATTTCCATTTATCGCGAAAACATGGCCACTTGATTGGAATTTATATCTCATTATATTATGACATGAATTAACTTTGAAAATGGATACTTCATTCTGCCGGACCCGTTACTACGTATACGGATGGAAACGTAATAATATACTAAATGGAAGGCATCAGTATCTAACAGAATAACCCGATAATCATGTTTTTCTGATTTTTTCAATAGCTATTTCCCTTATGGTTATCTTTTAAATTATTACTATTAACTTTTGTTAGCGTTTTTTGTTTTAGTAATATGCATTGATAAGTGCGTTATTACTAAAAAAAACAAACAATTTACATTAGCAAATACAATTTGTGAAAATTAAAGACAAAATAATGATTTATATTTCACTTGCTTATAATTTGTTGTTTATTGCTTGGATACGAGATATATAAACAAGACCATTATACTCTAGGGCCATAAAGAACGGGCGTAATGATTACGACCGCTTATTATGCCGTCCAATACTCACTTTTGAAAAACTTTTAAACAGCAATTTTAATAAAGACGTTTCGTTTAAGGTTCTTTAATGCTATTATACTCTAGGGCCATAGAGAACGGGCGTAATGATTACGACCGCTTATTATGCCCTCCAATACTCACTTTTGAAAAACTTTTAAACAGCAATTTTAATAAAGACTTTTCGTTTAAGGTTCTTTAATGCTATTGGCTAACACAGTGTCAAAATTTATTACATTATGGAAACCTATTATTTGGAACACGTATACCAGTTCATCAAAATAAGCCATTAGAACTATCTCGCTGACAGTTACAGAATTTCTGTTAGCCCATTGTTTAAATTCTTGATATTCTTTCTCATCAGGATCAGCATTTTTTTTTTGGTAGCAGTGCCGCATTTGCTTCTGTGGCCCTTTGGATGAGAATTTGTGGAATTTCTTCAACCTGCATAATCACTTTTAGAAAGGTTTCAACACACTTTTTTACTTCACTGGCCAATAATAGTCGCTTTGGATACAAAAACAAACGCAAGGACCGGCAACCGCAAAGCCATATCTATTTCATAAATTATTAAATTCATTTATTAAATTTAAATTTAGGTAGGTATCTAAAGTAGAGTGAAATATAAAACGGTGTATGCACCACTGGCGATATAGGATGTTTATGCCTTTGTGTGAGTTTCTACCCTCGGGTTAAGGCCCTCGGATAGAAATTCGTCACCCGCGGGCATAAACATCTCTATATCGCCCTCGGTACATAAATAACTATTGTCACTTCTCATAAATCTTTTAAAATTCCAATGATGATTTTTTCTGTCAAGTCTGACTGATATATCAAAAAGCCGTACTCATAATAGGTTTTGGACACGAAACATAAAAATATCCACTTAATTGAAAAAATTAGAAGTTACAACGGACTAAGGTGCAATTTCTAAGTAATTTCGATATTCACATCATTGAAATTTTCCTTTTTCTTTTAAATAAAACCTTTTTTCATGTTTTAATACTGACTAAAGAGAATTTAATAATTGTTGAAATAACAAAGTAGGGTTAAATAAAAAAAGTGAAAGCAAACGATTAACATTGGTAAATGAGGTGCAATTTCAAAATAATTTCGATAATTACTACATTAATCACTCACTTATTCTTAAATAGTCTTCGAATATCTGATATAAAATAGAAATACTATAAAAGGGTACTTACAGAAGTTGTTTAAAAGTCTGCCACCAGCTGTTATTTATAGTATACTTCTTCTCAAAAAGTTCTGTTTGGGTGCTGCTGTTTTCTCTCTTTGTGTTTTCACCTTCGTGTATTTTATTTCTCAGTTTTTCAGTAGCACATTTCGTAGCATATCTATAGGGTTCAGGTCTGGTGATCGTAGAGGCCACCTGATATGCCCGCTACCTCCAATAGTTTTATACCGATAGGTCTTGTTCAGATATTGCTTAACTGTACAGCTACATAAAGACAGGGGGCCCCGTCATTGGAATTACATCGTTTAGCGCAATATTAAATCCAATTTTTTTTATAGGCACCGAGGAGTCATCGACTAGGAAGTTCAAGTACACTTATTTATCCACTCAGTCGTCGTGATAATTCAAATGGTCAAATTATTTTCAGGTTTTCTCACTCACGGACTTTTTACAAATGCTGATCGCTTGCTTTCAAGTTTTTTTTACTCTACATTGTTATTTCCTAACAATTATTTAACTGAAACTAATAAAATATGATACAAAAATATTTTACTTAAAAAAAAAGTAAACTCGCCAATGAAGTATAGTCTAAGTCAATGCATCCCTGTAAATTAAAATACTATCACTCTTTATGTTGTCTCGACCGCAATTGACTCGCTTACCTTTATAGGTTTTTAATGTACGTCGGGTTGTTTAATGACAGGCATACCGCATGGCTCGCAGCGATAATAATTATGTCGTATAGTTTTTGTTGCGTTTTTTATTTGCAGGGATGCGTTGACTTAGACTATAAATATAGAAATTAATTTGTAATAGTATCTTGGTCCGTTGAATTGTGAGTCTTATTTTTGTTCCATTAAGTAGATGTTATATTTTTTGTTTCTGAAAACCTGTCATGTTTAGAAGTTTTTATATACTAGGTAAATTTGGAAGCAGTTCCTTAAAGTGAAGAGCTTAGATTTTTCTTAGCAAGAACTCATTTATCAATGAATTTAAAAAAGATATTAAAAATAATAATGATAATAAAAACGTGAATATCTTGGAAACGATAAATAGTTGGAAGATATACATGGGGGTTATTCTGATAAATATTGATGCCCTTTATTCAGCTTTTTAGTTTTGTCGTCTACCGTTAGGCCACACTATATAACTATATAGGTGTATGTTTAATATTGTCATATTATCTATGTATAAATTATGTACATTTTTGTGAGCGAATAAAGGCAAATTACATAATATTTATACTAATTTCTATATCATATGCGTACTCATATTTTTTAGACGTAAGGCATTGTTGCATAGAAAATCTATTTATATTTGGTATAACATAACGTGCACATCTGTAGGTATACAATCCTGCTTGCGCCTGTTGGATCATGCAGGTAAGTAAATAAACGAATAAATATCTTATGCTCTAACTTATCTAATATTTTATGATACTGATTTCAGCGCCAACTGGTAACAAAACACGCAATAACACACGTGTGGGGGTCACCCACCCTGAGGAAAGGGGCGCGGTTGTCATGTCAACTGGTACACACATGATTATATACGTCCGGTGAACACCCTTTGCCGGTATTGGGCAATGAGGGATAACAATGAATAAGGGACCGGCCCTGCATATATTGAAAAAATAAATGGAAGGACTTAAAACAATTGTTAGGCGGTACTAGATTGGCAGCCATAACTCCATATTATTTTCAGGTACATTGATATACTTTTAAAGGGTTGTAATTGAAGGGTTATATCAGTCGTAATGCATTTTAATTTGTGTAGCGTAACCCTACATTTTTTGTGATGATGTGAAGTGAATAAGTGGTAAATATCTATTTTTTTTGTGTAGAGTATTTCTCAGTGAGTGTAGTTTTAATTCGATAGTGATTAGATTTATTTAAAAAAAAAACATTGAAAAGGCTTCAACATTTTAGGATAGCAATTTTAGACTGTTTCTTAAGAGTTAAGAACATCGGTTTGTTTGAATTGTGTTTTTTTAAAAAACTGTGTTAAATTATTATCATCACTGACCTAGACATTTTAATTTAAATGATCACACATTTTATATTTTTTGCACTATACTCTATTTATCACTTTAACTGATGAACAACATGGTTTACTTTTTGATATGTTTTTTTTTTATCTTTTTATTGAAATTATTGTGCACATATCAATTAATATATTACATCTTGTCTCTTACCACAGCATAAATATTTCTCGTTTTACTTCCACGTCCAGTATAGTAACGCAAACAAATTTTTGTTGTTGTTGTTGAAATAGGCTTAAAATGTCATGAAACGTCGAGATATTAAATTTGAGCAAAAAAATCCCGTCTGTCGGTCGGTCTGTCTGTCTGTAACTTTTTTTTTGTGCGCATGTTTACTCCGGAACCGTTTATGATATTGACTTGAAATTTGGTACACTTCTGTATCGTAACGCGTTCTGGAACTAGATTATACTTTGATCTAATTCCGTTGAAGGGTTCGGAGGTAAATGGAGTAAATATGGGTAAATAGGCAAAGCAAGCAGGTAAGAGTCCATAAAATTGCAATTTAGGGCATGTATGAAAAGTCAAGGTCTCAAAATTTTTTTGTCATCAGCCATACCCGCCCTCCCCCAATGCCACCCTTACACTATTATGAAAGTGAGTAAATAGATGTGATTTAGTGTGTATACAAGAATTAAACGTCTCAAAAAAAATTTCTGGCGTTAGCCGTGGCCCCATGGCCACCCCCACCCCATTAATAAAGGGAGTAAAAAATGTGTATACGAGAACCAAGGGACTCTAAAATTTTTTGGCATCAGCCACGTCCTCTACCACCTCCACTGGCACCCCCACCCTATTATTAAAGAGAGTAAAAAAATAAATTGGGATTTAGTGTGTGTACGAGCCTTTAAAATTTATTTTGGCATTAGTTATCATTTTACCGCATATTTCTAGCCTAGCTACTGGGCCAAGTTCTCAAATATCTAAAAGTTTAACATTCCTGCCGAATGAGGAAATTTTAAATCTTTTTTCACCTGTCGGTGGCGTTTTATGGATATTTACTGTCTTATTTTTATGTCTCATAAATAACATATGTGGGAAATCTGAGTTTTTTACGTACATTGATAAGTCAGGGGGGGCTGTCACGTTTAGATATATAAATAATTTAAAATATTCATAACTGGAAAAGAAAATACGTGAAATGCGCTTATAATCGTATTATTTATAGTATATGTATGGGATTATTCACTATATTTTATTGGAGTTAAAAAAAGTTTCGTATACAAGTTGTAGGGTACAGTACAGTACAGATATCATTAATGAATATGAGAAAGAGAACCTAAAGCAGAACCTTGACGGACACCTTAAGTTATTCTACGGAATTCGGATTTATTATATTTTAGTGGGGCAATCTAGTAACGATCTGTTAGATATGGCTTTATTAAATCTATACTGTTGCTAAACCTATAGACAGTGAATTTTTTTAACAAAATGCTATGCGACACGCAATCAAATTGTTTTGTTAGATCAAGAAACTATGTATAAATATGTTATTGATTATTTAGAATTCTGTTAATTTGCTTATGATACAATGACATGTTGTAGATTTGCTGCTTCAAAAGCCAAATTAGCAGGAAATATAATTATTATAATATAAAATGTTTGGAAATTCGATGTTTAACTACAATTGCAAACATTTTAGAGAAAATTAGGACAATAGATATTAGTGTGAAATTAGCAGGCATATTAGTACTATCTTTTTCATAAATTGCAAAAACTTGTGCTATAGTTTGAGAACATCAGGGAAAACTTTACAAATTTGTTAAATTAGTCAAGGCTATTAGTACCTTAAATTTAAAACAATTTAAAATTTTAATATTAATATCATAAATATCTTCATTCTGTATTATTTTTTAATTATCTTTTATATCCAATACTACATGAAATGAAAGCTTTTCGCTTTCAAATTAATGTTTATTTTTTTACTTTCCCATATACGTAGCATATAAGGGATGTATTGTCATCGTGCAATAAATCAATTTTGAGTTTTTGATGAATTTACACATTTCCAAGTCCTCTAAAGCCAACATTTTGAAAAATATCTGTTTGCCTTCTACCGTCTGGCGTCTGTGGTCGCACCTGGAGCCAAAACTACTTGATCAATTTTCTCAAATTTTGTATGCGTATTTAGGACGGCCACACCTCGAGGTGCAATCGCAAAATCCATCCTAGCTCAAATGTGGGGGTAGTTCAGCCCTAAAACCGCTTAAGAAACGTAAAATTATTTATTTTTCAAAAACAGCTCTAACGATTTAAATCAAATTTAACACATGGACACTCTCTTAGGACTAGTATAAGATGACATAACTCCCTAAAAATCCAGAGGCTGAGGCTGTGGGGGGTAAATAATTGAATTATTTCCTTTCTCTATACTTCAAATCACGAATGTTGTCGTTTACGTCATCGTTATTTAATTTCCGAATTAAATCAACTTAAATTCACACAGAATGGCACACATGGACGTACGGTTGGGAGCAAAAAAAATAGGACAAGTCTTATAACGATATATTGCTAAAATCTAGTTGTGTACATCTAACTTTAATTTTTGTGACATTGCCAGTTAGTTGTCATAATTTATTGCAAGTGTGCAAAAAACTAATATGCCTCATATAAGCGATTTAGTTAAATCGGGAGTTATTGCTAAAGCAGAAGATGGATGGTCAATGAGACAAATTGCACTGCGTTATAATATTGACAAAAATTCGGTGTGTAACATTTTAAGAAAGTGGAGAATAAATGGTACGACTAGTAGAAATCCTGGATCAGGGCGACGAAGGATATCAACTCAACAACAAGATTTGCAATTGGTAAATGCTTTAGTAGAAAATCCATTTTACTCAGTTATTCAGGCTGCTGAAGAAACGAATTTTCCTGGATCGAGTAGTACTGGTCACCGGCGAGTAAGAGAATCGGAGCTACGGTGTCATACAGCAGCACAGAAATACTCACTTAAAGCTGAACGTGAAGAAGCTCGAGTAGGATTTGCGCTTGAATTTTTAGAGCATGATGTAAATTCTTGGAACAGTGTAATCTTTACAGACGAAAAAACTTTCCAGTCAACACACAGCGGTTGTATTCGTGTTTATCGCCCTCCGAATACTCGATTCGATGAGAAATATATATCTAACAATAATAAAAGTGGTAGATTTTCCGTTAATATGTGGGCTTGGATATCGGCACATGGTCCTGGTGTTTTGTGGCATATTGAGGAAAGATTTAATAGTGAAACGTATATTAGGATTTTAGACAATATTATGCTCCCTTCTGTATCACAATTATTTCCTAATAATGAGTTCATATTTCAACAACACAATTGTTCCGTTCATACTGCTCATACCGTAACTAACTGGTTTCAAGATAACAACATCAATGTTCTTAACTGGCCCAGTCATAGTCCAGATCTTAACCCTGAGGAAGAAGTATGGGGACTACTCGTAAGAAGTGTCCAAAAACGAAATATGAGACCACAGAATGCCGAAGAATTACTGGAAATAGTAAATGATGCATGGGAAAATATTATTACTAATGATTATTGTATAAGGTTATTTAATTCTATGCCAAACAGGTTTATAGAAGTTATAAATAGAAATGGTGCAATAACGAAATATTAATAGTTAGTTTCTTGTTAAGTAGGATATCATTTGCCCTTTGATCCAGGATTTCTACTAATCGTACCGTTTATTCTCCACTTTCTTAAAATGTTACACACCAAATTTTTGTTAATGTTATAACGCAGTGCAATTTGTCTCATTAACCATAAATCATTTACTATAGCAATAACTACAGCATTAAAATAAAAAATAAATTAAAAGTGGTATCTGTTTTATTTCGGCTACTTATTATATATTCAAATAGAGACAGATTTACATTAGAAAAAAAATTATCCTATTTTTTTCTACTCACGACAGTATCACGTTTGTAAAAGGCAAAGTATTTTATAATGAAAATATATGGACAATAATAGCATGCAATACAAGAAATTTTAACATTGTCTCATTTAATTTTACAATTCACCTCATGGATTTCTTGCAAAGGTAAAAGGGACCTCCGTTATGTTATTCCTGATCTAATTCAGCGCCATGTCTCTGGCTACTGCAATCAGTCTTCTGTCAAATGTACGCTACTGAATTGAGAGAGAACTGAACGTTGCTTGTGGTTACAACTAGCGGTTGAATTATTCATTTGTAGAACGCATCCTTACCCCTGGAACTTCTGTCGTAGCCTTAGCAGACGTAACTTTCTGTTATTTACATCTTATGCGCTTTGTATTTACAAAGGTAGAAAAATCTCATATCGTTGATTAGTACATAAATTGATGACATGAACGACAACATTCGTGATTTGAACTATAAAACGGAGTAAAAGTATTTATGCTCTAGTTGAAATCGGAGGACCCCCAGCTGGAAGGTTCCCTTGGTGTGTTTAATATTCAAATATTAAACTTAATAAATTAAGTTTGGTTGAAAGATAACATAACAGATATTTGACGAAATAATAATTTATTAGGGAACAGGGCATATTCGGCAGATTTACAATAATTTGAAATAAAAAGTTTAACGTAAAAAATTATTTTTCCTAATTGGAAAAGTTTGTCTGAGTTGTCACAGGTCGATTTTTTAGTCATCGTGTGTTCTGTCACTTACTGGTAGCGCATTTATAAATTCCGTAGCAATGTGAGCAAAGTAGTTGTCAAATTCATTGGGTGAAATGTCACTGGTACTATTTTGATTGTCAACATTATAGTTGTTTACAATTTGCCACACGATTTTATTTAGAACTAGCTGACCCGACACGTTGTCCTGTCACAAAAAGCACTTTCATATTTTCCAGAATTTTCCAATATTCCGGCCAACTTTTTCAATTTTTCTTTCCTTAAAAACATTCTTCGGACTATTACGAACATTTTAAAATCGGATTATTACGAACATCCCTGTCACAAAAAGCATTTTCAGTTTTTAGAATTTCCCAATTTTCCGGGCAACTTTTTCAATTTATATAGATTGCAAGCTTTATAAAAAACTGAGTCTTTACATGAAATGTTACGAACTTTAATAATAACTTAAAATATTAATAATAGAAAATCAAAAATTAATTATAGTTTTTCTTCAATTTACACATTGAATATTGATTCTGAAATCTGATGTTTTTTTAATTTTAGACCCAATATTTTTCAAATAGACGGGAAAATGGTAAAACTATATCTTCTGTTATACCGCATAGAATAATGAGCTACCTCTGTAACTTCCGTACTTTCAAAGATGTCAGGATGAGATTTTGTATGAGAGAATTAAATGTCATTTATAACTTTTTAAGACCTATCCGCCATATTTGTCATTTTTAGTTTCCCCTGAAATAGCCCTAAAACTTTAAATATAAATCTTAAATCTCTATAAGAAAAATTGTCATTTCTGTTGGTAACGATTACACATTACAGAACTTTTTAACCTTCCATAAAATAGGAATTTCTGACTATACCGGTAGCTCAAAAAAATGAATTCTCTTTTAAAATGTGATTTTAATTAGTTCAAAATACCCTGTACGATGTTTTATTTAACATATTGACGTTTCCCTTGGAATAAAAATAATTTTAATGTTCACAGCCATCTTACATTGATATAATTGTATAATTTTTTATAAACAGTATAAGTGCATCTAGAATGTGATATTGATTTCAGAAATGGGACACACAGGATGATTCTTTAAAAAAAAATTTAAAGCCATTTCCAGTGAAACCGAAAATGGAGAATATGGAGCATGGGTCTCTAATATTTAGAAATTATACCTAATATCCCCTATAAAATTTTATCGAGACATCTTTGAAAATAAGAAAGTTACGGAGGTGGCCCGTTATTTATTTACACGCGGTATTCCAAAAACTATTCGCCGTTTCGTAGTTACGTATTTTTTAGGGTATCCACATTGTATGTTTTTCACTAATATTTTCTTCGTCAAATTTCACTTATTATTTTCTTTATGTTGTTTACTCTGTAGATTTTTTATTAAAAGCATAAGAAGCAATTGTATTAATTATATGCCAAATATATGTCCACTGTTACATTTGTTCAGTAATATTTTTTTAGGGTCAACTACCAGTCACATATTATTTTTCCGGCAAATAGTTTTTTTAGATATAACGCCAAGAAATAGGCGATTGGACAGGCAATTAAATAGACCGATAAAATTTAAAAGACTTAATTTTCGTAATCTACATAGACTAAAAAGTAAAAATTTTAAGAAATTTCTGAGAGTGATTCTTTCGCGGTTACAATAATTCCTTCTTGTAAGCGAGGGAACCAAAGACAATGTAGTTTTAAAATATACGAAAAAATAAAGGTTATTATCTTATGAATGTGAAATATACAGCTCGAGGCATAACCAAATTCTGCCATCATAGCCCATTGAAGGAGTCGGACGAACTACCCATAGATTAGAATATTATATAAGATATAGATGGGAAACTCCTTTACTTTCCACCAATATCTGTTTGGGTTCGTACTACGAACACCTGCAGCACCACCAGTACATTTACTCGGTCGGTGGTGCGGTTCTAATTCATTTTTGAGGTTTGGCAGAATTAGTGCATAGTTCAAATAAAATAAGAAATATCGAATGACAAAATATATTTTAAAATATAAGCTTGAAATTTCATCTTAAAGTTTACAGTCTCTATAACATGTACATAAAATATGCCTGAATTACAAGAAAACTAGGTATATCATACTACACTCTCAAATTTTCTAACTTCTTTGTTCCTTACTTTGTATATTTAACAGCAGATTTTTCATTCGTTAGATGACGGATGATTTTTGATTCTGTCCTCTACGATTTTATTACTGTATCTTAGCTACAGTAATATATAGAATCTACGTCCATTTTCGAACAGCACAGCAATTAGGCACACAAGAAACAAGCACCATAATAGTTCCTGGCCCTTGCCGATAATAACAAAAACATCAAATACAACTTCAAAGCAAATTTCAGCCACACTTGAAATCATGTGATCATAAGATCAACACATTTGACACGTACTCACTGAACTCTATTATAATAGAGTTCAGTGCTCGTAGCGCTGCTTGGGGTCATAGTATGAACCAAAACAGTTATTTTTTACTAATTATTGTTCCCTCGAGTAGAACGGAAGGTCCCTCGAAGGATTCGTCCTCAGCCACCCCTACCCCAGGCTTCCAACCCTTGTAGGGGGTGAAAAATTGATATTTGTTTTTGGAAGAAAAAAATTGATATTTTGTAGGGGGCGTTTCTTTAAGGAAGGTGGTAGGTGGCCAGGATTGTGTAACCACCCCCGGGGGTTGTTTTCACCCTTCAAGGGGTGGAATATTTTTTTGATTTGTAATTGAAAAATAGTGTAAAAAATATATTTATTAAAGTGTTTTTATAAATTGATTTTTCCACCCCTTTGACAGGTGAAAATAACCTCAGGGGCCGGTTACACAACCCTGGTCACCTACCACTTTCCTCAAAGAAACGGCTTCTACAAAATATTAATTTTTTTCTCATAAAACCAAATACCAATTTCCCACCCATTTGAAGGGTAAAAACAAGTCTCGGGGGTGGTTACACAACCCTGGTTACCTATCACCTTCCTCAAAGAAATACCTCCTATAAAATATCAATTTTTTTCTCACAAAAACAAATATCAATTTTCCACCCCCTACAAGTGTTGGAAGCCTGGGGCAGGGGTGACTGAAATCAAATCCCTCGAGGGACCTTCCGTTCTACTCGAGGGAACAGCAATTGGTCGAAAAACTGGGGAAGGTAAACGGGTTCACGGAAAGGGAACTTTTGGGGTGGTTTTTGGCCAATTTGAGGTAGTTGCCGAGGTGGAAAAATTGATCTGAACCCGGGTATCGATTAAGCACCCTCGAAAACGGGGGGAACATTGTCTCAGTCCGAGGCGCAAACATTCGGTAATTTCGTCATAAATCCCGACTGTTGCAATGAACCACCATATAAATAGCATAAATGACCTTTCCGTTATGTGTTGCATACAATATTTTTCCATAACTAAAAAAATTGTGAACACTAATATTGTAAGAGGTAACATTAGAAAACATTATTTTATTTTTTATTTTATACATTTATTTAACATCGGCCTATTTCCGCAACTGAGGCCTAACACCGACGCCTGTAGACGAGCAGGAATTTTGCCGAACCTCTTCCCATAAGAAGAGCAGGGATCTTTTACTTGCCTAGCATTTAATAGACAAGGGACCGACGGCTTTACATCCCCTCCGAAGGATGGTATCTCTCCTATACAACCCTCGCCTAGGGTTGTATAGCTTCCGCGCATACACTGATATACAAGCCGCTGCAAGATGTGTGAGGCGAGAACGCGGTTTCCGTTGGAATGGTCACCCATCCAAGTTCTAACTGCGCCTGTCGTTGCTTTACATCGCATACCGAAGTATGTACATAGTAAAGACGCACCTACGCTCGCCCCCATTAGAAAACATATATAGAATTGTGTCCCTTCAATAAAATTAATTTGCAGAATGTGTGGGTGTGTGGGACTTAAATTTCGAAACCATGCAATTCCTGTATTTCAATAGTTTTTTTTACAACCTTAAGAAAAGATAAATTAACTCCTATATAAAAAAGTCTATTTGACAGTCACATTTTTGTCATTTTGACAGCGATAAAAAAGGTGCATCGTTTTTTATCACCGATAAAAATGCCTGTTCCTCAAAAGCAGAGTACAGCTAGTAGTCGCACGTCACTTTAAAATCTGTACTGTCAGCTTTTCTTTTATGGATAAATTTCTTTTTAACTCAATATTTTGTCAATCAGTAAATTTGCTCGAAAAACTGATATTTGACAAAATCGTTCGACCTCCGGTCACGCGATTTTTTCATGTCAGTTTTTCTTATAAAATCACTGATTGGCAAAATTATTTCCTTACAAAGAGAAATTTATCCGATAAAAAAGCTCTTGTGATTTTACTGTTGATAACATTTCGATCATTGTAGCTTCGAAGTGATATACGTTTTCTCATTTGCTTGCTTTTGCATTTGTTTTATCTTATTAGTGCATGTTCGACTAATGCATACTTACCTTTTTGTTTTTATTTCAATAATAAGAAAATGGTACTTTAATTAATAATATAAAAAGATAATAAAATACGATTAAACTATGTAGTTGATCAGGTAAAAACATCATTAAATTTACCAGCACCAGGTATAAAAACTTGCAGCGGATGTGAAGAAATCTAAATAGGGAATGGGTTAAGCTTTATGTACAACACAGATGGGGGATTTCACTTTTTATATACGTAATAAAAACTCCATTACTTAACATAACGAATAGATTTTTTTGTTCCAGTAGGTTTGACTATTTTTTTGTTCTACTCAACCTTATATTATTTTTATGTACCCTACGTAAATTATATATATACGACATGAAAACCACTTATGAGACTAATTATATGAATCAATGACATTTTGCCAAAATTATCGGCCGCCTAAAACTATTACTCATTATGCACTTTTTTAATAGAATTCATTTATTCAAGTATTATCAAATTGACACGACATCTGAAAATACCTACTTTCAATGGAATTGATGACGTTTTGCATTTTTTTACTTTCCTACATACCTATTACGTATGTAGGAAAGTATTGTGATCGTGAAAAAAATTTGACTGAGTCTTTTGTGAATTTATACGTTTGCAGGTCGTCTGAGACCAAAAAAGTGGTTTTTAAAAAATATATGTCTGCCGTCACTAATCTTCTGTCCGTCGTTCTGTTGCCGGCAGTCGCACCTATACTCCGTCTCAGTTAAGAATGCAGTGCTAAACATAGAGAATGTGTGACCTCGCCTCTGGTTGGTAAATTTGCAAGCCAAGTTTACGCAGGAAAAAATTAGTAAATCTTAACAGATTCTTACCAGATCCGGACAATACATTATAAGTTTATATATAAATGCCGATGAAATCCACGGAAGACTTTTAAGCACAAATAATGATATAATGTAAAGATGTATGGAACTATTCCAAAATAATACAAAAACGATGAAATAATAAAATATTATGTAGTACTATGCGTGGTATGGGCACAAGTAAAAGGGCATGTTGCAGCCAAAAATACAACTTTTAATGATGTAAAAACTCTGTTTCGTGAGGGTCTAGAAAACGTTACACCGCAAAGATGGGCAAAATGCGTGGAACATGTAATAAAGGAAGAATAAAATATGTATAATTTATACAATACAGTAGAACAGATGGAATTGACATTTACAGTAAATACAGCATCATCTGATGAATATCCTCAATTTTCCGATTTAGATGAATATGAAATTCTCCCGGAATAAGTTAATAGTTTACTCTTTTTATGCGAAATTCTTTAATATTATAATGAATTTGTGTTACAATGTTTAAATATATAATTCTATATTGGTAATTTTAATTAAAATATAAAAGAAAATGTATTGCAAAACACATTACAGTTCTAGAATCTGATGCTTCGATAATATTTCTTAAAAAGTTAAAATATAAATCTTATAAAGTAAAGATAAAGATATATTATTTTTAATTTTAATGCCACAAAATAAGAAGATATGTTGCAATTTGTATTAACCCCTTAAGCTCCAAGTCATTCTTTATAGACTGCAAATTCTTTCTTTTTTGTTTTTGTAAGTACTTTTCACTGCCCCACTACGATAAAGGACTCATTTTTGTTAAAAATAAAATAAATCCAGAGGGGTAGCTACAAGGGCCCAAAAAGTGTATTTTTTCTTTACTTTTATTTGAAATAAAAAAAAAATTTATTTTTTTTGATAACCCATGCTTAAAACAACACCTACAAAACTATTCCAGTATTATATGAGAACCTTAATATTTGTTGCCATCTGGGGCAACATGGGGCTGAAGGGCTAAAACAAGTCGTAAAAAAATGAAAGGTCTCTAAATTTTCCGTTACTTTTTATTTTGTGCACCAATGGGTTTAAGCCGACCCTATGGGGATTCCATTCGCCTGGGAATTCCTGTGTGCCTGTGTAAATCGTGCTCCGCTCTCACCGTAAACAACTGCATTGTGCATTCTTAACTGAGACAGAATATAGAGCTCAAATTACTATGGAGAAATGAAACCCCCCAAATTACGATTTAAAAAAATGTAAAATAATAAATAACGGAGATTTGAGGAAATACTTTATTACGAGAACAGGGCATAAATATGCAAATTCGCCGGATTACAAAAATTTGAAATAAAATGTTCTTATTTCTAAATGGGAAAGTTTGTTTGTGTACCGATTTTGTAAACATTTATATGTTGTTTAATTATTGATTAAATTTTCATACAGTGACAACTTCAAACAAATTTTAAAAATAGGAATGATGGCCATTCTTAAGAGCGCTCCGGATATAAGCCGGAAAGACGGTGCAAATTACTCTCATATAAATCATTATTTTAAAAAACGGCTTTCACTAAAAGACATTAAAAACATGTTACAATGTGGGGCGATGAGAGAAAAAAAGTATATATAAAAAAATATATATTTTTTTCTATTATCGATTTGCAAAAATAATTTTTATCATCCCGCATAGGTATCATTAAAATAAACATTTTCCCTTTTGTAGAACTAAAATAAAATTAGCCCTAATGTCCTCAAATGCACAGAGAAATTTAAAGATTAGGTATAATAAATTTGTCCAATGTCATATTCTACTACATCTCTATCTCTCGCCTTCCAAGCACACCGTACATTCAGCTGCGTCATTTTATTGACGTGAAGTCATTTACAATTAAAATTGGAAGCATGGATGACTAATACACTCCGACCAACTCTTAAAATAAGAAATATTTAAAGGGTTGCCCATTTACCTGATAACAACCTTCTTGCTGTGCCTGAATGGCGAAGTTTTCATCTCAAATTGCTTAAGAGCTCTCCGGAGTGTATTAGTCATCCATGCTTCCAGTTTTAATTGTAAATGACTTCACGTCAATAAAATGACGCAGCTGAATGTACGGTGTGCTTGGAAGGCGAGAGATAGAGATGTAGTAGAATATGACATTGGACAAATTTATTATACCTAATCTTTAAATCTCTGTTTATTCCTGAGGACATTAGGACTAATTTTATTTTAGTTCTACAAAAGGGAAAATGTTTATTTTAATAATGCCTATGTGGGACGATAAAAATTATTTTTGCAAATCGAAATTAGAAGAAAAAAATTATATTTTTTTATATATACTTTTTTCTCTCTCATCATCCCACATTATAACATGTTTTTCTTTTAGTGAAAGCCGTTTTTTAAAATAATCATTTATATGAGAATATATCGGAGGGGAAAGAAAACACTTTCACCTTCTAGTAAATGAATATGGTAGCAACTTGTGCAATGTTGCACATCAAAGATTGGACCTGCATTCGAGTACCATTACAAAGGTTAGGTAGGCTTAACTTTCTTAAACATATGCCTCATTGAAACCTCAGTTTGATGAATATAACGTAGTTAATCCGTTCAGGAAATTTACGAACTTAATGAGGTAGATGACAGAATCATCTTACAAGCTCATTGAGAATTGAGAAATAAACTTTTTCTTCAGCATCGAACTGGTCCAGCAGTTTGCGTATTGATAACATCAACAGTTTTACTCCTTGGGATGCTAACTGCGGATTTGCTATTATACTTCAAAATACGAGATAATGGACAAGAATATATTAATATATTTAGCTATCTCTGATATCTATACAATTTAACAATCAGTGAAATTTTAAAGTTGAGAAACAATTATATACCAGATTTGAAAATACAATAAAAAAATGTGTGAAGCAATATGGAATTTTGCGGTACAAATACAACTAACTCATCATTTACATCCCTGTGCCTGTGTGTCAGACATAAAATTTAATTACCTCCCTCGCTAACCGAAAGGAAGTATTGTAATCGTGAAATAATCACTCCTCGACATTTTTTCGTATTGTCACGTTCCACATTAAGTATGTTGATTACGAAAATTAAGGTTTTACAATTTCCTCAGTCTGTCTGTTTCTCTCTCTCTATCTGTCGATGATATGTCTAGAAAAAACAATATTTTGTAAATAGTTAACGCTATTGATAGGAAAAATTCAGGAAACTTTCATTGAGGTATATACAGCGCGACCCTCCTAAAAGATAATTAATGAAAAATCTATGACAAAACACTGCAATATTTGGCATGAAATTTACATAATTTCTAAAGAAGACACCTACTATACTTTTAGTTAAATAAACAGGGTAGCACCTTAAAAAATAGTTAATAATAGAATAGAATCAGTAATTAGAAACCAAAATAATATTCGGAATTTACTTGACATGGCCGCCAAGAAAGAAAACATGATATACTTTTAGATACAATATACAGAGTGGTTACTCTGAAAAAATGGTTAATAAAGAACAGGAGAAAATAATATTCGTAATGTAGTTAGTTGACACTAACTTGCTTTGCTTTTAGTAAAAAATATATAGGGTGGCCATTCCAAAAAATTAATTCAGACACTACATCGGAGTAAAGTAATATATGGATGTAACTGACATATGTTCTTACGTTTCGGTTTTATTAAATTTCTACTTTAAATAAATCTATGGAATACTGGTTTTTCACATTTTATGTCTTTCTAGGCATGGTGTTTGGAAGCATATAATAACCTTTAATTTAATGACTGAAACCCCAAGAGCGTACACATCAATCGACAAACAAAAACATTTTGATGACAAATATACAAGGTGGTCATCCTAAAAATATATTAATTAAGAGGTGACACACAGTGGATCGAAGTATAGGCTTTGGCACACAGCATTATCACAGTACTTTAAACCTCTATATAAGATGTTTTCTTTATTTCGTTTAGGTTCAAATAAGTATAATGTGAAAAACTCCAAGGCCTCAATGATATTTTTATGAAAATTTGCATATTTTTATGCTAATTTTTGAGTAATTTTAAACTAATATGAATTTGAAAGTTTTAAATTAATAATTATAAAATTGGCAATATTTATTTAATTTATATAAATTGCATAGTAATTTCACGGTGCAGTGTTACATATATGTACAAAGTGTAAATAAATGGAGTGCCACCCCTGCAACTGCGGCATTTTTAAAGATGTAAGAATGAAAGGTTATATGGGAAAATTAGGTATAATTTATAAATTTTTTGACACTTATACGACATATTTTTGAAATCAATGTCATATTTTGGAATTTTGCATACATTTATACTATGTCGAACAATTCGTCAGTGTAGCGCGAAAAATAATTCAAATATTAGTTATAGGCTCTGAAAATACTAAAATTATTTGTGTTATAGTCGCGGCAGATGGTATAGTAGAATGCTATCGCGGTGAGACCGGAGGTCGAGAAGCTTGCTACTCCTCCGAGCGCACACCCGAATTCAACTGTATTGTTCGCTCGTTTCACTATGTCGAAACATTTTTATGTTATTAGATTTAACATTATTAAATTATAAGGAGGCTAACATATACCTTCAATTATTTTTAAATGAATTTCAGTAAATAAACAAATAAATAATTATTATTACACTCACCACATATACAGGACAAGTCCTATTCTAGACACATACATTCATTCGCGTTATAACAATCATCTGTCTCGCTTTCACGTAAGCGATGTAAAGGAAGGACTAGGTGACGCGGTATAAACTTCACCCTACTCCGCTCGGCTCACCGCGACCTCATTTTACTATAGCGATTTCTTCGACTATACAATGTATCATAATCTAAAACACGAAAACTTCACGATATGTCCAATAACACATACACAGGGTACTCTAAGTTCGTTCAAATAACGTATTTTTAAAACTGCATTTTTTTTTTTTTATACATTTATTTAACGTCGGCCTATTTCCGCTACTGAGGCCTAACACCGACGCCTGTAGACGAGCTACCCCCAACCAGGAATTTTGCCGAACCTCTTCCCTTAAGAAGAGTAGGGATCTTTTACTTGCCTAACATTTAATAACAAGGGACCGGCGGCTTTACATCCCCTCCAAAGGATGGTATATCTCCTATACAACCCTCGCCTAAGGTTGTATAGCTTCCGCGCATACACTGATATACAAGCCGCTGGAAGATGTGTGAGGCGAGAACGCGGTTTCCATTGGAATGGTCACCAATCCAAGTACTAACCGCGCCTGTCGTTGCTTTACATCGCATACCGAAGTATGTACATAGTAAAGACGCACCTACGCTGGCTCCTCAAAAACTGCATTTCTTTAAATGTTAGCATATAGGCCACCCGGCTATTCAAAAGTCATATTTAGTAGGCTTTAAATGATGGCAGAAGTTCCGTATTGTGTGATGGTTATCGACAGGAGAAATGTTTGATTTATATAGTCCAAATAAGGACTTCCCTGCACTCAAAAATGCAACAAAAACTTTACGACATAATTATTATTGCTGCGGGCCATGGCGGCATGCCTGTCATCAAACGACCCGACGCACATTAAAAACCTATAAAGGTAAGCGAGTCAATTTGCGAACAGCAGTACAGAGAGTACCGGTAAACACGAGACTTTAAAAAACTTTACGACCTCATTAAAATTAATGAAGTTTTTGTTGCATTTTTTATGTGCCGGGAACTGATTACTTGAACTATATCTTAATTTCTAGAGTCATTTCCGATGAAAATGCAAGTATCTAATATGGCAAATAGATGTCAAATATGTAATAAATATTAGATACATAATATAAGTAGTCAAAATTATTTATAAACATATTATATACACCGTAAAAACATATACAATACTAATTACTTTCTAACATATGACATGACATATGAAGTCGACATATTAAAGCGACTACTTTATCCCTATACAGGGTGCCCGTAATAACGTGCAAAAAATTTAACTGTAGATTCTCTGTCGAAAATTAAGATGGGTTCTTCGTATAAAATTTTTCAAAACAATCCTTTCCTGTCCAGCTACACCCCTTTAAAGAGGTGTGCCGAAAGACGGTTTGTAATTTCTATCTCAAAATAACGTAATCGGAAAAAGACGAAATTTGGCACATCTCGATTATTCATCAAAAGGCATCTAATGAAATTATTTTGGTCCACCTAGCTGTACACAAAGGGGTAAAATTAACTACCCATCTTGAAATTTTGTAAATATCTTTCTGTCTGCTATTTTTTTTTCAATTATTAAAAATAAGTGAACATTATGATTCATTTAGAGACTTTTATCGGATAAAAAAAATCGTAAAATCGACCATTTTTGAGAAATAAATTAAATTACATCTGCCTAAGTGACCAATCAAAAGCGATGAGCACAATTATATTACTGTAAAATACTAAAAGTAGGCTGGTGTCAAATTATAATTTGACAATATTATGTTGTTTCTTGCTTTTGAAATAATAAGATAATCATTTCTTGCTACTTAATACTAGTAATTTTTTAACCAGATTGTAAAATGCATAGTTTTAGTAATGAGGAATATGCAGACATTCATTTAATTTATGGTGAATGTAAAGGAAATGCTTCAGCGGCAAAAGAACGAAGAATTCTTTTAAAAAGCTTTTATTAAACTTGCAATGTTTGTTTGTTTGTTTGTTAGTTAGTTAGTTTGTTTAGGGCAAATCTTGCAATCAAAATTTTGATTAGTTCTAATTAATCTAGAGCTTTGAAATTTTGCACATGTGTATAAGTCCGGTGACAATACACTTTAACATTTTCATATAAGAAAAAAACAAGATGGCGGACGACCTTACCGTTTATGATCCGATTCGACTCAAAAATCGATATCGCCATGAATTCTTGATCAAAATTTAGAAATTCAAAATGGCGGCGCCAATATGGCGGAAGACTTTTGTCATTTATGGTCCAAATCGATCAAAATGGATATCTAGGAGTTTTCGGGTTTGCCGATTACGAATTTCTAGTAAAAAATTTAATTCAGGATGGCGGCTTCAAGATAGCGGACGACTTTATCGTTTATGATCCGATTCGACTCAAAATTGATATCTGGGGGTTTTCGAAATCGCCAATTATGAATTCTTGGTCAAAATTCAGAAATTCAAAATAGCGGCGCCAATATGGCTGACGACTTTTGTCATTTATATCCAAATCGATCAGAATCGATATCTAGGGGTTTTCGGGGTTGCGGATTACGAATTTATAGTCAAAACTTTAATTCAAGATGGCGGAAGACTTTACCGCTTATGATCCGATTCGTCTCAAAATCCATATCTGGAAATTACAGCATATCAAAAGATTAAAAAGTAAAAAATAAAATTATATAAATAAATATTTTCAAAAAAAGCTTTTATTTAAATGCTCTAAAAAGTAGAAAACAAACTTTGAAGTAAATTTTGTTGCATTATATAATTTTTTTTATGATATAAAAGCTTGTCGCGGGCAATCTCCTTTACACAAGAAAACCTAGCGACAAGCTCTTATATCATAAAAATAATTGTATAATGTAACAAAATTTTTGAAGTTAAGAGAAAGGGGGGGGGGTGTTTTAAAAAGAAGTCATGACTGTGGTCGTCGGAGACAAATAGGAGATGTAATGGAGGCATAAATATTACATTATTTTGATGAACATCCTGCATGTAGTATTAGACAGGTTGCTCTTCAATTCCACATAACAAGAACATCAGTATGGAGGATTTTAAAAAGGCAAGAACTTTACCCGTATCATTTACAGAGAATACAAGAGCTGTTCCCTCGTGACTTTCCAGTAAGATTTGATTTTTATAGAATTATACTTAGGAAGCCGTTAGATTTTACAAGTACTATTCACAGATGAATGCTGCTTTACTCGATATGGAGTTTTAAATTTTCGTAACCAGCATTTATGGAGCAACGGTAATCCTCACGCTGTTGTAAATGAAAGATATCAATACAACTTTTCAATAAGTATTTGGGCCGGAATTATAGGCAGTGAGTTACCAAATAGATTAAATGATCCAGCTTAATTAAACTTTTTACAAAATAACCTGTATCAACTTATTAGACGATTTACCTCTTGCATTACGTCAAACACTGTGATTTATGCAGGATGGTGCGCCACCTCATTATTCTTTAGAGGTTCGAGAATAGTTACACTCAACATTTAGAAATCGATGGATTGGAAGGGGGCGAGAAGCCACAATTAAATAGTCCCCTCGGCCCCCAGATATGAATCCATTGGACTTTTACTTTTTGGGCCACTTGAAAAATGTTTTTACTCAACACCTGTCCCTAACGTCGAAGTGTCAAGAGAGAGAATTTTTAATGCTGCCAATGAAGTTCGAAACTCTTCACATGTTTTAAATAGCTTGTATGGCAATTTTAGGAAACGGTTGCAAAGGTGTATGCAAGTTGGTGATCGTCATTTTGAACAAATGCTTTAATATCTAAAAACAACAATCGTTATCTTAATGTTTATAAATTTCTTTACTGTTTAAATTGGGGCGAGTGCAGGTGCGTCTTTACTATGTACATACTTCGGTATGCGATGTAAAGCAACGACAGGCGCAGTTAGTACTTGGATGGGTGACCATTCCAACGGAAACCGCGTCCTCGCCTCGCACATCTTCCAGCGGCTTGTATATCAGTGTATGCGCGGAAGCTATACAACCTTAGGCGGGGGTTGTAGAGGAGATATAACATCCTTCGGAGGGGATGTAAAGCCGTCGGTCCCTTGTCTATTAAATGTTAGGCAAGTAAAAGATCCCTACTCTTCTTAAGAAGGGAAGAGGTTCGGCAAAATTCCTGGTTGGGGGTAGCTCGTCTACAGGCGTCGGTGTTAGGCCTCAGTAGCGGAAATAGGCCGACGTTAAATAAATGTATAAAAAAAAAAATATTGTTTAAATTCATCTTTTGTGCATTTTGTGTTAGTTTTCTTTTAGTTTACTAATAAATTTGCTTTTAAATACTTTCATTTTTAATTTGTAATGTAATTTATAAGCACCAAATGATCATATCAGTAGGTATTATTGTCAAATTATAATTTGACACCAGCCTACTTTTAGGATTTTACACTAATATAGTTGTGCTCATCGCTTTTAATTGATTACTTAGGCACATGTAATTTAATTTTTTCAAGAGATAAAAAGTTTCTAAATGAATCGTAATGTTTAGTTATACTTCTAATTGAAAAATAAATAGCAGGCAGATACTTACAAAATGTCAAGAAGGGTAGCTAACTTCACTCCTTTGTGTATATGCTAGGCGGTTGAAAGTTGAAGTAACTGCGATGTGCCAAATTTCATCTTTTTCCGATTACATTATTTTGAGATAAAAACAAAACCATTTTTTGACACACCCTTTAAGGGGGTGTAGCTGGACAGGAAAGGGTTATTCTGAAAAATTTTGTACGAAGAACCCATCTTAATTTTCGACAGGGAGTCTACAGTTAAATTTTTTGCACGTTATTACGGAACACCCTATATATTTGCCCATATGTGGTTCCTCAGTGATTCGGGGTAGGGTACATATATGTCCTTATTTACCGTGTGCTATGTATGTGAATAATAAAGGAAAAACTTTGTCTGAACGTAAAAACATTAATTCGTTGCGATATAAGCATGTTAAGGTCTATCTCCGAAATTTTATAAATTGAATCTTTCTGTGTCTACCGATTGATTTAACAGGAACCATTGAATAGTAGTTGGAAACTACAATACACGAGGTCTTCATATACTCACCATGTGTATTATGAACCGATATTAATTTATCTTAACTTTCTAGATGTACAACTGACATTTTTGAAAAGAATCAGTATACAAATTATTTACCACAAAATCTCGTCTTTTATTTGTGTTTAAAAAATCATATTTTCAGGAAATAATATCAAAAAATGTTATACATTAGAAATTGTAGTGAAAGTACTGTTAAGCGAAAATCGAAGTAAATATAAAATTTTGTATTTCGTTTATTCGAGTTGGTCGAACCTAAACAAAAAAGTAAACATCCTATTCCTCTTTTAAAGTCCCTCAGACCCCATAGGATGGAGTATTCACATTCACAAGGAGAATCGGACTATATTTTATTTTGAGTTGACTTCAGATGTGGCCTGAAATACGGGAAAATAAAATAATTAAACTAAGTAAATTAAAAGCAAACTAAAAATTAGCCTATTATATTCATTAATCTAAAGTATAGAACCAAATTCTACTCATACTTTATCAGAACACATACATCACATATATTGCAAAACGTTTTGATTACCATGTTGTTGAAACCTGGAGCACGTTCAGGAAGTATGCTCGACCAAATGATTATTACTAAGTGGTTATTTCATCCGACCCTGATAGTTTTTGAACGGGCATGGTTGTTGAATTGTCAATTTTTTTGCCATAGATCAATAAATGTTTATTTATCTTTATTTAATATGTATTAAGGGATTTGTTTTTTATAATGGAGACCGTCCAGGTAGCTTCTGTTTCTATTTTAAATAATATTATGTTTTATTAAAATGTACCCTATTAAAGTTATTTAACATTCTTAAAAAATCACAGAACAATTATCATGAAATTATATCTATGCACATGCGGGGGAATGTTATTTCAAGTTTTTAGATGGATAATAGATCGCATACTGGACACCAAGACCTTGATTGGTGGTAAAATTTAGTAGACTATTGCCCGGCGTCTTTACTGAACGTGCTCCTGGAGGTACGATGGTTATATTCTTAACATTAGGAGGGCAGAAATTATATACATATGAATATGTAATAATACCAATGTATGATAAAGGTAGGCAAAATGGATGATGTAGATGCTAATATAACACGTTTTACTATTTTTTAAAAGTATTATTACGTGTTTACACCCTCAGATCCATCCATTTCATTCTAATCCGTACTCTAGACGGTTCTATTCTTTTCCAGTACCTTTATGGTAGGAAGCAAATCACGCCATCTGTGGGCCGATCGGCGAACTATCATTATATTGTTCGCTTCACTCTACTAAGGGATAAAACCTCTCTCCGTAAGGGCGTGCACATAACCGTATTTTACGTTCAATAATAAATATTTTCACATTTTATAATATTTATCTATTATACTATATTTTTAGAAAACACGAAAATAATAAAAGCTCATTATAGATGCAAGCCTCTAAAAACATAGAGTGATTAAAAGTAACTGTAAATGTTTCCTTATGTTTTATATTGGTAATATGTATAGGTACTTTAAAAGAAATTCAAGTGTAAATACCCGTACTACGACAGTTCTTGGATAAAATTCTACCTGATTCATAAATCATTTAATCCCCTTCAAATTATCTTTGTTTTTGCCACCGCAGCGGCCTCATTTATATCCATAACCATACATAGCCGGTGTTACAGGGGATCAACATCGCACAACTTAAGGTCACGAGACAATCCAACCACTATATACAATGTATAATTTCTATGAATACGAAGAGAAATAGTAGTACGTCCATGGCCGGTCCGTACTTGATATATTTATTACTCTCTCCCATTGTCAAATAGGCCATAAGAAAAAAATCACTTTTCTTAAATTTGGATTTGTCAAATGTTTCAAGCTTCAAAATATTCCTAAGATAAAACGATAAAACCATAAATTTTAAAAATACAACCGAAATTACTAAAATTAAACATTTGGAGTTAAATGTACATTTATCCAATTTTCCTACAATAATATTGCATTAGACCATTTGTGTAGACAGTTAGTTAAGGAGATGTAGATTATAATCTACACATCTTTTGTTATATGCGATATATTGAAAGATAAATACCAAAAAGTATTAAGAATTATGAGAAAAGTTATTCCTTTACGAGTACATGGAAGCGTTAGGCTAGGCACTTAAAATTAGAGTATTGTTTCCTCTTCTAGTATAATAAATTGTGTGGGTGGGATGATCAAATTTCAAAAGCAAAAAAATAAAGGTCCACCCTACTGTATAGTGATATGCGCGTATGGTAAAGACCAAGTTCTTTTAGGAGCTACCATTCTTGTTGGTTCTAATATTATTTAAATCGTCCTTCGCATTATATATTCCTGTTTGTTGAGGACGGACGACTACTTGTGTAAAAAGCATTTACTAACGTGAGGCGGATGTCCGGCTCAAACCGTTCGCGCTTCCCGGCTGTTAAATTTTATTAAAACACGCATGGATTAATACTAGTTAGATAACAATCGTGATATGCTGACCTAGTGGTTTTATACATATATGTGTTTTATATAATTTCACCATTCAACACGTCATAATTTTCTAGTAAAACTATTATATTATTATACTGTATTTTGATATTATCATTAATAATTTGAAGGTATTAATTAAATGGTTCTGTTTTTTTATTTTTCTGATAAAATACATTATGATTAATTAGAATTTTAGGGTAAAATTCTAAATATATAATGTTTTAGTAAGAGAAAAGTTTTTATAGTCTAACAAACATTTAAAAATGATATGTGGACAAGTGTCGTGGAATCAATCGATTGTACTTTACGCCTTTTGAGATAGCCTTTCTTTAATATTGCCCACCTGAATCACACTCTTGCTCCTTTTACAATACCATGTAATGTATATGGGTTATATTGACCAAATGACTTCTAATGTAAACAAAGTTGCGTCAAAACTGGCGGCTTAGTTTGTTGTATATTCTGAGATCATTAAATTCTTCAACAGGTGTTGACAATTATTTGTATTATAGTTCCTTAAGAGGGCTAAGGAGGTCCACCATATTGCCAAAATACTGGGTGTAGAATTACGCTCCTTAGAAGGCATTAATTTAAAAATTATGAATGGAGATCTGTCTATAATGTTTTGTATTTCCCAAAGTCAGTGAAATTGTTATAAAACCGTTGATAAAGAAAAAAAAATCATATTGTAATTTACCGAAAAAAATACGAAATTTGCGAAATTCCTTGGTTGAATACCAAAATTTTTCTAAATATAACATTCTAAAATACTCAATATTAAAAGCGCAAATCGATACCCCGATGTTTTGGAATTTGTACTCTGGGATGTGGCGGCATCTGCGGCCTGATTTTTAACTAAAACAATTTGACAAAACTGTTTATGACTAAATTTGTAAATTGATAAAATCATCTGAGATAAAATCTATTTGTCTAGAAAGCTAGCACTCGAAAGACAAAGACCATAGATTGACAAAGACAGCAGCTCTTAGCTGAGAAAGATGGAGGGAAAAATTTTAAATTATTTTATTGTTCAGCTCTGAGTGCCCGTCGTGTTTCAGTTTATTCAAGAGTTGTTTAGTTTACATGTGCTCTGTGGTTTATATTCATGTTCCAACTTGGTGTAATGTGAAAAACATTTATTTTCATAAATTGTACATTTTATAAATTTTTGTGATAGGACATTCGACTTTGCATTTGGAGCCGTTACGGATTGTTAGTAAAAGAAGTATTTTATTTTTAATCTGTAATTTGTAATGTGCATCTTGTGTATTCCTCCTTCTAATTCTTTTCATTTAATAATTCTCTCTTCTTTGCTCAGTATACTAGGATCTTTTTGGAAAAACAATTGATCAGCCTCTAATATAATTTCAAATAAAATAAATTTTCTTTCAGATTGAACGAGAGAGAGAGAGAGAAGTTTTGTGGGAAGAAAAGATGTTGCCGTTATTAAAAACGTTTTATTTCACCTGTTTGTTACCTACCAGAAATAATAGATCCGCAGCATCCTAAAGGCTACCCAATTAGAAACCCCGATAGAACATGAGTATTATTTATTTATTTATTTTGGAAATGTCTTCATTTAAAATAATGTTGATTTTATTTATTTATGGAAGTGTAGAAATATTTTCATTTTATTTATTTTATTTTGGGAAAATCATATTTATTTTTGTTCTATTATTTAGAGCTAATTGTTTTTGTTAAGTTTATGTATTTATTTATTATTCACTTATTTTGTAAAGTTTTTGCTTTGAAACTTCACTTTCCTCAAAAAAATCGAATGGGGTGCGATTAAGGGCCCAGTTCATGACTGGCAACCCCGTTTCTACATGAAGCCCTTACTAACAAAGTGATAAGGTTCAATTCAATAAATGATTATTCATCTGTATTTTGTTTGCTTAAAAACTCCTCATTCGTTAGTTTAATTCCGAAATTTGTGTTTTTATATGTTCTTTAAATTTGCATATAAAATAAAGAAAATATTATTGTTGGTTATTTAAAAAAAAAAAATCATTATGAAAGAAAACCAATACTTTACTAAGAAAAATTCTTTACTTTGCTACTGGTTTCGTGAACAAAATTTTGCTTCACATCCTCGAGCAACAAGAATTTTTCCATAAATTTGAGGTTTGTAAATGAAAACATTGTGCATTGTATAACAACAGTAGAATTAGAAATTTGTAGTCTACTTATGTAAAATATACTTAATGGAGGACTATAAAATAATTTAAAATGTTCTTGAGGCAAACGTAACACATTCTTAACAGATCTCCTGTTGTGTTCATCGTTTGTCCTCGTCTAAAAAATATTTTAAATTAGTTTATAATCCTTTATTTTACATTAGTAGCGAATTTGATACACACGCAAAGAACCATTGGACAAACAATATTCGATGATCAAAGTAATCTACATCTGGGTACGTTACTTTTGCGAAATTTCTTATTTTAGTGCTACATTGGTAATATTTTATTAAATGAATCACTATACTTTTTCGTTAAACAATATAAAAATATTTCCCATGTAATGTTTCAAAAATAGTCCGAAAAACGAATGAGTCCCAACAACTCCAGAAATGTTATGTTATAAAAATAATAACTCTAAATAAAGCACTACATCTTTAACAACACTTACAAATTTAAAAAAAGGCCGGAGGGTACCTGTAGGTAGAAAACTGCTGCAAATATGACTCGAAACACCTTACAGGATAGGTTATGTTTCGTTTGTCCTACACAGAGATATCTCTGTGGTCCTACAAGCTGAAAAATAACCTAATGATAACATTCATTTCATTTCACCTGAAAAATATGATAAAAACGAACACAAAATTTTTCATTTAAATGATTAGTTTATTTATAATTCAAAAATCATCGTAAACTAAACGAAATAAAAATACTGACAATAATATATTGGAGAAGGCAATATTGCCGGCTATATTTTGACGGAATAAAGTAAAGGTACGTATACGACATTCCATGTTAGTTGCATCACTTTCTCTGGCTGAAATCTGAAAGCAAAGTACTCTGGTTACGTATTTCTGTGATAATGTAAATGTAACTAGGGGATATCTCCGACGCGCGGGGAGTATTGGTGGCTTCACTAGATTCGATCAGCTGATCCTTATCCCTCTTAAGCGTGTATTAGATTAGGTTATAAAAACATTTTTAAGGCTTTAGATTTTAATATGTGGTAAAGAAATATTAAAATATCTAATTGAGTAAACGGAAAATTTTACTAACATCCATTTTCGATAACTTTAACCTTAATAATAAAAAGTATAATTTATTAATTTATTACAATTGATCTGTTTTATACAGGTCTGATGGAGAATAAATTAATTGGTTTCGTCCGATCTTGCATTTCATATACACGTATTAAAAATGCAACACTGGAGCAAATATGCCATAATCCCAAGGAACACCAAATGGTTAAATAAACGTTTTTCGCAATGTATATTCAATGTTCGAATGTCCGCATCAAAAACGTATATAATGTGTTACTCCAAAAACTTTAGCATAAATTCATATATAATATACGTATAAAAATCGTTTATGAAATAAACGCTTTCATATGCGTTGATTAAATATACGATAACGAAATTTAAACCATAATTTCATATAATAAAAGTTGAACCATCATGTGTTGCTTGGGATACGTGCCTGTCCTTCAAATTCCAAAGCGGTAATAGTGCGATGAAATCTATTTCTCCTTGCTATTTTTGTATGGTCAATTACTATTCGGTATATTATACCTAAATTATAAAAAATCAGATCATTAATCTAATTAACATCGTCTGAATGAAGTTATTAAAATATTTCAAGTAATTGTTAGTCGTCGATGAATTAGATTTTTTTTATCATTTATTTAACTTCAGCCTATTGCTGCTACTGAGGTCTAACAGCGACACCCGTACACGAGCTACCCCCAATCAGGAATTTTGCCGAACAGCTTCTCTCTCGAAGACTTTTATTTGCCTATCATTTAATAGACAAGGGCCCGATGGCTTACATCCCCTCCGAAAGATGGTATATCCACTACACAATCCTCGCCTAAGATTGCATAGCTTCCGCGCATACACTGATATACAAGCCGCTGAAAGATGTGAGACGAGGACACGGTCTCTCTTGTGAACACGAAAAAGCTCCCCAGTTTTTGAAAGTTTGAATAGAGCGTTGAGTATTAGAGCCCTTTGTGCACTTAATTTTCAGTTTGAGAAGCAAAGGGAGGTCACTAGTAAAACGTCGGATAGGGTCAAATGTTTGAAATAGTTTATTTATCACTTGGACTTAATTTACTGTCTATGTCAGGGTCCAAAGCTTCACCTTATATACTTTGCTTGAATTAAAAGACTTTGTTTTTAAAACGCACAAGAATAATTCATTTAATGTAACTGAACACAGTAAAATTTTTTAACTTAAATACTTAATTTACAGAAGCTTATAAATTTAAAAATTGATTAACGCGTGTTAGAGTCTGAAAAAATCACTTATTATTGAATGCGCTATGTCAAAATGGTTTTGAGCGTTTTTTACTTCGTACAGCCAAGGAAGCAATCGCAGTGGTACAATTATAGAGATAACTTTCGCGGTGCACGACATATCGAACTGGACTTGCTCGAGCTCGCTGAGCTCGGCCTTTTATATGTTTCGGTAACGTTTCGTTTGAACGGGAACTTTGAGCTCGCCCTAAAGTTTTTTAATCTTTTTCATGGGGTTTGGAAAGGTCCGGAAAGGTCCCCCGCGATTCATCTCGGTTCGAATTATGTGACCGTTTCGTCATTAAAATGAGGGATTTTTTTTATGTATAAACGAAGTTTGATTCGATTTGATTTTTGAAGTTATTGACGATAATTGTCTAAATAAATTAATTAATTTTGAAACGGTCTCGTAAAGTTGTCCCGACAGTTCTGCAAGTAGAGTTGATATGATATGAGAATGTTCCGATAGGTCCACGGTGAATGAAATGGAAATAAGTTTCGATAAGAATGGCAACGAAAGTACCGGTACTCTATTGGAACATTATGAATGGAGATTGAATGTGTTTTAATATCTAAGACGCGAAATCGAATGAACGGTGGAATCAAAAGGAAAGATAATTTATAAGAAATTTTTACGAGTGAAATAAAATATTTTGACTGCGGGTATGGAAAGTAGTTTTGATGTATTTTAAGTTCATGTAGAGGCGGTATTCTTTAGGACGTTAGTTTGCAATGTTTGCGTTGCAAAATGATTAATCTGAAAGATTGAGTGTTTCTATTGAAAAATTTGAGTTTCTTGGGAATTATCGTTGGATTGTGAATTTTTTCAGATTTTTTCGTAGAGAATTGTAATTTTTCATGAAATTTAGCGTCTGAAGGACTTTTTTAGTACAGTTTGACTGTGTGAGGTGAACGAGTTTATTTTTTGCCAAATTCTGAGATTTCTGTAATTTTTTTTGTCTCCTATATATGAAATATACTATAACTCTTGAAACAGTCACCCATCCAAGTACTAACTGCGCCTGACGTTGCTTTACATCACATATCGAAATATGTACATAGTAAAGACGCACGTACACTCACCTCAACTTTTATAAATCACTTGTGTGTGAGTCGGAAAAAAAGCCGAAAATTGTAAATATTTTGCTATACAACGAGTGTACCTGCCTCCCCCGTTTTCGAGGATGCTCAACACGACGGTGCTGGTAGAATTTCTCTTGGGAGTTGCACAACCCCCGAACGGTCAAAAACCATCCTCAAAAGGTGCTGAATGTGGTGGTGATGCTAAATGTTTCTTCCTACCCCCTCTAATCCCGCATATAACGCCCGTTTTTGACGATGCTGAATACGGTAGTGATGGTGAATTTTTTTTAACCCCTCCAACCCCGCTAACGGTTAATAAACACCTCCGAACGGGGTGAAAATCTTTTTTTGTAAAGTATCAGCGACAAAATCCATGTACCGCGTATCTTCGAAGTATATCAACCATGTAAATTCTACTTGCAAGAGACATAGGTTAAATTAATGCAGATAAGGTATGAATGAAAATAAAAAATGTATTGTAAGCATAATGTGTTTTATCTTTATGTATAGTGTCTATTATTTTTCATGTAAGGATGGCGACTTGTAACAATTTTGTTAAGGTTATTTGTATACATCAATATAAATTTTTTTACCATTTTTTTGTAATAAAATAAATTGTACGTGTCAATGACTTTTTGTAAGTACTCGATTATCTTTTTCAACTAAAGGGTAATGAAAGACAATTATAATCACGAAGAGAAGTATGATTATTTTCCGTGCTGAGCATCCTCGAAAACGAGCCTTACATACATTTTGCCAGTGATATATAAAAAAAACGATTTTTACCCTTTCGGGATGTTTATTAGCCGTTAGAGGGTTGGAGGGGGTCAGAAGAAACATTCAGCATCACCACAGTGTTCAGCATCCTCGAAAACGGGGGGTGCGTTAAGTTTCACCGGCGTTTAACACCTTTTGGGGGTGATTTTTGGCCGTTTGGAGGGGTTGCGCAACTCCAAAAAGATATTCCACCAGCACCACCATGTTCAGTATCCTGGAAAACAAGGGAGTTGCATAGCAAAATATTTACAAGTGTGTCCGACTCACACACTCCACTAATTGGTATTCTATTATACAAGATTTTATATAAATTACTTAACCGAAATTGAATTCCCGATATTTCTCTCCGCAGTGCTAAACCAAAGCATAACAAGGTTTTCATTTATCTTGAAGCTTTTCATAGCTGTTGAAAGCTGTCTATTACTCTACTGCAAACAACAATGTTATGAAATTCATTACCTAAAGGCACACCAAAAAAAATTTGCTCCTCGAAGTTCTACAATGTTCCCATTGTTCAAATCAATAGATAAAAGTTTCTTTAAGTTGCTTGTTTCTAGAGAGAAACAGTAACGTTCAAAGGATATATAAATATAAACATTGGTAAACTGTTCTGTTGTTGATTTTGTTGTATACAGCTTGTTATTTGTTCCCTGTTGTTTATGTACTACTAAACTACTGTCATTTTGCACAGAGACACCAAGACTGTTGCTTATTGTGTAGACGAACCACGACCATTAACACCAATATAAGTAAACTGTTTCCAAAATAATTTGCTATAGCAGATTGTTTATATGCTTTCCGATCTGTTTCCGTAACCGGAGATAGATCGTAACAATTAGAAGCAGAGGTTATATCTATATGTGTTTCTTTTGTTAAGAACTGGCCTTGATAAAGTTATTTCGAACCTTATCCCCTACAAGTATTCAAGGAGAACAGATATCCCGAAATTATCCCGCATAATATTCCAAATATAGGCATATCTAAAGCTTTACAAATCATAGTGTTATTTTTCTCTAACATAAGAATTATTTTGACTAGTGTATGCAGACTGCCCTAAACTTGTCCAGAAGAATTTACACTAGAAATTAATACTTGCTTAAATAATTACACGAATACATAAATATCGATTTGTTTAGTAAAGGAAAAATTATTGATTCTTTAAATATTCTATATGAAAAAGAGTTTAAATCTGCAAAGTAAAAATAGAGCTCTAGGGTGCTAATACCGAACGTTGTATTAATCATTGTTTAATGAAAAGTAAAAATACAGTTAATAATTATAAATAGTTGTATACCAATAATTTTAGAAGCTAATTAACCCACTACTTCTCCATAGTACTACAGCTATTATTCCCTGAAACAAAAAAAGTAAAAATAAAGTAGTACAGGGAAGGAAATATTTAAAAAAAAAATATACAGCAAATAGAAAGAGAGAACTGGGATGACTTTTGCAACAAGACGAACGTTAAGACAAAACATTAGATATTTGTAAGTAAATTAAAAACTGTATAAAAACAAACTAACTTATTGCTAATGAAATAAAAATGAAAATATGGAAAAACTGCTTGGATTACAAATAGCATATTTCTATAGAAAATTATTATACAAAGGAAAAACAATTATATAGAAGAAAATATAGAGATAAAGTAACATCGATTTAATTTAAAAACTATATTAATTAAAATAACTAAACAAATTACTACAAATAAAAAATTCGCGACAAAATATACGTACATGTGTTTAGGAAATGTATTGTGATAAAAAATACCAGAAATAGAAACGTAGGACGAGGTAAGAAAAATTGGTAGTAAACAAATATCAAACAGTTTTGTTAATTTTTTCACAAGTATTGGAAAGAAAATAACAAAAGTACTTAGTATATGTGAGCATAATAAACTCTCGGAAAAAACAACATATATCAGAAACACCATATGTCCACATCCCGTGGACTAAAAGGAAATTGCAAACAAAATTATTAAATTAAGAAACGGCAAAGCACCAGGACATGATACAACAACAAAACGACATTACAAACCTAGTAGCAAAACCACTGGCGTACCTAATAAATAAACCATTTTTCAAGAAAATGTTTAAAAAACCATTGTAAAATCGATATATAAAAGTGGCGACACACTAAGTATGCCCAACTATAGATCTACTCCTCTAATAATCAGCTTAGCTAAAGTTTATGAGAAAGTATTGAAAGACAGAATAAGTAATTTCCATCTTCCAAACAAAAATAAATGCTATAGATCTGTGTGCCCAGGAATGCCTAAATAAAGGCATTCGAAGGGCAAAGATCTATATATTATCAGATAGCCAGGCAGCATTAAAAGCTCTAAGGTCCTACACCTTTGAGTCTAAAATTGCCTGGGAATGCAAACAATCCCTGAAGCAACTGGCCAACAACAACAAGGTTACCTTGATGTAGGTGCCAGGGCATGAGGAGGTACAAGGTAATGAACTTGCTGACAACCTTGCGAAAAAAGGAGCTGAAGCACAATTTATTGGACCTAAACCGTTCTGTGGCCTGGCCAAGGGACACATAACGGAGGAGATCCAGAAATGGGAAAAGGCCTACTGGAGGAATACTCCAGGCCAAAGACAAGCGAAAAAGTTTATAACTTATTCGACAAAGAATGCCACAAGGCTTCTCGAACTCGAAAAGTCGGAATTAAGGCTGATACTTGGCCTTCTAACTGGCCACTGCCCCTTGAGATATCATCTCAAGAACATGGGCAAGGCAGTAGACGACAAATGCAGATACTGTGATACTGCAACTGAAACTGAGGAACATATACTTTGCGAATGCAAGGCATTAATCTGCACTAGGCTAAAGTTCCTAGAGCAGGTGAATTAACGCCTGAAGACATAGGGAAACTAGCCCCCAGGAAAATCACAAGCTTTATTAAAAGTCTTGGAATCCTGGGCAATAACTATGTGGGGTTATTCACAAAAGATCTTTTTAGGTCGAAGTGAAGTAAGGCTACTTAAAGCCAAATGACCCCTGAAACAATCTACAAGTAATTTTATAAACAAAAACAACATAATATTGCCGAAGCAATTTGGATTTAGTGAGAAAAATCAACACAAAACATTATAGCATATCTCACAACAAATGTTTATAAAATATTAAACACTAGTTCACTTGCCACGGTAGCAATTGTTAACTTAAAAAAGACCTTTAGTTGCCTCTGGAAATCCTAGAGAGTATTGGTATTTAGGGACATTCCAAATAAATTGACAAGGGACTACCTCATCTTTAGTGATCTTAAAATCGTACAATATGGAGCGCCGCACAATAATAGGACCTATATTGTTCACTATATATCTAAACGATTTGCTTACACAGAATGCAAATGGAGATGTAGTTCTTTGTGAACGGTACCGTCCTATCAAAATTAGGGTTCCTTAATAGAAACGATAGAGAAAAAATGGGAAAAATGTATCATTATTTTAATAATAAATTGATGACGGTTAACCAAACCTACTACATGTTATTTATGTCTTGTGTTTCGCAATTATCAAACAATACAAACATGGAGACAAATAACTCATATATATGTCACAGCGTTAAACTGCAGAATGTTGCTAGCCTGACATATTCAGAAAATTCTGTAGATAGTTACCTGAAATAGATTATATATATAAATTTGATAAATAAGAAACTACGATCAACGTTATATAAATTTTAATATTTTAGGGAAGTTTTTAATATATAACACATGACTACTTCACTTGCTTTAATACAACCCCATCTAGAATACGAAAGTTTAGCTTGGGGAGGCTCAACAAATGAATTACATGGCTTGCTTGGAAAATGTATAAAAGCAATTGACAGTTCGTTTAATGAAACAGAAATATTGCCTAATTTTGTTGGCGGGAAAATACGCGAATGGATCACAAGCACAATGGAATGCATGCAAATGGTTGCCCAAAACTACAAAATCCATCACACAAAGATTCTGTTTTTTTGAATCCTAAATTGTATAAAATTATGCGCAAATGCCAAATTAATGAAAAAAAGTAAATAGTGCGTCACTGAAAAAAATATGTTTTTAAGTGATTAAGTCTAGTTTTAGACTTTACACATAATTCATTAATTTATATAAATATTTGGCACAAAATTGTACATGCAAATGTATTTTCTTTTCAATGTAAGTAAATTATCATGTTATTCATGTTTTTTCTGTAGTATTGTAGACTGCTTTAGCTCTTATAAAAAGAAATCATAAAGTTATGTAACAGGTATCCGTTGATTTTTTACATTTAACGGGATATTAAATGACGTAAAATTTGCAAATACTGAACACCAACACAACATTATGATTATAGGAAGATGATTAAAACGAATTTTAATTATCTCCCGATGAAGCTAATATGGTTAGCGAAACACGCGTCGAGCAGTGTATTCGAGTGTAGTGTCCAAGTGTTTTGGTTTTGTGGAAATTACGTCAGACTTAGTGTCACGCCAAAGGTTCCAATTCTCCCCAGAACTCCGGGGCTAAGAAACTTAGGAACCCGTGTGTACATAGTTAATATATAACAAAACGGAGAAACTTCTGTAGCACATTAGACGAGAGTTTTCGTTTATCTTATGATATTATTTTTATTTTAGAACATTTCGATAAAAGAATTAGGGAATCCCAAACTACATACATTAAACAACTAAAATAACAAGCTGTAATTGTTGATAACAACAAACAGACAAAAAATAAAAACTGCTACTTTACATTGATGTAAAATGGCCTTTTTTAACTCGATTAATTATGATACTTTATAATATTTTTGTTAAATAGCAACTACTATTTTTATACGGAATTTTATGCATTTTTAACACGCTTTTATTAGCCTTACATGTATGTTCTTTTGTTTGTTTGTAACGGAAACTTTTGAACATGATTCTCACCCACTTCAAAACGTCAGAGTAAACTGAAAATTTGCACACTTATCAAGGACCGATGACAATACAATGATTTGATAACTTTGTCCTAATGTCCTCACCAGGGTCATCAGGAAAAAATAAATAAAAAAATGACTAATCCATTGTCGACATTTTGCCGGTGGCGCCGCTGTTATTAATATATGTTCATGATGCTAATTTTAAAATTCACCTAATCCAATATATTGGTGAGTAACGTGCCGAAGGATGAATGGCAAGAGGGAGACTAAAAATGTCATGTCGCTAACGTCAACCTCAGGGAACCGGGCACACCCTGTTGTATAAGAGCCTTACCCCCTTCTATCGGATCTCTGGGAGGGTTGACTAATAAAAAAAGAATAGATTGGCGAAAAAAAAATATAGTTTAAAAAACTAAAAGAACACGCTTTAATAGCAAATCTAACTAAAAAGTAAAAAATAATGTTTAAAGTTTAAAATAAGAATGAAATGATTGACAACAAAAACTCATTTTATTGTAAAAAGCGTGGGGTGCTCTTTACTACCTATATTTTTATAATTCTACTTTTATGAATAGCTACCAATAAAATATTTATACAATTGATATCAAGCACCTCACGCTTTTTACAATAAAATGATTTTTTTTGTCAATCATTTCATTCTCATTTTAAACTTTAAACATTATTTTTTACTTTTTAGTTCGGTTTGCTATTAAAGCGTGTTTTTTTAGTTTTTTTTTTTACATAAAATATGGTAAATATCGATGCAGATTGCAAAACGAAATATTTAAGAAAAACTACCTTGAAATTTGTTAAATTTATGAGAAATTATGGAATTTAACAACTAAATTAAACGTTCAAATTGCGCTTCGTTAGAATAACGGTAGTCAAGATGTCAAGATTTTTTTGTATGATTTTGGTGATAATTAATAAAAGCTTTTTAAAAGCGAAATAGTCCTGGTCAGAAAGTCTTATAATTTTCCTTCTTTAATGTACAAATTCCAATGTTTGGATGACTATCAATTTAATGCTATAATTTGCACGAGCAGTGTATTTGGAGTGTCAAATATTAATTATTTTTGGAAAATAATGAAATTAACCCAACGTGAAAAAAAAAATTGAAATTATTTCCACGATTGGTTTTTGTGACGGTTTGCGTACCCAAAAAGAAGTAATTGATTTGTTCAATGCACCTCATATTGACCGGTAATCTAATATTAATCAAATCATGAAGTAAAGCAACTTTACATCCAGATCCAGAAGAACCCGATTTTCCAAGAGACGAGGTATTTCCAAGTCATTGAAGAAAGACTATCGAATGACCAACCAGACCGCCAGATCTGACGCCCCTCGATTACCTATAGAGGTACCTTGAGAGTACAGTATTCGCGAGTCGCCCAGTGAATCTGGCATATTTAAAGGGGACAATGAATATGGAGCGCAATTTGGACATTTTATTTAGTTGCATTGTTGTAGCTTTTGGTTTTTGAAATTTGGAAGTAAAAAGTTATGTGTTGAAAAATGTTGAAAAGAGCCAGAAGATGTTTAAAATTGTTACTTTTGCATAGTTAAGAAAACGCATATTTTTTCTCAGAAAATTTTATGTACCTATTTTCCAGACGTACTGTATGTACATGGTCAAAAGTAATAATGTACTCAATATTGCATGACAATACAATTTTTCTGTTAGAAATGATATTCCTTACACATACACACACATCTATGGAACAAATGAGAAAGTTTAAAAAATAATGATTTATTAGCTAATACAAGTTCTTGACATCAATAGGTAACTATGGAGGGTACTTTTGATTTAAGAGCCGTGTAGAAAGGATAACAATATAAATAGAATGTTTTAAATAACATCACAAGCTCCATTAATTCGCATAAAATTGCCGATAACTATCAAATAAAATGCAGTTTTTAAACTTGCATATGTTAAAAATATGCGTATTCGCAACAAATTTATAATAGATCGTTTATTCAAATACATTATGCACCAGTAGGCAGGTATGGGTTCCCATCAACCCTTTCTTCTCCTCATGTATGCTAGACAATACTTGATTTGTGGGCCATCTGCATATACGTTTTCCATAATATTAAACCCTTCTATATCGTACACTTAAAGTTTTACCCTCTTCTGTAGCGTCCTCTTTTGTTCATAAGGTAATAAGTTCCTTTTGTTATTAACCTTAACGTATCTTAATATATACAGTGTGTCCACGGACGAGGGAAATCTTTTTTTTTTAACTTCTTTCTTTGCATTTCATTGCTTGATAGATTAGTACTAGAGTAGAGGGTGTCCGAATAATGCGCCAAAGTCCAATATCGGCCTTACTATCGACTTGCAAATTTATTTCTTATGAAAGTGGTATAGTGTCAAAAGGTGCACATTTTAAAAATATTTTGAAATCTACAGGGTGACGCGCTACAGCGGAGCATCTTCGAGATCTTTTTTTTTTAATGGAACACCCTATATATATATATATATATATATATATATATATATTATAATAATGTATACTTACTAAAATTAAATTGCTTGCGAATTCCTTAAGGGAATTATCGCCACGAATGAATTGTATTTGAGGAGCAATAGTATACACAATAATTCAATGGTTGTCCTCACTGCTTGTGGGACGGAGACTCTCTTCAGGGGCGAGTTCTTTGAATACTTACAGTGTGGGTAGCAATCAAACGCACAAATAGGTAGAACAATTTTTAATATAAGCAAATAAGTGGCATTTACGATATTAATATGGAAAAGGTAAAGAACAAAGGAACAAACAAATGAAATTGTAAATGGTACATACGCAGTGAATAAATAAACAACTTAAAACTAACTATATAAATAATCAATGTGTACTATTGTAGTACGAGCTCTCTTTACTTTTTTTAACGTGTGCACACTATACCTCGTGATTCCAGCGGAGTTTTCCTCGACCATCGAACCAATTTACGAACAAACTACGGCGCTTCGCTTCTTCCCTTTCATAGACAGCTCATTGGTTCAGCTATCCCTGTCACTTTTCGGTACAATCGGTGCACTACTTATTTACTATTGTGATGTTTATGTGAAATTATATAATTGGATTTATTTTATTACTTTCAGGTAAGTTTATTAAACAAATTTAATTGAAATGCTGTATAATTATGATAAATATTGAAATCTATAAATATTTACATCAAATTCGCAACTTGTCAACTTTGACGTTTCTAAAAATTTTCTCAATCTTGAAAAATTGAATTTAAATTGCAGAGCAAAACGAAAACGCGTCTGTCTTCTATAAAATTGAAAATTACTCTCTTTTGGCATTGTTTTCATATAAACGGTAAATTTGAAGGATCTTGACCTCCTATAATTTACAAATTTTTAACTGTCACATTCTTTTTTTGCGTTTAGTTAGCTTATTTTTGAATAAATTGGATTTATTTTAGCTGAAGGCTCTTTATTTTTGTGTCCTGAACGATTTGATATGCAATTTGATACTCTAACAGTTTTTTTTTACGATTTAAATTTTTGACTATTTTCTTATATTCTACTTAAAATTAGCTATTTACACCACTTATATTGCTTGAAACACCTTGCTTACATACTATTACAAACTATTCTATACCTCTAGTAGCTACAAAGCCTGATTTCTTAAAATTAATTAATAATGTTTTTCTAGGGAGTGTCATACCCCAAACTATGTCCACAACTTTTTTAATACACAGTCTTGGCCTATGAAATATACCGCAAAACACTCACTGAGACCTGTGGATTGATATATATATATATATATATATATATATATATATATATATATGTATATATATATGTTGTTTTTTAGGTTTTCGCGGGTGTTAAATGAAGTGTCATTGTAATTCCGGGTGTTCTCCCGCGTCGATAGTCGACCATCGACGCGGGAGTACAATAATACTTCATATATATATATATATATATATATATATATATATATATTCTTACATTTATGAATTTAACGTAAAAATACAATTCCAACGACCTCCATATTTTTGGTTTTTGACGTGCCGTTGCGGAGTTATTCGACAAAATATGAAAATTTTGGTCGGAACAAAGTCTAACAAATTAATTCGCTAAGTAAGGACATTTCAAAGTGAATTGCAACATTTTGTATATTATTGTATTTTTGAATTGGTACGTTAATTCTCTACGATTTTTATGAATAAGATCCTATACCTAAAATCGATATTTCCAGAGATATTTTTACTTTTTCATTAAAAACCGTTAAATTATAATACTTTTCATTTCGAACTGATCTAGTAGCCATAATTTTGACATAAAGTAAGAATAAATGAAAGTAGTATTAAATTTTTTCTGGGTGTGTCTTGGTTGCCTCAGCAGTATTTTTTCACAGTTTAATTAAATCCCATTTGAGTCTTAAGAATCTGAAGAATTTATGAACAATCGTTTAATATTACAAAAAAGTTAACATAAATAGGAACAAAAAATACAAATACAATACAAAATACAATACAAGAATTGGCACTATTTTAAAATTTCAAAGTTATTTTGAACCTAATTTAATGAAATAAATAATACCTAGTGTTTATAGGAACTGTCCAAAGTGGCCTGCCAGTACGCCTATGCATTTCTGTAGACGATTTTCGAATGACCTACCGACATTTCTTAAAATTTTCTGACAAACTTCCCTTACTCTTTCTTTAATATTTTCTTTTGTAGTTATAGGAGCTTTGTACACTTGCTCTTTCACATAGCCCTACAAAAAGAAGTCTATTTTGGTCAAATCAGGGCTTCTGGCAGGCCAACTATGGGGTTCTCCTCTTCCTATCCAACCATTTGGAAAAGCGTCGTTTAAATGTTCGTGAATAGCTGCAGTGTGGTGCACAGGTGCTCCATCATGGAGGTACCACATTCTCTCCCTAATATCCCTGGGAAATCTCCCAGTAATTTTTCCAAGCTGTCTTGCAAAAATTCCAAATAAATTTGACCGTTCACACGTCCATAAAAAAAATGTGATCCTATCACATAATCCCCAACAATTTCTCCTCAAACATTCAACGACCATCTTGTTTGGCTATTTGGTCGTGAGATGTGAGATTGGTTGTTAACATGTCCATTTTTATGAAATCTTGCTTCATTGGCAAACAAAACAAAGTCTTTGTTGTCCCATTTTTTGTTTTGCCCATTGACAAAATTGTATTCGGTTTTCATAATCCCTATCAATCAGTTCCTGGATTAGTTAGATTAGATTAGACGTGGTAGGGATGAAATTTGTTTCTTTGTAAGATTCGATGTGAAGAACGGCTTATATCGTTTTCTCTTGTAGATTCTCTTACACTGCGATGAGGATCCTCAATCACGCTCCAAAGTATGATGTTTCGTTTTCTTCATTTACTACATTTTTTATTCATTCCTATTTCTCATATTCCACATTCCCCGTATTGTCAAATCGTTCCATCAACCTCTCAAATGATTTTTTAGAGGGCTGTCTTCTTTCCGGACATTGCTCCTTATTAATTCGAGTTGATAGCAAACAATTTTTATCACTCGCACCCAGAACATAAACCATATCGACCATTTCTTCTTTCGAAAAATTCATTATTGGAAAGTTCGTATTTTAAACTAATTTATAATTTAAAATAAGTGTAAATACTTTGTCACAATAGTTAATAATTAAACTTCAATAAGATAACTTTCAATTATTTTCACTTTGTCAAAATCATGGCTGATCAGTTCGAAATTAAAAGTATTATAATTTTACGGTTTTTAATGAAAAAGTAGAAATATCTCTGGAAATATCAATTTTAGGTATAGGATATTATTCACAAAAATCATAGAGAATGAAAGTGCCAATTCAAAAATACAATAATATACAGTGTTCCATTTGAAAAAATTGAGAAATTCATTTTGAAATGTCCTGAATTAATGCTAGTATAAAATAAACCCTGTATAATTATAATCAATATTGGGTGATTGTGGCGTTGTAGTACATCCCTTGTCTACATAATTGCAAAATAAATCTTCTTAATCAATAGTAATACACACACAACAATTTTCATATTCTTGCGAATAACTCGGCAACGCCGCGTCAAAAACCAAAAATCTGGAGGTCGTTGGAAAGGTAATTTTACGCTGAATTCATAAATGTAAAAATATATAAGGTGTTCCATTTTAAAAAAAATGACCTCGAAGATGCGAGTCACCCTACCCTGTATATTTCAAAATATTTTTAAAATGTGACCTTTTGATATTATATTACTTCCATAAAAAAATAATTTTCCAAAGAATTTCTAATAAGGCCTACTACTCAAGCGTAACTTTTACACTGACAAGGAACTGCCTAGTTTCATCTGAACATCTCTGAGGATCTCCAAAGAGTGAAAGCTAACCTTAGGTTAGTTTTAATTTCGTTGTTGATGATTTAACTTTTATTATTAGTTTGTATTTGCTAATAATGATTTTTTTAAACTTAGTACTCTTATATGGCATGTTCAGATGAAAAAACGTCGATATAAAGATGAAAGCTGGGTAGTTTCTTATCATTGTGGAAGATTTGCTTAAGTAATTCCCAAATAATGAAATGCCATTCTTCATAAAAACGCCTGCTTTTTCTGCAAAGTCCAAAAATTACTTGCTTTTAAAAAAATTATGAAAAATACATTTAAAAAGTATTATTACGGATTAAAGTTATACTCAGTTATGAAATCTGTGGATGCTTTTGCAGACAGTTTTTAACCATGTTACTAAAATCTCACTATACAGTGCTCGCGTAAAGTATATAGTTGCTAATAAAATCTCACAAGGGTAATTTATTAATTTAGGTACCGTAAAAGACCGTCGAAAAAGTGGTCGCCCTCACGTATCGAAGATACGATTTATTGTATTTTTATCATTGGTGAAGAATCCTCATAAACCTACCCGAGCAACAGCTAGTGAAAAGCAGATTTGTCAATCTACTGTGCTAAATTAATTAAGAAAAGATAAACGATATCCTTTTAAGACAACTTTAGTGCAGGAATTGAATGACGATGATCTTGCTCGCAAAATACAGTTTTGTAAAGATATGCTAGCAAAGTACAATCAAGATAATTTTTTTTGCAGAAATATTTTTTTCAAATAAGGCTACGTTTTGTCTTATCGGCACTGTAAATAAACAAAACAACAAAATATTGGTCTAAGGAAATCCACATTAGATAATGGAAGCTCATTCGCAGCATCCTCAGGGTGTTGTCGGCAACTGAATTATAAGATCCTAATTTTTCGAAGGCACATTGATTGGTCAGCATTATTTAGAATTTTTGCAAGCAGAACTGCTATTACAATTGGCCATTTTATGTCCAAATAAACCCAATCCAGGCCTTACAGATGAGTCAATTTGATACCAACAAGATGAAGCACTACCACATTGGGCGGTACATGATTGCTTGGACCTCAGGTGAATTGGAAGGCGAAGAGCAATAGAATGATCAGCGAGATCACCGGATTTAACACCCCTAGAAAATTGTGAAAACTAGACAACACTGAAGAACTAAAAGCAAGAATTAGAGAAAAAAGTCAACTCACGACAATAAATATAGTCATCACTGAATAAGCAATTTTATAGCAGAAGGAAATTTTATAAAATTATAAAATATAGGAATTATAATAATATTCCAACCTATCTGCAAGTGCCTTATATAAATAAGGACTCAACAAATTAAACCAAAACAGCTATTCCCCCTTACGAGCGCTGAATTATATGGTAAAATTTGCGTATTTTGTCTAAACACAGTTAGCACTAAAATACAATGATTTGGAATGCTCGAAAATTCTACGAGGAAGATGCGAGGCCTCCTTCATCTCAGGATGTCACTAACTGCAGACCGGTTTCGACCTAGTTTTGGGTCTCGTCAGTGCAGTGCAAGTGATACCTTCAATACCTGGAGTTCGCATCTCATAGACACTGTTAAGTTCCACCGCAGTAGAGCGTAACTAGCGCCATCTCTCAGTAGTTTCGAAACAATCCAAATCGAACATAAAATTGATAATCATCACTGAATAAGCAATTTTATAGCAGAAGGAAATTTTATAAAATTATAAAATATAGGAATTATAATAATATTCCAACCTATCTGCAAGTGCCTTATATAAATAAGGACTCAACAAATTAAACCAAAACAGCTATTCCCCCTTACGAGCGCTGAATTATATGGTAAAATTTGCGTATTTTGTCTAAACACAGTTAGCACTAAAATACAATGATTTCAGCGCTCGTAAGGGGGAATAGCTGTTTTGGTTTAATTTGTTCAGTCCTTATTTATATAAGGCACTTGCAGATAGGTTGGAATATTATTATAATTCCTATATTTTATAATTTTAATAAATATAGTTTTAGATGAATTATTCTTTAGAATAGAAGTAGAAGTAAATGGTGAACAGTTTGAACATATCATTTAACCTTATTTACCATTTTTTTATTTTATAATCGTTGACCTAAATAGTATAAAATAACATTGTTATGAATACTTAAAACTTTATTTTTCTCAAAAATATTGTTATGTAACATCTTATCTTTCATAATGCTTAATACATTGCAATGGTTGTCAGTTAGTAAAAGACTATATTATCTTACTATGGTTTTTATTTTCAAAATGACAAAGGGTATGTTGCCGGATTATTTCAATAATTTCCTTATTCCAAATAATCAGATACACAGTCATGGTACAAGATTCAACCATAATTTTCATATTGGAAGAACTAATTCCAGGTTCTCTATGAACTCTTTATTCTTCAAAGATTTGGACAGTTATAATAAGTTACCTGATAATGTAAAGTCAACAAATAACTTATCTAGTTTCAAAAAAGAAATTCTGGTCATTTGGAGGGATTAAATAAATTTACTGATATCTTTATCTGTATTTAGGACTAACTTTAATTTGGTGTGTTCTTCGAGGTGTTCTTATTCTTATTATATTATTTGTTGTGCACAATGTCATTGATTAAATATATTTTTAGTAATAATATGTACAATTTATGTTATTACAGTTGGATGAATTCTTTCTATTCAAGTGTTATAGTGATATGGTGACTTATGATTTACTTATTAATCTTAAGGTTTTTCTTTTTTTACTAAGTAATGTTATAAATTCATTTTCTATTTTTATATGTACCTATGTGCCTACTTTCAATAAAGTTATTATTATTATTATTATAATTTGTACAAAAGAACAATGGCTCTATTTAAATTGGTGTCATTTTTAAAAATGTCGATGACGTCATATATGGAACAATTATGACGTCACAAAAAATATTTCTTATAACAAAAGATGCACAATTAAAAACTAAATTCGACCTCTCCGAGAATTTTTCTCAATATTGGTCTTGTGAGATTTTATTAGAAAGTATCCATATTTTATGTGCGCACTGTATACATAAATTACATTTATTGCTGTCACTGTCTTGTCCTTATATTTGAAGACGCAAAATTTTTTCTGAAAATAAAAATATTTAACTTTCAATGTTATGGATTAGGGGAGAATATTTCCTATAGTAAGTAAGAAAAAGAATATCGTCTAATTACTTAAGAATTTTAGAAAAGAGTGTGCATAAAAGTTTAACTGGATTTAAGCAAATTTTAAGAAAAAATAAATATCAAAATTAAATTCAAATGGGCAACTTTAATAATTTGTAAAATTATTGACACGATGCTTTGGTCTCTATTTGGCTTCTTTTATTTATTTACTTTTGACCACCCTGTAAACTTTTTCACTAAAAGTGTATCAGATTTTTCTTTGTGCCGCAAAATTGCCAAAAATATTTGCCGTCTCAACTATGACACCTCCAAAATGTCACTAAAAATTTTAAAATGGCTTGAAACTGAAATGCCCTTATTTATCAAAATATGGAAAAGTACCATAGGGAAAAGCAATTCCCTTAAAAATCTAAATGTGAAGTTTGGTTTGAAAATTTAAATGTTTTAACTTTCCCATTTTTTTAATTTTTGTTTTACAGCTGAGTTAATTTAAAATATTTCAACGCAAAAGATGCACACTATTTTCAGTAATTCTGAACCCTTACTGTAGAATTTTGTACGATAATGGGCTTAAAAATATTAAAAATATTTAAAGAAACAATTGTTCATATAAATCAACTTTAGATCACAAAAATAAACACCACAGAAATTAGACAAGCCCCAATTCCAGAAGCCAGAGGCTTGTGCGGAGGGGGTTACACATTGAAGAAACGCGGACATACAACCATTTCCTCCGACAGTACCGGATCCAGGATTCGAACCCGGTGGTGCGATGTCCGTGTGATTAATCGCGATTGCCACCTCGGGCCTTAACCCACTCGGCTATCGACCAGACTATTAAAAATAAATAAAACTCATAACGCTTATAAAAATTTACTTCAATAACCTTAAAAATTAATATTATTATTTCGCTAGGTAATGAAGTAAGTTTTGAAAACAAATGCTAGCTTTTGAAGTATCGATGCCTTATTAATGTCTACAATAAAATCCAATTTTTCTGTTGCTGTTGATCGTTTAAAAAATGCGTACTAAAGAAGAAAAAATTGAAATTACTTCAATTCACGGCAAAAATAGAACGAATAGGGACACAGCTGATATTTTTAACCAAAGATATTCCCAAAAGTCCCCCATTCCCATTCAACGACAACTAACAGTTGGACGTATTTTCCAGAAATTCAAAACAACCAGCTCAGTTAGAAATCTGTACAAAAAGCAGCTCACGAATTGGAGAACTGATGAACATGAGGAAAACGTTTTGCTTGATGTAATAGAACACAAACAAACTTTGATTGCCGCAATTTTCGACAGCACTGGCGCAGAGGGAACTACTGCAAGGAGAACTTTGAGGTACACAAATTTCGCCCGTACAAGCTACGCGATTTTGCTGTTAGATTCTTTTTTTGTGTTTAGATATAAGAAGAAATGAAAATCGATCTTTTACTACAGAGATCCTATTTACAGACGAAGCAACTGGGGTAGTAGGTAAGTTCCCAACATTGCAGGTGGTAAGTTGACGAAAACCCCGGATTTGTGATTGAATGTAAACGCCAGTATTCTTTTAAAACCAATGTTTGGTGCGGCAGAATAATGGCGGAATAATTGGCTCTTATTTTTTTCGACATAATCTCAATTCGTAAAGATAGTTGAACTTTCTTATAAATGAAATTACTCAAGTAATTGACGACATGTCGTTGGAAGAAAGAGACGTCTTATGGTTTCTACAAGACGGCACCGGCGCTTCAATTCACATTGATATTAATGTAAGAAATTACCTGGACAACGTGTTTAGTGCCAAATGGATTGGCATATATTCACAATACCCATGACCAGCAAGATCCCCGGACATAACGCCCCTAGATTTCTTTTTACATGAAAAATAAAGTTTACTATAGAAGACTCTTACAAAATATCGATCATTTAGAAAATATGTCTTGAAATATTCCCAAAAATTTTGGGAGATGTAACCAAAGAATTTTGCAATAGGACAATAATATGTATGGAAAAAGAATGAAGACATACAGAAATGTAGTATTTAATTTAAGAAAATATTGTTTGTATTGTTTACAGTTATTAAATAAATTCGTATTAAGATTATTGAAGCATAGGGGGCGAGCGTAGGTACGTTTTCACTACGTACGTACATACTTTGATATGGGATGTAAAGCAACGTTAGGCGAGGTTAGTAGTACTTAGATAGGTGACCGTTTCAAGTGTTATAGTACGTTTCCAATATTAACGATATAGTCAAGGTCAAAAGTAACATAATTTTCTAAATAAATCAATCTTCAGTGTCACCTAATCAAAACACGATAAAAAAGTCCTTCGGACACTCAAAATAGTCATAAACCACAAATTTTCAAAAATAATTCAGACAAAATTCATACTATATCGATAATTCACAATTAACCTAAAGGACCACCTAATTTTCATAAGGAAAAAGTGGTTTCCGTTAAATTGTCTGAATTTTTTATATGTTATGTATTTATGAATTCTGAATAAATGTCCAAAACATCAAGGGTTTCGAGATAGCGGCCGTTCTTGTCAGTATTACCCGTTATTGTGTTTACAGTATTTGCTCAATATATTACACTTCGATCGAGAGACAGAGGTTAAAATAAATGGGAGTTTTGACAGACGTCTTGAAGACAGTCTCGAACAGAATCTTGAATAGAGTTTTGAAAAAAAAATTGAAAATAGGCCGAAAAGAGTTTTCAAAATAAGTCGTGAAAAGACTCTTGAAAAGTGTCTTCTGTAGTTGGAGTAAAAAAGTTCGTACGTATAGGGCGAGAGTGTATATACCATATATATGCAATATATACATAATATTGATCTATATATCCATATATAAGTGTAATATATTAAGCAAATACTGTAAACACAATAACGGGTAATACTGACAAGAACGGCCGCTATCTCGAGACTCCGAGATGTTTCGGACATCGTGCCCATGGAGACACTTGTTCAGGATACAGAAATACATAACATATTAAAAATTTAACGGAAACCACTTTTTCCATATAAAAAGTGCGTGGTCCTTTATCAATAGAATCATTTAAACATTTCAATTACGATTTATAGAAAAAACCTACAAAAGACTACCTTAAAAAATACCGCGCCCTCATTATCTCGATTCATATCAAAACCACTCTCCAAACCCCAAGTCAGAATATTTTAATTCACTTCCGAAAATTTCTATAAATTATTTTCCCCTCAAATCAACTTTTAATTCAATCTTTTCATTAATACATCAAACCATACTCCATTCACATTTCTAACAAGCCATCATCACATTCATCAAAACTTTCTTCCGATATACCGATATCAAAATTCATTTCCCATTCATATGTTCTATACGTGTTGCCAGCAACTCGCGGCTATCTTCACTTCAATCATCAATATTTACTTCCATTTCGTTTCAACGTCGGCAATGGAACATTCTCAATATGACATTAATATGGATTAAATTACGGCTTTCAACATTACTTTACGGGACCAATTCAACTTTAGCAATAATTTATGCAGTTACCACTCATATTTTAAAACCAATTTAGATTCAACTTTTATTCATATATCAAAAAATCATGTTTTCCACTGGCGTATTTATGATATACTTTTCAACCCCGAATTCTATTTTTTCAAAACGATTGCACAATATTTCACCACTTCGAGCTCCATAGACTTGCCGGGGATAGGTCCAGCTCTATCCAGACTTCGGCAAGCCAAGTCCCCATTGTACAACTAGAAGAGGATGGCGAGTTAGAAGCAAGTTAGTTCCGATGAACCTCAAATTAGTTTCTGCGTTCCTCGAGCAAAGTCTCTAAACAAAACAGTGTTTAATTATTTCCCAGTCAACTTTAAATTTCAACAAATCAAATGACCGTTCTACTTCCTTGGACAACCCAAGTAAAAATATTAATATAATGAAATTGCCGTCGCGCATAAAATGAATAAGTGAATTTTCTCAGACTTTAAAACATAACTAAACCAAACTACATAAAAAATTGTCTCCAAGGCAAAATTTCAAATGTCGATATGTTAATTACATTAATCGTGTAAACAATTTAATTTAAATAAAATAATCAATTCTTTTATTTACGCATAATAAAATATTGTTTAATTTTCGTTTAAAATCATGTGTTTAACTTCAAGAAAAGTATATACAAGGTGTAGCCGTTGACCCTACCATAAAAAATAAATTTAATAAAAGTGGTAGTAAGATTCTAATAAATAAATACAAGTCTAATGCAGCTCTGAAACATATACATGAAGTATTTGGCCCGTTCCAACCATTTAAGAATGTTCTTTTCAAATCAAAATTAAGTGCGCACACGGCCTCAGGGTCTCAACTCAAGCCCATTTTTATTTTTATTTTTATTTTTACAACCACAGGAGGTGCGTGCGTGTTCATGTTAAAGAACGCTATAACCCCGATATACTTTTCGACGTTGTAACAAAATCCGACTTAGGAAATACTTCGTACGAAAAGCGTGCTTCACGTAAAAACGCCGTGGAAGAGGTTTTTAATACTTGTAAACATATTTTCGCTCTTCGGAGCGTTTTTTATGCAAAATTTTCGCTAACTCTTCAAGGAGCGTTAATTTAGAAAGTGTAGCAAGTGTCGCTGCACAGGGACGTAATGTCGCCCCGACCACCTAATTTTAGAAAATCTACTAAAATTAGACTTTAACTTCGAAATATTCAAGATTAAAAACCCTTTTACGAATCCACGTTGTCAAGCACTGCAACTCTTACGAGGTATTGAATATGAGGACAAGTTAGTCCAACGACTATTCAAAGTATATCGGAAGTTATAGCGAAAATAGCCCTTAGCGACATGGGACCCCCATCATTTCCTATCAATCGGATTTGACGGGGAAATGGTGCGTTTTGACGGGGTTTGCCCTAAACCGGTTCCTCAGTGATTCGGAGTCAAAAAAATATCTATACCATGTACTCACACGTGCATGGGATCCGCCTTGCCTGAACGTAAAAGTTGTTATTGTAGAATACAATCGAAGTAGAGACGCTTCAAGTAATTTTAAGCTCCGAGGAGCGACCAAAATTCATGTGAATTTAATAATACGTTTATAAGACAGGCAAGCAAAAGCCCACCAAAATTTCAGTTACATTGAACTTTTCTTGAATCTTTTTGTGCATCGTTAGCTTATTAAACCGCATATTGGATGGTAGTTGGTACATTATAAATCGTTTCGTTCCTCACCATGTGTTGTACACGGGCCAGACTAGTGTTTGTTAACATTTTCTCTTGAAAAAAGTTGTTGTAAAAACATAAATTTTTAAAGATTTAATATATATATTTTGAACTTTATATTGTCTTTTAGTTGTGTTTTCTAACAAAATTCCTTTTCAGGTTTAGATTTTAAGAGAGTGTGGTACAGACAGTGTTAGGTTTATAGTGTTACGACGTCCGATTGATACCATCAAAGCAGCAGTTAAGCATAAACGACAGTAAGTATGATTTTTTACATTATTCTCCGTCTGAAACAGTCGTGTTGAACCCTAAAAATTTTGTGAACGTAATATTTATTTATTTAGAGTTAAGAAAAGGTTGAGGAAAAAGAAAATAAATTTTTTCTTTTTCCTATTTTTTTAATTTTTCTAAGTTTTTTAAAAGCAGAAAAGACGTCCTTCAGACTAACAAAACATGGATCGTTCACATTCACAAGGAAGATCGCGTCTTCGCCTCCATCTTCCAGCGGCTTGTATAGTACGGCAAGCCCATTACCAAAATTCCGTGTTATCACGCCATGCCCAAATCGATAACTAATCGTTAGATTATAAAAAAAAGAAAAAAAACTTCCTGAGCGAACAAGTCCCACAACGTTGTGCTTACTAGGTAGATAATAGTAATTCCAGTTTGTAGAGAAATTAATTTTTTTTTATCGCGCAATGTCCGTTCTCACTGGAATTTCGTTTAAAATGTAAAAGACAACTTGAATTCATCAAGAACTGATGTTTTGTGATTGTAAAATTTCAATATTTTAAATTAAATTAAGCGGCAGGGTTGAAATTTATTGCAAACTGTTGAGAATAGTATAAAAAAACAGTAAATGTGTTTGAACTGACATGAAAATGTCACGGAAAGTGTTGTGCAGCTGCAGAGAATGAACCGGAGTCGACGAAAGCTCATCAGAGGAAGGATTGAAGAATGGCTTAGAAATGTCATCGATATCGCTTTAAAAATAAAAAATGTTTTTATTATTGAAAAAAATTCATATTCCTTGAACCCCGATCTTTGAATTCAAAATTCCAAGCACTGCTGGCAAATTATATATTAAGTAGTTACTTTTCTCAATTTATCAGATTGAATAGCCATTTCAAATTTCGTCGATATCGCTTTAAAAATAAAAATAATTATCATTACTGTTTAAAAAATATCATTTTGTATTTAAAGTGCCAAGTACTGCCGGCAAATTATAAATTCAGTTAATTTCTTCTATGCTTCAATTTATTAAATCGTTTGAATTTCGTTCACCTGAAGACTTGTGCAAGATATATTTATTACAATTTCAAATCTATAAATGAAGAGTTCCTGTGACTGCATGATAAAAATTTTGATTTAACAGTCCTTGAAAAAAAAGCACTTACAATAAATGTATATACAAATTTTGTAACCAAGTCTTATACACACTAAATCCCAATGTAATGTTTTATTTCATTTAATAATAGAGTGGGGGCGATAAAGGGGGTGGCGAATGTAAAAAAAATTAGAAGCCCTTGGTTCTCGTATACCCACTAAATCCCAATTTATTTTTTTATTCCCTTAAACAATAGGGTGGGGGTGGCAATGGGAGTGGTAGAAGGGGTAATTAATGCCAAAATAAATTTTAAAAGCCCTTGGTTCTAGTATTATTATTATTATTAGCCGTTACTCGAGTCCGAGTATAAAAATGTTACAGTCGATAAATTGTGTACAATAAAAAACAAGTAAAAGGTGTAGTCTATTGTAATTCCCATTCATCTACGGTGCACACGACTATGGCTATAGAGGCCAATTCGGGAGAGCACATGTCGACCGCAGTCAGGACAAACATAGACCTGGTTAGGTCTTGGATTCGGCCTTCTTGCAGCAACATTTCCTTGATAGCTGGCCACAACCCCTCGCCATTCGGTTCTGTCCGCTGCAAGTTGTTCCCATTGCTCGTCTGCAATACCGCAGGATTTTAGATTTTCATGGAGAGCGTCTTTGAACCTCTTTCGTTGACCGCCACGCCTTCTTCTACCGCTTAGCAATTCACCATAAAGTGTACATTTAGGAAGGCGGTTAGGTTAGGTTGATATGTGATGGAACCAACGGATTTTCATCATACTTCTGAGGTGTCTTTGCTGAAAACGTTCTAATTCTTTCACATGACGACGGTAAGTGACCCAGCTTTCACATCCATATAGCAGTGTTGGAATGACAACTGCTCTGTAGACAGCCATTTTCGTTGACAAAGCAAGGTCGTGGTTGCCAAATACTCTCTCTCTAAGTCCCCAGAGTGCTCTAGATGCAGCGTTAATTCTATTGCGAATCTCGCTGTCCATGTTTGCTTTGTCATTAACAACGTTGCCTAAGTAATTGAACTGATCCACCACTTCAAGAGAATTTCCGTTAAGTGTAATGTCTATTTGGTTCACTTGATGAGGAGTTGACATAATCTTAGTCTTTCCAATATTGATTTTAAGTCCCAAGGAATCATAGCTCTGGGCATACACATCTAAAAGTTCTTGAAGCTCTTCCGGCGTAGAGGCTAAAAGTGCACAGTCGTCCGCATACTGGAGATCACAAATGAATCGTGTGCGTGTCTTCGTGAAAGCTCTAAAGCGCCCTATGTTAAAGAGACCGCCATCAAAACGGTATCTGAAACCTATTCCTCTGACTGTCAGTTTGTTGTCAACAATAATTGTTAGAGCAGTGGTAAACAAATTAAAGAGTAGGGGTGCCAGGACACATCCCTGCCTAACTCCAGTGAGGGTTTGGAAAGGTTCGGTTGCCTCATTATTATACATAACCTGGGCGTTGTTGTTTGTATGTAGACTGCGACATACTTCCACAAATTTTCTAGGGATACCTAAGCGGAACATAATTTTCCAGAGCACTTCCCTGTCCACCGAGTCAAACGCCTTGGTTAAATCAATGAAGGCCATGTGAATTTCTCCTTGATGTTCGAGTGCTTTTTCTTGAAGCTGTTTAAGTGTGAAGATTAAATCCGATGTGCCTCGGTTTGGTCTAAAGCCACTCTGTGTTTCAGGAAGTAACTTTTCCATAACAGGTGTTAGCCTATTTGCCATCGCTTTAGTGAGTATCTTCCCTCAAACAGCCAGGAGAGTTATACCCTGTAATTTCCACAGTCCGCAGCGCTCCCTTTGTTTTTGAAGAGGTTGATTAAAAGTGTATCACGAAACTCCTGCGGAGCTTGACCACTTTCCCACACGACATCAAACAGTTTTTTGAGGTAGGGTATGAGCTCTGACGATACAGCTTTAAAGATCTCAGCTGGGAGTGAGTCGGCGCCGGGAGATTTGTTATTTTTTAGCTGCCCAATGGCGGTTAAGATTTCTTCCGTTGTTAGTGGTTTATCTAAGTCTTCGAAGGTATCATATTGAGGGATAAGATTTATAATATCGTGATCAGCTTGACTTTGCTGGTTAAGAATGTTAGAGTAGTGTTCTTTCCATCGGGCTCTTATTTCCTGGCCTTCTTTGAGGAGATTTCCATTTAAATCTTTAATAGGGCACATATTTTTCTGACTGGGGCCGTACACTGCTTTTACTCCTTGAAAGAAATTCCTGTAGTCGTGTGAATCGGCGTACCTTTGAATTTCTCTGGCCTTGCTTGCCCACCACTCGTTCTTTATTCTTTTGATTTCGCGTTGCGTTTCATACTTAGATTGGGTAAAAGCTTCTGCTTTTGATGAGTCGTTGGGGTGGTTGATAGCGTTTTGGAAGGCAATATGTTTGCGGTCAAGAAGTTCTTGTATAAAAGCTTCATTATCATTGAACCAGTCCTCCTGTTTTTTACTTGCTGCAGTGCCAAGAATTTCCTCACTCGCACTTTTTAAACTATCTTTAATTTGTGTCCAGGTAGCAGCGACATCTACAGAATTGGTTTCTTCTAGTGCACTCAAATTCTCTTGAACTTTTTGCTTTAGCTGTTGGTCACGCAATTTACTAATACAGAGACGGAGTCTACGTTTTACTTGAGTTCTTCGGTGTTTGGGTCTCATAACAATTTTCATTTTAGAGACAACAGGATGATGATCGGTCCAACAATCGCTATCAATGCGCGCCTTTGTAATTTGGACGTGCTTGAGATGCTTCCTACGTACGATAACATAGTCCAGTAGATGCCAGTGACCTGATCTGGGGTGACGCCAGGTGCCTTTAAATTTATCCTTTTGACGGAAAATGGTGTTTGTTATAACTAGATCATGTTCGGCGCATTTAGTTAGGAGTAGTTGACCGTTAGCGTTCATGTTGCCCAACCGTTCTTGCCTATGATGCCTGGCCAGGTGTCTGCATCTCTCCCCACTCTAGCGTTAAAATCGCCAAGAATAACGAGTCGTTCCGTTTTAGGTATTCTACAGAGGGTTTCTTCCAGCATTTGATAGAAGCTTTCCTTGGTTTCGTGACTTGCATCCAGAGTGGGAGCGTAGGCGCTTATTAGATTTACCGCGTTGCCATCTGATAGCTCATAGCGTAGCAGCATTAGACGCTCGGATAGGCCTTGTGGTACTTGTGCTAAGTTGGATACAAGTTGATTTCGAACGGCAAATCCTACTCCATGTTGTCTTCTTGAATTGGTGGGAAGATCTTTCCAATAGAAGGTGTAGTACTTTTCTGTGAGAGAGCCTTCCTCCAAAAATCGAGTTTCGCTGAGAGCTGCAACGTCAACATTGAGTCGGTGAAGTTCTCTATCTATTACAGCAGTTCTTCTTTCAGGCCGATCGGTGCGAGTGCTGTCGTTCAAAGTACGAACATTCCAAGCGCTGTAGATGAAAGAATTAGTTTTGTTGGATTTAACTTGTCGGTGTTTTTTCGACATTCGATGACCCTCCCTATTATTACCACCCTATTATTAAAGGGAGTAAAAAATTAAATTGGGATTTAGTGTGTATACGAGAACCAAGGGACTCTAAATTTTTTTTGGCATTAACCACCTCCTCTACCACCTTCATTGCCATCCCCACCCTATTATTAAAGAGGGTAAAAAATTAAATTGGAATTTAGTGTGTATACGAGAACCAAGGGCTTCTAAATTTTTTTTTACATTAGCCACCCCCTTTACCACGCCCACTCTATTATTAAAGGGAATAAAATATTACATATTGTATATAAGACTTGGATACAAAATCTGGAGGTGAAAGTATTAATTCCTTGAGGAGCGGTTTTTTTAAAATGTTTTTGCAGACAATAATAATTCTCAAAATAATTTTAAAATATTACAAAGGTAGCTAGATTCTATGTGACCTGTAAGATATATGGCAGCGTAACTAATCACATATTTAGTGGAACATGAGATAAAAGTTGAGATTAAGACTTCGTTTCGCCAACAGCAAAGGGATTTTGGAGTGCGAAGGAAATTTTTCTGTGAAATATGTGGTATATATACAATGAAATTTTTGAGCGCCCTAATAATAACGAATATTTATCAGAATTTAAAAAAAATGAACTGAAAATAAAATTTTTGTATTTTATCTTTTTGTGGTGTACCACCTCTGTTTCGCAGATAGCATATTTTACAATAATAGATTATTGCTAAAATGGTTACATCACAATAATTTTTATATTTGAACTATTTTTATTTTAAAGTCCAAAATGGCCGCTATACAAATAGTTCAAACACAATAACATTAAGGCGTCTATCTTATAAAGCATATTTATAATTATAAAAACACTTATAGAACAAAGAAATTTTCCGAAGAACTGTTATATAACAATTTATTTTTTCATTAGACAGGGGCGTATTACTAAAAGAAGAGGTAATTTCCATTAATATTCTGTTCCGAATAATTAATTGCCTTTTAATTAGCTACGAGGAGTTCCCCTCAAAAAGCAATGATCAGTATTAAATAAATAAAATACAAGTAGCTGTTATGTTTTACACTGTTCATAATATGTAATTTGCTCTTCGGGTAGTATACGCCTAGTCACGGATACGGACGTAAAATTTATTGTGAAATTGAGTTCTTTAACCTCAAGAACTTTGAAAATGTTAATATATAAATAGTTCATTTATACAACCTTAGGCGAGGGTTGTATAGAGGATATACCATCCTTCGGAGGGGATGTAAAGCCGTCGGTCCCTTGTCTATTAAATGTTAGGCAAGTAAAAGATCCCTACTCTTCTTAAGAGAAGAGGTTCGGCAAAAATTCCTGGTTGGGGGTAGCTCGTCTACAGGCGTCGGTGTTAGGCCTCAGTAGCGGAAATAGGCCGACGTTAAATAAATGTAAAAAAAAAAAAGAAAAATAGTTTATTTATCCATTCACATTCCTCACCCCATCACGTAGTAGGATGTAGTCGAAGGTGAAAAAAAAAACTTTTATTAAAGTATATTGTTGTACTGTATAATACTGATACAATCAGTTTTGCTTTCAATTATTAGAAATGAGCAAAAAATTTGGCAAAATTTAGCTTTACTTACCTCCTTCCTTTCTTTTACCCGCAAAGGGATTTTGTTCAAAAATTATAAAATTAGACATTTTTAAAAAACCGTCGACTAAATAAATAAAAACTGATGAACGCTTTCAAAGATGTAAAAATAAACCTTCAATAACTACATCAGTCATAAATCATAAACCTAGCTTTTAAATTTTTTCATACAATTCTAATACTTGCGTCAATACCTATATTTGTCTAGTATGAGTAAATACGCTTAGTTTTACTTCCACGTCCAGTGGAAGTATAGTAACGCAAAAAAAAATTTCAAATTTTTTGTTGAAATAGGCTTAAAATGTCATGAAACGTCGAGATTTTAAATTTGAGCGAAAAATATTTCCTGTCTGTCTGTAACTTTTTTTTGTGCGCACGTTTACTCTGGAACCGTTTTTGATATTGACTTGAAATTTGGTACACTTATATATTATAACGAGATCTGGGACTAGATTATATTTTGATCTAATTCTGTTGAAGGGTGCGGGGGTAAATGGGGTAAATAAGGGTAAATAAGCAAAGCAAGCAGGTAAGAGTCCATAAATTTGCAATTTAGGGCATGTATAAAAAATAAAGGTTTCAAAATTTGTTTTGGTATCACCCCCCAATACCACCCCACACTTTTATTAAAGGGAGTAAAAAAATTGAAATGTGATTTAGTGCGTATACAAGAACGAAACGTCTCAAAAAAATTTTTTGGTGGTAGCTACCCCCTCTACCCCACCTTATTGTTGAAGGGAGTAAAAAATTAAATTGGAATTTAGTGTATATACGAGAACCAAGGGACCCTAAAAATTTTTTGGCACTAGCCACCCCCTCTACTACCCCATTGCCACCTCCACCCTATTAAAGGTAGTAAAAAATTAAATTGGGATTTAGTGTGTATACGAGAACCAAGGAACTCTAAGATTTTTTTGGCATTAGCCACCTCCTCTACTACACCCACCCTATTATTAAAGGAAGTAAAAAAATTATATTATAATTAGTGTGTGTATGAGAACCAAGGGCCTCTATAATTTATTTTAGCATTAGTTACCCTCTCTACCACACCCATTACCACCCCCACCCTATTGTTTACGAAAGTAAAAAATTAAATTGGGGTTTAATGTGTATACGAGAATCAAGGGCTTTTAATTTTTTTTACATTAGCCACTCCCTCTACCACCCCCCACTGCCACCCCTACTCTGTTATTAAAGGGAATAAAATATTGGAGTACTGAGATTTAGTGTATATAACACTTGGATACAAAATCTCGATGTTGAAGTAGTGATTCCTTGGGCAGCGGTTTTTTACACATGGTAGGCTATACTCTTCCTTTGATTGAATTTTCGTTTTGTAGCCTCCGAGTTGTGAGTATAAAAAATTCTACTGGAGGGCCAGTCCTATATACTTCCCACCTAACGCAGCCAAACCATTTAATAAAAAAATATGACTTACTATTTCAGTAATAATTTTATTTGTTTTTATTTTTTTCTGACCGAAGGTTTAATTTTAATTTAATTTCATAGATTTTAAATCTATTTTCATTTTCACAACTTAAATAAATAACAAACGAACCCAACGATTTTTCAACACTTAAAAATAAATCTAGCTACGGCCATGTTCTACAAAATTGGCGCGATGTATCCTATGTATCTGTACTAATCTATTTGGTATATGCGGCGCCACAATAAACTGACAGAGTCCGACACAGTGCTTATGGAAGTTTAAAAAAATATATTTACTCCGAAAAAGTATCTAATAAAACATACAGGGTGTAACGCAACTTACCCGAAACATTTTAACCATACATGCACCCTTAAATAAGAAATCGATTTCTTAAGAAAAAATTAATAAAAGTCCAGCACAGAAAAAGATACAAATTGTTAAAGTTACTAATTAATGAACATTTTGAAAATGGTCCGAAGTCGGATGTGGTTTTTACATAATGGTGCGCCATTGTCGTTTAGTAGTCAGAGATTATTTGACCCAATTAACCGGGATACATTGGATCGGACGAGGCGGACCCATAGCTTAGCCTCCTCGGTCCCCGGGTCTAAATCCTCTTGACTTCTTTTTGAGGGATATTTAAAAAATAAAGTCTACCAAACCGAAGTAGAAAATATCGATGTATTACGTGAATCACACCGGCTATCCATAATCTGCGTCTTCGAGAACAGCAGGAAAGGGGAATATTTCAGCTATTGCGACAAAATTAGATTAGACGGGCTCAGGCGTGCTTGAACGTCAATAGACAGAACTTTAAACAGTTTTTATAGAAATAATACGTTATTTTAACATTTCCATTAATTTGTAACTTTAACAACTTGTATCTTTTTCTGGACTTTTGGTTGGACTTTTGTTAAAAATTATTTTAAGAAATATATTTCTTATTTGAAGGTGCATGTATGGTTAAAATTTTTCGGGTAAGTTGCGTTACACCCTGTATATGTATACAGCAACATGTTTTAACGTTTTACTAAGACTCTATTTGCAATACTTATAGAGCAATACAGTTTCAAGCGCTTCTTAGTCTAACTAACTAAACGGCAAATTTGTATCTCAAGCAACTTTTGTTCAGTGCAAGTATTCACTTGTTTCTTAACGGTGGAAGACAACACGTGTGTTTATTCTGTGAATTTTGTGTAAAAATAAATATAATAATTGTGTGTTTATCTTTAATCCAGATAGGTAATATTGTGAACCTACGTACAGATTGTTGTCAACAACTAGCCGTATAGGAAAATCCTATACGCTTATGTACATGTGCAATACGGGTGAGAATCAAGAGATGATGGTGGGACTTAGGCATGACGGCTGGTCGAGCTCGATCCGCTGCAGTAGCAAATGTATTTGGAGCAGAAGTTACAGGTGACCGGTTGTCAAATAAGGAATTTACGAATTACCACGTATCATCCCAAAATAATCATTATGGTGGTCAACAAATTACCAAAATAAACAAAAATATCATTCTCAAGCTAACTGAGAGTGGATCGATTTTCATACGCTACATTAAATTAATTTATTGAATCATGCAGTGAACGCCCACCATAGTACAATTTAATTGTTTGTACTTTCTCTTCTGTTAAATAAATATCCATTTTAACAGGTTAATATTATTTTGAGTGCAATAATACTTAAACTTCGTATGGTTACCTGAGACCTAACCCCAACGGACTCTAGTAAATAATAAATAAATCTATAACATCGACAATCACACCAGCGCTATCGTACAGCCCATTGGATCGCCCCACCCCAATCATATTCCATTATATGAGATTCTCACCCGTATTGCACATGTACATAAGTGTATAGGATTTTCCTATACGGCTAGTTGCTGACACCAATCTGCATATAGTTTTAGCTCTAGATGTGAGACATCCGTTGATGGACGCATAAACACCTACCTTTTGTTTTATAAAAATGGTAGCGAACATATTATAGTCTTTAAAAACAATTTTTAGTTTATTAATTATTTTATAAGTAGTGTTTTATGACAGCAATGCGTGCTTCCTTTATATAACAATTGTTTAGCAGTTACGGCCGAATACGTTCCCTGAAATAACATGTGTTAAGAAGAATCCTAATAAAATTGTTTTATTATTGCTTAGCTGAACTTTTAAAGAATAGTTTTATAGGTGTTCGCCAATTGGCCAATAAGTGCCAGGGGTCATTATTATAAATCTTTTACAAATTAATGTTGTACAGCCCCCCATCAACTCAATTCACTTCTAAACCACTTTCCAAACCTCAAGTCAGAATATTTTTTATTACTTTCAAAAGCTTTCTATAAACAAATTTCTCTCCAAAATAACATCAAACCCAATCTTCTATTCATATCTCAAAACATGTTTCATTCACATTTCCAATCAGCCTACAAAACATTCATCCAAACATAAGTCCAGTTCCCACGTGTGGCTAGTAACTCAACTCAACCACTCTGCTCAACGTCGGCGATGCAATACCCTCAATATGACTTTAATATGACAACAAATATGGATTAAAGTACGACTAACAACATTACTTCGCGGGACCAATTCAATTTTAACTATTATTTCAGACGATTATCATTCATATTTCTAAAACTAAAATAGATTCCACTAACATTTATATATAAAAAATTCCCATTTTTCATCGTCGTTTTAATCATATATTTTTCAGTTTAAAATTAAAATTTTTAGCATTTGTTACACAATATTTTACAATTTAAGCCCATAGAGCGGCTGGGGGAGAATCTAGCTCTTTTCCAGATCTCCGCGAGCCCATTCCCCATCATCAGTATAAATAAGGTAGCACGCCAAGTCCCCGGCAAGTTTTAGTTCCGTCGGTGTATCTTGCGATAAGTTAATCTAGGGCCCATACTTCTTTTTAGGTTACCCTAGTGCTTAAATCCTAAAAGTCAAGTGTTCCGGTGTATCTCGCGATAACAAATCCAATGTCCGTGCAAGCTTCCTAGGCAGATCCTAGTAAAAAAGCACTTTATTAAAAAATCGCCCCAGTGCATTAATTCAAATAAAAACAAATTGCCGTCGCTCATAATAAAACCAGTGAATTTTCTCAGCTATTTAAAAATTAATCTATTCTAACAATTTAAACCAACCCGACTTAAGGAAAAATTTCTAGTGTCGATACGTTAATCATTTTTCGGGTTTATAAATTTTAATTTCGAATAACTCTGTGCTTTAAACCTAAATAAATATCTTGTTAATTTTCGTTATAAATCAAAGTGTTTAATTTAAAATAGTGCAAAAATAATATACAGTGTGTAGCCTTAGACAAATAAAAATTTATAAAAGTGCAAAATAAATTCAAATAAATAATTAAAAGTGAAACTCAGCTCTCAAAAGTATGCAGGGCGAAGCATTTGGCCCGTTCCAGCCTTTTAAGAACAAACCACTCCAACTTCGAATTTCATAAAATAAAGTGCACGAAAAGCTCCCAGAATCTCATATAAAGCTCTTCACCCAAAATATTTTATTTTTTCAATCAAAGGAGTCATTTTTGTGTTCACAATGAAAACCGCGTCCTCGCCTCACACAACTTCCAGCGGCTTGTATATCAGTGTATGCACGGAAGCTATACAACCTTAGGCGAGGGTTGTATAGGGGATATACCATCCTTCGTAGGGGATGTAAAGCCATCGGTCTCCTGTCTATTAAATGTTAGGCAAGTAAAAGATCCCTACTATTCTTAAGGGAAGAGGTTCGGCAAAAATTCCTGGTTGGGGGTAACTCGTCTAAAGGCGTCGGTGTTAGATTTCAGCAGCGGAAATAGGCCGACGTTAAATAAATGTATATAAAAAAAGAAGATATGTTTGGTTTGAATCGCATGCCATGTTTGAAAGATAAAAAATGTTGATAATAGACATATGGGCTATTGTTCAGATGAACCATGCGAGCAGCCCATTTTTCCGCTCTCAAATCGAAAGTTCAGGGGCTTTGCTCACCAAATCGTATGAGCAACTTCCTTTTACCTCCCAAAACTGTCAGGTACAATTTGGCTCGAATCGTACGCTCGGTTCTAGAGTTAAAAAATGTTGATAATGGTATGGACTACAGTTTGGATAATCCATGCGGACAGCCCGTTTTTTGCTCTCAAATCGAAAGTTCAGGGGCTAGGTTCATCAAATTGTAGGAGAAACTTATTCTCACTTCCCAAAACTCTCGGGTACAATTTGGTTCGAATCGTACGCCCCACCCCGGTAAAGAATGTTGATCATGAACCTATGGGCGATTATAGGGATGGGGCATGCGCGTATTGATAATTATGTTGATCAATTTTTTGCGACCTCGGAGACTTAGAACATTTTTTTAATATTAGTTCTAATCATGCTATCACTTTTTGTGACCCCAAAATTGCCAATTATGATGATTAATTTTTGAGACCAATGTCACTCCGCCGCCCCTGTAGCCTTCCTATAAACACGTTCCATTTAAAATCAGAAAAAATATTTGTTCCGCGAGGTAAATAAATTTTTTACTGCTAATAGAAGCATTTCTGGCCAAAAACTCCAAGAGTAAAATGGCTTATTTTTACCAAATATCATAATCCCACTCTTTGCACGATGCGAATAGTTAAAAACGTATTTATGGGGGGTAATTTTTAGCCAATGAGGGAACGGAAAGGGGAAAAATCTGGGACCTGGCACAATCTATAAAAAAATTACGTAGGTGGACCTGCATATCATTGCTGGATAAAAAAACTAATTTTCCACAAATATTTTTTAAGTTAATGAAATCCCCGGGAACTGAAAACGAGTTTGGTAAAAAATCCATTGACATAAATGTCAGTTACCACTTTCCCTCATTTTCCACGTTTCAATATATGATTTCCACCAGAAAACTGACGTGGCGTGATAACTTTATCGTCGTTAAAAAATTTACATGAATGGGATTCAACGCCTCCTTTACGACGTGATGAAAATGTCAGTTCAAATTTCTTTCTTATAATAAATTCTTCAAAATATTATATGATCAGTGAAACTGACATTGCGCGGTGACCTGAATTTTCACCTGTGAGCAAATTTCAATTTTCTAACCATAATAATTATCGACAGTACGGAAAATGTCAGTTTCTATTTTTCTTTTTAAATCATATGCATGCCTCTCGATAACCCAAGCCAGAAAACTGACATATCGGGATAACAAAATTTTTTCTTTACATATTCAAGAGAATTTTTTGGCCACTCCGCAACGTTACCATTGTCAGTCCGCTTGAACTTTTTTGTTAAACTCATCGAGAACTATCAAAAAATTACAAAAATCACTTAAACATAATAAGACGAGAATCCTGGTAACGGGCTGCCATGCTAATATATCAGTGTAGGCGAGAATTGTATAGGGGATATACCATCCTTCGGAGGGGATGTAAAGCGGTCGGTCCCTTGTCTAATAAATGTTAGGCAAGAAAAGAAAAAATCCCTATTCTCTTAAGAGAAGAGGTTCGGCAAAATTCCTGGTTGAGGATAGCTCGTCTACAGGCCTCGGTGTTAGGCCTCAGTAGCGGAAATAGGCCGACGTTAAATAAATGAAAAAAAAAAAAGTAAATTTTAATAGGAATTTTGAGTTTTACTTATGTTATCTAAATTTGAATTAAATGGACAGTCGTTTTTTTAATATTTAAGCCCATTATATGCACGATAATGGATAATGGATAATATTCTACAGTAAGGGTTCAGAAAATAGTCCTGTTGTTTTTTGTAAAAATGTTTTTGTGCCATTATTAACTACATTCAAGAAATAAATGCAACATTTATGTATTTTTTGCGTTGTAATATTCCGAATTAATTCAACTGCAAACAAAAGATACACAAAAAATTAAATGTTACATATTTTTGGAAAAAATGAAAATCTAAAATATTTAAATTTTCGAACTTGACATTTAGATTCTTAATATAATTACAAACAACTTTTCCTTATGATACTTTTTCATATTTTGATAAATAAGGGCATTTCAGGCCATTTTAAAATTTCTAATGATATTTTGGAGGTATTATAGTTGTAACATGGCAAATATTTTTGGCAATTTTGTGGTTATCATCCATGCTGAAACTAATGCTGAAACCCGTTCAAAAAAACAATTGAATAAAAAAGTTTTCCATATGGTGCAGACTTTTAGACAGTCACAGTGACTGTCAAAATACAGTTTTAGGGTATCCACCTTCCCCGTCAAATATTATTTTACTTCACCCACTAGTTTTTTATACATAGTGGCTACAGGCAGACAGGCCGACAAACAATCAGATAGTTGAAAAAACTAATTTTTGTAAACTATATAATCTGAAATGTGAAAATTCGCAGAAATCTAGAGTAATTTTTTCACGATTATAATACTTCCCTTCAGGAAGCGAGGGAAGCAAAATAAAAATTCAATTGTTGTTGCCGTTAATATGTAAAAAAACTAACAGAGGTCTTTTGGTATATTGGAAGAGACAGCATCAAAAAGCAATTTAGAAAATAACTAAAGAAAAATTATACATATTTAAAGAAGAACTGATGTAGAGAGTTAAGTAAACTCTGCTTGTCAACGTGAATTGGAACATGCCAATTTGTCCTTGTTTGGTTATTTAGTTATAACTGACCCAGTTTTATTCAATTTGAAGACGGTGGTGCTGTGAAGTCTTTGTTCTGCATTAAAAATAGGGAGAGGGTAAAGTATCTACCTTCAATTCAAGCATTCAAGAAAGTCACAAACACAATCACTGGGAACGTGTAGGCGCATGTACACGTATAAAAGAGGGTAGAAAATAATAATATACACCGTTACATATTTACAAGTAACTAAAAACTATTCAAGTTTGGTTAGTTTTAGGTTGGTTGTTTCAATATATTGAGTGTCCAATTAAAGTTGGCTACTAATAGTGGAGTCAGACAAGCAAAACATAAGGAATTGTTTCCAGTGTCCAATTTTTATTTTTAACATGTTAGTTACATTTTTAATAATAATAAATAAACACCACAGGAATTAGACAACCTCCAATTCCAGAAGCAAGGGGCTTATGCGGAAGGGGGTTACACATTGAAAAAACGCGGACATACAACCATTTCCTCTGACAGTGCCAGTGCCGGAGCCAGGATTCGAATCCGGTGGTGCGGTGTCCGTGTGATTAATCGCGATTGCCACCTCGCGCCTTAACCCACTTGGCTATCGACCAGACAATGTATGTATTATTGAGTTTGATTAATGTTACTATTAATAACGAATACTATACGAAATGGACACCTCTAGCAACCGCCGCTACGCAAGTTATCGGCCATTTTGTGAATGGCCTCAATTTTTTGGACCTACACATCCCGAGATACACTCATCTATATTTAGAAAGGACGACCAAAATGGTCGATTTTTCACAAAATGGCCGATAACTTGCGTAGCGGCGGTTGCTAGAGGTAGAAAATGTCCATTTCGTATAGTATTCGATGTAACTAACATGTTAAAAAAAATTGGACACTGGAAACAATTCCTTTTTCAATAAAATTTTATGCTTGTCTGACTCCACTATAAATATCTCCAGTAAAATATATTTAAACAAATGTTTCAAATAGAAGTTATTTGGTACCGAAGGGGAACAATACTTACAATATTACTAAAATAATGCTACTGCATTATTTTGGAGTAAGTTTTGCAGATTATATCAAAGTCAATTATGTTGTTTTAAAATGGAAGCATTTTTTTTTATTCGGCATCTTATTGATGAACAAAATTTAAACAACCTTTATCTAAAATATTTTTGTATTCAACTTAAATTTTGAAAGATACTAGACAAGATAACTAGATTTCCAAACTTCCAAGAAATTTTTACTTCAAACTATGAATTTAGAGTTGAAGGCTTTAGAAATAAAGTGGTGGAACCAAAATGTACGGAAAAACTTAGAGAATCGTTTCAGAATATTTGATCAGGTTTTACTATTCAAATTCTTTCAGCAACCTTATTTATTTATCCAGAAAACAAAACTGATAATAATTACAATATTACTAATAGAACGCTTAAAGCTTCGAGTATAACAAACATCGACCAAAAAACTAAATCTACTTAAAGGAGCTCTCATGCCATTCGTTCCATACCACTTGCAGGCTGCAGTTTCGAGGTTTTGACTTTCATCAGGGCAAGATAAGCTGTAATGACCGACCGAGGATCATCTGACTTTATAGTGTATCGCGAAGTCCGTCAGATTGCCAAATGTAACACAGTCGATAGGCGCCATCTAGTGGGCCAGTCTCTGTTGCAATTGAAATAACAGCCTGAATAGGCTTAGTACGAGTTCAAGTGTGCTTCTAGAGGGCAGAATATTGTTACGTGTTTATAATCTCCACTAAACACTTCCCAGCATAGATTCAAATAATTGCAACAAGAATTTTCACTAACCACTACTTTATTTAATACTTAATTACAATAATCAATCGTTATTATAATACGGTAAGTACAACTATAGGCACTAATATAATTCACAACTTATTAGGTACTGTTCTTATTCCATCTGTTTACTTGTTCGTCTAATATAAAATTGTGTTCCGTCCGAGGAATCCACTCTTTATATCCGTGGCGAACGTTCTCGATCTTTCCAGTCCATGACGAGATCTTTCTAGTCTGCCTCGTACATTTCACAGTCTTCGCGTAGCTGTGGTAATTGCTCAGTTGGCCCAGGGATGGCACCGCTTTACCTGTAGCCACTAGACAGACCTTATTTCACTCTGTTACCTGGGATTGATGCAACCTATCTCCGTTAGAGGGCAGCACATAACTATTATAATAAAACGTAATATCTCAGTCACAATCTCCTCTATAAATCCTTATTTTTATTATAAATATATAATCAGATTGCAATCAACAGCTATTCCCCGGGTTACATTCCCTGCGGAGGGCTGGCGCATTAAGTGTAATAATCACATATTACCAACTTAACGCTTAAAGCTTCGTTGGTGCCTACCGATTGAGTTACATTTCACACTCTTAAGGATTTTGTGATTTACCATATAGCCAAGGATCCCCGAGTCGGTCATTGCACTGATGAGAGCCAACAGCTCGAAACTGTAGTCTGCAAGTGATGTGGAAAGACTGGTACGAGAGCTGCTCGGCCGGCGTTTGTTACAATAAAAATTGTAATATTTGAGCCACAACCTCCTCTACAAATCCTTGTTTTCACAAGAAATAATCAGACTGTAAATAACAGCTATTCCCTAGGCTATATGTGCCCTGCCAGACGCTGAATTACGAATTGCAAGCATTTCGCGTTGACGGTAATAGTCACAATCACCAACAGAAAACTTGCAACGATTACAACAAACAGCGCCGAAAAACTAATTCCTACTTAAAGGAGCTTTTGTGCCAGTTGTAGAAAACAAAAATTAATTGTTTCGATAAAAACGCAAAAAACATGTTTTTCGGACTTCAGGGATGAATTTGGGAGTGACCCCCACATATCTTTGCTCAAGCTTTTTCTTTTTATAAATACATTAAATAATATTATAAATATTTTAGTTAAAGCAACAAAGTTCCCAGAAAACTGTTTGCAGGGCTAGTAAAATAATTTTTTCGTCGATTAACAGCAAAGTACTATCTTTGCTGACTAATATCAATCAGCAAAATGTCATTTTCCCTGCTTAGGCAGGAAAGTGCTCATTTTCCCTGCCTAGGCAGGAAAGTGAGCAGTAAAGTGAGCACTTTCCTGCCTAGGCAGGGACTACCATTTTGCTGCCTAGTTAAACAAATAACTATTCTCAGATACCAAAACACTTGAAAACTACTATAGTCAATTGTAATTGGGGAGCCTTCATCCTTCAGATTTTTAAAATTTTGAAATACCACTTAAATACTCAACAAATCTGTTCGTTTACTAGTATAGAATTCGTGAAATTTTATACTAAACGTTTACCTCTTTTAATATTAATATCTATGTGATATTTTTATTTAATCAGAGAAACATGCAATAAGAATCTCTGGCGAAGTCGAGGCGACACGTGGAACGCTCGTCTGAAGAGATGGCCTTATTCGCCTCTATACGCGAACTTATATAATATCACTTTTCTAAAGGATCTCGATAAATGATATATCCTGCGCTGTCATCGTATCTTGCCAGACGTATTCATCCCTTTTGAATTATTGCTACTGAATAAAATTTATTACAATTTTTCCGTGCATTTCAGATTAGATATGTGAAATATTAAAATCATATTATCCGTTATAGATATTATGTATGTGAAAGCACATCATATCTCTAAAATAGAGAAAATGTAGTCAACTACAATGAGAAATAATTTATGTTTCTCTTCAAGTCTATAATCACCTATTACTTTGAAAAAATTATTAATATGTAAATACGCCATTATTTGTGATATCAGCACTATTCAACAATGTTGTGGCATGGTTTAGAAGCTATAAGCGTCTTTTCTCGATGAGTTCGATTTCCATGAGTACGTTAAATATCAAATTATTCCGATGTACTGTGGTTATTTACAAACATGGCGTGAATGGTAGTGTCAATATTAAAGACAAAAAAAAGGTTGAAAAATATCGGATGCTTGTAAATCGAGACCTATTATTACTTCCACGCCCAGTGGGAGATAGTAACGCAAAAAAAATATTTTTTTGTTGTTGTTGAAATAGGCTTAAAATGTCATGAAACGTCGAGATTTTAAATTTGAGCGAAAAAAAATTACCTGTCTGTCGGTCTCTCCGTAGCTTTTTTGTGCGCACGTTTATTCTGGAACCGTTTATGATAATGACTTGGAGTTTGGTACACCTATGTATTATAACGAGATCTGGAACTAGATTATATTTTGATCTAATTCCGTTGAAGAGTTCGGAGGTAAATGAGGTAAATAAGGGTAAATAGGCAAAGCAAGCAGGTAAGAATCCATAAAATTGCAATTGGGCATGTACGAAAAGTCATGGCATCACCACCGCCCCCCCCCCCCCCCATTGTCACCCCCAATATCACCCCCGCACAATTATGAAAGGGAGTAAAAAAAAAAAAAATGCGATTTAATGTGTATAAAAGAACGAAACGTCTCAAAAAAATTTTTTGGCGTTAGCTACCCCCTCTACAAAGAGGTTTTAAAATTTCTGCAGCTAGGGATGAATTTGCAATAAAAACGTATCGCCCCCAAAAATGATTTTAAATCAGTAAACGTGTTAGGAAGTGGTATCCTTTTAATTGCCAAAATTCTCTCATCTAAAGTATGTAAACCATGTTTATTGATTTTATGACACAAATAATTTACTGATTTTTGAAAAAATGAATATTTTTCTTTTCTTAAGACCACAATGTGGTAAATATTGAAAAACATCAGAGAGACGCTCCAGATGATCATTTTTTACTGTAACTAAAATGTCATCTAAAAAGCAAACTACGCCTCCTGGCTTCAGCGTCCTACTGGGCCTAAAGGGCCCAGGTGACATTATAACTTGAAGGGCCTGCCTCCGTGTAAAAGCAGGGCAGATACCATCAGGTCAATCAACAAACCAAATGATAATACTAATCAAATAGGCATATTTTCGAAAACATACATTTTTCTGTAAAAAGTTCCCACTAGTTATAACTGAAGCTAGTCAATAATTTTTTGTTTAATGAGGAGAAATTTCAGTTAGATTGTCAATAACTCGTTAGTAAAAGCTACTATCCTCATCGTCCTTAATAAGATTCTGTATTTAGGATAATCAACGAGTTTCCAGCAGTTCTTGCCCCAATATAGAACGAAGCCTGGCCTTAATGCGCTTCAGAGCGGAAAATCTTCTCTCGCAAGTTACTTACTTGCGTACACGAAATTGTGAGGATTACAAAATAAACGACGTATAAGTTGGAGTACTGATGTGCATGTTACATTGGGACAAAAGTTTACATGCACATGGGTAAGCAGCTTCGGCTGGCATCCGAACCTCTTCGAGACAAACAAATAGCGTTCTTTGCTGTTTGATTTAAACCATTTTGACGATCTGTTCCTGCCTTCCTGCTCTTCGTCTTTTTCCTCACTCTGACAATCAGAAACATTTGTGTGTTGCTGCCTAGGTGGAACGTGTTCGTAACAAGTAGTTTTAGAAAGCTCATTAAAACTTTTCGAAAAAGATTTGAGTTCTATTGAAAGTAGTTCTCAATCGACATTGGCAATAATAGATGCGATTGGCTTTAATGTATCATTAGTAAAATTATGCTTTTGCCAGTCTTGTCGAAGTTTCTCGGATTCAACGGGCAGACTACGGCTCGGGCAGACTACGGCTCGGGTGGCAAACGCCATCCTGACGCTACGGCCAGTCCGACACTTACCCGGCCTAACAAACATTTGTTATGAAAAATGGATGGTGCGTTAGTAATTCTGTAAGGTAAACGAGTATATGAAAAAAGTACTTTGTGTGTAGAGACGGTAACAAGTTTTCTAGACTCTTCCGTTAATAGAACTTGTTGATACGCCTCTGATAAGTTAATTTTTGAAAATTTATCGCCTCCCTGTAGTTTTGAAAATAAATACTCAAGGCGTGGCAAGGGAAAATGTTGAATCTTTAAATGCGGGTTTAAAGTTAAGGTATTTTAGACGGTCAGTTCAGTTTCCCGTTCAGTTTCAGTTCAATTGTCAGTTCAGTTAAAAAATAACGCTGTATTTAGACAACCAGTTGAGTTTTCATTATTGTCGTACACAGTGCAGTCGCCATGGATGAAGAATGCCTAATTGCGCTAGCTTTGGCCTTAGCACTAAAGAAACCAAGAAAGAAAAGAAGTAAATGGAGCAGACTGGCTGCTAAAGAAAATATCACTGTCTCATGTAAATTTAATGACTTTGAACCTTTTGATTGGTTAAACTATTTACGAATGAGTGAGGATGCTTATGGAGAATTGTTGCACTTAGTGACACCAATTATAAAAAACAAGATACCAACACGAGAGAAGCTATATCACTACACGAAAGACTAAGTGCAACTCTAAGATTTTTGGCAACTGGGAGGTCTTAGATTTCCTACTGTAATATCATCTCCAAGTCTAATTGTGATCATACCTGAAACTTGTAAAGCCATAATTACAGTACTCAAGGATTATATAAAGGTAAATAAGTGCTATGTCGAAAGTAAAGAAAAACGATTGATACGAAATGTCAGTAATTTATTAATCATATAAATGTGGTAGTACGTGCATTACGTGTTTTTCAATTTGTTAGAAAACTGTGAAAAATAATTAGCCGCAATATAATCTTGTGACGGTCTTTCGGTTGGTGTGTAGTTGATTTCCGAAAAATGGCTCTGCGCCTGCATTGACTCTGTCGTCGACAATTGGCCCTGTGTTAAATTTGTTGTCGAAAATTGGCCTCGCTGTGGCTGTGCTGACCACAATACTTGTTGTATTTGCCGAGATATGATTGCGGAGGTTCTATTTAAGGATTTCATACTACTATAAATTTAAAAAAACATAGAAAATGTGAATATTGTTGTCTTGGCATGCTGCTGTCTGTACAATTTTTTAAGAAAAAAGTCGAGCACTTCTTACACTCCAACCGAATTGAAGGAATCGGATAGAGATCCAGTTATTAAGGGGGAAAAGTGGTGGGTTAAGTGGAAGAATGTCGTATAGACAAACTTCGCTGTCAAAACAAAGACGTTGATTATTATTATTATTATTTTATTTATTTTTCTTTTAAATCACAGCTTTAGCCGGTGAGAGAATTCATGGGAAGGGGCAGCTTTGCCAACTTCTTCACGAATGGGCTAGAACTCGACGGATTGTGCTGCAGGTAGCTAAGATTGCAGCTTTTTGAGCTAGACTGATTATCTGGACGGCTTCAGTTATACCCATCCGTTTCAGGTTGTCCACGGTGTTCTTCTCTATGAGACCATTAGCAGATATTATTAATGGCATGATGAAGACTTTTTGAAGCTGATATATATCTCGCAGTTCGTTAGAGGGATCCTGGTACTTGGTTACTTTTTCAATTTTAGCATTTCGGATATTTTCGTCCAAAGGTATTGTGATATCTGCTATGTACGCTTCCTTATCTTTTTTGTTGAGGACCACTATATCCGGCCTGTTATGTCTCACTGCTCTATCGGTTATTATATCCATGTCCCAGTAAATTTTAACATCGCCATTTTCCATCACGGCTTCGGGTACATATTTATAGTACTGGGTTTTGTTGTTAATTAGGCCATACCTATTGCAGAGTTCCTGATGTACGATTCCGGCAACTTTGTTATGGCGGTCTAGGTAATCTCGTGGTGCCAAGTATGTACATCCTGACGCCAGGTGTTGTATAGACCCAGCAGTTGCGGAACACATCCTGCACCTATGAGGATGGTTTGCTTCAGGATATACTTTCTGTAGTTTTTAGTGGCTACTACTTGATCCTGAATTGCTCCTTTAAAGCCCTCTGTTTCTGTCCGCAGATATCCCTCTGTTATGTATTTTACAGATAAAATGCTGTCGACTTCCGGGCTTTCGAGTGCTGCCGCGTATTTACCATGTAGGACCTTATTCCTCCATTCTGTCACGAGTTGCCCGATTGTTTTGCTAGTTTCAGGTGCCTGTTCCAGAGAGAGTTTTAATGGCGAGGTGTTATCAATTTTCATTGTTGCTTCATGAAGGGGGTTTCTAACGTTCTTGAAAAAATTAAAAAGTTTTTTGACCTGGTTGTCCTGCATCATTTCTAGATTCATCAGCCCTCTTCCACCTCCTCTCCTTCTCTTTTTTCGAGGTATGTAGAGTCTATTGCGTGACGAGTTTGGATGATACCTTCTGTACTTAGTTAGTGTTGTTCGTATTTTGGTGTCTAACGTTTCCAAATCTGTGCGGGTCCATTGTAGAATGCCAAGTGTGTGGGATAATACAGGAATTACCCAGGTGTTGATTGCTGTTATTTGAGCTTTGGCATACAATTCTGTTTTCAAAATCACCTTTAGCCGTTCCAAAAACTTCTCCTCCACGCACACCTTCATATTAGTGTGGTCGTTCGTAAGTCCTTGCTTAATTCCTAGATACTTGTACTGTATGTCTCTCATAGGTAAGGGGGAGAATTGCGAGTCATCCATTAGGATCATATTCTCACTTTCTTCTATTTTCCCTCTTCTTACGTTAATAAAGGCACACTTATCTATCCCATACTCCATGTGTATATATCTACTAAAGGTGGATACTAGCTCTAGTTCACATTGTAGTTCTTGTTTATTTGCTGCATACAGCTTTATGTCATCTATATAGAGTAAGTGGCAGATTTTGGTCTTTGGACGCTTTGTGAGTGTGTAACCGTATCCACTAGATTCAAGCATGTAGCTGAGTGGGTTAAGGGCCATACAGAATAAAATCAAAATCGGGCTAAGACTGTCTCCTTGGCAGATACCCCTTGCAATGCTGATATTTGATGTGTTCTATTTCACTGAATTGATGCTAACGGTGAGGAAGGTTCTTTAAGTTGTCATCATAGATGTTATGAACTCTGTAACCTGTCGGCGTATTTTGTAGATTTTCATTAGCTGTTGTATCCAGGAGTGTGGTACAGAGTCGAAGGCTTTCTTATAGTCGATCCACGCTACTGACATATTTCGGCGTTGTTTGGCAGCATGTTTTGTTACAATCGAATCGATAATAAGCCATTCTTTATTGCCTTGAGAACCCTTTCTTCATCCGTTTTGCTCCAGAGCTAACACATCGTTAGTGGTTAGGTGAGCAGTTATTTTCTGTGCCAGAATGGAAGTAAGGATTTTGTAGATGACAGGTAGGCACGTGATTGGCCTATAATTCTTGGGGTCTTGCACCTAGGTGTTTTAGGGAGTAAGTAGGTGATGCCTTGAGTAAAAAAAATGGTACCTTTGATGGGTCTTCGATGGCTCCTGTTAATTGCCGTGCAAATATGCTGTGAACAGCTGTAAAATTTTTCCACCAATATGCTTGTATTTCATCTACTCCTGGTGCTTTCCAATTTTCTAGTTTTGTAACCGAAGCCGTCACATCCTCGGTATTCACTTGCACTAAATTCATTTGTTGAATGTTATTCATTCTGTCAGTTTCCTTCCGTACCCAGTACGCGTCTTCATTGTGTACACGGGGTTGGGACCAGATATTGCTCCAGTTCCATTTCTTCTGCACTCGCCGGTTTGTTAGTAATGCCTGTCTTTTGCTGGAGTTCACGATAGAACCACTGTTGATTTTCCTGGTAGAGGCGGTTTTGTTTCCATCTTTTGACTCTCTCATTGTAGCGTCTAAGCCTGTATCCCTAAGCTGCTATTTTTTGCTTTAAGGTGTCGCCATATGTTTTCAGCTTTGTTTTCAGTTCCGGGCTTTTAGGGTTGACTTTTTGTTTTTTGCGATTTTGTGAATTGCATTAGTTGTCTTAGATGATGGTGGTTGTTCAGAGTTCAGGAAACTGTGCATTATTCCTATTTCTTTTCTTAGTTGGTTGATTTTAAGTTCTAACCTTTTTTCCAGGCAGTGGGGGTCCACACACTGCAGTTGTCCACCAGGTTTCTCTCTTCTTTGCGTTAAAGAAATATGTAGCGACTCACAGACCGTTGCCGCAGCGCAAAACACTAAGTGGCACGTAGATTGTAGGTCACTGCTTTCTTGTATATATTTCCGTAGTACGGCATTCGCTTTCGTGACGGCAAGTTTTGATGCAGCATTATAAGGGATCTTTGGTAGTGCGGGGCGGTTATCTAGATGGATTCCATCAAACCGAATACAAAGTTTATTAAAGATATCCTCTGTGTTACTATCGGTTACTTCTGCGATAGTTAATCTCCGGGTTAGTCGTCTCGATCTGCGCGATGACTCGTGTTGATGGTTTGCATTGGGTTGTTCTTCTTCTTGATTCGGTCTGCGTAGCACTTCATCTTCATCGTCATCCAAGCTCCGCTTTGGACAGTTTCTTCTTAATTCTGAGCGCACTTGGTCTGATAGTTGCTGTGGTTGCCTTGGTAGATCGGGTCGTTCCTCAGTCCATATATTGTACAGCCTTGCTCTGTAATTTGTTTTGTCTCATTCGAGGTTCGTAGCTCTATAGTATGCGCGTAGTAATTGGATGTTGTCTTCCCTTGTCCAGCGCATACGCCTGCTTCGATTTCCGAGTCCCATAGCGGGGCTTCCCATCGGATTGCCCAAGCTTTGAGCTTGATTATTATTATTATTATTGAGGTGTAAAGGCTAGTAAGTCTTCAAATGGGCACTACTCGGAGAATGTTAGTAACGCAGCGAAACTTTCTAGGAATAAATATGTGCAATATTTAGTAAATGAAGGTCAGGTTGAGTGGCAAGATGAAGTTATTCGCACACGATATATGGCATAATGTGCTAAGCTTTTTTTCTGATTTTGTTCTAACAGATGTAAATATACAAACCAATAAAAAATAAACAATGAATTATTAATGTATTCAGAGCTGGGCCGAGTACTACACAATGTACCCATACATTTTCGAGTAGGAGTACATTGGGAAAGTACTTCGAGTACATTTAGTAAAAGGATACTATTGGTTCAAAAGTAAATTTTTCAAGTACTTTTGTACTCGTACAATATGAGTACTAGAGTACATCATCGTATAATAGAATAATAAAGTTTTAAAAATATAACCGAATACAGGTCTGCCAAAGTTATTTGCACAAAAATGCATATTGATATAAAAGTGTTTAAATTTACTTACAATTTAGCACTTAAATTTTTTCCATCTCCACTAGACCAAACACAAATAAGTAAAACACTGTTCGTTGTAATCGTTGTATTGTTCTGGTAAATATTTAAATAGAGCTATAACTATAAGGTACGAAATGAAGAATGGAAATAGAAATTCTAATATGTATAACACAAAAAATAAAATATGTTAAATTTCTACAAAACATAAACATATAATATATTCTAAACTTTGTAAATGAACAGTAACAAATATTAAAAATTAAAACAGATGAAATTTACTTTTACAACACACTGTTTTTTAATAAAACAGGTTTTTCAAAGGTATCATCAGTTAATGCATGACGTTTGGGGGCATTAATGATAGTCGCGAAAGAAAATAACCTCTCGAAGATGCTGAAGATGGTATAGCAATATTATATCTCAAGAACATCTATTTTATGATTGGGGAATCATTAAGTATGCAGAGAGTCTGTGTCTGCATGCAAAATTCTTACCATAACTTAGAGTACTTCAAGTACTTGTCAAATTGCAAGGAGTACATGTATATGTACTCAGGAGTACCGATACTCGAGTACATCAAGTACTCGAATACAATTTTCGAGTACTTTTGTGAGTACTCGGCTCAGCTCTGAATGTATTAATTACTTAGGTACTATATCTTCTGGAGCCTCATTATTATCATCCATAGTGTTGATGCCCTGGCAAACATCTTGTTGGTCATTAAGGAACCCAAATAAGTAATAGTACCACAAAGACGGTTCGTATACTTCGTCACTTCCGGTTCCACTTTTATCTGACTCGTTAATTTTTTTGACTTCTTTATTATTAAGCTGAAAGCAGGCTATTAATTTTTGCTTTAACTGTTTTTATAGTCGCATTTTTATCATGTCGTTGGTATTTCTTCAACAAAGCCTTGTAACATGCCTGTCTTTTGTGGCTCTTATGGTACTGCCGATCCTTTTTTTTCCCACAAGCATGGGTGTTTTTCATAAAGCTCAATAAGCTCCGTTAGGAAGTCGTGTTTTGGCATTGTGCGAGATATACGTCTGACCAGACTACTGCAAAGATGAACGGACAGGTTTATTTACACATCATTTTAACTGATAATTGATACACAAACTTTTGGCAAACACATTGAGCCACAGGTTCGTATCAGTTTAAGTTTTTCCGTACCGTACCTTAATTTATTACTTTAAAATCTCCACAAACTCTTATTCCGCATTTTATTTCAACATCGGCACAATAGGAGTTGCCCATTCTGAAAATTCAATTCGGAACTAATACTTTATTATCAACTAATCGCTGAATTTCCATTTCTATTTTTCTTTTAAAGTAAATGTTACAAAATTTTGGAACTGTTCCCTCTTTTAATTTTAGAGAAATTTCAAACTTATTAAAGGTTCCTATATTTTTATCAAACACATCTTTATATTTTTCCAGCATAATATCAATGTTGAGAGAAGACGCTATTTACAGTATTGGACATTTTACAAATGCCCAAATTTAGCATATTTAAACCAATGAGTGGGGATCCACCATTTTTTATAACGTTTTTAAAATAAGATTTTTTATCAAAAACTATATTTAAATGTAAATATCATCCTAAAGTCATTTTTATGTAATTTTTTGGTTCTTCAAAAATATTTTTGATATAATGTTTTGGAAATAGCAGAATGTCCAAATCCCGAATCAGCCTCAAAACTGATTGGTACATTTTCAACAATTAAATTTACAAAAGTTAGTTTTACGTTACTATTTCCATCAGACAAATTATTTTCTAAACTACGTAAATTAAAAATAGAATCATCAGAATTGTTTTGAATTTCTGTTTCACTTAAAAAAATGTTGAGAAAATCTCTTGCATCGTGGTGCCAGATGTGCTTTAACACCACACTTATAACATATGCAATTTTTAAAAGCACAGTCCTTTGCCATCTGATTTTACGGCCACAAACAAAATACTTATTTCGTTTATTTGAAAAGTCATTGTTTACCGGCTGACTTCTTCTCTGAGTCATATCTGTGCTGCTAGGTGGTTTTACCGTGTCCTGGCAGCGAGAATGTGTTGACTTCGGAACTTGTGACTGTTGCAGATATTAGAGGAGAGTTCTTGCTCTTGCCTAGGAGAGGTTTCAGCGAAATCAAAAGAATAATAAAAAAATGTAATTATTTTTATATGTTATTTATTCCAAGAACAGAAAATGTAAAAATAGATCTTGTAATAAAGTCCATGCTGATGCCTGGAGAAAAGTCCTTTGGTGTGGTCTCTTGATCTGAGCTTATTTATATTATTAATAAATAAATACATATTTAGGTACCTCATAAGCAATTAAGCAGTTTCGATATATAGTTAGATAGAGTTTAAGATTTTGTTTATGTTTAATGCAGCAATTTAAATATGAAACCTTACCTATATTATGGTTATTGAATAATAAATTTATTGTAAATGAATAGGAAAAATATAATTTATAAATATTGTTACATCAAAATAAGATTAATAAATAAATTTATATATTAATCTGATTTTATGGATTATTTAAGTACTAATCATTATTTAATTTTTTGGTTAGTCTTATAATCGGGAGTTTGTCAATTAATACTTTATTTAAATTAAGAAATATTCACTTGATAATATTTTAAAAAATTACAAATACCTATAGCAAATTATAGCAAATAAGTACTTCGAATTTAAATCGACATAACTACATAAATTAAAAATATTTTTTATTTGCTCAAAAATTTATTTGTAATATAAAATAACGAAATACACATATATGTATAATACTTATCCAGCCTGTTTGAAGTCTCATTATTATTTTGAACATATGACAATATGATATATGACAATATATACAATATTGTCATAGGTATGAGCTTTAAAATTTTGTCTATTCGAAAATTTCCTGTTACCATATATTATACATTTAAAGTTGAATGTTTTACTTTGTTTTTTTCCAGGAGCAATGCAGTTTACTACATTGGAGTGAAATATTGCATGCTTTCTAAAACTGTTACATTTGGTTAATGTTTTGTTACGTACAGGGCACGTGTTCATTTTGAATCAGTTTATGTAACTACACTTTTTCTATTCACACCGGCAAATAGACAAACAGATCAGACGTCAGACAATCAAAAGTTATAATATATGCAATACCTAGACCCATACCTATATACTATCCTCCATCCATGCTTATAAGGTTAATACTGTTACTATTTTAAAAGTGCGCGCGCAGGGAGCAACAGAATTAGTACTGCGACTAAGGTTCAGTACTCTACACTAGCGGCTCCCAAGCTCTCCCTGGTGGTATGTTCCCTCATTGCAGATTCCTTTTATAACGGCAATTTAACAACTTTTTTAAGAGATACATTCGAACTTGCAGCTTCTTCGAATAGGCGATCCTTAATTTTACTAATTACGAAAATATCTCGCATAACAATATCTAGTTCTTGCCCAAACTTGCAATTCGAAGCCAAACTTTTTATTCTTGCTTCTCAATCCGATACACTTTCATTTAAATGGCGTTTAGCAGTATAAAATTTTAACCACTCCAAAAAGTACGATTTTGCTGGCGAAAAATATTCAACTAATAATTTGATTAATTGTTTATACGTTTTACACCCCGGTAAATTTGGAACATACAAATTTTGAAGTAGAATGTAACAGTCTTCTGGAAGGGTATTCAAAGGAATAGCTTTTTTACAATCCTCCTCAGTAATTTTATTTGCAATAAAAAATTGTTTAAGTCTTTCATTAAACACTAAAAAATCTGAATTTTTGGGGCAAAATTGTTCGATTATTCTAACAGACCGACTTGTTCTCACATCTTATTAGCTTTCCCTAATTTATTCAATTTAACCCAAGTTTAAAGTTTTTTAAATTTAGTCTTAGCACAATTCACTGCACTTGCACGTGAGTCACTAAAATATACCTCGTCGCCAAAATGTTCTGTTTTTAGTTAATATTAATCTGAATAATAAAATGACAGAATAACAATTATATTTGCTTTGTTGTAAGCTAATCAAATATACACACTCGTTTAGTATCGCGATTAGAGGCAGCAGTCGTCAATACAAAAAATGGTTCTTTATTACATGCTAGTTTTTGTACATAACTTATAACTAGTATTTATAAATTAAATGTATTTTTCTACTCCCTTATGTAAATTTGCCGTTTTCCGTACAGTCTGTAGAATGGATAAGTGGGCCATTCCAGTTAACTGAACGGATATATTTCATATACGTTCTAGGATGGATATGAAATCGACCAATCACAGTTCGTGTATTAAGTACATAGGCAACTATTCGTTTTAAAAAATTCAAGTTAGTGCGTAAGCTGTCAAAGTAATTGTCAGTGTGTATTCGCGCAGTTTGAGCTAGAAAATAATTTAAAATGAGTAATTCCAGTGAAGAATCGATGAACGGTATACCACCTAAAATTTTATTGAAATTATTATATACAGACAAAATTTTAGAGATATATGACAAAAAAAAAGTAGCTATATGTGGGGATTTAACCTATGATCTCTTGCATTTCGAAGCTTGCAATTAGCAATTAAAATAGCTTTATTCTTTTTTTGAGTAACAGAGTTTAAAAGGATATTTCATTTATATCATTCTTGGTTTACATTTGAATGAAAGACACCGACCCGTTACAAATATTTGAAATAAATACGAAACGAGCCGGCCGGCTGTTGGAATGCCAATTCAATATATCCAATTACAATTACAATTTAAAACTCTTTATTCACATATACATACATATCATTTTTCTATTTCATATATTTCATTAAATCATTATATCATAGTTTACAATGAGATATATCCCGGCGCGTTACAATAAGTAATTATACTTAGAAACGAAACGGTGGGCCGATCTTATGCCAAATGTGAAAGAAATAGAATTAAAATTAATAAATAAAAAAAAATGTTCTCCAAAAAATGATTGAACTAAATATCAATTAAAATATACAAAATGTTTAAAAATAAATGAAAATTAAGTGAGATTCTTTCTGATATATGCAATTATATGATTAACTTACAGGAAACTTATTACAAAGAAAAACCTGATTCCACATTAATCCATTAATATTGCTTATTAATGTTTGTTCAGAGTAATTTTTATAGGAAAATGAAAGAGAAAAACCTATTTAAAATGTCAGATATATAAAACGAAATGATTTTTATTCTGTGTAAAATTTATGTGTTTTAAGATTTGACTGTCGGCATGGGTTATATGTTGCACTGTGTGCAGGAGGTGAAGGGGGTGGTGGACAAGGAAGGGAAGGGGAAGGAGGGGGAGGGCGAGTCATCTATGTTATGTGTTTTGTCAGTTTCTGTGTGGGCAACTGTTTTGTGTGGTAATTTATCGTCACCGTCGCTCTCTGTAGATAGGTAAATTTTGATGTAACAGTTTATGTGCGTGATGTGGGTCGTCTATCTGTAATGTCCTGTGTCATTTCCGATTGCTGTGTTCTGGTTGCAAAAAACTTTTGCGCCGTTTCATTAATGAAGTCTCTGATTAACATAATTTTGGCATTTTCATGTAACACAGCAACCGGAGTGTACCTGTCCGCATTCATAAGTAGTCTGAGTAATTTGTTCTGGAGTATCTGAAGTCTTTTGCACTGCGCGTCCGAGATGAGGTTCCAGGACGCGCAGGCATATGTTATAATCGGCCTTAAGATAACCTTATACATATCCGTCTTGTTCTCGTTTATGCATATCTTCCAAGTATTGTAGAGTCAGTCAGGTTTACGAGATGATACCGGATCTTCTGTGCAGCAGTCTGTGCATAAAACGACTGCCCACAGATCACGGCATCATCCGCGTAGAGGAGTAGGGTTGTATTAGTATAGGTGGGGATATCTGAAAGGAAAATGCTATATAATAAAGGGGATAAAATCGCCCCTTGCAGGACTTCCGCAGACATTCTTTTTTCAGTTGAAAATTCATTGTTTATTTTAACAATAATGTATCTATTATGAAGAAAGTTTTTAATTAGAGTCAGAAAATACGGGGGTTTCCGCATATCTCCTTAAGCTTGTAGATGAGGCCGTTATGCCACACTGTGTCATATGCCTTCTCGATGTCCAGCAATAGCAGTGTGGTGCATTGTTTCTTTGTGTAGCCTATGAGGACATCTTGCACAATTTTAGAAATCGCGAGTGTAGTATTGTGCCCGGTTCTGAAGCCAATTTGTTGTTTAGGGATGATGTTTTTGTTTTTAAGGCAGTTGTTTAGTAATTGTAAAATATTTTTTTCTGCTAGTTTGGCCATAGTACATAATAGTGCGATAGGTCTGTAGTTTGTTGAATTTTCTGGTGACTTCTTTGGCTTCAGAATCGGGACAATAATAGCGATTTTCCACTCTCTGGGGAAGTATTGCGTTTTAATGATAGCGTTGATTATATATGTTATTTGCGCCAGAGCTTTTATAGGGAGGTTTTTCAGAAGGATGTTAGGGATGTTGTCATGACCTGGAGCCTTAAGGTTGGGTAGGGTTTTGAGGATCTTTTTAATTTCAGAAGGATTAGTAAGGATTTTAGGAAGTTTGTTTGGGGGGATAGGGTAGGTGTCTAGTATACGATTAGTCGTGTTTGTCACTGTCTGATGGAAGTCAGTTACGTTCGGAGTAGTAGTATTTGTGTGCTGTAGATGTTGCGCAAATACTTCCGCCTTGTCCCGATCCGTAAAATACGGTACGCTGTTCTGGACAAGGATCGGCATCTGCGCAAATGGTCTCTTAAACAAATAACCGCTAGGCTACTGAAGCTTTTATAAAGTGTTTGCACCTAGAGCATAAGATTTAGCAGAAGCTAAGTTAGTATATTAAAATTTGATTAAAACTATTATTTGTAGTTTCTTCTTAATCCGGTCGTAGAAAAAGTATACTGTACAATTCGAGTGGATTATCCATATCTCACTCGAAAGATTGAGGCACTCCGCCTACGGCGTCGTGCTCAAACTTCTTTCTCGTGCGATATGGCTATCATATCCACTCTTGTTGCACAAACTACTATTAATATTTAATCATCATACATAACAATTTATAAGTACTTATATACTACAAACAATATTGTAGTTGGCCTATAAATTTTGATATTAATAACCCGTGAATAGAATATCTTTATGCAATTATTGAGATTTAGGTTGATTTCACGAGATTATTACTAAAAGTAAAAATATTCAAAAACACATAATTCATATTATTCAATTAAAAACATTTAAAGGTTATTAATAGATTTCATAAAAAAAAAAAATTTTCAACATTTATTTAACGTCGGCCTATTTCCGCTACTGAGGCCTAACACCGATGCCTGTAGACGAGCTACCCCCAACGAGGAATTTTTGGCGAACCTCTTCTCTTGAGAAGAGTAGGGATCTTTTACTTGACTAACATTTAATAGACAAGGGACCGACGGCTTTACATCCCCTCCGAAGGATGGCATGTCCTCTATACAAGCCTCGCCTAAGATTCGCACATACATTGATATACAAGCTGCTGGAAGATGTGAGGCGAGGACGCGGTCTTCCTTGAAACGGTCACCCATCTACAGTGTGACCCATTTCAAATTGAAACCTCTCTGTAAAAAATGTATTTATAATCCTATGTTAACGCTTTTTTTTTGAACGATAAACCATGGAAAACTTTACTTTATGACAAAAATTTAGAGATAAATTTCAATTTTCAAAGCCTTCTATAATTTATTTTCAATGTCGAAAATGGACAAATTTGATTAGCGATTTTTTTATTGAAATTTTAACTACACCACTGGATTCAGTAACCTCTCAAATGGATAAACCCCAAGTTTCATGAAAAAATATTGAAAAATGATAGATTTATGACAAAATTAATGTAGGCTCATAATAACTTTTACTTGATTTTTCTAAAAATCGATGTAGCCCATGAAAAATAAACAAAAGAAAGATAAATTAAGTGAATAGTTTTAATAAATATTGTCATTTAAACAAACTTAATCATATTGGACTTAAAAACATAAGTATAAACAATTAAAAGTAATAATAATTAGATACCTATTAAATAAAAAAAAATAACACATTGTACAACATTACACTAAAACTTCTTAAATTTTTGTAGCCTCTACAAGGCCGCCGTTTATTTCGATGCACTTGTCGAATCGTTTTTTAATACTTTTTACGACATTATGTAATTGTTGCCGGGTAACTTCTGCACAAGCTTGTCTTATTCTTGCACACAAATCTTCTCTATTACTCGGGCGTGACCTGTAAACTTTAAATTTTATTAAACCCAATAAAAAGAAGTCCATCGGTGTTAAGTCCGGGGATCGGGGTGGCCATTCAATTAACGGGCTACCACGACCTATCCATCGATTAGGAAAGTTAGCATTCAGCCATCTGGTAATCACTCTGGCATTATGGACAGGGCTTCCATCTCATTGAAAATGTAGATTTACTCTTTCTTGTATTGGAAGTTCATGTAGAATATTCCAAAATTCATTTCTTAGGAACTGTAAAAACTGCATGCTATTCATATTACCTTCAAAAAAGAAAGGGCCAATGATTGTTTCATTGAGCAACCCACACCAAACATTAACTTTTTGGGAATATTGTCTTTTACAATTAATAACAAACTATGGGTTTTCTATAGCCCAAAACCTAGAATTTTGTGACGATACTACCCCGTTTGTTGTAAAAGTTGCTTCATCGCTGAATAAAATATTTTTATTAAAATTTCTGTTTTTAAGATACTCTACTTGAGCCCACAAGGAAAACTCCATCCATCTGTTATCATCATCAGGTTCCAACGTGTGTAAAAATTTGGGTTTGAATGGTTTTACCAAATTGTTCTTCGGCGAAGATTTTCTCTAGGTAAATTCAAATCTAAGCTAGCTACTCTTACACTGGCGTTTGTATTGTTGTTAAAATAATTTAAAACTGTCTGCTCGTACCTGGTTCTTATATATTATCTGCTCTTATAATACACCGTGTCACATCGCCACACTCATCAAAAATTTTGTTTATTTTATAAACAGTACTTTTAGTAATGTTGGGCCTATTCGGATGCTTGTTGTTGAATATCTCGCATACCTCTTTTAAAGTTCTGTCATTATCTCCTCTAAGGCGCACAAGTTCAATTTTTTCCTGTACATTTAGATTATCCATAATTAACTACAAACTAATAAACTAATACTTGATAATAACTATTGATTAATTTTATAATACAATAACAATGAATATGAGAATATGCGAATTTTAAAGATTTGACGTTTGACTATAAAATTTGTTTTCCATGGCACCCTATTATTATCTGCCATTATTCAATAAAAATGTAATCTATTTTATTAAAACTATTCACTTAATTTATCTTTCTTTTGTTTATTTTTCATGGGCTATTTTGATTTTTAGAAAAAATCAAGTAAAAGTTACTATGAGCCTACATTGATTTTGTCATAAATCTGTAATTTTTCAATATTTTTTCATGGAACTTGGGATTTACCCATTTGAGAGGCTACTGAATCCAGTGGTGTAGTTAAAATTCCAATAGAAAAATCGCTAATCAAATTTGTCCATTCTCGACATTGAAAATAAATCATAGAAAATTGAAATTTATCTCTAAATTTTTGTCATAAAGTGGAGTTTTCGATGGTTTATCATTAAAAAAAAAAAGCGTTAATATAGGATTATAAATACATTTTTTATAGAGAGGTTTCCATTTGAAATGGGTCACATTGTATAAGTACCTAACCGCGCCTAACGTTGCTTTACATCTCATACCGAAATATGCACATAATAAAGACGCACCTGCGCTCGCCCCCCTCATAAAATTTAAGTTAACAGATTTAGTTAAGAAATGATTTTTTTCAAATTAAACAGGAGCATAAGTAAAATAGCAAAAAACTTTATTATTTTATATATTTTACCTAGCCGGGATAGATATCATATTGGCCAAGAGTTTGTATAAGATTGTACTTAAGAGTATTAACAATGATATTAACAATAAAAAAAAATGTACATATAATATATCTCAATAATAATACAAATAATTTGAAAAATATTCCGGTTAAAGGTTATTCCGGTTATAATTATTATATATATAAAGATTTTTAATTATTACAGATCATGTTCTATTTAATTACTTAAGTTAAGGAATGACTATAGTATAATATTCTGTATGTGGCATATTTGAGGGTAGGTACTTAATTTATGCTTAGTTCAAATGTGCTTTTAGACTTCCACCACTTCAAGTGGTGTGTGACGACTGGCACGAGAGCTCCTTTAAGTAGGATCAGTCTCTCGGCTGGTGTTTGTTGCAATCGAAGCATTAGCATTTTGATGCTAATATGCAATTATTACACTTAACGCGCCAGGCTTGTAACTGGTAATTCAGCGCTCAGCGGGGCACATAGCCCGGAGAGTAGCTGTTGGTTGCAGTCTGGTTATGTTCCTTATAGTAAAATAAGAATTTTATAGAGGAGTTTGCGACTAAAAATATTATGTTCTAATGTATGCTTGATAGTGAGATAATTAAGTTTTTATAAAAGGAAAAAGTGTGTATTATTTTCTGAAGAAATAGAGTGCGCTGAGAGACCTTTTTAAGGTTCCGTGACGAAAAGTAAAAAAAAGAAGCCCTTATGGACTAACTCATTTGTCATTTTGTTTGTCTATCATAGTTGTTTGTCTGTGAATTTATAGTAACTAAAAACATATAATTTTATATATTATTAGTGTTTAGTATTTCGTAGTAGCTTTGACGTCCTTTAGGAATTTAGAGAAGGATTATTAAAGCAAATGCAGTGGATAGCAACAGTTAAAAAGTAGTGTGAGTATTAAACTATGAAAGAGAAAAACAGTACATTTGTTTAAATTCGTTTTAATTTAAAAATGTAAATTCAAACACAAAATATATTTTAGATTTGCAAAATTGAAAAAGTGTAAATTAACATCGCGTCTGTAGCCAAATAAATCCATAAATTAGAGAGACTTTATATTAATAAGGCATTTCTCAAGAAATAAATCATATATGTATTAATGTATACATATAATGTAAATACTAAAAAAAAATCGTCTGTATTCTTCAACATGAATTAACAAGCGAAGCATTAGGGTAACATATTACGTGTGTGTATTGATTTGTGAATATTTTAGGAATATATGCCTGGGTAGACGGCATATATGAGATGTATGTCTCGGTCCTATTGTGAGCATCCAACAGGACCAAGTTATAAGGGCGCTCCAACTTTATATTAGCTAACGACGTACAAGAAAGCCGGATATAAAAATAGAACGTAAATAAGTACGGAGAAAAATAGAACACGAAAAATATTTTCAATGGAGGAAAATTTAGTTTCAGCCAAGAGAATTATTGTTTAAATGTTTTTGTTTGTCAAGTACAATCTATATAAAAGGAAACTTATTTGACTATCTATTCGATGCAACTTAAGAAATGATTTCCGAAAATGTAACTTTAATGGATATATTTTTTTTAAACTCAGAAGTGGTATATCGATTAGCCGTAACTCCGCTAGTAAACTACTTTTAACTCGCTTACACATTAAAAACTCCTCCAAACATCCATAACCTTGCAAGATTCGATCCCGGAACTCCTTCGTCTCAAGCCTAGCGCGTAAACATCCAGCCACTAATCCTGATCGTGTAGACAATTGAAATTATTGATATATTCTTTATGGAAATGTAAGTAGAAAATTCACTTTAATTTTCTAAGACAGAATTGTTGAATACATGTATACAGAGTGTGCCCAATAAGATCGCAGCGCCCCATTAATTTTGTCACGTTGCAGAGAATATAGACGATTTTTTGGCAAATGGGATTATTGGATGTCACTTATTTTGAGCATTAATAACGTCCTAATGAATTTCTAAGGCCTGATTCGAGGTGTAATGCCAAAAGTGAAGAAGTCATATCAGGCATTTTTTATAGAAAAATTTTATAAGAAAACGTTATTCAGAATCGCTTAAAACCCCCAAATCTCAAGTTTCATCAAAATCTAAAAAAATTCAAATTCTCATGCAAATAAAAATAATAAATTGAAAATAGGAAACTCAGTTTATTACTATAGCATTCAACTTAAATTACATCTTTTTCAACCAAATCGCCCTCAGTCTTACGTTTCTCAGTTGTTGTGGCGTCACCTTTTGACAGGCCTCGCTTATGCTCTCGCACAACTCTTCCCTGTTTGTTGGTCTTGTCTTGTAAATTTGTTTTTTAGGTGTTCTCCATAAAAGGAAATCAAAGGATGTGATGTCCGGAGACTTGGAAGCCCACTCAATGGAGGGGTTATTGCGGCCTATCCTTTTTTTTAAATGATCGTTAATCCACTCCCGTACAGTCAAAGCGTTATGAATTTAATAACTTCCTGCAATAATTTGTCCTACTAATTCGTCTAAAGATAAATACAAAAAGCACATCAGGGTACCTACCGAGAAGGGTAATCTAAATAAGACGATTAAAAAAATATACAGCTTTGATTGTTACTCATAAATAGTCTCCGTTGGTATTCGAAGAGGGCCCCGTGGTCCCCGTCATGTCTTATTTTCCACAATGGACTCAATGTTCCCTTGAGCGTGAGGCAGCACTGATGCCTCGTCTATCACACATGGATGCCTAAAAGATAATAAAATACTTGTATGCTTCGACCTGTCTCCACTCCAAATATAAACCGAGACTGCACATGACGGACAAGTTGACAACAAGCGCATTACATCTCTGTCCCTGCAGCTGTCATTAGAGATCTCCACAGCCAATGACACGACTTCATAGACGAGGGTGTTGAATGCATCATCCTGGGAAGCCTTTATGAATTCCTTGGTCTCAGACATTGGCCTCATTTACTTTAAAAAGGCAAACGTAAGTTATTCGGATAAGCCAAGTTCTCCTAAATTTAGAAGCCCTATGCATTATCCGTTTGAAGCTGTTGTATTGTGTAGCTTTAATTTGGGCTTTTCGCTGCGCAGGCTCCAAGTAGGCAACGGAGTCGTGTTTATCCCGCTCGACATCGAAGAAGACACCGAGCTCTTCGTTTAGTTTACATGTTGCCTTAAACAGAAAAGCTCCTATCTCTGAATTCTCACGGTTCTAAGCCATACAAACGAGGGGATCCAAATTCCTGACGAATTTACAAACTCCATCCAGACAGGACCATCCTGTTATGGAGACTCTCCAAACTCAAAAGTTCACGACCTTGTTAATGGTGCGGAAATGTGACCATGGAACGGATGATTTATGAGGTAAGCTCCTATACAGATGTAATATCACTAGTCCAAAGAGTGAGAAACGATCGGAATGGCAAACATTTTGGTCAGACACATTATTCTCTCCCGACAGTTCTGAAGACCGGATCTGTCGTGGGGTTGGTGCCAATACTTGTTGCGGAGAGTAAGTTTCTAGTGAAACACTCATGGGGTGGCCCATCTCTCCACACCCAAGTAGGAGTATGACTCTCAGGCATCTAGATGATGTAATACGCTTCTTTCTATCTATAAGCTGTACGTCCATCCAGACATGACTATCCTGTTATGGAGACTCTTCAAACTCAAGGGTCCACGACCACGCCAATGTTGCGGAAATGTTACTATGGAACGGATGATTTATGATGCAAACTCCTATTCAGATGCATCTTTATAGAAGTTCCTGCCTCGAGTTTACGCAGTTCCTCTTGATTGAGGAGGAGTGGAAAAGGATCTGAATGGCAAACATATTGGTCACAGGCACATTGTTCTCCGTCGACAGTTCTGAAGACCAGATCTGTAGAGGTTGATGCTAATACTTGTTGCACTATAGGTACTCAATTGGATGGAGCATCGCTCCACATCCAAGTAAAACTATGACTCTCTGGCATCTAGATGATGTAATAAGCTCCTTCTGTCTACGAGTTGTGCGTCCTCTTATAGTTCCCGCTTCGTCCTCTCTTGAGACGGACTATTGCATATTTGTCTAATCCAAACTCCATACCGACAGTCTCTTTGTACTCCTGTAGCACTCTGAGGGACTTTAATGAATTTTAATCTTTGTTCTGTTAAAATTTGACAAAGTTAAAAGTGGCCCTTTTAACATATTATGGTAAACGATCACTTCGATCGTATACCGTGTATATTTCAATTTTCATGAAATCCAATGCTACGAACTTGAAGCAAGTAAAATTTTATTTCGATATTTAAGCGTCATTAAGTGGTCAAATATTTTTATTTATTGACTTATAAAAAACATTCTCTCTTCCGAATGTGTTCAATTTTAACCTCAACACAATAAAATTGTGAGGTTACTAAAATTGGTCTAAAATCGAAAATTGAGATAACATCAAATCTTTACGTTTTGAAATCCCAGGAACAAAAAAGTGATTTTTGAAAAATGCCTGTGTGTGTATGTGTGTGAGCACGATAGCGCCGAAACTACTAAACGGATTTGGATGAAATTTTGCATGAGGGTTTCTTTAGTACTCCAGAAGATCTGAAAAGATTTTGGTTGATATTGGATTACGTTTAGTGCCGTCTTGGTACAACAAGTTGTTTATTTTATAACTACTTACAATTTTCAATCGAAGCATTGAACAGCAGTTAAAATTCCAATGTCAACGTTATATCACACTTGCACCCTTTCGATTTGGTTTCCACGAAAAAAAAAATATATATATATAAACAAAGCAAATGTGGAGCATAAGATCGCTTTTCGCGTGGCACGGTCGATGCGGGGAGCCGTTGCGCCGTGAATGTCGTCACGTCACCTGCATTTCTCGGCTTCAAAAATCCACCGGGTGGGGAGATTCCAGCCGCTTCCAGTAGCTGCCGATTTTTTAAATAGAATGTTAATATGTAGATAAAGTTAAAGGAACGGCACTTTTAACGTATTACGGTAAACGATCACATTCGATACCCAGTACATTCATATAAAATTTCACGCCGATCAGACGTCATGACGTCAGGTTCATATTTCAAGTTTACTTGAAATCTAATGCCACGGCTCGAAGGAAGCAAGAATTTATATACGTGAGTATTATTTAGATATTTAGGCATCATTAGGTGCTCAAATGTTTTTATTTATTCAATTATCGCAAATAATCTTTTGTAATTTTATTTGGTTAATTTTTTACTTTAATGAATTTTAACCTTTGTTCGAGGTTGAAATCGGACCCTTTTGGTATATTACGGTAAACGATTACATTCTATGTTCAGTATACCCAGATAAAATTTTACACCGATCGGACATGGTGAAATGTAGGTATCATAAGGCGGTCAAATATTTTTATTTATTTACTTATCAATAGTATATTAAACTACAAAGGAGGTAAGTAGGTTTTATCAGTCAAGAACGAGCCTGATCAAAACTTACCTCCTGCGAAGTGTATAACGTTTTACCTGCTACCCTACTGTTCATGAAATTAAAAAAAAATCAGAATTTTACATTTCTTAATCAATTTATTTGGACAGTAATACTAAGTAATTTTTTGACAATAGTGGATGTCAAGTAGTCTACTTTGATTTTGTTTTGTTACTAAGGCATGGTTAACAAACGTGAGGGAAATTATCCAAATTTTGTGAATAATGTTACTAATTGTAATAATTATTGTACTATTACTGTAAATATTAATTAATAATTAATAAAATTTCAAGTTCAACATCTTTTGATTTGCATTATTTGAATTCATTTATTTCCTCAAGGGAGGTAACTCACTTACCTCCCGTCGTCAATAGCAACTAGCACTTTACTGATAAAATTAACTTACCTGCTTGAAAACAATGTGACAATAGTCTATTTACCATAGTGGGCGCAAATAAAAATATTTTCTTCTGTGATTTTGAGCTTCATCATTCATCAATATTTTCAAATCTCATATTATCTTTGGATGTTACTGAACTCACCAAAATAACCACATCGTTAATTCTGTCATAACCGCATGAACATCTTTATCCTATAACACGAGACCTAGAGCCAACCCTGATATTGACGTCATTTTATATCTAGTAGTGTACATCTAAATAAAATGGATCTAAACGCCATTTCCATTACCAGTTGGGTTTACAATAACTAAGCAGGTTAATTTGCTAGACGTAAAACATATTGTAAGGTAATAATTTAGAAAATAGTCACTTTCAGCACTAATGCGGGAAAATTTTACTTTCCCAGGAAGGGCCCAAAACAACTTTTTCAAATTAAAAATATTTAGAGCGGAAATTTGTATGGAGAAGGCACTTTTCAAGTTTCTCGTCGAAGGACTCGGAGCTCTTTTTGATTTCTCGTCAGATTAAACAATACAAAGAAATATTGGTTAGGTTAATTTTGCGCTCTACCAACCAAGTTTTAGAACGTTAAAAATATATTCAGGATATGGATGATAAGAAAGTACTGTATGTATCTGTCCGGGATCAATATTTTAGTTAATTTTAGAAAACTTCATTCTTGGCAGTGGAACATTTATTTTTGTTTATGCCAAGTTTTAATCTAGTTTTCGAGAAGATCAAAGTCCTACAATAGCACTAAAGATAATCGTCAATGATCTTGTTCAAAATATTATTGGCCTTGTAACTATTTACTATTATAATTTGAGTTTAATGACGCCTTTCTGTTCCTTGGCAAAAAATGTGCAGACAGTAACAGTATATTCTGATTTACTCTGTATATATGAAACTAAAATATTACTTTTAAAAACTCTTAACAATAGAGGTAACATAAAAGCAAAGTGTTACGTAGGTAGAAATATATAAATTTTTCTCTAAAATAGAATTTTCATAACAAACATACGAAACATATAAGTATGTTTGTTAGACTTTAAATCCACCATTAGGAGGAAAACCAACTAGCTTTCATAAAAGAACCAAATAATCCAAACTAAAGAAAACACAACACATTCGTTTGACGATGCCAATAATAAACCTTTGTTAAGGCATCGTTATTTAGAGCTCCATTGCTGTTTCAGCTCAGCATCACGGTGCTCATATATTTTGATATAAATATTTTGAAATAATGCTTTTTACAATAAAAAGTTCGGAGTGTGAAAATAAATTATATGCAATGTTTTTTCCAACAGGTCTACTAACAAGACATACCTTTGTCTTTCTATTCGAACGTTCTCTAATTTTCTATCGAATTTATTATTCGATAAATAATACTTTTTAGCTGTTGCTTCAATATAGTGAGTGTTGAACACCCCCCATCCCTCCTCATTTACCACCGATATTAGGCAACCACCAAAAACACGAAATTTTCATTATTACGTGATTGAGGAAAGTGTGATGTCGTGAAACGGGTAGAAGATATCACAAAGTTATAATAAAAAAAAGCAACCAAAAGATTCAGGAAGCTTAAAATTGACAGGCAGGTAGTCCTTATCCAAAGAGACACGTGACTATCTTGACTACGCACTTTTTTCAGGGTTTAAGCTACCTGCAGACTTACCTCTAATACTGGGCATATGGGAAATCGCAATAAAAAATTAAAAGACATCCAAAAGGCCTAAGAAGATGCACCCTTATCTCAGAGGGCTACATGAGTGCCTTAGCGACCGAAAAGTGCACCAGAAGGTAAATTGCTCACCGGTGTAGTGGACCCAATTGTCAAGAAAGAGCTCTAATGTGCTTTTAGTGTAACATATACAGGGTGCATACCCTAAAAAATAATTTATTAAGGAAAAACTGAGGAAAATAGTCAGAATATATATGACACAAGTCTAGGAATAATGAGGATGTCCCAGTATATCGAAAATTGAATTTTTTCGGGATATGTATAATTTTACATTGTATATGCAACCGTTGTCTATAGTTGGTTGAATTAAAAGAAAAATCAAAATCAGAAAAAATAGTAACTGAAATAGTGTTTGATATTTCTCGTGTTTACGTCAGTCTATTTTTCTACGCACAGGGTAGGTTAAGTTGATAGGCGGAGACCGTGGTTTGGGGTTCACGCGAAACTTTAGATCCCTAGGCACAACAGGCCCAACTGTGGCCTAGTTGTCCACTATAACAGTAGCAAGTACTATCAACTACCCAACTAACAGTTTTATTATCTACTATCGTATACATAATGCAGAAAATACACAAAACAATATCACACTTACACCAAAACAAAGATAAATAAATATAACACTGAAAGTATAGCCGAAGAAATGCGGTCGCGGTGAGACGGGCGGAGTGGAGCGGAGTTTATATAGTCACCTAGTCCGTCCTTTAAACCCTCCCATACATGCTCAAGCATGCTCGGCTCGAAGAAATCACCTCGAACCCAACTTCGAACCAAGCATGCTCGGCGGTTTCCACACATGTACGCAACGGACTTACCAACTACAGTTCATAATTTAAAACCGCGAGTCTCACTTCTGTGAAGAAAAATGACAACCGAATTCGAGAAATTGATGCATACATCTCACACGATGGTAGCTCAGTGGGTTAGTACGTCTAGTTTTCACTCTGAGCATACCTAGCGAAGTGGGTTCAAGCCCCACCTACTGCGAAGTAATTTTCAAATATAAATTATCTACAAGAAGTGGTGCAGATTCCACTATAAACTATAGGGCTCCGTCTCCTTTACTCAGACAAATCTAAATATCCTAGAATTAAAAGGGTCATTCAGATTACCTGAAAGGGGGTTAAAAAACATTTAAAACAAAACAAACAAATCTCTCACACAACTTCGCAACCAGAAACTATTGCTAATCACTAACATGGTGAAGCATTCACGCTTGCAGATCTTAAGAACATTGATACTGAGAATTTACTGTCTTTAAACTCAGGCAGCGACTCTGAAGCCGAAGCTGATACAGGTTGTATAAATAAAGTTAATACTATTCGTGGGAAACAGACATCTGCATCAGTAAATCCGGGTACCAATCAGAGTGAGGTCGCTCCAAAGGCTAGGCAAGTGTCACAAAAACCTCAAAGAATAGGAACACGGAATCATTTGCGAAATATATTAAAAAAGTAGGCGCTGTCATGATACAAGAAGTCTCATGTGAGAAAAATAATAATAATACAGTAATTATAAATCATTACAATATAATAATAAATAAATAAATAAATAACACCACAGAAATTAGACAACCCCCAATTCCAGAAGCCAGGGCTTGTGCGGAAGGGGGTTACACATTGAAAAAACGCGGACATACAACCATTTCCTCCGACAGTGCCAGTACCGGAGCCAGGATTCGAACCCGGTGGTGCGATGTCCGTGTGAGATTAATCGCGATTGCCACCTCGCGCCTTAACCCACTCGGTTATCGACCAGACCAAATATATATATTTTTTCTTTTTGTATCTAATTTTGATATGTTTATAATATATATTTAATTGTGGAAACGTATTTTGTGTGTATTTATTTATTTGTATTAACCCCCTATATGCACTTTTCTGCAACGGCACTGTAGTTTTAATAGTTATTTATGTTATCTTTTTGCCTCTATACTCTTATTTTTCACTTTTTCTTAGATATTGATAATATTTAGTATGATTCACGATTTTTTAAGATTGGCTCATTTGAATATTCATTCACTAATTCCTAAATTTAATGAGTTTCAAAACTTTCTTAAGAATACTTATTGACTTATTCTGCTTAACTGAAACATGGCTTAACAATACAGTAAATAATGACTCCGTTCATATCGGTGGCTACACTCTACTGCGTGCTGATAGGTTAACTAGAGGAGGGGGTGTCGCTCTCTATCTGAGAAGTGATTACGAAAAATTATTTTAAATTTAAAAATTTGTTCAGCTGGACCTGATGGTGTAACGGCATTATTTCTAAAACTTTGTTGTCCTTATTTTTTGCCGTTTCTAGTTAATATTATTAATTCCATTATACTACAGGGGAAGTTTCCGTCTGCCTGGAAGAAAGCTATCGTAACCCCTGTTCCTAAAGTATCTTCTCCAAAAACTTTTGCCGAACTTAGACCAATAAGTGTTTTATCGGTTATCTCTAAAATTATGGAAAAAGTAATGGGAACGCAACTCAGAGAATATCTTATTGAAATACTGAAGTCAAGTGGTGCAAATAACGATGCAACAAGTTTATTGTCATTTTAATTCAAACAGCGTAGTCAGCAAGTACGGCTAAATGGAGTTATTGCCACTAGCAGAACTGTGTTGACAGGCGTGCCACAGGGATCTATTCTGGGGCCTTTACTTTTCACTATTTACACATCGCAATTTCATAAGTTCATAAAATACTCAAAAATACATATGTACGCTGACGATACGCAAATCTATTATTCTTTTGCTCTCGAAGATGCACAAATTGCTAAACAAAGGTTTAATCATGATTTACAATCCTTAGCTAAGCTGTCTTCTAAGCATGCACTGTTACTAAATGCTTCTAAATCTAGTCTACTGTTATTCGGGAAAAGGCATGATAGCTTGTCATTAAGAAATAGTTTTAATGTCACAGTTAATAATACGCCTTTACAAATTTCGGATAGTGCTAAAAACCTTGGTGTTATTCTTGACCCTTTATTACGTTTCCGCCAACATACTCAAAAAAAATATGCAAAATGCTTATAATGTTCTTAGACTGCTTTTTCCGTCATCTCCATGCAAAGGCCAAAAAATCGCTTTGTGATGTTCTTATACTCTCTCAGTTCACTTATTGCTCGCCCGTATATTCACCCTGTTTGAATCAAGATTATATGAATCGTATTCAAAGAGTGTACAATTCTTGCATTCGTTTTATCTACGGTATACGAAAATTTCAACACATCTCTCATAAATTATCGGAACTTGGATGGCTAAAAATGAATGAAAGATTTAAAGTGCACGCGCTTAGCTTGTATCACAAGCTATTATTATTTAACTCGCCACCATATCTATACAATAAAATAACTTTCAGAAGCGATGTCCTTAACGTCAATATTAGATTCAAAGGTTTAATTAAACATCCTGTACACAGACCCACCTTTATGAGCGGAGTTTTCGATACAACATTGCGTTTCTCTATAATGGCCTTCCGACTGAAATAAAATCTCTCAAGATATCCAAGTTTAAAAAAGAAATTAAAAAATATATTAGTCAATAATTAGTGATTTTGTAATGTAATAATCATAATTATGTATTTTAATGGGTGGTTTTAGTCCAGGAAAATTAGTTTTTTATTACATGTTTTTTTTATGTTTTGTCATTATTGTGTTATTGTTACTATTATTATTGTTTCCTTCAGGTTATCATTATACTCAATTTAAATACGATAGGTTAAGTGGTAGAGCACATTTAATTGTAAACTTCGCCTATTTTCGGTAATCTTTTGCCTCAATGTATTTATTTTGTTAATGTTTTTTTTTTACTGCTACCGAAAATAAAGACATTTATTATTATTATTATTATTATTATTATGTTCGATGCTCGGTTCGTGTTGGTAGGGATCGGCAAGCCGCACAATGAGCAGGGAATTCCAACCGCCAACTACGTTCGTCGTTCTCACACACCTTCAAGCATGTTCGCCGAGCCAGATTCCAACTACTTTTACCAACATGCTCGTCCAACATGCTCGAGTGTGTATGAAGAGTTTTATATCGTTTACGTGAAAGCGAGACAGATGATATTATGTTGTTACCTCGCGAATGAATGTATCCAGATTCCAGAATCGGATTTATTTAGTTACAAATTTGTGCGAGTTGAGTTATGGTATATATAGTAATATTATACATAATAGTAACTACTTATTTGTCTATTTACTGGTATTTATTAAAAAATAATTGAAGATATGTGTTGGCCTTCTTGTAATTTAATAATATTGAATCTAATAATATAAAACTGTTTTGTTCCAGTGCATCGAGCGAACGATACAGTTAAATCTGGGTCTGCGTTGGGAGGCATAACAAGCTTCTCGACCTTCCATATCACTGCGACCCCATTCTACTATGGCGTTTGCCGCGAGTATACTAGTTTTCACCTCATAACAACATAACATTCAACGATTAATATCAACTAACCACCCAGTAAAATACGTTGAACAGAGTTTTTTGGTGACTTGATTTTTCGCCTCAAATAGGTCATACTTGAGGTACTTATAGACAGCCAAAAAGTTCGAGCAAATATGTTTGGTGGTTCATCACGAAATTTATCCCCTTTATCGCCTTTTCCTCAGTAATCATTAATTTCTGTGAAAATGATCAAGTATAACGATCTTTAGTGCTGAAGTCCAACATTTTGAGACCTCACACTTTAAAGCTGTTGAAATAAGTGAGATATCAAAATTATGAATTTGAACATTTTCACCCCGTTGCTGCCTTTTGTGTATGTTATTTTCGATTTATTCAACAAACATGCGTTTTTGTACGCTTTTGACAAAAATTTAGTAGCTTTCTTTTAATCACCGTACACCAAGAAGATGGAAATTTTATCCAAGTCCGCTAATTGTTGTTAAATAACCTTTATACCTTTGAGTGAAACAGTGTATAAAATATTTCTAATTATTTTTTCAACAGGTAATTCGGTAATTGAGTTAGTTTATCGAAATTCGATATTTCACTTAAAATAACAATTTTCCAGTGCAAAATGGGCAATTTTTCTAGATTTTTTACAGCTCTTTATTAAAATATTATTTGTATACAAAATAATTTGATATATTTTCAGTAATCTGAAAACCCTTTCTAATGAAGAAGAACGTTAATTTATCTGAATTCTAATTTATTCTATAAACGCTTAAGCAGGGTATAAGTTAAGTACGTTAAATAATATATCAAAAATTCCATGTAAACAGGTCCAAAAACGCTTCGTATTGGAGATACGGGGTTGAAATTTTCAAAGAAATATCTATTTTTATTTATATTGCCATTATTATGGCAGCTATTTAGACCAGTTTTGGCATGCAGTCATTACACTTAGATAGGATGCCTCAATACGTGATTATATCATGCTCTATAATTAACCAGTGGCGGAGATATGTATATTGAGTACCATATAATTATTGTAGACTACAATTGTCTCTTCAATAATTTTGCTCCTCTCATAGTTCTAAGGATTTTTCTTTATTTATTCCACCGTGGTTGCAAAATATTAACTATATCAAAAACCGCTACCCAACGATACTTCCACCCCCAGATGGGGTGGTAGAGGGGGTAACTAATGCCAAAAGAAATTTTAGAGTCCCTTGGTTCTCGTATACACACTAAATTCCAATTTAATTTTTTTACTCCCTTTAATAATAGGGTGGGGGTGGCAATGGGGGTTGTATAGGGGGTAGCTAACGCCAAAACATTTTTTGAGACGTTTCGTTCTTGTATACACACAAATCATATTTTAATTTTCTTTTACTCCCTTTCATAATAGTGAGGGAGTGGTATTGGGGGTGAATAGTGGGGGGGGGAGCTGATACAAAAAAAAATGTTGAGACCTCGACATTTCGTACATGCCCTAAATTGCAATTTTATGGACTCTTACCTGCTTGCTATGCCTATTTACCCTTATTTACCCCATTTACCCCCGAACCCTTCAACGGAATTAGATCAAAATGTAATCTAGTTCCAGATTTCATTATAATACATAAGTGTACCAAATTTCAAGTCAATATCATAAACGATTCCAGAGTTAACGTACGCACAAAAAAGTTACAGACAGACACAGACCGACAGACAGGAAATTTTTTTTCGTTTAAATTTAAAATTTCGACGCTTCATGACATCTTAAGCCTATTTCAACAAAAAAAATAATTTTTTTTTCGTTACTATACTTCCATTGGACGTGGAAGTAATTAAGCAGGCATTGTTGTTTTTCTTTTTTGTCTTGGCCACATACTTATTTACTTACATATTTATATTTATTTTCGTCGGCTAAACAATTGTTCGGGGTCCAACGCTGCTTTTTTCAAGTTATTACTAACAGACTGAATTTCTATGAGTGGCTTCGTTTTCACGTGTTTTCCAACTTTTCTCTCTGCGAAAATTCTCAGTAGAAGTATACAAACTTCTACGCAGCTGCCAAACATGTTGATCGTGGAGCTCACCCTTTCATGGCGTAGGACTGGACAATCTGCCAGAAAATTTGTAGAACAATTTGACCATCCAATTTCAAAAATATTAATTAAACAATAGTCTAAAAATCAGCCCATTAGTGTAAAAAAAAACAGGGAGCTGCGCCTGTCCTAAAAAAGCGATGTGTTGGACCTGCGAGTTCTCTGTCCCTAATATGTAAAAATAACGAGGTCTGAAATTTTATTACTATATAATATAATCACATATTAAGCCATCCCTAGCTAAGTGTGCTGCATACCAAATTTGGTTTAAATAGCTGCAACAATAATGGCAATATAAACAGAAATCGATATTTTTTGCAACCTGTATCTCGAAAACGAAACGTTCTTGGACACCTATTTATATACCTTTAAATATTGTAACGTACTTAAGTTAAACCCTGTATACGTACACACTGGACTAAGAAAACTACTCCTTTTTTAAAATCATCTTAAATAAAAAAGAAAACTATACTTTCAAAGTTATAGAATGCTGGTAGTCTTAATTTTGTATCGCTCTTGAGTTCGGAGAAATTGATATCCAAAATTGGTATATTTTCAAAAAGTTTCAGTGTTTTAGATATTTTTCCATATTTTTTAATATAATGCATACTTAAATACTGCGATTTGTGAAAAAATTGTAATATTATTTTTTTCTAACTAAGAAGGAATATTTTCTTTCATTTTCTTTTTTAGATTTTTCTATGAACATTCTAAACCGAATCTCGCAAGATGTCGCTCGAAAAATGGTAAATTTTGAACATTAATAAGTGTTTAGACAAAGCAAATATTAAAGAGTTGTCACTAGCATTTTGTAGACACAAGATGTATCTTTAAAATGTGATTTTAAATTTAATTATAAACCTAATATTAATAGAGTAAACTTAAAAACATCGATGAAGGTTTCAATGGCGCAAAATCTTTCAAAACACTTGCCCGTTCCTGCTCAGATTTATGCAAAGAAGCCAGGGCTTTTGGTGTGTTTCATTGTGTGGCAAATACCACTACACACTACTCGGCTTGAGTCCATTGGAACAGAAAGGGGGGCTTAAATTATTCTCAATAAGATCAAGATATCCATCCATTTTTAATATACACATAATATATAAAACTAAGGATTTGGTACAGTTGCCTCTTATAGGATGCATATAAATTAAAAATAGTGGCAATCTTCATACCTTGTAGTTTTAAATTAACTAATTTTGCAAACAACTCAAATTATTGAAAGTGAAAATTTATATCACTACATCTCTCATAGTTCTACTTAGGTAGTCTTATACTTTTTTACCAATATATGTATTAAAAATTAAGTTATGGCCAAAAATAATAAATATTTGCTTATCGGATCTCTCTCTCTTGGATATGCCCACCTTAAGTCTAAAATTTCAATTTTCTACGTCGACTCATGTTCGGTAAGAAGTATCACCCACAGATAGACTGACAGACACACAAGCAAACAGACGGCATGCCGATTCGGATATATTTATTATTTCTGTTAACTTCTCTTTCATAATAATTTCGCTTCAATTCAACATTAATGGCGTATACAGAATCTCCCCAGTCTGGTACCTAACCCGGGGCCAGCCAGACTTTCATAGCGTGAAATGTCGTGGAGCTGGATGAGATGGTTTGGTGAAAACAAATGATACAAATAAACACCTAGCTCCTTTTGTTAGAGCGACAAATTAAAAATGTATTAACATTTACACATTCCAAAAAGGATGGAAAGAATTACCGGCACGGTAGCTCAGTCAGCTAGGGCGCGTTATGTAGCAAATTCGCTCTGGTGTGACACTGTTGTGCTCTGGGTTCGATCCCTAGCACCCACACTGGCAATATCGGTGGAGCGATGTAAATATATATTCGTGTACGCACCGCTTGGTCTTCTCGACGTTATCCAACATGCTTACCAGGCGCTATTGGCGGACAAGTTGCCTAGTGGCAACGTACGCGAAACTACTGATTTGTCATATGTTGGCATCTTCGGCATCGATTAACGAATCCATTCTTGCCAGGTCTTTTGGCTTTGGGTTAGCCCTGGTGTCAAGGCTAACCCTCGTCCTTAAGTCAACATCGATGTACTCTAAGTGGTGTTCCTCGTCAGCTTGTATCCACCGTGGCAGTAGAGCAGCTGGAACGCATCCTGATCGATGCAAGAAAGATACTCGGTCTATCAGATGTTGAGAGAAGTCGCGATACTCCAGGTGCTTGTCGCATTACAACCGATATAATCGCGCTATATATTCCCTGCGCCTCGGTTCACCGCCCTCATAGCAGGTTACGGTGGCCCGTCGTCCACTTAAAGCGTCCAGTTTGCATTGCCAGGTCGTCATTATGGAGACCATCCGGTAAGTTCTATGGGTGGTTAGCCCTGAGATCTGCGTTCGACTTATCCAGACAGAGATAACGTAGACGCAATGAACCGAGGATGATAGCCTTCTGCATTTTGCCGGCTAAGATCTCTGCCGAATCTCGGCATGCCGGTATGATTTTTAGTTCCGAAAGCAGCGTCTGTCTCATTCCACCGAAGGCTCCTATAATCAGTACCACTATTTTAACAGAATGGACTGGATAAAGCTTGCGGAGTTCGAACAGCAAATCTCGATATGTTGTCCGTTTTTCCTCCTCTTTCAAGACAATGTTGCTCTCAGCGGGGGCTGAGAATTCCACAACATACATTGTCCTGAGTTGGTGGTCGAGGCTTGTTAGCTTGTATTTGCCTGACGGTGGGAAACGAGTAGTTCCAATAAATTAAACACTTCTCATTCAACGGACTCAATATCCCCCGGAGCGTAAGGCAGCACTGGTGTTTCGTCTATCCCATACAAGTACCTTAGCTGATAGTAAAGCACTCGTAATGCTGTGTCGTGTCTGTGAATATAGGCCGAGACTGCGTATATCGGGCAAGCCGACAGTAAGTGCATTACAGTCTCCAGCGCCCTGCGGCAGGCCCTGCAGCTGGCATCAGGGACCTCCATACCCATGACACGACATCGACAGACGAGGGTGTTAAATACACCATCTTGGCAAGCCATTATGAATCCCTCGGTCTCAGACTTCAGCCCGGCTGACCTTAAAGAGGCGAAGGTCAGCCTTTCGGATAAGCCGAGGTCTTCTATATTTTTATAGAAGACCCCGTGCAATGGCTTATCCTTATGGAGCTGCAGAAGAATGTTGTGTTCTGCAGCTCTAATGTGGGCTTTTAGTCGAACGGCTTCCAACTCGGTGACAGAGTCGGGGTTTACCCGCTCGACGTCGCAGATGAGACCAAGTTCATCGGCTGCTCTCCGTGCTGCCTTAAAGAGAAAAGCTCCTACCTCTGCATTTTCATGGTCTCAGACCATGCAGAGGAGGGGATCCGAACTCCTGATGATCTTACATGCTCCATCCTGAACCATCCTGCTATGGAGACTCTCCAAGCTCAAGAGTCCACGGCCTCCCCGGTGACGTGGGAGATATAACCGTGGAACGGACTTCTTGTGGGTTACTACATCGAGTTGACGCAGCTCTTCTCGAGTTCATTTCACTACTCCGAAGGAGTAGAGAAGGATCGGAACGGCAAGCATATTGGTAGCAGACACCTTGTTCTTCCCCGACAGTTCTGAAGACCAGATCTGTCGGAGTAGGTGCTGATACTTGCCGCGGAGAGCATTTTTCACTACACTCACTTCTTGGGTGGAGCGTTGCTCGACAGCCAAGTAAGTGTACGACTCTCCGGCATCTAGATGATGTAAGATGCTTCCGTCCACGAGCTGCGCGTCCTCTCCGTAGTCACCGCATCGTCCTCTCTTGATATGGATCAGTGCGCATTTGTCCAACCCGAACTGCATACCGACAGCCTGCGTGTACTCCTGTACCACCCTAAGGGACTGTTGGAGATCCCTCTCTCCAGAGGCATAAAGTTTAAGGTCATCCATATAAAATAGATGGGTGACGTTATGCCTCCTGTCGTCGAGGGTACCGCAGTTGTAGCCACGGGTTTTCCGGAGCAAGACGGATAATGGAAGTAGTGAGATGCAAAACAGAAGGGGGCTGAGGGAAACTCCCTGAAATACTCCTCTTCTGAATGTTACCGACTCTGTTTGGACTCTATCGTTACCCGATGTTATGGTAAAGCGAGTCCTCCAGAGCGGCATCAGTTCTTCAAGCTATCTCACTACGGGACCGGTTACCACAAGATATCAGAGCAAGTGAACAATGAGCTCATGCGATGTCATATCAAATGCCTTGCGGTAGTTGATCCAGGCCATAGAGAGGTTCCGCTTATACTGCATGGAGTCCTGCGTGACACATCTGTCTATCAGCAGGTTCTCCTTGCAGCCAGCGACACCTCTCTTCGACCCTCGTTGGTCATATATCCATTCGTAAACCGGTTCAACTGCGTGGAGCACCCGCATGTACAAAATGCGTGTAAACACCTTGTAACATGTGTTTAGACAGGTTATCGGTCTGTAGTTCTTTGGGTTGGACAAATCTCCGTTCTTGGGGATCAGCACTGTCCGCCCCTCAACAACCCAAGAAGGAATTTGCTGCTCCCCATTCAACCAGGAATTAAAAATTTGGGCCAAATGGTGGTGGGTGCTCGATAACTTTTTCCACCAAAAGTTATTTATCCCATCGGGACCTGGAGCAGCAAAGTTCTTAGAGCCCTCAAGAGCCCTACGAGCCTCTTCTGGGGTTATTGGCTCACACACTTCCTGTGGTTGCTGAAGCCTTTGACAAAAGGCTTTAAAGTGTGCAAGGGCAGGAGAATCTCGGTTGAATGGAAGCCTCTCCTCGTACAGTGTTTTCCAGAAGTTCTCCACCTGATCTGCAGTCGGCGGATTGTCTACAATACGCGGAGGCGGTTGGAAAAGGCGCGAGGTCTTTTCGCGGAACAGTTTATTTTCCGCAAGCCCTCTCGTCCGCCTCACTAGTGACTTTTTGCAAGTCACTAGCATCCGTATCCTGTCGAGAAGGTGCTGTTTGGTAGTTCGCAGCACTGCCTCATTGAATGTGTGATGTGCGCGTCTTAAGTTGGCGGCTAATCGACGCACTTTAGGCGTGAACGTTGGCCGCCATATAGTCCATCACACATTGGATGCGGGATGCGTGTTGCCTCGCCGACCGGATCTTGGCTTCCATCGTTTGTATGCGCCACTCCCCCTCTCCTGTGGGGAAGCAGTGTTTCGCCTCTCCACCCGAAAAAAGCGTTGAGCAGCAGCATACACGGCACAATTTATGTGCCAGAGGTCAGCCCGTTCTGGTAGCACTGCACGAAGTTCTGCATCCACTCTGGCCAGGTCTTGTGGCACGGGGGTTTTTATGTGGTGTAGCCCCCGTCTGGTACTGAGGCCCTCTGGTGTTGGTGAAACGAGGAGAACCACGTCCTCAACCGGTGAATGCGGCGGCCATTCGGCCACCTCGTTCACCGGTCCAGGAGCAGCCCTCACGTAGCCCCTACTACGAAGGTGGGATACATATTCATGCAGATTTTGTGGCGTGAAGGCGCTATGCTCTGGTAGCCTCTCACACCACAGAGCATGCATCCGCTCCATGTATCCCCTCCGGGCGGGCTCACTGCTTTCATAGCAATGCAGAAGTTCATCCCTATATAATATATGTATACCTAAGAATACTTTACGTATAATAGTATCATATAAAATTATACTATTTTTATATTTGACTTGCCATATATACTTTTGTATCTGGAATGGTTAATAAAGATTATTATTATTATTATTATTATCAGTTCATCTATCCACTCAAAGCGTCCTTGGACATTTTTCCAATTTCGTCAATGGGAGGTCCGTCCGGTTGGGCCCCGCCACCTTGCCCTTGACCCCTATCCGCACGGGGTCGATCGTGGGGACCCTGTCTTCGGCCTGCTGGAACCAAATTTTAGGGCCTGTGGGTGGTTAGCCCAGCAGGACCATGACCGACATCAAAGGAGAAGACGCTTTCCCCTCTCGGATGCACTAGGGCTGCCGATTCCGTTTTGCACCCCAGCGGGAGTAACTGGTGGCGCTACTCACCAAAGGCTTGATAGATGGAAATCAGCCCCTCCTGCTTATCCACCCCACTCATTATTATTATTATTATTTATTTTCACAGATATTTTCTGGTTTATTTCACACTGCCGCATTTTGAGACCTAAGTAGTGCGAATGCTACGACAGGGAAAGAGTTCTCCGTACAATAGTTGTTGTGCCTAATATTACGACTTTCTGCATCTGTGTGAGGTGGCTCGTGGTTACATTTAGTTCTTTTAGATGCTTTTGTATATGTTTGTGAACTATTCCGTTTGCAGAGATGATAATAGGTACTGTTTTAACCTTTACAACTTCCCATACATTCCTTATTTCGATGGCAAGGTCTTCATATTTTCGAATTTTTTCTCTGTAGGCTTTTTCAATATTATCATCTAAAGGGATCGTTATATCTATTAGGTTGACTGTACGATTTTTTGTCCATAAGTAAAATGTCAGGTCTGTTGTGCATTACTGGGTGGTCAGTTTGAATAGGCATGTCCCAATATATTTTGAAGCTGTCATTTTCACTAATGGCGAGATATTTATAATATCGCTCTTTTGTATACCTGTTGATTATTATTATTATTTTTTTTTTTTTTTTTTTTTTTGCGGTTTCCCGATACCGGACAGGACTTCCGTGGCCTCCGACACCACACGGAAATCGCGCCGGCGATTAAAATCACAGCCACTCCCCACACCTGTGGGGTCAGTGACTGTAAACACCCGAATCGTGTGCCCTAAGTAGACGAAGGGACCCCAGGATAACTGCTTTCTGCATTTGGCCTGCTAGCCATTCGGCAGATTTCTGACAGGCCGGTATGGTCTTCAATTGCGAGAGCAGCGTGGGCTTCATACCTCCGAGTACACCGATTATGAGGACGACCATCTTGACTGAGTAGCCTGGGTACAGCACTAGGAGCTCGTACCGGAGATCACGATATTTAGTCCGTTTTTCCTCCTCTTTCAAGGCGATGTTTGTTTCAGCGGGTGCCGAAAACTCGATGACGTACATCGCCTTGGTTTGGTGGTCGAGGAGTACCATGTCAGGCTTGTTGGCTTGAATTAGCCTGACGGTCGGGAACGAGTAGTTCCAGTATATCCTGCACCTCTCGTTCTCGACAACGGACTCAATATCTCCGGGGACGTAAGGCAGCACTGGTGTTTGGTCTACCCCGTACGAGTGCCGTAGATAGTAATAGAGCACTCGTAATGCCGCGTTATGGCGGTGGATGTAGGCCGAAATCGCGTATACTGGGCATGCAGACAATAAATGCATGAGCGATTCCGGCGCCTGACGGCAGGTCCTGCAGCTGACATCAGGAACCCCTACACCCATTACACGGCTTCGGTAGACCAAGGTATTAATAACACCATCTTGGCAGGCCACAATGAATCCCTCGGTCTCCGACTTAAGCCCAGCTGACTTCAAAAAGGCAAATGTCAGCTTAGTCGATAAACCCAGTGTTTCTATGTTCTTATAGAAAACACCGTGCAGGGATTTATCGACATGCTGCCTAAGCAAATTTGCCTGCTCGGCAGTTTTAATCTGGGCTTTCAGGCGATTTGGCGGAAGCTCAGTGACTGACTCTGGGTCGGCACCTCGCCGGCCTCCTCGCCTGATGTCGAATATGAGACCAAGTTCATCTGCGGCTCTTTTTGCTGCCTTGAATAATCCTGCTCCCACACCTGCATTTTCGTGATCCCTCACTAGATGCAGGAGCGGGTCAGAGCTCCTAAGGATATTGCATGCCATACTCAGTACTACCCGGCCATGCATACACTCCAGGCCCAAGAGTCCTCGGCCCCCCCGTTGACGTGGGAGGTAAACTCGAGGAACGGACGATTTAGGATGAATGCTACGGTGAATATTCATCATCTTGCGGGTATCTCTATCTAACTGGCGCAGCTCATCTACCGTCCACTTCACAACTCCAAAGGAGTAGAGAAGAACAGGAACGGCAAGCATATTCGTAGCAGACACCTTGTTCTTCCCCGAAAGCTCGGAAGACCAAATCTTTCGAAGTAGGTGTCTGTACTTGCCGCGGAGAGACCCCTTTATCTGTTTCACATCTTGGATATGATGCTGTTGCACACCCAGATATGTATAGGTCTCTCCGGCATCCAGATGTCGTAGAATGCTTCCATCTGCTAGCTGCGCCTCTTCAGAGAATTCCCCGCACCGCCCTCTCTTGAGGTGGACGACTGCGCATTTATCCAACCCAAACTCCATACCAATGGCCCCCGTGTACTCTTCGACCACCCTAAGAGCGTTTTGAAGTTCGCGCTCTCCGGAGGCATACAGTTTGAGGTCATCCATATAGAACAGATGGGTGACCTTATGCCTCCGGTTGCTGGGTGGCCCACAATGGTATCCGGAAGTTTGGCGGAGCTCAACAGACAACGGCAACAGTGAGATGCAGAAGAGGAGAGGACTCAGAGAATCTCCCTGGAAAACTCCTCTCCTAAAAGCCACCAGATCTGTCGTAACCCGCTGCGCACCTGATGTTATGGTGAAGCGGGTTCTCCAGAGTGGCAGCAGTTGTTCTATGCATCTCACTAGTGGTGCTGCTACCGCAAGACATTGGAGCAAGTGTAAAAGTAGCTCATGAGATGTTGTGTCAAATGCCTTGCGGTAGTCTATCCAGGCCATCGACAGATTTCGTTTGCGTTGCACAGAATCCTGTGTGACACAACGATCTATCAGAAGGCTGTCCTTACAACCTGCCATGCCCTTCTTGGCACCACGTTGCTCGTAAATCTGCTGGAAGACCGGATCAACCTGCCGTAGTGTCCTAGCATACAAAATACGTGTAAATATCTTGTAGCAGGAGTTCAGACAGGTGATTGGTCTATAATTCCTTGGGTCGGACAGATCCCCTTTTTTGGGGATAAGCACAGTACGTCCCTCGACAAACCAGTCCGGAATTTGCTGCCCCTCGTTCAACCATGAGTTGAAAACTCGGGCCAGATGGCGGTGAGTGGAAGGAAATTTCTTCCACCACCAGTTGTTTATGCCGTCTGGACCCGGAGCAGCGAAGTTCTTGGTGCCAACAAGTGCTTGCTGGACTTCCTCCGTACTGATTGCCGGACACACTTCCTCTGGCTCTCCTAAAGTTCTGTGGCACAGAGCCCGAAAGTGTGCGATTGCTGGAGTGTTGCTATTGAACGGACGCGTCGTTTCGTAAATTCCCTTCCAGAAAACTTCAACATCTGCTACAGTCGGCGGATTGTTGACAACACGCGGTGGCTCTTGAAATAGGCGGGAGGGACTCGTACGGAACAGTGTATTTTGCTCCATACTCCTCAACCGCTTTCTTAGAGTCTTCTTAATTGCCATAAGTGCTCGAATCCGATCTGAACAGTGGTGCTTGATTGTAAGCAACACTGGTAGATTTAGAGTGTGGTGTTGGCGTCTTACTCCGGCTGCTATGCGCCGGACTTTCGGCGTAAATGCCTTATTAGTTGTTATATATTCCACCACACTCTGGATTCGAGAGGCGTGCTGTCTGGCCGACTGTATTTTGCCTTCGATTTTTTGTACGCGCCGCTTAGCTTTCTCGATTCCGCTCGAGGCAGTAGACTCCCTCGTGCGGAGAACGAGTTGGCTGGCGGCGTTGTACACGGCAGTGTTGATCTGCCAGATGTCGGCATCTTCCAAAAGTTCCTCTTCGATGACCGCGTCCATTCGTGCCAGGTCTTGTGGATTTAGGGTAGCCCTGGTGTTAAGGCTAACCCTCGTCCTTAAGTCAACATCGGTGTACTCTCTGGGATGTTCCTCGTCAGCTGGTATTTGCCGCGGTAGAAGTGCGGCTGGCACTTCTTCCTGCTGACGGGGTGCCCTTACATAGCCTGACCTGCGCAGGAAAGATACTTGATCTCTGAGCTGTTGCTCAGAGAAGGTGGCAAGTTCTGGGTGCATGTCGCACCAGATATGGCGCAATCGCACCATGTACCCCCTGCGCGCAGGCTCACTGCTCTCGTAGCAGGTCAGCAAATCATCCCGGTATTCCCTCGTCCACTTAAAGCGTCCATGTCCATTGCCAGGGTCGTTACCATTGAGACGGTCCTGTTGGGCCCCTCCAACTTGTCTCCGACCCCCATCCGAATGGGGTCGATTGTGAAGGGCCCTTTCTCTGCCCGTTGGAACCAGAGTCGTGGATCACAGGGTGGTTAGCCCTGGGATCCACGTCCGACATCAGCCAGGCAGAGTTACCTCTGCCTGTTGCCCGGGGTGCACCACGAGGAGGTTGCCGATCCGTTTTCGCCCCCCTTATTATTATTATTATTACCATTATTATTAGTATTTATTTATCACTGTTATGTTTATTTAATATAACTATTTTAAAGTGCAACATATAGTATTCCATAAAGTCGAATTTAAATCTAATTATGTACCGGTTAAAAGATGAATAAAGATTGGCACCCAAGAACTCTACGATATTGAACTTCTAAGCGAGGTCAAATCAGGCAACTTTGCATATGATAAGTGCTTAGTGTCAGCTTCTGATACCCTGACATATCATCTATACTGCTCTCATGCAGTGTAATCTGTAATACCACTGCCTTAGATCGGAATAATAAATCATAAGCAGCCCGTTAGCACTCATATACCATCATCTATCAACTAAAAACTTACATAAGAACACAAAAGAATTCTTCATGTTGTTAAATATTGGAATTTTGATGTAATATTTTGAATATAGTATAAAATGTACATTTTGTTAAAACAATAGTCTTATTTATAATATTAAATTGCCAGATAATGTGTTCTTTTCTATTATAACATTAAATAGATATATATGATAAAAGAACTTTATTTAAGAAAACTTACTTACCTACCTCTTATAAAATATGAAATGAAATATAATTATGAAACTCAATGTAAGTTTTCTTGGAATTACTAATAAGATTACTCGCTTTAAGATTAAAACTGACTTAAAACGTATTAAGCATCCCCCGATGACTAACATGATTAGAAAAAACGTGCGTGGAGTTGTGGATTCGAGTATAGTGTTCAAGTGTTTTCGTGTTTGTGGAAACTACGTGAGAGGCATTTTTCTGCAAATTACCATTTCCATCATTCTACGGTTCTTACAGAAATTTTAAAAATCAAATTTATTGGAAATTTATAAGCGTTTTTTATCATTCTTTTATTAAAGTGTTTTTACTATATCAGTAGTACTCTACTCATTTACCGAAAAGAGTATGTTTACAGGTGCCAGTTTCTTGTAAGTAAAATTATGAAATCAAGGTCGCTATAGTTTAGTAACTATTGGCTTTTATGAAAAATTTGCCCGTCTTAATATTTTTCTGAAGTTAAGTTTCTCTTTTATGCATAAATATTGGTCTATATTTACTGTGGCAGACTGTGGTGTTTGTGACGTACTTACTCACTTCTTGGTGTTAACTATTACAACTATCCTATCACTATCAACGGGCAACTGCTTTATTTTTCTCTAACTGATGTTTAAGGTAACCAAGGAAATGGATATTGGGAGATACACAATAATATATTTTTGGTTTTAAGAATAATTAATTTTTATCCAGTAAATTTTTGAATAAAAATACACAAAGAATTTTAGCTGGCATTATTAATTATGGTAACTCCACGAAATTGGTGACATGAAACAAAATTCAAACAACAGAATACAAAAGTAGGAGATTATCTGGTTCATTGTACATAAAGATTTGGATAATTACAATTAGAAAAGGAATATAAAGATTTGGATGAATATCGTTAGAAAAAGACTACACTGATTTGGATATAATCCCTTTTAGAAATTTGTTAAAAATGTTCAGTGAGTAAGTACGTTTTTCTACGCAAATACTTCATCTGCTATTGGAGTATTATCTTGCAATACAAGGGATCTATATCACTTTATCGTATTTTACAGGACTCACTGAAACCTATTTTAATCATGACAAATAACGGTAACAAGGTCATTACCAATATTAATGTCGAGCAATATGCAACTACGACTACTATCAAACTACCACCTTTTTTGGTAGCAAAACATGAAATATGGTTTAGCCAAGTAGAGGCACAATTTAATTTTGCAATAATCACGAATGATAGAAAAAGATATCATATTTTAGTTGACTTACCTCTTGAAATGGTTTCGAAAGTATTTGATGTTATTGGAAGTCCAACAGACACTAATCTTTATACAAATCTCAAAGAGATCGTCATCCACCGCTTGACGTCAAGTGAAGAAAAAAGATTATATGATTTGCTTTCGGGTTCCCAGATAGGTGATCGCAAACCCTCTGAGTTTTTTTTTTATGGCCATGCTAAATAATGTAGGTGGTTCACAAATGACGAGTCAAGATTTATTAATCAAGTTATGGAAACGAAGCTTATTTGTGGTGTTTGTGACGTACTTATTCACTTTTTAGTGTTAAAGATATTACAAATATCCACTAAGTGGTGGTCTCAAGAGCAGACTGACCTCAAGAAGAAGGCTAGGACTTCGTTCAACAAAGCAAAACTGACACGACAGGAATCCGATTGGGAATCATACAAAACCAATCTGAAAGAGTTCTTAAACTGTTCTTTCTTAAAACTAGTCAGACAGAGACAAAGAGATGCTTGGAGAACCTACTATCAGGAAATCGAAGATTACTCACAGACTGCTAGATTATGCAAAATCCTCGCCAAAGGAAAAGACCATGACCTCTGCTTATTAAAAAGGAGTAATGGTACAAGAACCAGCGACTTTCGTGAAAGCCTAGAGTTACTTATGGAGACTCGTTTCCCAGGATCCGTGATAATAGAACGGATGGAGTGGCCAAACGACACCCAACCCTCGGATTTGGATTGGCAAATGGCCAACCAAATAGTGAGTAAGGACAGAATAAGATGGGCAATACAGAGTTTCTCCCCTTTTAAGTCGCCAGGCATTGACGGTATCTATTCCGCCCTACTGCAACGGGGACTGGATGAATTACTGCCGCACCTGGTTGGAGTACTTAGGGCGTGCTTAGCACACCTTTATATTCCAGAGACATGGAGAGAAGTGAAAGTTGTGTTCATCCCAAAGGTAGGGCAGATGGACTATACCACCCCCAAAGTCTATAGGCTTATTAACTTAACCTCGTTCTTACTCAAGACGATGGGGAAGCTATGTGAACGATACATAAGGGATGTTGTAGTAAAAGACAACCCTTTAGATCCTAACCAGCACGCATACACCCTGGGAAGATCAATCGACACCGCCCTCCATGCAGTCGCGAGTCGGATCGAGAGAACTTCGGACAATAAAGAGTCCACCCTAGGTGTCTTCATAGACATGGAAGGTGCGTTCGACAGAACCACCTTTCCAAAAATTACAGCGGCCCTAGTGGAGAAGAATGTCCCTACGATCATGGGAAGCTGGATATCCAATATGATCTGAAAGAGAGCTGTACAAATTAGTGTGGGAGATGCTTCTGTGCGAGGAATGGTCGCGAGAGGCTGTCCGCAGGGAGGTGTAATATTACCACTGCTATGGAACCTCGTTCTTGATAGCCTCTTGTGCCGCCTCAATTCAGAAGGATTCCAAATAATTGCCTACGCAGATGATTTAACAATCATGCTTAGTGGAAAATTCGAAGGAGTCCTTTGCGAAAAAATGCAAGAGGCCCTAAGAATAATTGAAAAATGGTGCAGAGAACACTCCCTGTTTGTCAATCTCAGGAAGACGGAGATGGTTCTCTTCACAAGGAAAAGGAAACTAGGAGCATTGAAGGCGCCTGCCCTCCTGGATACAACACTAAGTTTCGCATCAGAAGTGAAATACCTAGGAGTAACTTTCGATGCCAAACTAACAGGGAATCTTTACATAGATAGAAGAATAAGGAAGGGTTACATCTCTTATGAGCAGTGCCGCAGAACCGTGGGGAAAACCTGGGGACTAAAACCCAAAGTGGTCATGTGGATATATACTGCCGTCATAAGACCAATGATAACCTATAGAGCTATGGTTTGGTGGCCTAAGAGCAAACAGACTACAGCTAAGGTCAAGCTCAGCCAAGTGCAGAGAGTTGCCTGCCTAAACATAACCGGAGCTATGCGACCAACGCCAACGAGAGCAATGGAAGTAATGCTGTGTCTGCCACTACTAGATATATATCTAGGAGAAATGGCTCAGACAACAATAGTACGCCTCAAATCCGTTGGCATACAACTAAATGTAGGCTGTGGAGAGCAGAAGTCGCTTGTGGAATGAGACTGTCAGAAAGACGCCCTTATGCAGGCGTGCACCGATGGCATTTATCCCCGGTTTGTCTTTGACAGACCCTACATAATACAGGCCAGTAGTGAGAACGAGGCTGCTGGCGAAGGTAAATCAACATCTTCACAGACGGATCAAAAAAGAAAGATGGGGCAGGATGTAGAATATACTGCAGAAGTCGGCAAATCCAATAGAAATGGGCTATGGATGTGAGAGCCAGCGTAGTACAAATAGAACTGGCGGGCATAACCACAGCTGCAAAAGAGATTGTCCGTAGACAAATTACGGGCAAAACAATCAGGATCTACACAGATTGTAGACAATCATTACTAGCCCTGAGAAGTTACAAAATTATCCCAGGAGCAGTATGAGAAGGTCACCAAGCACTTGCGGGTGCCTCCAGCATGAATAACAGACCGGTATGCTGGGTGAAAGGACACGCACAGTGTAGTCGCAACAAAGTAGCCGACAGACTGGCTAAGAAGGCAGCAGGCCTAAGTATCTTTGGACTAGGCCCGGCCAGTCTGTTACCGATCACGGCGATAATACAATTAATTAAAGAGAACACCCACAATGAATTCAAGAAACTGTGGGATGAAATAAACAGCTACCAGCTCGCTAGGGAACTATTAAAATATCCCAACAAGGGTACAGTAATGGATTACCTGGCAATGTCCAGAAGGAACCTACTTTTTATAACGGGAATCCAGACTGGACACTGCCCGTTAAGAAAACATCTCCATAATATGAGATTAAGCGAAACACCTCTCGGAAGAGGTTGTGAACAAGAAGATGAGACGGTTCGTTCAACTTGTACTCTATCACTGTTCTGCTGTCTCATCAATCAGAGAATCCATTTTAGGAGATCGTTGGCCTACTTTGGCCGATGTAAGGGAGATGCCCCTTGGCAGCATCATTACCTATTTCGCAGGATTAGGTTGGTTGGAGGTTGTTCACACTGTTTAGTCCAAGAGATTTAGTTTGATTCCAAGAAGCACCATGGAACAATAAAACCGTATCATCAACAAAAAAGATAATAGTGCCATTTATGTCAAGATTTTCTTAAGGAATTTAAATAACAAATAAATAATATTGGCCCAAAGACAGTGTCTTGTGGGATACCCATTTCAATTCTACTTGGTGAGCTAATGGTTTCTCCAATTCAAACCATTTGATATCTGTCAGAAAGATAGATTTTAAACATATTCAACACAGCACCTCGCACTCCATAACGATGTAATACATCTAGAAGCTTTTTGTGAGGCACTGTGTCGAATGCTTTGGCCAAATCCAAAAATACTGCAATGCACTTGTTGTCATTAAGATTTTCAGTTATTTCTTTCGTAAGTTGATATATAGCATCACATGTACTAGAGCCGGTTAAAAATCCATATTGATTTTTTGATAATATTTGATTAGCGTTTAATAATAATAATAATAATAAAAATAAACACCACATAAATTAGACAACCCCCAATTCCAGAAGCCAGGGCTTGTGCGGAAGGGGGTTATACATTGAAAAAACGCGGACATACAACCATTTCCTCTAACAGTGCCGGAGCCAGGATTCGAACCCGATGGTGTGATGTCCGTGCGATTAATCGCGATTGCCACCTCGCGCCTTAACCCTGCACATTTCGGGCGGGTGTTTTGAAAAATAAATTCATTTTCTTTAGGTACTATCAAAAATTCATTGAAAACAGCAATTAACAAATTTTACTATAGTCTGGCGGACGTAACAGGTTTTATTATGTGTTTTCCAGTCGTTTTCACCTTTTCCGAGAAATGGACTATCGACTACGTCTATTATGGTTTTCTTTCTTACATGTTTAAACATTCTCAGATAGCTTTTTAGTCATCTCCATACCACCAGTTAGTTATAGTTTTTTTTCGAGTAAATTTAAGTGGTCTCCTGTAGGCCAGTATACAACGTTTGAATGATGAAATTTTTCTCAACTAGGATTTCGAGAGTATTTTGATGCCAAAAAAGTAGGCCTAGAATACAATTCGTACGGGAAAACATAAAATAGATACAATACCTAATAGGTGCATTTTTTACATGTTTGCACTGTAACTCAAAAACTATACGAAGTATTGCAGAAAGTGTAAGTACTCTTTTTTCCCCTGCCACATCCCTCCCTGATTTATCTAGAAGTAACTAGTCATGTCATATTATACTAGTACTAAGAAAGTATCTAAGTGCCAAATTAAATCAAAAAGGTTGGAACCGTTTTCATATTAGTACTAAAAGAGAATCCATATGTTAAACTTGATCAAAATCGTTAGAACAGTTTTAGAAACATATTATTTAAATCTTTTAATATGACTGGTGGTCGAGAGGTAAACACTTGCCTCTCACCCAAAAGTTCCGGTTTCGATTCCCGGTCGTGGCAATGAAAAATACTTTGAGCGGGATTGTTTCACTACATACGGATATTGGGTGTGTGTCTCTTGTCTCTAAATGTGTAGCCCCCTCCCACACAAGGCAAGCCTTCCGGCATAAAGGGGGTCGTAATGTCGTGGTGTTATTTATTATTTAACCTTACACCCCCCCCTCCCCCCCCCACAGTCTCGTTCCATTTTTTGGCAAAACGGGTCATGTCTTTTACCCGTGATAATGGAGTATCAGACTGTTAAATATAATCAAAATCGTTAGATCTGTTTTTGAACAAAAAAATATGTAATTCTTCAAATCACATTCCCTGTAATATCTATATTTGAATTTCCTAGAACTGTTACTGATACAAAGAAAGTATCCATATGTCAAATTTAATCAAAATAATGAAAACCGTTTAAAGAAAGAAAATAATCTAATTCTATGAACCTGACCTTCACATCCTCCGTCCCTGCATTTATAAGGAATAACGAGTTATATCATCGTACTAATACTAAATGAGTATATGTGTTAATTTTAATCAAAATCATAAGAGGCAATCATAAAGAAAATAATTATTTAATTTTTTAAACCACAACCTCTGCAACATTCTTCCCTCAATTTTTTAGAAGCAACTAGTCTCGTCATCTTATACTGATACTAAAGAACTATATACCTATCCATGTGTCAAATTTAATTAAAATCACTAAAACCGTTTTAGAGAAAGGAAATAATTAATTATTTTAGTCTGCTACGAGTTGAACGTACATAAACAAATAGATACGTTGGATCTTAATGATTATCAGATAATTACGTAACGAAATCACTTGGGCTACCGTGGCGTAGCAGATACCGTAGGCACTGACTTACCCGGAAAGTGATGTACGTGCCTACGATAAAATTTCTCTAGCTCAGACTATCTCAGGGCGTTAAGCCCAAGCTTACACAAACTATGATAAATTATTAGTTTACTTACTTAACAAATCACTGAGTTTTTCCATATGTAGTGGTCGCAGACGAAATAATGACACTTTCTTTAAAAAAATGAAATGCACTATATTGAACAATTTACAAAATTGGTTCTCTAGAATATAACCTGGCGATGTTCACAGTTGTGGCCAATATTTCACGATTAATCAGTTATAACATTCATAAAATGCCTCGTGTAGCTACACATCGGTTTACAATATTATCATGAATTGTCATAAATTCTGCCACAAAGGTTTGATTTAAAGAACCTCCTTAAATATATGTAAATATATGCATAAAATATTTAAAAATGTACAGGTTAAAATGCCAAAAAGTATAAATTGATATCCAGCGGAACCACTGAAGGTGGTCCCCGGTAAGTAAAAATAATAAACACACAAACACACTTATTCAGGGTGGTACGATACCGAGTCCGGTGGGAGAACTGAAGCCCTGCAGAGATGCCTTCGGGACACAAGAAATGGACCCAAGGATGGGGTTGATCGTGGCCTCACCAGCCCTGGAACCTTCCACTGTTTGTGGATGCCCCGTCCGTGGAACTTCACTGACGTGCGTAGAAGCCCCGTCCGTAGAACCCTAAAGATATCACGATTTAATTCACAGTCAGAAATGCATGTGAAGCGTGCTTAATGTGAGAAATTCTGACATAACCTACAAATGAAACATAATTTACCTCACTGATGAGGGAACAATCCACCAAAACTCCTGGAAGCCACAGTCGGATAAATGGGGTTGAGTCGCCTTTTAAAGTTGACACTGTATTTCCACAGGAAAGCCTGCAAATTTGCGAAACACGTGGGTAGAGAACGGGCAAGATGGCGTGAAGAGGTTAGCTTACCTTGTGTAATTTAATATCCTGCTTCCGCAGATAAAATTTACTCACAAACACAAAATATTCCGCTAAACGGAACAACAACGGATTGAGGAAATTTTCTTGAGTTGGTTATTCTAAAATCCATGCGGATGCCTTGAATAAAATCAAGATTCACAGAATAACAACTAACCAACAAGCCAAGCCAAGCCAACCAAAAATGTCTGCTTCCGTTTTCCTTGTTGATCACGTGTCACAAATGTGTCGCCCTCCCATGGAGAATAGCGAAATGTGTTACGGACGTGTAGCAGTTGTTATAATGCGGCCCACAAAACGCTAAAGCGTATGGTGGGTCGCATACGCTAGAGGTCCGTAACAACTCCCCCTTTACTCGCAGGAAAAAAAAATCGAAGATTTTTTTTTTCTTACTAGCTTCTCACCAGAGGATGGATAATTGGTGGGGAGACTTAATATGCACGGGGATGGCTAACCCGCCTCCCAAGTTACCATCAGGCATAACAATGAAAATAATGAGACTTAAATGCACGAGGATGACTAACTCGTCTCCCAAGTTATCATCAGGCATAACAACAAAAATAATGTCAAAAATAAGGAGACTTAAATGCACGGGGATGGCTAACTCGTCTCCCAAGTTACCATCAGGCATAACAACACAACTCAAAAAAAAAATACATAGAGAAAAAAAGAGAAGGGAAAAAAAGAACAAAAACGCATAAGGACTTAACAGCTAGGAAGTAGCTCGCCCCAAGGCTACTCCACCAGCAAAACAATGAGGTACGGGAGTGTTCCCCGTCACACCACGACGACCACCCTTGCTAGACAACGAGGTTAGTCTGAAGCCCAGTAGTGCCTACCCGGGTAATGATAACCAGGCCTAGACCAGGCTACCTCCAAGCAGCACCTCCCAAGCTCGAGCCCCTCCAGATGGATACCTTTAAAGGCGGCTGCCAGCAATGTGAGCGCCCCCAACGAGACGGAGTCCCTCAAGACGCAAGCGCCACACAAGACCATTTTTGGGGACTTTTACCCCTCGCAGGTATAACCACGGTGATGGTATTCGTGCATCCCCCATCACAGAGATCCAACCAAAGACACTTCCTCCCGTGAGGCGGAAAGAGGTGAAAACTTACTCAGTGGGTTTCAGCCACCTGAGCAAGACCAATGAACCAGAAAAACAAATGTTACTACCAAATTAACGACAGAAGTGTCCTAAAACCATGTCACTAAGACCAACATAAAAAAAACGAATTCGTCATTGCCTATTCGGATGCCTAAGTACGTCAACGGAACTAACAGAACAGACCACAACTAGTTGTCATCGGGAGGGTGTGCTTTCAGATCTTTTATGTGCCACACCGAACGTTTACCGTCAGAACCTTCAAGCTCATAAGTCCATGGTGACAGAATTTTTCTAATCGTGAAGGGACCCACAAATTTAGGTGCTAACTTTGCCGTGAAATATTTAGAGGCATCAGACTGGGCGTGAGAACGTCTCCAGACCTTTTGCTTCAAAACAAACTTATCAGGTCTGCGTCTTAAGTTATACTGTTTCTTACTGGATTTATGGGCCTTTAATATTCTACTCTGAACATCCTCATAAATCTTAGCGAGAGCAAGCTTACGGTTTTCAGGGTTTACAACTGGATACTCAGACTCAGAAGGTACGTACTTATCACTGTTGCCATCTAACGAAATTTCACGACCAAAATTGACAAAATTAGGCGTTAGGCCTGTAACCTCATGTTTGGACGATCTAATGGCAAAACCTATTTTCGGCAAAAATTGATCCCAAGCCCTGTGATTATCCTTTACATATGCAGATAACATAGTCTTAACAACACGATTGACCCTTTCAGTCAGGTTGCATTGAGGGTGGTAATTTGCGGTGTACGCTATTTCAATGCTGTAGGTTTTCGCAAGATTTTGGAAACGGTTACTCTGAAACTGACGACCATTGTCTACCACTATAGTCTTCGGAGCGCCAAATAAGAGAATTACATTATCCTCAATGACCTGCGATATGCTATTAGCGGTAGCTGACCTCAACGGAAACACCATGGCAAACTTACTAAAATTGTCACACACGACAAGAATAAACTGATAACCCTTGGCCGTTCTGGGTAATGGACCCATCAGATCGGCACTAACTAATTGCCAAGGTTTTCCAACGGTAGGTGTCTTACTCAACAAATTTCCCCTAAGTGACTTCTGTTCGGGTTTAGTACTTATGCAAATCTCACATTGCCTAACGAACTTAGCCACATCGGCCTTTAATTTCGGCCAATAATACCTATTTCCCACTCGAGCCCCACGTTGGGCGCCACTGCTACGAGTTGAACGTACATAAACAAATAGATACGTTGGATCTTAATGATTATCAGATAATTACGTAACGAAATCACTTGGGCTACCGTGGCGTAGCAGATACCGTAGGCACTGACTTACCCGGAAAGTGATGTACGTGCCTACGATAAAATTTCTCTAGCTCAGACTATCTCAGGGCGTTAAGCCCAAGCTTACACAAACTATGATAAATTATTAGTTTACTTACTTAACAAATCACTGAGTTTTTCCATATGTAGTGGTCGCAGACGAAATAATGACACTTTCTTTAAAAAAATGAAATGCACTATATTGAACAATTTACAAAATTGGTTCTCTAGAATATAACCTGGCGATGTTCACAGTTGTGGCCAATATTTCACGATTAATCAGTTATAACATTCATAAAATGCCTCGTGTAGCTACACATCGGTTTACAATATTATCATGAATTGTCATAAATTCTGCCACAAAGGTTTGATTTAAAGAACCTCCTTAAATATATGTAAATATATGCATAAAATATTTAAAAATGTACAGGTTAAAATGCCAAAAAGTATAAATTGATATCCAGCGGAACCACTGAAGGTGGTCCCCGGTAAGTAAAAATAATAAACACACAAACACACTTATTCAGGGTGGTACGATACCGAGTCCGGTGGGAGAACTGAAGCCCTGCAGAGATGCCTTCGGGACACAAGAAATGGACCCAAGGATGGGGTTGATCGTGGCCTCACCAGCCCTGGAACCTTCCACTGTTTGTGGATGCCCCGTCCGTGGAACTTCACTGACGTGCGTAGAAGCCCCGTCCGTAGAACCCTAAAGATATCACGATTTAATTCACAGTCAGAAATGCATGTGAAGCGTGCTTAATGTGAGAAATTCTGACATAACCTACAAATGAAACATAATTTACCTCACTGATGAGGGAACAATCCACCAAAACTCCTGGAAGCCACAGTCGGATAAATGGGGTTGAGTCGCCTTTTAAAGTTGACACTGTATTTCCACAGGAAAGCCTGCAAATTTGCGAAACACGTGGGTAGAGAACGGGCAAGATGGCGTGAAGAGGTTAGCTTACCTTGTGTAATTTAATATCCTGCTTCCGCAGATAAAATTTACTCACAAACACAAAATATTCCGCTAAACGGAACAACAACGGATTGAGGAAATTTTCTTGAGTTGGTTATTCTAAAATCCATGCGGATGCCTTGAATAAAATCAAGATTCACAGAATAACAACTAACCAACAAGCCAAGCCAAGCCAACCAAAAATGTCTGCTTCCGTTTTCCTTGTTGATCACGTGTCACAAATGTGTCGCCCTCCCATGGAGAATAGCGAAATGCGTTACGGACGTGTAGCAGTTGTTATAATGCGGCCCACAAAACGCTAAAGCGTATGGTGGGTCGCATACGCTAGAGGTCCGTAACAAGTCTTACCCCCCACAATCTCCGTCCCTACATTTTTAGGGAACAACAGGTTATATCATCTTGTATTAGTACTAAGTGGGGACGCATTTATAAAAATTAATTAATAAAGCCAAAGAGTCTGTACACGTGCAATTTTTAGATCTCACTAAGGCTTTTGACTGTGTGTCCCACAATATTTTAATCAGAAAATTGAAATTTTATAAATTTTCTCAGGCCAGCCAAAAATTGGTTACGTCCTACTTGACTGATAGATCTCAATTTATTCATTTTAATAACGTCAATTCAGATCCAATTAACACTAAGTTTGGCGTACCCCAGGGTTCTGTTTTGGGTCCGATTTTATTTCTTATTTATGTAAATGACTTGCCCAACAGTACACCCTTAGCAAAGTTTATTCTTTTTTGCAGATGACACAACATTAGCCCATACCCATAATGATAACGAAATTTTGTTATCTGAGGAACAAAATAATCTCTCTAAGGTGCACGAATGGTTTTCTAATAATCAGTTAACCTTAAATAAAGATAAGACAGAGACGATGATATTTAGTTTAAAACATATTTCCTCACAGTCGAACTACCCGCACTCCGTGAAATTTTTGGGTGTAATCTTAGACAGTAAATTAACATGGGAAGAACACACGGTTTTTGTCTGCAAGAATGTATCCCGTAACATCTCCTACTGCGCAATCTAAAAAATTGCCTGTCACAGTCAACTTTGTTAACGGCATATCATGCACTAGTCCACTCCTCTATAACGTATGCTATCTTGATGTGGGGCCCACTCGGCACATACACTCACAGTTTTTTCGATGCAACGAAAAGCTGTGAGAATCATTGCAGGTTTATCATAGAGAGATGATTGTAGATTTTTTTTAAAAAAGCTTGGTATATTTACCCTGCCTTGCGCATATATACTGCAATGTATTGTGCATATAAAAGCTAATTTATTTAAATACACAAAAAATGAGAGCATACATAATTATGCAACGCGCAATAAGAGTAACATATGCATGGATTTTTCGCGACTTTCGAAAACCAGAAATGGGACTAGCTACTACGCAATAAAGTTTTTCAATGTGTTACCGAATGCTATACAGGTACTTGATTGTACACGTTTTAAATCAGTAATTAAACGTTTCTTACTTGAAAATGCATTTTATGATTTTGACGAATTCCTTCTGTCCGATTTTTCTCATTTCAAATTTTAAGCATTATTAATGTAATAATTTTAAATTCTGTTTGTTGCGATTATTTGCACTTTTACAACTGTTATTTGATATATATGTGTGTGTATATATTATTTTCTTGTTGTTATTTATTGTTTACTGTTGTATTATGCTATTTACTTGCTGCTTGTATTTTATTTTTTATTATTCTATGACAAATATTGTTCTTTTTTAATATGTATTACTACTATGCACCTCCACCTGATGACTTGTCAAAGCACAATTTTTGTGTGTATATGACCAATAAAGATCTATCTATCTATGTTAAATTTGATTAAACTTGTTAAAGCCGTTTTTGAGAAAAAAATATTTTAAGTTTCTTTATCGGTTGTTAAGGGTTAACTCTCCCCCACATTTGGGCTAGGCTTTGTTGTCGAGTGCCAAAAAAGGCCAATTAATTAATTTAAAATCATTTAAATGTCACAATTTGCATTCATAAATATTTAGCTGTCGAAATCCAAGCTCCAATTAAATACGACGCAATAAAATCACCTAGAGTATATCAACGTCCAGGATCCCGGCCGCCTCGGCACGACTGGGAGGTACCGAAATGACGCAGCCAGCGATCCCAGCCGCTCATTCGGCGAGCAACGTACAGAACGCCAGCCGACCTAACGTCCAGAGGCGTCCGTCCCGAATTGCATAGGACAGTGGCGAGGTTTCAGCAGCGACACAGTCAGTTCGAGCAGTCAACATGTTACATCATCTACTACGAGTTACATCCAGATCTTCAAGAACTTCCGAACTTCAACCCGACGAACCGATACCTGGTACGGCGTCTCAGTTACCAGTCCCTGTACTGTAGCTGAACCCTACCTGCGTTAGGAGAAAGGCCATCCATCATCGACAACCGCGACGTGACTTACAATCGAATCGTTTATTTTACAGTTTAGCTAGTTAAGTAGGGGATTGAACTTTTATTTAAATTATTGTGCATCGTACGACTTTAGAGTTCAGCTTCGTTACATTTATTTTGGAATCTGTGTTTTATTTTCTACGCTTCTAACAGGCAAAAGCGCCTGCAACAATAAGCACTAAAGTTGGGTACCTTATGCCAAAAGCGGTATATGCGTATGCCAGCCCACGCAGAAGCCATCAGGGGGTAGTAGCGGTACCCTCTCATCTAATACTCATCGTTAATACCACCTCATAACAAAAAATCGACCCTGAGAAGCTCGTCCTAACCAAAATCTACGAACACCACTATCGAGGCTGCTGGCGCCCATTCATATCTTACAAATTTGTAGCCTTCGATCAATCAAAACATTAATTTCAACAAACAATTAACCATATTTTCGTAGACAGCTCTAGTTGCGACTATAGGCAGACAGACATTTTTTAACTACTTTTTTGCTTCAGGGAACCTGAAAACGTATAAATTCACCAAAAACTCAAAATCGATTTTTTTGCACGACCACAAAACCTTCCTTGTATACTACGGATATGGAAAAGTAAAAACGATATAATGTCAGTAGACTTTTTAACGCTTATTGGAATATGTTAATTGTTGTCATAACGTGTAAAACTTCCGCCGTATTATGGTGGTATCTAATTCTTCGCACATGTTCTCGTTTAACTTTATTGAAGCTTTAATGTTGTAGCAAATTTTTCTTTAAATTCAAAAACATTTTATGATCTGCATTTTCGGTTTGCATAACTTAGTCTGTATAATTTTTTAGCCATTCTCGAATTTCTACCGCATTCACAATAATAATCATATCCAGTTTATCGGGATTAGTGTATTGGACCATATTTTCTTTTCTTTTTTTTTTTTAATTGTAATAAAATATTTCATTATTTGTGCTATGATGACAGATTGTTGACAGGTAAGATGGTACCTCCGCGATTAACGCGCGTAGCTTTCTCTCGCTAAGTGGGTTTGAGCTCCATCTACTGCCAAGCAATTTTTCAATAATAGATTATCCCCAAAAAGTGGTTCGAATCCCTCCATAAACTGTAGGGTCTCGTCCCGTTACTCAGAAAAATCTAGATCTCCTAGACTTGAGGATCATTCAGGTGACTTGGAAGGCGATTAAAACATTTACAAACAAAAAGCTTACTATGTATATCAATTTGATTGATTTGATTGAAGAAAGTCTGCTTAAAGTGTATTAGTTTTAAAATCACATTTTGTAATTTAAAAAGAAAAATAAATCCAGAGATTATTGTTTTGTTTATTTTGTCACAAAATAATTTTTCTTAAGTTTCATAAAGTTACATGAGGGCAGATTTTTAGATTTCGATGACGCCTGGGGACACCTAAATATTCATTGCAATAAGAGCCATTTATTAATTTTATAGTATTATTACCGGCTCAGTGCTTATGTGTCAGGGTTCTCAGGTAAACAAGGGTTCGAATCCTAGCTAGGATATGGATGTTTAGTTTTGTTTTTCTTATGTAGTTAAAACCAGACTGCGGTTGTGTGAGAGGCAACATGACTGGTGATTGTTATCTCTCCTGAGTTCGAATCTCAGCTGCGCAGAGAGTGCAGATGGATAGATGTGTCGTAGGGAATGGTTGCTGTGAAGTGTCTGTGCCTATGTGTGTTCTGGTCTAATAGTGGAATAAATGACTTTTGCTGTACAATATTTATTTAATTCCCATTATCTAATGAACTGTATTGTTCATCTGCATATTGTTGCACTGAAAACGGAAAAGCAATAACATGTTTTTTCAAATATTCCAAATTACTGTTAACAAAATAATACATTTTCCGCGTCTTTTGCACATTTAACAAACACACTGGCGATAGGCATATTTATGATTAGACTTTAATACGACGCCCGAATATGTAGAATATTTTCCAAGCGAGGTGGCATTATTTTATATGTTCCAACACTCAAATCTTATCTACAATATGTGTGCCTTCTGGTATGTATATGTGACATGTCGGAAACGAATGCCTCTTGCGGTAACGCGTCAGATAACCAACATCTAAAGCTCGTTGCTTGGCAACCACAGGCTTGCTGTGACGGAGAGAGGAAGGTCTCGAAATCCCTCTCAGCCTCAATATTACAATATCCTTGCATGAACTTACTTTTTACTGGATTGCCCAAACATCAAAATAATACAGCAACACTCGTATCCGCGCTTTGTATTACGTACATTATGTAGATGAGAATAATACAATCGTTTCTCGATTATTGTAGGAGACAATTCTACAAAAGTCACTAAAAACATGTCAACGAACTGTGTATGTTTTGAAATCGTGAACAGGTGTTAAACTACAAATCTCGCATTCTAAGTGGTGGAGGTAAAATATACCCGAAAAATCAGAAAAAGGATTTTTCAAACGTATCTAGTATTGTACCACATATTGAAGACATTAAAGTGAGTTTGTCGTTAAGTCTTGTAGAAGCAAGTCGGTCGGGAATATGTTTTTAATATTTCCTTTGCAAAATAGCGTTTCTCCATGATTTGTCATAAATATCTCTGTCTCTATTGGACAAATCGCAAAATTGCAAGAATTAGAATTTATTTATGGTAAAATTTAAAATAAAACTAAACCTGTTTACTTCTTTTTTTATGGCATTTGGACATAGTCCATACAGCCAGATACGCTGTCTTGTTATTTTAAAAAGCTAAATCTAATTCTAAGAGAAAATTTTTAGAAGAACACAATGGGAATTAAACAAGGGCACACGCTTCTCGCCTAGGGGCCTGTTTACTTCTTGCATATTCAAAAAATTCTGTACACTGTATATTTTAGTACTGATGTCCTTATGCCGTCAAGGAAAGTTCAGTTTAGTAAATTAATTTACTAAACGCATGCCCATGTTACAATCGTGTGATGTTCATTTTATCAATACGGTAATTGGCTGCAAAATGGCACATGTAAATTTAGACAATTACAAAGAAAAAGGTGAAAAGATAAACGATTCCATTTTACTCTTTAGTAATCCATATTTTATGATTTGTGCTCAAAATCATACTTGTTTATATATGTGATAATTAATTTATAAGCTCTTTTCCGTATTATTTGGGTATGTGAATGATTTCCACGAGGATAATGAAAAATTACATGAACTAATAAACACATGAATGCATTAGTATGTAAAATGTTACAAATACAAAATAATCATATAGAACAAAGAAGAAATTTTCTATTTATTCTGTTTTTCTATTTTTTGCAGTCAGTTGATGTTTCGCCAAATTTATTGACAATTAATTTACCTGGAATGAACTTTTCTACGCAAGTACTAACTTGGGCAAATTTACTCGCACGAACGGTTCACGCGTATGAGTACTGCGTGTACCATTAACGCGTAGGTATTTTATCCGTACAAACACTATCCGGCGATTATCGGTCTTTTGCACGCATATGTTTTGTAAGCGCACATTTTTCGTATGAGTTCAGTACTTACCTTAACAAATGCTGCTTGTTACTCACACGCACATACAAAAATTTACTAATTGACTTTGTAATTCTCAATATATCTTTCTATTTTTAATGTAATTTTGGATCTTCAGGAAGAAACAAATTAAATGGAAATATATAAGATTTCACAAAATATGAATCAACCATTAGATATAGAAAAAGTGGTTGTGAACAGTTTCATTTTTTAAATCAATATCAAGTTGAAAAAAATATATTATGTAGATATACTGGAATATGTCCTGAAAAAAAAAAATAGTTCTAAATAGTTCTATTATAAATGGAATGATAAAACATTGAAATATTTCTTTAATGTAATAATAATCAGATAATTTAGTACTTCACCAACGTGGAAAGAATGCATTTTGTAGGTAAAAATAAAACACTTTATGACAAAAAAGTAGCAAACTAAAACACCGTAAGAACCATGAACCAAAAACTATAATAAAAATAACTAATACTTTAGAAATAAACTAAACCTTGAAAACTATTAGAATAGGGTATAAACTAAATAGTTAAGTGCAATTATCATCAGTCATTTCAAGTTGATGCAAAAGTTTAATTTTTCGTGTCATCTTACAGGTAGGGTCTGCATTACATTTTTGGTCCGAGTGTACAACGATTTATCCCCAGAGGGTACCTGGAGTAAAAGGGAGAGTATAATAAGGGTGGGCAAAATTTGGAAAACATAGACAATACGTGTAGATATGAAATGAGAGGTAAAATTCATCTGAACTTCAGTATGGCATTTATTTTCCAAAAACACAAATTTTAGGGGGCTAAAGGTCTAAAAATAGGGTAAAATTTTTTTAAAATGCTAAAATTGCGTGTGGGGTATCAAATGAAGGGTAAAATTCATCCAAATTTTAATATATGTTTTTAACACTAACTTTAGGGGACCAAGGGGTTTAAAAATATGCAAAAATAACATTGGGTATCAAATAATTTGTATATTTATCTGACCGTTGATATGGTATTTATTTACCCTTATTAGTTTTCTTCCCGGTACAAGCTTCAAAAGTATTTATCTATTTATTTATTTGTTTGTTTGTTTGTGTGTTTATATGTTTGTTTGTTTGTTTTTTATTTATTTATTTATCCATTTATTTATTTATTTATACACCATCTAACAGTACAAAAGACCATTTACAAGATGGGAAACAACACATATTTAATATACAGTACACATAGTGGGTAGCTTAAATATATATAATAAAAGTAGGAGAAAAAAAAATTATATGAGTTTAAAATCTAAACTGACTAGTGTAAGAGAAGCAAAAAAGATATAAAAGACAGCTAAAGAAAAACTGTATAGTGCACGGAAAAATTAACAAGATTGCTCTACATAAGGAATATAAATAAAAATATAAAAATAAAAATCTAGTGAGGAAAATTGATAGGCGAACATAGGCAGGAAGCCCCATTATTGAAAAATATCAATATTCATATTATTATTGTAACAGGAACAAATATTATATACAGGTGAGAATTTTAGGATATTAGTCCGAGCTCTAGGCAGATAAAAAGTTTGACTATGACGTGGATTAACTCTAGGAATATGAAAGTCCAATTTATGAAGTATCTCGCTGCAATCAATTTCATGGTGAATTAATTTCTTCAAAAAGTTGATAGCAAAGTTATTACGTCTGTCACTTAAGCTGCACATAGAAACATGTCAAGCAGATTTTCCTGAGGAAAACCAATAGGCGGATATGAATTTAGAGATCTGAAGTAGAGATATTTAAGAAAGTGACGCTGCACGTTTTCTAATTTAGCAATATGAATATTATAGCAGGGCTGCCATACAAGAGATGCATACTCTAGCTTAGATCTCAGAAATGAAAAGTATAATAACTTTAAGGTTTAATTATTAGTGAAATGACGGCTATTACGAATGATAAAACCTAAAGTTTTGTTTACATTACATACAGACGTATCGATATGATCGACAAAAGTTAGTTTTTTATCAAAAGTTACACCACGGTCTTTAAACGTAGACGGTCGCGTTAGCTGTTCGTCGTTCAGCGTGTACTCGTAGGTATACTCAGAATCTCTAGCTGTAAATGGCATTACATTGCACTTTTATACGTTTAACGATAGATTGTTTTTTTAACACACCAGGAACTCAGATTAGAAATATTATTTTGCATTATAATGCAATCGTTTAAACCAGAGATTCTGTGTAGAAGTTTTATGTCATCAGCATACATTAAGAAGTGCACATCTAAAGTATCGCCTATGTCATTTATGAATATATTGAAAAGCAGTGGTCCAAGAACAGAGCCCTGGGGAACACCTGAGGATGGGCAATAATCATAGGACTTAAACCCATTATACGCGACATATTGAAGTCTATCATCAGTTAGATAAGATCTAAAGAAAGCTATGAGGAGATCCGACATATCAAAGGTGGAAAGTTTTACAATCAATATATTATGATTAAGCCTATCAAAAGCCTTCGTAAATTCAAAGTATATTACGTCCGTTTGCATCTGCATGTCAATGGACTCAGATATGAATTGCGCAGCATATATGAGGTTGGTAGTATTAGAGCGACCTTTCATAAATCCGTGTTGCTGATTGGAAATGATATTTTTAACATTAGGATAAATAGAGTCATGTAATAATAGTTCAAAGGCTTTGTCCAAGTTACAGATTATAGTTATTGGGCTGAAGTTAATTAGTTCATTCTTATTTCCCTTTTTATACACCGGGCAGACTTTGGAGTATTTCCAAATATCGGGAAAACAGTAGCATTTAATAAATTAAAAAGTATCATGAGCGGGTGAGTAAAAATAGCAGCAGAATCTCTCAGCAGAAATGCAGGGATCCCATCGGGACCCATGGTAAGCTTAGGTTTTATTTTTTTTAATGCCAATATCACTTCATTTTCTGAAAATGAAACTATATTAAGACTGTTGATATTATTGTCACAGAAATCATCTAACAAGATGTTTTCTGGCTCCAAAGTAGAGAATGATTGCTTAAAAAAAGTCGGCATAGGCATTTACAATATCATTAGCGTCATTCAAATGCTCCCCCTTATAAACCATATTTTTGCTGATGTTAGTCGCTCCTTTTTTGCTATTAATGTAAGCCCAAAACTTATTATAGTCGCTGTCAATATTACTTTCAGCCAGATGTATATAGTTTCGGAAAGCAGTTTTAATGTTTAGCTTAATTTTGGACCGGAGTATCATAAATTCACTATAAGTAATATCATCTCCAGTTCGCTTGTAAAGTTTTAAGTGTCTTTCCTTATTTCTTATATCTCTGATAATTTCAGCACTGAACCAAGGTGGAAACTGTATATTATTATTTTTTACGTATACATATTTGGGTACACAGGCTGTGAAAACCTCAGTTAATTTCTCATAAAAATGTTGACACGCGGAGTTAATTTCGCTATAGTCATTTAAAAAAGACCAGTCCATCTCAAGCAGTTTCTGATATAGTAAGTGAAAATTATCTTTCCGAAAGTTAAAAGTTTTTGTATAATTAATTGGAAATTTATTATTAAGGTTTTCATATTCTTATGATATTCTATGACTATTTCAACAAGGTTTTTTTGTCAAGGATCCAGCATGATTGAAGACGAGCAGAAAGAGTGGATATCATTTATGATCAGTATCGTGAAATGACAATCAAAGGGTCTACAATAGATAAAAGAGGTACTGGCACAAGACAAGGTGTATATCGTCTGTTACTGTATTAACGGGCATTAGGCAATAATGATAACCAATAAAAAAAAAAAAATATATTATTAATTGAAATTGCAACGCCGATGACTGCCCTAACCAGACTTGATTGGTTAGGGAAGAAGCTCTTGCTGGCTAGCTTCTTTTCGTGGTAATAACAAAAAAAATAGTATTTAAAGTGCCCCTTCCGGATACAGTTAATAAATTTTTTTTTGTGCGGAAGCGACACTGGCTAGCTCAGTGGGCGGTGGGGTGAGTAAGTGGTTTATCGGGTGATTAATGATAAATAACTTTCAACACCAAGTAAGAAAAATAAAATATATATACACATATACATAAATCTACTCAAATCTCACAGTGCACACTACACAATATAATAGGAAAATAAAGAAAATGCAGAACTTTTCAATTCAAAAGGAAATTATGAGCATAAAAATTTGATACCTTGAGTGATCACTCGGGTGTACAATTTTTTTCTTTTTTTATACACCTAGTATTGGTAATTTAAATAATTTAGGTAGGTAACTTAGGAAATTACTAACCATACATATATGTAACAATTATTGTGATGGTAAGTGTAAACTTATCTGTATGATAAAGATGGCGGTATGCAAATGGCCGCTGTCCACGTCGAAGAGGGGAAAAATTTCTCAAACTGATGGCCGTCACGATGCTCCCTTGTAATGTCTCAACCTCTCAAAATTTTACACCAGGAAACCACAGAGCGAACACCACTCCACAATTTCAAAAGGGCTCTACCAGACCCAAGCAGTCACAAGAGCAGTCGGCCTCCAAGACAGTTTCAGACAACAACAGCTGTCTACAAATGGTAGAAACAATTTGGAGTGAAGATGGTAATACGAAAGCCAAGACACAAAGCCCTAAAAGGATAATACGGTTGTATATAGGCTGACATGATCTCCATTTAAAATTACATAACCAGGACTATGAATTATTAATTGAATGATAAAAAAAAATGTAACTAATTTTTATTTTAATAATAAACACATGAAAATAATGATTTTATCATACCTGGGGGTGTTAGGCGGGCTTTTAAAAGTGATTGTCCTCAGCTTTGCCTCTAGTGAATATATTAAATGAATCCCAAAAAAAAAAAAAAATGGATAAGTTGGTGGTTAACTTTCAAAATCCAAAACTCAATCGGCCACAACTTACTATCAGTGTAATTTTTCTTAATCCTTACACAGTAAGAAATTTCAACTCTTCAATTACACCAATTCCAATCTACCTCATTAGAAAGCAAAAAGGAAAGTGACGACCCCTAATAAAAAGACTACATACCTTTCTTTTTTTTTGCTGTTCCATAAAGTTCCATGCGCGATAGAAAAATATTAGAGTAAGTTAAAATATGAGATCATGCGCCTACATCGTAGAAAGGAACTATTTTAAAAGAATTTTCACGAGGAACCTCTTCCGTCACCGGGACAGGTATTCTTCTGAAATAATTTATAAATGACACTTCGTATAATAAGGAGGATTGACTACTACAATGCAATTTAAACTAGGCAACTGTGATGTCGATGGTCCAAAAGTGTACTATTTTGGTGATCAGAACTGGTACAGTAAGCAATATTTGTGATCGGAATAACGTCACGCGGGAATAACACGGCGATGTCAACCATGTGACCAGCTACTATACGCATCGCATCAACTTGACTATTGCTTTCTACTCTAGGTTTGTTTCGTAGCCCGAAACGTACAGAATTAACCTAATACTATCATATACGTGTAGGCAGCCACAGTTTGTTTACGTACCTAACATTCATGATCATGAGGACCTCAGTTACCTCAATTTAAATCACAAGGTAGGTCGAGACAAATAAAACAAATCCTGATATTTTGATTGACGAAGTAGAACTATTTGTTCAAAATAAAGATATTATTTAGTCATAAATACACAATTTATTGCCCTTATATCGTGCCACCAAAATATCCTGTAACACGTCTCGCCAATGTACCAGGGAAATGAACTATTCTTATTATTATCAACAGAACTTATTTAAGTCGGTTTTCCAAATAGAAAATTAGTCTATATCACATCAAATGATCAAGTTCTTTCTGCAGGACAGGGTCCTCCTATGGGACCATGCAATCATGAAGAGGCAGATACTCGTGTACTGGTTCATCTTCTTTACGTCCTCCATGATTCCCCCCCCTCGCTATATACTGGGCATACAGATGTTGTTGTAATACTCTTGAGTAATTTTTTCATCACATACTGGAAGTAAATCCTTTGGCAGATATCTGGATTTCTCTTAAAAGCGAAAACAACAAAATTGATCAACCTCAATATTGTAACAATAAGCTTAGGCGAGCGAGACAACCAATGGCTCTTTTCCATGCATTTACTGGATTAGACAGCACTTCTTCTTTTACATTTAAGAGGAAAAGGTATTGTTTCAAGAGAAATGATAGAATTCCATTCCTTATTGAAGAATTTGCAACTTCTATAAGCACCCCATATTGTATATCACCAAAGTTGAGAGATGTAGCTATGCAGTTCGCTTGTAGTCTTGACCGTATTCGAATGCAGCTGTTCTGTCAAAAGACTAGGGATGTTGAGAGAATACCCCCCACGAATGATATACTTATAGATTGATAGATAGATAGATATAATAGAATTTATTCATGCCATACTTACAATTAGTAATGTTTGCATACGTCATAAAAGTAGTATAAAATATAAAAGTGTATATATAAAAACATAGAAAATAAAAAAATACACAATAAAATACAATATGCGTAAGTTAAAAAAATTAATAAATACACAATAATAAAAAAAAACAGTATTACAACTATAGAAAAATAAATATATACACATATACAAATATACAAATATATATACACACACACATGTATACAAACACACACATACATATATATATAAAATTTTCAAAAATCCAACAACAGTTAATACAGAAAGCCACAATATACAAGTTATTAGACAGAAGATAAGTTAGATAAGGTGTCAAAATATTCAAAATATTCGTCATATGTATAAAACGCATTTTATTTAAACATGCTTACACTCATATCGACATTTTTTATGTTATTAGGTAACACGTTGAAAAATTTAAATGATTGATATGAGAAAGAGTTTTGCGATTTGCTTAGTCTATATTTTGGTAATCTTAAATTTGTTTTCGTTCTAGTATTGTGGTAGTGTATGTCCTCCTACTTGGTAACTTTGTCGTCACTTTTTAATTTTTTAATATGACACAAACATTCATATATGAAACATGATGGCAGGGTTAAAATATGAAGACTTTTGAAGAGCGGTTTACAATGATCATCATATTTAGCATCCGCCATTATTCTTACGACTGTTTTTTGTAATTTAAAAATTTTATTTAAATGGCATGATGATCCCCATACTATCACTCCATATGTCATTATACTGTGGAAAATTGCAAAATAAGCCACTCTTAAGCAATCTTTTGTTGTTTTATTACTAAGTTGCCTTATTACATAAATGGAAGTTGGTAGCCGTTTTGACAAGTTTTGAATATGGGATAAAAAATTTAATGACGTATCCAAATACACACCGAGGAGTTTAATAGGTTCAATGTGTGCTTCATTATTTGTTGTTGAAAAATGTAAGGTTTTAGTTTTATTATCATTTATAGTAAGATAATTACTCCTCGACCAATGTTTAATTAGATTATCGGATTCTTTACTACTAATACACAAGTTGGAAAAAAGGGTGTCCCTTAGCAAAAATGTGGCATCGTCAGCATATATTATTGGTAGTACTTCAGGAGTCAAATTGAATGACAGATCATTAATATAGATGATAAACATCAAAGGCCCTAGGACAGACCCCTGTGGTACCCCGTAATTCACATTTGAAAGTTTGGACACTTTACCGTTAAATTTAATACATTGTTGACGGTCTGCAAGATAAGACGTACATATACTTAAGGCATTTCCTCTGATCCCATAATAATCTAATTTTTGTATCAAAACACTATGGTTGACAGTATCAAACGCCTTGGACATGTCATAAAATTTAGCGGAGCATAATTTTCGCTCTTCAAAAGCTTCTATAATGTTTACATACATTTCGCAGATTGCGTTAACAGTGGATTTCCCTTGCCTATATCCAAATTGAGCACTAGTTAGTAGATTATTTTTTTCAAAATATTCTAGCAGTCTATTTTTTAGAACGATTTCAAATATTTTGCAGATGACAGGTATAATGGAAATAGGCCTATAACTGTCTGTATTATTAAACTGTCCTTTTTTGTGTATAGGAGTAACTTGCGATTTTTAAAAAATTTCTGGATAAATTCCACATTCAATACACATGTTTATTAAATGTGCAATAGGCTTTGCAAGTACATCACCAACTAATTTTAAAACCTCGCTATTAAGATTGTAAATATCTTTAGATTTACTTTTTAAGTGTGATATAGTAGTTTTGATTTCCAGATCACAAACTGGAAATAGAAAAAAAGATTTGTTTGCCTTAGGTGCGTTTTTTACAAAATCTGAAAACTTTGTGTCATCAACATTATCAAAATTAATCATTAAGTTGTTTATAACATCGAAGAAGAAGTCTGAGAAATCATTAGCCGTTAAGTCAGAAGTTATATTGGTATTTTTATTTTTTCTATTTTTATTGATAATATCCCATGCTGCTTTCTGTTTGTTATTAGAAGTTAGAATTCGTTTACTATTAGATTTTAATTTAGATTGTTTTATTTTATTTTTATAATATTTTTTTAGAGTATTATACACCTGCAGATCGTTTTCATTTTTTGTCGTACAAGCAATTATATGGACAGCGTCCAAGGTATCTTTTAATTGTTGTATATCATTATCAAAAACAAAGTCGATATTATCTAATTTGGATTTTTTGATTAGTTTTTCCCAAAAACATTGATTATAAAATTTTGATAAAATCTCGACTAAGAAATTTGCAGATTCGTCAGGATTTTTTATTTCATAAAACGCATGCCAATTTATATTATTTTCATACACATTCAATAAACTGTTGTTTACTCCTTTCAGTCATAGGTCTACATAATATAAAATCGTCTTTTATCTTTGATCAGCATCTGAAAAAAAGCATGTATCAAGCAAGTGTTTGGACTATAGCTCATGAGCACATGGCACCTGTCCCAGACCCGAGGAAGTCATGGATGAAAAAGATGGCAAGTTTATTCCTAAATGGATAACGTTGCCTCTTGCTCAGGAAGTTTTTGACCTAGATATAAAACGCACATGCACAAGGAAATGTGTATCATGTAAATGCATGAAAACAAAATTGGAATACACTAAAGCCTTTCATTTGATACCTCACACACAATTTTGGGATTTTTTAGCCTTTTTTAGCTCCCTAGCTCCCTAAAATTTGTGTTTTTGAAAAACAAATGTCATATTTAACTTCAGATAAATGTTATCTTTCATTTCATACCCCACATGTATTGTTTATAAGTTTTCAAAATTTTGACTCCACTTATTATGCACCACCTTACCCCAGGTACCTCCTGGGAGTAAATCGTTGTACACTCGGGCCAAAAGTGTACTACATACCCTAACCTGCAAGATGACACTTTTGCATCAACTTGAACTGAAACGTTAATTTTACCAGTCCGCGGCACCCCACTAAAACATTTATGCAAAAAACGCCGTAAGAACCATGAACCAAAAACGCAAGACGACTTATTGGGCATCCTTACATTGATTACACAAAATGTTTTGATTCGAATGTTGTTTACAAATAACAATTTACGTTTATATTTAGCGTAGAATGCGGAGTGTTCTCGATACAGTGTGCTTGTTGGCACGCATGTTGGTCTGCCAATTCGGCATCGGTTAGAAATCGGGACAATTTCGAGAACCGGCACCTTAAGAGATAATAGTTGTCAAATTTGACCCAAGACATGTGTACCGGTCAGACTATAAACAATAACTGAAACAAAAACACTTATAACCTATACTGTACTACATAAGAATGGATATATTACACCTGACGAATATCTGGCGGAGTGGGGAGTTATCACGCCTATTCGCCTAAATACGATCCTTTGAAAATGCTTTGGGTCAAGTTTGACACAACAATACCCGTTGGGGGTTACAAGAAATGTCTTGTAGATTATTAAGTACCTTAAGAAATGTCTTGTAGATTACTAAGTACCTTAGGATATTATAAAAAATTTACTGGTACTAGGACCTATGATGTTCAAATATTTTTTAAAAATTTGAATTTTTTAAATCAAAGTTACTTTTATCAAATTTCAATCTCAATTTTTTGCTTCATGCACTGGAATTGTATATTTTTTTGAAGATATTCAGTAAACGTTTACGAGAGAAAAATATTACATTTTTTTTACTTCTTAACACATCAATTTTCGCGCAGTCTTTAAGAGATTAGTAAGTGCTGACGATAGTAACTTACACAAAAAATATAAGGCTCTATAACTACGCGAGTACAATAGTCATACCTGGTTACGGTTTTTCATACTTTGGAATAAAAAATTGCTCCTGTGTTTAGCATAATATCTACAGATATAGCTAATTTTAAATAAAATATTTTAATTTAACAAATTAGAGGTTAATTGATAAACATTAAATTAATGCCGGTTTTCTCAGATATAACACCATTTAGTTGGTAGTTCCTTGTTTTTTAAAATATTTGCACTAGTATTCTACATACATAACATGCAGTTATTACTTATTATTATTTTATTCCAGTCTACACAATTCTGTAGATATTATATTATGTACATAATAATTATTCACTATTAATATAAACGAAAAGATAAAAGACCACGGCACGTTTGACTTATTGACATCAGGTGTAACCCACTACTAATCTGCTAGTATAATTCGTTACGTTGTCAGTTCTTTTGTATAGGTGTACAAATCGCAAATAAAAGGTAAATGATTCTCTATTAGAGACAGGGGGTCACAAACCACATATTGAATACCCCAATGTAATACGGTGTTTTTAAAAAGTAAAAGCCTTTAACTGTTTCCATTCATCGACAACAATTTACCCCGAATATCAGGTAAAGCCGAAATGTTTCCGGTTTATTTATCTAACCTCTCCAGTTGTTGAAAACATATAAGGGTAATTGAGGACGAGCAAATAAAATACTTAAATACTTAATTATACGCATTATGTTTGACTAAACCACATCTTAAGTGGGTACGCAGGGTGTCTCGTAAGTAGCTGAATATGAGCAACTATAAGTAGGTAAGGTCTAAATGCAATTATTTAACGAGACTAAGGTCCACTAACATTTTGAAATGTTAACTGAGTTAAAAGTTTTAATTTAGTACACAATTTAGGTTAATTGAAGTTAATTAATGTGATTATTGGGCTGAGTTATTTTTTAAACTTCGTACATTTTCCTGCATTTATTATCCTTTTAAGGAGAGGCATATTTTCAAGCAATTTTCTCTCTCCAGGTATGTATTTTAAGATTTTGTGTCAAAAGGCGGCTTTCGTCTAGAGCATGATACTACGAAGAATTAAGTACCTAATTGCCACTAATATTAAGTATAGTCAATCAGTGTTGGAAAATACAGTGATTTTCGAGTAACTAGTAAACCGTTGAAAGTGATTTGTAAATCACTGATTCTAAATAGTGATTTCAATCACCACCGCGATTAGAAAGCAGTAAACTGTTACTATCAATTCATAGGAAGTACATCGCTTGATGCATAGAATATTGTTATGTGCACGAATACGTCACTGCCTCATAAAAAATTCGAGAAAGGCGCCAGAAACGTCGCAAATGTTAGACCGAAACATTCTAGAACGATACATTCGACGCGGGTATATATAGAGCGGATCCAAACGCACGGAGGACAGTTTTATATTAGATGAGTGAATGATAAGATGAAATAAAGAACAGTAATAAGTTGTGAATTATAGTAGTGAGAAATTTGTAATTAGTGTGTAAAGTATATACGATTGGAATTGAAACTGGTCAGTTTTAAAGCACAGGACCGTGCATACTGAACTTGATATTTTGTCCTATATATTTGGCAATGGTATTGAGATTCGAACGGTAGTTGAAACTGTGCAGGCGAGTCCGAGACTGGCAATGTAATCAGCCTGAATGAACCATCTACGACTGCACTGGTTTAAAGGTAATAAAACAGACAGGCCTACTAGCACAAAAAAACTCGTAAATCGTTTCTTTATCTTGGAACGTGGAAGTCTAATATCGTGCTGTCTATGTGCCAGTGCAGCGCATAAATATCTATTATAATATCAAGCGTAGGAGTTTAGTTAGTTACTGTTCATATTTATAAATATTTACTACTGTATAAAAGGTAAAATATTTTAATTATTTACTAATTTACCATGGCTTTCTGGAGACCATTTGAAACAGAGGATAATATAATAACGCCCGAAAATCTTATCATTTTGTTATGACAAGCATTTCTATTTACCTCCGCCCATGTACAATAAAGAGATGCCGACTGTTTTTGCCGGCTTTTAGTTTTTATACGGTTTCAATTCCAATCGTATATACTTTACTAATGTGTATAAGCGCTTAATTATTGTAATTAAGCGGTTAATAAATCAGTAATTTAGGAAAGTTCTTGTTGCAATTTATTGAACCTACATACTAGAGATTGTAAATACGTAACAATTGGTATCAGAAGTTGAATAGCAACAGGATTTTTGAAGAATTCTAGAAAGTTCCCTAGTGTTCTTTTTGGAAACCACTGGAGATAGTGAAGTGCTCTGAACTGGAAAGTGATGTAGACATTAAATAAGACCTATTATAATATTTTACGAAAACTTCCAGAATATTCTATTTGGAAACTAGTGCAGTTAGCTAAATACTGTCAACTGGAAAGTGATATAGACATTGAATAACAGCTATTGTGACATTTTGAGGAAATTTCCAGAACATTCTATTTGGAAACTAGTGTAATTAGCCAAGTTCTGTCAACTGGAAAGTGATGTAGACATTAAATAAGACCTATTTCTAGAACATTCTATTCCGGAATTTGTGGAAATATTTTACTTATACCTGATATAGATTTTAAGTAAGACTCGTTAGTGCTGTTTCAAGAACTTCTTGGATGGACACAAGAGGCATGGCTGCCGAAAAAAAAAGCACAGGACTTACTTACAGAACTTAGACCAGGAGAGAAAACGTCTAGAAGAAAAAGAGGAACAAGAGAGACGTAAGGAAGAAAAGGATAGGAAACGTCAAAAAGAAAAAGACGAGTAAGAACAACGACGTCAGGAAGAATTAAGGAAAATTATACAGGTACAACAGGATACTATCCTTTCAGCTACTGAAGGAATAAAAAATGAAATAAAGGAGGGCATAGGCGTTGTAAAAGCTGAAGTGAGTGACATTAAGGGAAAAGTTACTAGCGGCAAAGAAAAGGTTACAGATATGCAGGGAAAATTTCATACAGTCGAAGAAGAAGTAAGCGAAGTCAAACAAACAGTGAGCGATATTGAAGCAAAATTCCGGGTAGCTGAGAGAAAAAGGTGGCCAGTTATCCGATGTTACCGTTGCAGTAAACCAGGGCATATGATGCGAGATTGTCGACAATCTCGTAAAGTAAACGCTGTAAGGAAAGAGGAAATCAGCGCCAAAAGGACGAAAGTGATGGCTATGCTAAAGGACATACAGAAAATGGTCGCACAAGTACTGAACGAATTGAGTTCGCTACTGGAGCCGAAACAGGAACCGCAACCGCCAAAACAGGAGCCTAAGTGGCAACGAAGCAGTGAAAGGCTTACAAAAGGAACTCACTGTTATATAACTGTGGCAAATTGGAGCATATCAAGAGGTACTGTAGTCAGAGGCACCCTAAGGAAGTGAATGTCGAGGATGTAAAGAAACAGCAGGATGTAGCAGAAGTGAAGGCGGTTAAGACTGAGGTTCAGAAGGACTGGACAAAGGAAGTTGTAAGGAAGGAACGACTGAATGATGACGAGATTGGACCATTACTGAAGGCAGAAGAAAAAGGAATCTGCCCGGAATGGAAGGACGTTTCTAGCAAAAGTGTTGGACTGAAGGCTTTGTGGTACCCAGGTGCCGAGTGCCAAAAGTACTTCGGGAAGTGCACGAAGGAATATCTGGAGAGAATTTTGGCAAAAATAATACCTTGGCTAGAGTACGGGAACGATTCTACTGGATAAATAGCCGTCAGGACGTAGAGGCTTGATGTCGCAGTTGCAAGGTTTGTGCGGATGTGGCTGCCAAGGGGTCACTTACAGGTGACCGAATGAAGGCTCGATATGACCGTAACCAGGGTGTTTACTAGAGATTGTAAACACGTAACAATATAAATACGTTTGATTCACTAATGCAATAACTCCTACTATATTAGATTAGTTGATAATAAATACTTTGTTACTTTTTAATGGCGTAACTTAATTTGCTACAAGATAATAACAATAATTAGATTTAAATATCACACAATATTTAACTACTATTACTTAATAATTTATTTTCTGTAGGTAAAAACAATAAAATACTTACTCCCAAAAACAGCAAAATTTGAATAAAATTGAATATTCTTTGTATCTTTTGACTAAATTCGTGTACATGAGTACCTTATTCTTAAATGTTTTCTTAACTGCCTCTCAAGTTACCGAAGTAATCCCCTGAAAGATCTCAAGAATCTTGTGCTAGGTAAAAAGTTTATTGTGCACTCCAAACCACTCTTGGGGCAAAAATTGTTTCGCCTTGCAGATATCGAACCCACTTCGCTAGACAACTCAGTTTGCTAGCCAGACGCTTTAGCACACTGAACTACCGTCAGTAAAATATTCTTCTTCTTTTTGAAGAAAAAACTGTCTTTTATTTATTTATCGTAATGAAACTAAAAAAAATAATTCGTTTGTGTAAGTAAGTGGTTTATTAACTAGGAATCACCTAATATACAAATTAGTTTTTTAAATTACAATATGCAGGTATCACAAATGCATAACATGATAAACAGACATATACCTACATAGACTTATGAAATAATCTTTAAATAAATATATTCTTACATACGCCCATATCACTAAAAGTTTCACTAAGTGTCTCTTGTGAGTAGGATGCACTATTACTATTTTTATAAAAGCTGGAAGCTTATTAAATTCATTTAAACCCGTAAAAATATAGTTTATTACTAGTTTATCGAGAGTTGAGAGATGAAAATTATCATCATTCCTATTATAATTATTATGCAATGCATATTATTATTGAAATCAATAAATTCATGGCAAGATAACATCATATTTGTGTTAATTTTATAGACGAAAATTATAGTTTACGTATAACCAATCTAAACCCTCAATTTTGAAGTTTTTGACGAGCTTGTTTTTGTCAAAAAGGTATAAAAGCATAGAACAATAATCGAAACGTGGTTGAATCATTGTTTGATATGTAGTTCTCCTTGCAAAAAGAGAAATTTCAGTAGAAATTAGTGTAATTTTTTTTTGAGATATTCAGAATGTGATTTTAGTTTAATCACTCAGCAATAATTACGCCCAAATACTTTATTTCATTTACCCATCCAACGTATTCATTATTCACCTGCAACTGAAAATATGTAGTATTAACATTTGTTAACTAATACTTAATTACTATAATTTTTAGAGTTAAATAAGGTCGTTTTATTTAAAATATTGATTCATTCGATTTAGAATAAATTATTTTTTAACAGTACTACCACGAATCCCACCCACTAAATAGCTGTCTTCTTTTACTTCCACCTCCAGTGGGAGTATAGTAATGCAAAATAGCCTTAAAATGACATTGAAACGTCGAGCTTTTAAATTTAAGCAAAAAAATTCTGTCTGTCGGTCTGTAACTTTTTTTGTGCGCACAGTTACTCTGAAACCGTTTATGATATTGGCTCAAAATTTACATACAAAATCTGGATGTGGAAGTAGTGATTCCTTGGGCAGCGGTTTTGCACAGTACCCAAAATTATTATACTGGTCGGCATCAAAATACGGCGATCTGGCGATCGCTGAATGTTCCGTAGAGCCCCAACGACGAACATGTATTTCATCTTGGACTAATACAAATTCGATTCGAAAAAAATGTCTGTTTGCAATGTAAAACATTGGGATATTGGCAAATCGTCAGTTGCTTATATATACTCTAAGTGAAATAATTATAAGACCAAAAGAATCCATTCATATGTTTGGTTTACTTCCGGCTAGAGATAGATTGTTTTCACCCCCTAATAGGGATTGATTTTAGCACAGATAACTTTTATGCACCTCTAAGCTTCAAGGACCTCTAATTAAACCAATGTTCTGATAATCGAGGTAAAGCCAATAATTATTTATCACTTACTTCGCATTCTTGCCTTAATAGGAGGTTACTGCCCACAAATGGGGGTAAGGTTTAATACAAGGAATTCATTTATTTGTGTTTGATTTTGTTTTTATCAAATTTTTAACCCCTTGTGCTACTAGGAGGAATTAGGTATGTCACTCATCAGTATGAGTAGTACCAGCCTAATAATGGAGTATTCATGTATTAAATTTACGGAAATTGTTATTGCGAGTTTGGAGAAAATAATTATTTAATTCTTTAAACCCTGCCCCTCACAGTCACCCTTCTACATTAGATAGGAGTAGCTAATTATGTCATCTTACACTGGTGCAGAGACAATATTCCAGTGTTAAATTTAGTCACAATTGTTAGAGCCGCTTTAGGAAAAAATATCTTTAGTTCTTTTATCCTTACCCTCACATCCAGTGTTCCTACATTTTAAGGGTAACGGGTCACGTCATCTCATACTAATACTAAGGAGTATCGCAGTGTTAAATTTGATCATTGTCATTAGAGCCGTTTTAGGGGATTTTTGGAAGCAAACAGTCTTCTATTACTACTAAGGAAGTATTCATATTCAAAATGTCATCACAGCCATTAGAACCGCTTTTAAAAAAAGAATATTTAATTCTTTTAACCTCATTACCTATAGTTTCCGTCTATGGATTTTTAGGAATAACAGGCCATGCCATCTCATAGTAGGGCTGAGGGAGTGTCAATGTGTTAAATTTGATCAAAAGCGTTAACGAAAAAAAAAATATTTTCAATTTTTTTGCCGGTTAACTCTCCTCACATTTGAGCAAGGACCGATTTTGCGATGTTTCCTGGAGGTTTGGTCGTCCTGGATATGCATACAAAATTTGAGCAAAATCGATCTAGTACTTCGGGCTCTAGATGCACCACAGACTGCAGACGATAAACATTTTTTAAAAAACACTTTTTTGCATTCAGTTATGCTGTTTGAGGGCTAGCCTAATGAACACTCGTTTTAAGTTATTAGCATTTTACTCAAAAGCTATCAATTTTCAGAAAGAATATTGAGAATAAAAAGTGTTAAAATTAAACTCTACATAATTAAACAACTTTTATAGATTAATGAAAAATTGCACTGTTCTGATTTTTTTGAAGTTGTTAGGATAGATACCAATAGTGTAAATCAAGTTTGCAGCCTGGAAAGACCTGTGCTAACTGCGTGGTGTTCGAAAGACCTTGCTATTTTCGGACCTTTTTCAGTTTTTGGCTGTATATTTTTTAAGTAGACAAAATTTGCTACAATTTGAACGTAACCGCAGCTTCGTAGATCCAATAATTCCCGAGATACGCCCCTTCAAAATTGGCCATTTTTTCCAAAAAGTTCTAAATTGTAGTTTTAGCCGTCTTCCGAACAGGATATCGGCTAAAACACTCATCTTGGGTGGAAAGTCATGGGGACTGAAGTTGTAGACAGTTACTTTGCTTTAATATAAGCATAAGAGGAACCCTATAGGCCAATAGTTCCCTTGTTATCTGGAAAAAACGAAAAATTAAGGAAATCGGATTTTTCACGAAATGGAGCCTCACGACTTGCAGGACTTTTCTAAAGGATAAGAAAGACATAATTCAGTGGAAAATGGTTTATGTCATGCAAAATGAAGCTGAGTACAATTATTAATAAGGTATAAATTTATCAAAATTATATCAAAATTGTATAAAAATTATTTTGATAGTTTGGGGGGACCTGGTACGTGAAATGTTGAAAGTGAAGTGATGGTGGGACCTCAACTGACTCCTGCGATAGAAATAGACAACACAATGCAAATAAGTATTTATGAAATGCGTAATCAATTTTATAACTCTCGTTTGGAAGGCTCAGGTTCGTCAGACGACTCTTCTTCGGGCCCCGGAGATTCCTCTGTTGTCGAACTAGATCTACTACTAGATACTAGTCAAGTCGTTGTCTTCTTCATCCAACTCACCCATGGCTAAGGGAGGAGTATTCAGGCAGGTCTTCCCCTGACAAACTTTGCAGAGAACATAGCATTTCAGCCCTACTCTCTGACAGAAGCAGCTTCCTCCTCCTCACCCGTTTCACAGGGATAGCGACGCTGGTTCCTTGGTTGAAGTCACCGATGTCAGCCCATGCTGACTCCTTGTCCACCCCCAGTTGGTGGGGGGCTCTTTCTCTATTCCCAACAACTTTTGCACCTGGTGGTAGGTACTGTAGGAATGTTGGGCAGGAGGCTCTTCGGTTGGGGGCAGACAAGCGAGGTGGACTTTAGCGTTGGCAGCAGATCGGACAAATATCCCGTAACGCAGGCATGATCTTCTCCCCCATCATAGAGCGCCACAAGACATTTGTTGCCAGCAGAGGTTATCTCTTCATGAGTGGCGTCATGGCACAGAAACGAAATAGCCGCATCAAGAAAGTCTGGCTATTTTGAAAGGACGCCCAATATCTTCGTTTTCCCTTGTCAGAAAAGAGCAGAGGTGGTGTCGCAACCAGTGAAGGCGTGATGGAATAACTCTATTCCAGGATTTCTTTTTATTGACGTAAATGGTATTGAGTCTAAACCAGTTATTTTAAAAAAGTATAATGCACAAATACCGCTTATCTTGTACTCAATACCAATATACTATTTACGTTTATAAAAAAAAAATTCTCTGTTTTTAAAAACTGGTTTTCAGCCGTGGGTGGTAGGTACGTACCCAAAAAATGAGGCATAGATTATTTCACAACTACGACTCTTATAAGTATGTAGATGTGATTCAATAAATAAATAAAATTTATAAATATAATGTAATTTTTATAACATTCTATAGGTAACTGTGCAATATTAACAATAATTTACATTGGGAGCTCCATTTCTTGAAAAATCCGATTTCCTTAATCTTTCCTTCTTTCCAGATAATAAGGGAACTATTGGCCCCACAGAGGAACACTGTGGGGCCAATAGTTCCCTGTGCTTAAATTAAAGCAAAGTAACTGCCCTACAGCTTCATTTCCCATGATTGTTCCTCGTAAGATGAGTGTTTTAGCCGATATCCTACTCGGAAGACGGCTAAAATTACGATTTCGAACTTTTTGGAAAATATGGCCAATTTTTGAAGCGGTGTATCTCGGGACTCATTGGATCTACGGAGCTGCGGTTACGCTCAAATTGTAAGTGTATACTACGACTATGTTTTCCGTCGACTTTTTCGAAATTATGAACCAAGAACTTAACCTACTATGTTTTAAATGACTGGCCTATATATACGTGTATACATATAGGATGTCTCTGCAGCTCGTTATTTAAAAAGTACAAATTTAACTGCTAAGTGAGGGCGAATGTGAGAGAAAGATGTGATTTTGTAAGAAAATTGGTAGAAAAATCACAGATGACCGAAATTTTTAATCGACCTTTCTCTTAAATGGTTTTGACAGCAAACATAATTGTAGAATCTAAATGAATAAAGATTAGCATGTGTTTCAAAATAGTTTACCACGGCATTATTTTTATCTTTTGATTGTTTTTATTTCATAAAGCAATCCAGAGAGTTAAGTAATTTTTTATTATAAATTACCCCAAGAAAGTGGTTCGGATCCCACTACAAACTGTAGGGCCCCGTTTCACAAGTCTAGGCTTAAGAGGGTCATTCAAATGATCTATAGGGCGGTTAAAACATTTATAATAAATTATTTATTTTATTTATTTATCTTATTAACATACATTTTTGCAATAAATTAATAGCTCGAAAAATAACATATTCAGAGAAAATTTCCCTAACTTCCTCTCTGAAAATATGTTTTCAAGTAATCATTTTTTTTTGCAAAACGTATGTATTTACAGGGAGGCTTTACAAAGTCGGTTAAATGGGACAAAAGTTTCGTATTTTGAACACGCCAATGAAGTGGGTTATAGAAACTAAAAATATTCCAGTTGGTATATACGGAGGTATACGATAAAATCCGGAACAGCTCGTATACTACTTATTGCGCTATTATAAAAAATATTTAAAATCCTTATAGGAATATTTTGTTATTCATTAACTTTACGTATTCAAATTTTTATTATGACTTTTCGTTTCTTCAGGGTCACTAGCAACTTTATTTTTTTAAATACGGAACTGTCGCTTTATTATTTTAAAGCATATTATTTTGCAGAGTGAGCACCAAATGAAGTCTATTTCAACTTGTCAATTATAATCAATGAGTAAGCTTATAATAATTTGGTAAGAAAACAAATAAATTTACAAAAATTACTCAAAATGTCCACTACTCTTCTGAATACAAAGTTGTGTTCCTTAGATGTCTATTTAGTAGCTTTGGTGTAACTTGCTTAAGAGCTTCAACAATTCTATTGTGAAGTTCATTGAAACCTTTGACCTAGTTGTAGTACATTTTGTTTTTTGTGAAACTGCACAGAAAATAATCTAAAGGAATTAAACATGATGAGCGAGGCGGCTACCTTACTGATCAATTGTTTTTTTCGGAACCCTAGAAGAGAAAGGTAAATAAAATTGAGTAAACAGCAGGATTGGATTAACCATGTTAGTTAATGCATTGAATCGATTATAAAATACGTTTTTAAGATATGAGGCACACCCTTTTATTGCTTAAAACGTTTTTGTGAAGGATGAAAAGGCAATCAAGTGAATGATGATTATTTTTCCGGGGAAACGTAATAAAATTGTCAAGTATAACATATTCTTGAATATATAATTTCAAATGCTTTGAGAATCTTAAATAAAAAAAACAGGCCCGAATATAAAAAAATAAAGTTGTGACCCTGAAGAGACGAAACGTCATAATAGCCCAATAAAATAGAACCAAACTTATCGATTTGGACGAAATAATTCAGAATGGGCTGAAATTTTGAGAACAGGCTTATCTTGGAGTACTTACTAACTTATCAAAAGTCCCCACCCGTAGACGTCGGCGGGGGGGGATAGGGGTGGTATAAAATAGATAAGAAAAATCGGTTTCTCCCAAGAAAGCCGGAAAGTATCAATTTTACTGTAATATATGTACCCATGAAAATTATAGGTAATAAAAATCCGCACAAATTTTTTTAAACTCGTTTGACCTATTGGAGCCGAGATAGATTTTTTGAAATTTTGACAGTTTTTCGACGCAACGGAACGCGCGCGTTCTTCGCAAAATGTTTCAAATAAAAGTTATAAGTAATAAAAATCCGCACAATTTTTTTAAAACTCGTTTGACCTATTGGAGCCGAGATAGATTTTTTGAAATTTTGACAGTTTTGCGACGCAAAGGAAACGCGCGCGTTCTTCGCAAAATGTTTCAAATAAAAGTTGTAGATAATTCGATTGCGAACAATTTCCTTTTATTTATCTTTTCCATTCGATCAATACTGGCAGAAAAATAAACTCTTAAACATCTTTATAGGCTATCGGAACACTTGTTTCATGATAAAATCGATAAAAACTCGAAAACGATAGATCGTACGCATATATAGTGTATCTAATGAATGTTAAGGAGAATCAAATTTTGAATATGTTGATGTATGTACAAAATAGTTTTGATAACGAGTGAATGGAGATAAAAGCGAAAAACATGAAAAATTGTCATTTTCAGGTGCATTTTGACAAATATCTATTTTTTTGATTGGCTTTAGGCAATAATGACACTAAAGGTTTTTTGAAGAGAATTAAGCTATCTATAACATAAGCTCCAAGTGTCATACGATGAATGGTTCACGAGTTACAGCTGTTTAAAGCTATGAGCAAAAATTTCTTTTTTATTACAAATTAAAATTTTCCTGCAAGAACTCTGCATAACAATTTTTTTTTAAATATGGGCCCAGTATGAAACGACTCAGAAATGCTCACAGAATAACTTCTGACACTTCAAAAAGTGAAAAAATGTCATTAAAAGCACTTTTTTGTACTTCAAACGTGACGAAAATTGCCTGTTTGTTAAAAAATAATATTGGTTCAATTTTTCTGAATAAAAACAGTTTTCAAGAACCTTTTTTTTAAGAAAATATACCTCATTTTACAGATAATTTAATTCTTTTCAAAAAACCTTTAGTGTCATTATTGCCTAAAGCCAATCAAAAAATAGATATTTGTCAAAATGCACTTGAAAATGACAATTTTTCATGTTTTTCCCATTTATCTCCATTTACTCGTTATCAAAACAATTTTGTACATACCAACATATTCAAAATTTCATTCTCTTTAACTTTAATTAGATATGCGTACGATCTATTGTTTTCGAGTTTTTATCGATTTTATCATGAAACAAGTGTTCTCATAGCGCGCTATAAAGATGTTTAAAAATTCATATCTCTGCCAATATTTATCGAATGGAAATGAGAAATAAAAGAAAATTGTTCGTAATCGAATTTTCATTTGAAACATTTTGTTATCGGAACGACCATTTTTGAGATTTAGGCGAAGAACGCGCGCATTTCCGTCAGAAGCAAGAGCCACATGACGCATAATAAATAAAAAAATTAAAAAAGAAAAATAAATCTATTGATGCATAGATTGCCGTTTTTTTAACTTAGTACCAAATAAATTTTCTTAATTTTTATAAACGGCCGAATGTGAGTATCTATAAAATGTTCAGATTTTTCGGATTTCCCAAACCTGTAGCGGTTCAAGAAATCCCCTCTGAAAATTATATTTTTGGAGAAATTAATTTTTGTACAGATAATAAAACTCATCCATAAACCTCTACTTCGATTTACTTTTCAAAATTCAGTGCTTATAAATTTACGTAAAAAATAAGAAATAATAATAAATAAATCCATAGGATATAGATTACTATTTTGTTTATCTTCGTGCCAAATAACTTTCTTAATTCTCATAAATAGCCCAGTGTGAATGGATATGGTCTTTAATTAGCACATTTTGCATTTCTTGCAAGACGAAGATTGTCATTAAGCAGTTTGTGTTTCAGGCAATGATTGGAGGAAAAATTTGCTAGGAAATGGATTGGAAGATCATGAATGGACGAGAGGATTTCTGGATTTAACGTCTTTATTTTTTCTCTTGTAGCATTACAAGAAGGTACAATACTGATTAGTTTTATTTTAGCTTTATGTTGCTAAAATGATAACGAAAACCCCAGTAAATACTTACAGACAGTTTCCCAATCATCGGTTAACTAATAGGAGTTAAGTAATGTTTTATCCCAACAACTTGTTTCACATTGTCTGGTTAATTTGTCCTAGGGTTCTAATGATTAAGAAAATCAGTAGATAAGGTACTGATTAACTAAAGGTATGGCAATTGTCAAATCAGCTACATTGTATTTTTGTTGTGTGATAAAAGAGTTCAGTTCTTTCTAACAATATGGATTTAGCGATTTTGATGTAAATGGAATTACAGTGGTAAATAAAGAGATAGGGGGTGTAGAATATTTAATAATATGTCTGTAGTTTTCACAGTAGTGGGAATTTGATGGAGAATAAAGATACCTACAGAAATAGTACACATAAATAATATCAGGTATTTATAAAAATAAATAACATAAAACGCTTAAAATAACAATAGCAAAACATGGATAGTGTACTTACACTAACAATATGCTATAAAATATATTGTATTGAAAAAAAAAAACAAATATTATATACATAACACATTTTACAAAAATAAATAGATTCTAATAATAAACTCATATGATAAATAAACATCTTAAAACAAACAAAACAACTACTGAATGCAAAAATGATACACTTAAAAAATAAAAATATACATTTTTGTTTTCATTCTTTTACGAATTCTAAATATATAAACTGAACAGAAAAACACAATAGCCAATTATACGAAACATGTTATGATTAAAATAACATTTCTTAAATCTTTAAATAACATATCAACCAAACATAAAATAAATGTTGTGAAATGCTTATTAGTTACACTAATAGTTAACTTTGAGGTTCAAATTATACAACCAAAACGATAACCACACAATTGTGAAACTGACTGTTAGACTGTTAGTTGTATAACATTTCCTTATAATTATTTTGATGACATCGAGTCAATAAGTATATGATTTTTAGCTTATAGCTTATTTGGTCCATGAAGTAAGTTTATCATTCTTTTGTAGAGTAAGTTTTATAGTTTTTCTTAAAATTATTATCCATATTATGTATCTTCCTTCTTCCTTCTACATCAGTTATTTTGTTAAAACCTCTGAATCTGGACCTATAAAAAGATATGTATCTTAGAAATTATATAAAATTAATTGTGACATAAACTATGTTCTAGCCATGTTAATTACTTTAGGTGTAAAAATATCTAAAAACACTGCCTGTCAGTAAATCTTGTAGTACCTATGTCTATGTCGTAAAAACTTTGAGGAACCGTTAATATTCTTGAGGTTTATGCTTTTATGATGTAATAACAATTCTAAGCATTTAGAATTGGTTCTTCTGTTTAATATTCTCAAATACATGAGCTAAAAAATTATGAAATTTCGAGTCATAAGTTTGAGTATGGTGTTACAGCAACAAACAAATAAAATAAGAAATAAGAAAATGCTTGGCTTGTACAAACCAAGCCCGAGTAATACTGAAAATTTTATAACAGATTTAGACAATTATTTTACCAACTTGTTTTGTTGTTTGAGATATTTATTGGTGACATTAATATAAACATTTTAGATCACGATAATCTAATAGTTAACGATTACTTATCAATTCTTGAAATAAATGGCTTTAATTCTTATGTAACGACTTCACTAGAGTCACACACAAAACATCATCGCATTGATCACATTTTTGTAGCAAAATAAATAAAAACAAATATGCCAATGTCAGGCAATTATGATAGATTTTAATAGCTCATATCACTTTTCGACTTTTTTAAACATTTTCCGGCAAAATAATATCGAAATAGTATAAGGGTTACAACAAATTATAATAATTAAAATTAAAAAAGTGGCTATTTAATGCTAAGACAACTAATGAGACATAAAAATTGGACAAAGGTATTAAAAATGGCCAACCCTGAATTAGTCACAAACACGTTTATAGAAGAACCCCTATAGAGATAATTGAATCTTCAATCAAATTAATAAAAGTCAAAGGAAACAAAAAGATCATACCGTGGATAACAAATAGCAATAATAACGGCAATTAAAGAATGGGACAAAATGAAAAAATCTCACAAGGAATTATAGTATTGAAAAGTAAAATGAATTTAAGGAATATTACACAAAATAATACACAAAAAAAGATTACAAAAATAAAATTTCTGAAAATTACAGAAACGTTAAAAAATCACCACATTATATGTGAAACAACTAATTAAACTGCAACAAACAGAGTAAAATCCTTGATATACTAAATGAAAATAAAATAAACCTTTTTCTTAGATAAGGCAAAAGTAAAATTACTGTGATCTTTATTTTGCTAATATTTACTGGTACAGAAATGCCTAACACTATTCAAATACCAAACAACACTATAAATATTCCATTTACTTCTAGCTCTTTTACGTTTTTAAAACCAGTAAATGAAAAATAACTTATTCCACATATTAGTAATTGCTACGAACAGTGCATCCGGAAGAAAATATTATCAAAATTAATAAAACCGTTTCATATCTTCTTACTAAAATCAATTGTCCATATAATTTGCTTAACATTTAAACCGAGATTAGTTCCTACTTATTTTAGAACATCAGTAATAACACATAGTGTCTGATTATAGAATCAGACACTATAGAATCAATCAACAATTACAAACAGATTAGTGCAAAAAGGAACAGGAGAAATTCTTGAGAAATGTTTTTAGGGGCACCTTCTGAGCCATTTCGATAACAAAAAACCTCGATGACAGGGGCCAGTCGGAAAGGTAGATTTCGTCCTATATTGTTTTGCAATGCTTTAGGTTTCTATTATTTTAGTAAATAAGTGATTAAGTAAATAATTAAATATATCTTTATTAGCTGTGCTAAATAGTACAAAAGATGGAAAAAAAGTTAGTATAATACTTAATACAAAAAAAATTGAGATTTTTTAAAAGACTTTTAACCATTTTTTAAAATTTTTCCTATGCGTTTTAGCAAAAAATGTTTTAGACAAAAGTTATAGGGCTAGATGAGCACTATCCAACGATGTATTGCATGTACATATTTGATTCGAAATAAAATTTTGAGAATTTTTTGAAGACCTTGAACCGCCGCCATTTTTTATTTTTCCTATGCGTTTTATCAAAAAATGTTTTAGACAAAAGTTGTATAGGCTAGATGAGCACTATCCAACGATGTATCACATGTACATATTTGATTCGAAATAAAATTTTGAGAATTTTTTTAAAATTTTGAACAGCCGCCATTTTGAAACGAAGAAGGCGATTTAGCCCATCTGCTAACTTAGCCGAGATATGGACCCAAAGTATATACCTGCTAAATTTCGTTTTGATCCGTTGGGAAATACGCCCTCTAGAGTGTTTACAAATTTCGGCGGGCATTCTTTAGGTCTGGGAACCATAATCGAAGAAAGCATAGTGAATGATAGTCGTGACATGCTGCATTCTGCAATAGATAGATTAGAAGTCTACCTAAAATATATTTATAATACAACAGTTCAGATTCACCAGAGTTTACATAATAAATTATCTCATAATGTCACAGTACTTATTTTTTATGAAACATCATGTATATGGTATATACCAAAGCTAAAGAAATAGAGAAAAATGGGGTAATTATAGCTAAAGATTGATTGGACGCCTGCAAGCTTTCATTAAATATGAAAAAAAAACAAGTTGCAATGACCCGGCCTTCACAACAACGTAAGATCCATACTACACGGTGAAATCAAAGAGACAGCCGATTCTAAATAACTTGGGGTTGTTATTGATAAACATTTAAAATGGGATACACACACATATATATGTTAACTTTAGAAAATAAGACGCTTAACTCATAAATTACACTAAGAGATTTTCTTAACAAAAAAATAATTATCATTTATAAATCGTTAATGGAATCTATAAATCGATATGGAATACTTGTATGACACAGCCTATACAACAATGCACTTAATTAATTAAATATAATATAAAATTCCTCTCTCTCATCAAGGTGTAATTGTAGATGGTTCTTAAATTATGTTCTTAATTAGATTTGAAATTGTGTGTGTTAACCAATATTTCTAATTTGAAGGTGTTTCTTTTTTACTTTTTACTTCAAACAATGTTACTATATTTCATACTAGCATTTTAAGTAGTCGATCGATGAGTTTGTATGTGCATGTACAGATGAGTAATCATTTAGAAGCAATGTGATAAAATGAGGTTTATTCTGTATAGTATTTTGTATTTTTTTATTGTATTTGTATCATATAGTGTGGAAAAGTCATAATAAATGTCTTTATTTCAATAATATTTTATCATTATTTAAATTAAAATATAATTCCTACTTAAAAAGACACTAAAACTAATGGTATTTTGAATTCTTGCTAAGTTCCCTAATATTTGTTCGGTTATTAATTTTATTTCCAGTAATTGACTCCTTGAATGCTGGTCATTAAATAGGTAAAAGATATCTTATAGAATAAGTGAATTAAAATGAAAACAGGCTTTTTATAATTGCACGCAATTATATTTATATTTGTAAAACACAACACGTTCACATGGTGTCTTATTACATTGTTTCCTAAGAAATGTTATTTTAGCAACTTTTGTTAAACCAAGCTTCTTCATTAGTCACTGTGAACTAAACCAAATGTAGGAAAATTTATTTCACAGGCACTGATTGGTGTGAGAAATTACATCACTTTCATTATTATTAGAATAGATGCTAACGTCAACTCAGCTAATGCTTCGAACGTATTTTTGGTTACCATGGCATGAGACCTGAAAAATGTGTAGCCTTGCGACTACACTTAAGAAACAAATGGAAAAACCTGCAAGGGATAAGATTTGATGGTAGTGTTAAGGCCCTTCTACACAATGGCCCATCATCGGCCATCATAGTGATGGGCCATCGTGTAGACGGCGCAATGGCCTAAAGACCCATCTGTACAATGGTCCATTATTGAGAGCCCATCACCATGGTCGGCTACTCTTCGAACCATTACTACCTTTCAGACGCTGGCCCATTGTACTTTCCCATCTTCGAGTATCACATTAGTCGAAGACGGACCTGGACGTCGAAAAGGTTACGGCTGCTGTCATTTATTTAGTTAGCACATGTAATTATTACTTAAATGTGTACTACAAAAAAGTAATTTAAAAAAATGTCCGATGATGAGCCATTGTGTGTGGGGAGGTAAGGCACACAATGGCTCATCATGACGGGCCATCGCCATGGGCGACCACTGTGGACCATTGCTACCGGCCACACGCTGGCCCATCTTTGGGTATAGGGGTTGTCGAGGATGGACCTGGACCTTTGATGTGTGTTCAAAAACCGATACAGAGGCCATTCTTGGCGATGATAAGCCATCAGCCACCAGCCATCTAGGCCTTTGCGCCCTCTATATGATGGCCCGTCGTCATGGCCCATCGTGATGGGCCATTGTGTAGAAGAGCCTTAAGATAGTGTATTATGGCCGATTATCGTTGATGGTGGCATCTATGTTGGTTTTTTGAATACGCACCAAAAAAACGTGGCGGATAGTGGTTTACGCTGACTCTACGTTCCATGTGTTATTGAAAGCTGAAGCTCTTTTTTGCCATTTCTTTTTAATTACTTTTTTATAATACACGTTTAAGTAATAATTACGTGTTAACTAAATATATGGCAGTAGCCTTAACTGTTCCAAAGTCAAATTTCATCCTCGACTACCATGATATTCGAAGATGGGAAAGCACAATGGGCGAGCGTGTGGAAGATGCCAATGGCTTGAACACTGGCCCACCATAACGATTGCCGATGATGGGCCATCAATGATTTATTTTATAGAGGGCCCTAGAAAGTGCTCTAAATGTTTTAGAGTTAAACTTCGGCACCTTTAATGAAAAACCAATTTAAATTGTTAGAAATATCCCTCATCATCAACAGACATGTAACTGGAGGATCTTAAAATACATAAAATTTTGATATATCAGAAGGAAGGAGGGGATCTTTCATATACGTCACGTGATAGGAAAAGCGCAAAAATTAGTCATGATTTTTTGACTTTAAAGTGATACAGTACAACTACGTCTTCAATTTCAACGCGATCATTTTCTAATATTTCAATATAGAAGAATCAGAACAGAAAACAGAACAGAACATAAAAAACACACATTTACTCTACTTTACCACTATGTGCCGCTGGTGGTAAAAAATATATAAATGGGGAAGATAATCAAGAGGTTCTGGCCAGATTATAATTAAAATACAAGTACAAAGTATATACATAAAATCGATGATTCAGGATTTCCGCAAAATTGTTTAATTTTGGTAGGTCAGTAGGAAGAAGGGTTGCAAAAGGCTCTGAATATTTCATGATTAAAATCAAGTAAATATTGTGTACATAAATCCGATAATTCAATATTTCTACAGAAATATTAAATGTCAGTTCTTATTTTTTAAATCTGAACACAGATTTTCAAAAATATATAAATTTGCAAGACAACCGAAAGGTTCTAAACATATTATACTGAAAAAAGTAAAAAGTGGAACATAAAGCCGGTGATTCAAGATTTCCATAAAAGTTCAGTAGCTCTTATTTTTTAAAATCTGAAAGGAAGTTTTAAAAGATATTATTATATTATTTTAGTAATTAAGTGATTAAGTAAATAATTAAGAGTATCTTTATTAGCTTTGCTAAATAATACAAAAGATGGAAAAAATGTTAGTAAAATAAAATTTGAGATTTTTTTAAAAACTTTAAACCGCCACCATTTTTTAAATTTTTTCTATCCGTTTTAGCAAAAACGTTTTGAAACGAAGGAGGCGATTTGGCCCATCTTCGAACTTAACTGAGATATGAACTCAAATTATATACCTGCCAAATTTCGTTTTGATCCGTTGAGAAGTGCGCCCTCTACAGTGTTACAAAGTTCGGTGACCATTCTCGGGGTCCGGGGGCCATAATTACAGAAAGCACGGTGAAATTTTCCCGAAGTCGTGAGTTAGCAGCGACCTAGTTCCGAAGAGGATAAGAAACCTCTTATTCAGCGCAGATTGTATAATGTTATAAATATATGTCAGATTAGAATAAGATTCACTTTCAATTGTAACTTCATTATAATAAAATCTGTTTAAAATCAATTTACATCATTCTTTGTCGGCCAAGCTTGGCCCCCACAAATTGTAAATTCTTTTTAAAAAATGGGTTGTTACGGCCATCAACGTAACTGGTGTTAGAAGTGGAATTTTGTCGAAAAGTTTTCTTCGCCGAAGCAGAATCCACCCTGTGGGACGAAGATAGTAGCCGAGGGCAAGAGTCCGATGACAGCGAACAGTAGTCCTTAATTAAGAAGATTTCAAGAAAGAAGTGTTCAAGAAAGAAGTTCAAGCAAAGAAATTTCAAGCTTTTGAAAATTTTCCTACATTCATCTACATTCAACCCTTACACATTTCAGGTGTACATCAAAGGGAACCCAAGCGAGCAAAAAAACGGAGGGAAATACGAGGCAGGCTACGGATTCTACATAGCTAGAAAGGTCACTCGTATCGCTCCCTCGCCAACGTGTCGAAAAATGAAACCACCTCTAGTGATACTATTTTTGTAAGTATGATTGCTCATTCCTGCTTGTAAAATCAAATTAACTCTTACCCTATTTTTGACACTTTTTTTATTATTCCGCAATAAAGTTATTCTATAAATCTCGACGTCCTATCGAGTACAATAAACATTATATTTAACTGTACAATATCAAAAATATTAAAACAAAATTGATAACATATTAGAAGAATTTTCGAACTTAAATATATCCAAAAATAAATTTAAAATGGCAACACAACAACAGCAGCAGCAGCAACAACCCCTACAACAGTATCGACAACTTACAATTAGGGACCAGCTAGAAACCATCCCGAGATTCGATGGCAATCCAGTAACAATATCGAATTTTACTTTAGCATGCGAAAGAAAACGTAATAAATGCACTATTACGAGCTGAAGATAATGTGTTCAATTCATTTTTAATGGCTCATATTCGCAGCAAATTAGATGGCCGCACAGTACAGCTGATTGTAGTAAGAAATATTTTAACTTGGCATAGTCTAAAAGAAGCGATTCAGTTAACATTAAAGTTCGGAGAGAAATGCCAAGATATAAATAACCTATTAATGTCGAAAGTAAATTCGACTGAAAATGACGAAAAAATAAAACAAGCAAAAATTAAATTGTATAAAAATATGACCATAAAAACATTTATGAAAGGCTTAAAAGAACCATATAGCCTTATCGTGCGCTGCAGAGACCCCAAAACAATAGAAGAAGGCATAAGTATAATTACCGACGAGGACAACTTAAATTATATAAGAAATACAAGTCAATTTCCTGCTAAAAACGTGCCGCAAGCACCATTTCCACAAACGCAGTTTCCCCAAATAAGGAGGCCCGTAGGTACTATTCGCCAGACCTCATCAAAATTTCATACCACCTAATCAATATCAAAATTTTAACCAAAATAATCGATATCAACAGCCACTCGTCAGACAAAATAACTGCCAACCAAATTGGCAAACAAATAATTCACAACAAAATAATTTCCAACCAAGAAATTGGCAACAAAATAATACACAAGCATTTAATAGAAATAATATTCAACAACAGAGACCACTGACTAATGTTTTTCAACCTAGCGCAAGACAGAATTTTTATAAACCTACACCAATGGACACTTCTTCTGGTAACGCTACTTTTAGAAAACCAAATTTTGCATCTAATGAACTACACTATACCAACATAAACGATTTTTATGATCAACCTGAAAAATATTTTGAAAACTACGAAGATCAGTATCAAGCACAATGTGAATATTATCCAACAGATACAAATCAATACCAATGCACCCCTCAATATTCCGAAGAAGCCTACCAAGAAAACACAAATACTGAGCAACCACTCAATGAACCATTATTCGTTGAAGCGACAAAAGAAAAAAACTTAGTATATATTAATGCACAAATCGATACACATTTACCCTATATTTACATACCGGAATTTTAAGCAAATTTTCTGATTGTTACTGGTTCAGCAAAAAGCCTCATGAAACCGAAATTAGCTATGAAATATTTCAAGAATAATATCAAACCAGAAATTTTTTAAATCCAAACTGCTCATGGACGTACAGTACATACAGGAAGTATTATGGCTAGTTTACCGAAAACATCAAAGTATTCAACACCTATTCAACTTTAATAATGATTTTGAAGGATTACTACGCATATACCTATTACGAGAAATTAGAGCACAAATCAATACATACAAAAACTTATTAATTACAAGGAGATACAATTCAATTTAACTTAATTTGCACTGAAACTGAACAGGAGGAAAATGCAAAAGTAATTCCACCTAGAACAGAGGTAATAGTCAAATTACCGGTAGAGGAAACAAAATTAAAACAGGGACTAGTTTCACAACATAAATTTAAAAAAGATTTAGAAAATCAACCATCAATAATCACCATAGAAATAATCAATAAAAAATAATTCAGACGAACCGCAACATTTTAAACTGGACAAACGAATTAAAGTACAAGATTTTATGGAAATAAACAACATCGACATGGATACTCCTGAAACATACCAAACGATAACTTACAAATTGATATGAAACTGGTAGAAAAGTTAGAGAAAAACTTAAGAACAAACCATATGAATACATAAGAAAAAGAAAAAATACAACAACTGTGTCTGAAATATAGAGACATATTTTACCACGAAAATATACCACTTACATTCACAAGCAAAATTAAACATCATATTAAAACAAAAGACAACGACCCGATTTACACAAAAAGCTATCGCTACCCCCAAGTACATAGAGAAGAAGTTAGAAAACAAATGGACAAGATGCTGAAAGATGACATACAACATAGTATATCACCCTGGTCTAGGTTGTCCCCAAGAAACAATATGCAAGTGGAAAAGCAAAATAGAGGATAGTTATAGACTACCGACGGCTCAATGAAAAAACTATTGATAACAAATATCCTATTCCAAATATAAACTAGGGAAAATAGCACTTATTTTACAACTTTAGACTTGGCCAACGGGTTTTGTCAAATAGAAGTGGCTCCAGATCACATAGAAAGAAACGCCTTTTCAACTGAGAATGGACACTATGAGTTTTAAAGGATGCCCTTTGAACTAAAGAATGCTCCAGCGACTTTCCAATCTGTAATGGACCACATACTTAAAGAGATATGCTTAGCCTACATGGATGACATTGTCGTCTTTTCTTCATCTTTGGACGAACATATTTCACGTTTAGACAAAGTATTTGAAAGACTTAGGGATGCGAACCTAAAAATTCAATTGGATAAATCTGAATTTGTGAGACACGAAGCCGAATACTTAGGTCATGTTATCACACCAGACGGAGTACATCCCAATCCCGACAAGGAGCGATTACGAAATTTCCGATACCAACCACTACGAAAGAAATAAAACAGTTCCTTGGTCTCGTGGGTTTCTACAGGAAATGTATTAAGGATTTTGCACATTTAACTAAACCATTGACGAAATGCTTAAAGAAAAATTCAAAAATAATTCATGATAAAAATTTTGTTGAAGCTTTTGAAAAATGCAAAGAAATTTTGAGTAATGCACCCATACTACAATATCCAGACTTCAATAAGACATTCATAATAACTACGGATGCATCAGATATTGCACTTGGCGCGGTGCTCTCGCAAATGAAATCAGGAAACGATTTACCGATATACTTCAGATTAAAAGAAGCTATTACTGGCCATTGATGAATAAAACAATTTCGGACTACACACAAAATTGTGAGATTTATAATAGGGCCAAATATGACCGAATACCACCTACAGCAAACATCAATTTGACGCCTACAGAGACCAAACCATTGGATCATGTGTTTATACACTTTTGTAATTGAAAAACTCAAATTTGTAATTTTATTAGACTCTTTTACGCAATATGCTGTTGCCTATGAAATAGAGACCAAGAACGAAACGGAAGTCTGCGACGCTCTGTTAGACTATTTCATGCACTATGGAATACCAAGATAGATAACCACAGATAGCGGAACCGAATTTGAAAACTGTCTAGTTAAAGATCTAACCACGCTACACGAAATAGACCATAATTTAACCACACCTTACAACCCCGGATCACACGGAGTCATAGAAAGACTTCACTCAACCCTAATCGAGCATTATAGGGTAGCCAAATTAGCAAGCCCAAACATGCGACCCATCGTCAGAATAAAACAATGTATAATCGCCTACAATAACACCATACATTCCACAACGAATTTTACACCACAAGAATTACTATTAGGACAAACTAACGCAGCCAACCCTTATTCTATAAATGTTCAGCATATGAACTATCAAGTTCTCGTCGACGAATTGAAAAAGACCACCCAAGCTCAGTACGAACTAGTAAAACAAAATTTAATAAAGACAAAATAGGCAGCATATCAAACAGGGAAGTGCTCTGGAAAATTATGCTCCGCTTAGGTATCCCTAGAAAATTTGTGGAAGTATGTCGCAGTCTACATACAAACAACAACGCCCAGGTTATGTATAATAATGAGGCAACCGAACCTTTCCAAACCCTCACTGGAGTTAGGCAGGGATGTGTCCTGGCACCCCTACTTTCTAATTTGTTTACCACTGCTCTAACAATTATTGTTGACAACAAATTGACAGTCAGAGGAATAGGTCTCAGATATCGTTCTGATGGCGGTCTCTTTAACATACGGCGCTTTAGAGCTTTCACGAAGACACGCACGCGATTCATTTGTGATCTCCAGTATGCGGATGACTGTGCACTTTTAGCCTCTACGCCGGAAGAGCTTCAAGAACTTTTGGATGTGTATGCCCAAAGCTATGATTCCTTGGGACTTAAAATCAATATTGGAAAGACTAAGATTATGTCAACTCCTCATCAAGTGAACCAAATAGACATTACACTTAACGGAAATTCTCTTGAAGTGGTGGATCAGTTCAATTACTTAGGCAACGTTGTTAATGACAAAGCAAACATGGACAGCGAGATGCGCAATAGAATTAACGCTGCATCTAGAGCACTCTGGGGATTTAGAGAGAGAATATTTGACAACCACGATCTTGCTCTGTCAACGAAAATGGCTGTCTACAGAGCAGTTGTCATTCCAACACTGCTATATGGATGTGAAAGCTGGGTCACCGTCGTCATGTGAAAGAATTAGAACGTTTTCAGCAGAGACACCTCAGAAGTATGATGAAAATCCGTTGGTTCCATCACATATCAAACGTGGAAGTACTCAGGAGAGCAAACAGCCTTCCAATTGAGGTGCTTATTTCAAGAGCACGCCTAAGATGGGCAGGTCACGTTCATCGTATGCATGATAACCGCCTTCCTAAATGTACACTTTATGGTGAATTGCTAAGCGGTAGAAGAAGGCGTGGCGGTCAACGAAAGAGGTTCAAAGACGTTCTCCATGAAAACCTAAAATCCTGCGGTATTCCAGACGAGCAATGGGAACAACTTGCAGCGGACAGAACCGAATGGCGAGGGGTTGTGGCCAGCTAACAAGGAAATGTTGCTGCAAGAAGGCCGAATCCAAGACCTAACCAGGTCTATGTTTGTCCTGACTGCGGTCGACATGTGCTCTCCCGAATTGGCCTCTATAGCCATAGTCGTGTGCACCGTAGATGAATGGGAATTACAATAGACTACACCTTTTACTTGTTTTTTATTGTACACAATTTATCGACTGTAACATTTTTATACTCGGACTCGAGTAACGGCTAATAAATAAATAAATAACAAATTAATCTAAAAAAAGCAAGATTAAAAAAGTCAATATAAAGTCAGAGATAATGTTTATATGCGAAACCCCCGCAGGAGATCTAAAATGACAAACCCGTTCATAGCCCCTATATAATTCAAGAAATTAATTCAGACAAAACTTCTGTTTTATTAAGCAATCAAACAAAACATACCAGCAAAATTCATATGGACAAGCTAAAACATTCCTATCTTATACCAGATATAGAATCGGACGAGTCATCAGCGGAGGAATTGGAGAACTAAAAATTGAAAAATACACCGACAAGGCGGTACTCTACCCACAACATATTGGCACCGCCCAAATTCAAAAATCCAAGTAGTCCCTGATAAATAAGCTTAGACTCCTTGTACGCCAACTACGTCACACTTTTTTTTTATACATTTATTTAACGTCGGCCTATTTCCGCTACTGAGGCCTAACACCGACGCCTGTAGACGAGCTACCCCCAACCAGGAATTTTGCCGAACCTCTTCCCTTAAGAAGAGTAGGGATCTTTTACTTGCCTAACATTTAATAGACAAGAGACCGACGGCTTTACATCCCCTCCGAAGGATGGTATATCTCCTATACAACCCTCGCCTAAGGTTGTATAGCTTCCGCGCATACACTGATATACAAGCCGCTGGAAGATGTGTGAGGCGAGGACGCGGTTTCCGTTGGAATGGTCACCCATCCAAGTACTAACTGCGCCTGTCGTTGCCTTATATCGCATACCGAAGTATGTACATAGTAAAGACGCACCTACGCTCGCCCCATACGTCACACTTAGAAAGACGCCTATGATAATACCCAATATGGAAAAACGTATATATCAGAAAACAAAATATATTTAGCCACTAGTGAACATATGTTAGATGTAGCAGAACAAAAATTTAAGTAGTTATTAATCCACAAAAGAACCAAACGAGGACTTCTCGATATTCTAGGAAAAAGAGTACAATTGATATCAGGAAACTTAGATACTGATGATGGCGAACGTTACGAGAAAGAAATACGAAAATTGCAGGAAAGTCAAAATAAATTATCACATATGAGTTCAAATCAAATTTCAGTGCTGGAAAATACCATTAAAACGTTCAATAAGTCTATAAATATTCTGGAAAATAATGAGATAATTATAACAAGCAGAATAATACAAATGCACATATGGAAAAACAAGATATCTACGCGACTTAAAATAGAGCCATATCATTGTTACACACTACACACAGCCAATTAATTCTTGCCATGAACGAAATTATAAGAGCCTTAGAAGAAGAAGAAGCGTCAATCACCTTCGCCAGAATAAGATTACATTCCGCTATAATCGATCCAGATGACCTGAAATATGAACTACAAAAAATAACAGAATTAATTGGTGAACTATAAACTGCCATTCCCCATGAACAATGTGACTTCATTCGAAAAAATCATGGAAATTAAAACCTATCAGAAGGATAACGTAATAAAATTTATCATTGAATTGAAATTCCTATCACCCAAAACGAGATATATAATGTTTTTCATTTATGGGCTCTACCCACATTAACATCTGATAACAGCTTCAATCTTATAATCCCGAAATCCAAATTCCTATTTATATCCGAGCAACCATACACATTATTTGGTCTGGTCGATAGCCGAGTGGGTTAAGGCGCGAGGTGGCAATCGCGATTAATCACACGGACACCGCACCATCGGGTTCGAATCCTGGTTCCGGCACTGGCACTGTCAGAGGAAATGGTTGTATGTCCGCGTTTTTTCAATGTATAACCCCCTTCCGCATAAGCCCCTTGATTCTGGAATTGGAGGTTGACATCCTCCACCTATCCCTCCCTTTCCCCCTCACACCTTGTATATTTGTATATATGTAAATAAATCAGAAATTCATTTTAATTTATTTTATCTTAATTGAAAATTCATCTTTATTTCTCTCTTTTAAATTTTTAACCTTATTATGTATATAACAGATAGAAAACCCTTTTATTTATTTTTAGAACTAATGATTAATTTAAGTAGGTTTTAATAAATTTTCCTACACAATATACCTAATAGATAAAATATAATCAATCATAAAGAATCGTTTAATTTTTTAGTCAAACTGCTTGCAGATAACTATACATAAAAATATCATAAAATGTTAAGAAATGATAAATTAAAACAACAATAAATAAATCTAAAGCATATTGATTTCGGCTACCACCAGCCAACCTGTATCTATAAGGAACTACCTATTTTAGAACAGGATAATTAGTTTTTGTATGCACATTGTGCAGGTTTATAAAAACGTTAGCTCAGGGAAAAATCAATATAAATAGAATGAATTGTACTTATAAAACAATAAAAAAAGCTTTTAATTGGTAATTGGTAAAAAAATCGCGATTAATCACACGAACATCGCACCACCGGGTTCGAATCCTGGCTCCGGCACTGTCGGAGGAAATGGTTGTATGTCCACGTTTTTTTAATGTGTAACCCACTTCTGCACAAGCTCTAGCTTCTGGAATTGGGGGTTGTCTAATTTCTGTGGTGTTTATTTATTATTTATTTATTATTTGATGAACCCGGTATAGAAATAAGTAACGAAAATTATTTTTGTAAACTATCAAAATTACATAACGTAAATAACAAAATTTGTGAAATTCAAATTATACTCAAAGAACAAAGTTTAAATTGTAGTCAAAATAGAATAAAACTTTTGAGTCTAAAGTGCAAGAAATTGACAAAGATCAGTACATAATTATTTCTCCTACCAGAAATCTGTTAAAAATAAACTGTAACAATCACTTGGAAATTAAAGACGTTCTTGGAACTTATATTATCTCGCTCTCACCAGATTGATAATCATATAAAAAAAATATACAAAACTGATAAAATTAATCCAATTAGCAGCTTTTTGCCATACATACAAAAACAATGTTGACAAGTTATTTTTCGAAAATAAAGCATTAGAAATCTCACATATTAACTTAGATGATATAAACAAGCTAAACGATGAATTAAACTTAAACAAACAACTTGTAAAAAATATAGAAACTGAAGAGATGTCAAGCTTTGATTTTAAAACCCTTATTATTTATCTTGTGATTGTTTTGATAATAATTTATCTTATGTTCCCTAGACTGAAACTACCCCAACAAGAGATGTACCCTTTCGCATATCATGAAGGAAGCTATGCTCAAGTTTGGCACCGGAGGAGTTACCAGCGACCTAGTTCCGAAGAGGATAAGAAACCTCTTATTCAGCGCAGATTGTATAATGTTATAAATATATGTCAGACTAGAATAAGATTCACTTCTATTATAACTTCATTATAATAAAGTCTGTTTAAAATGAATTTACATCATTCTTTGTCGGCCAAGCTTGGCCCCACAAATTGTAAATTCTTTTTAAAAAACGGGTTGTTACGGCCATCAACGTAACTCGTGACATGCTGCACTCTGCAATAGATAGAAATCTACCTAAAATATACTTATAATACAACAGTTCAGATTCACCAGAGATCTAGATACTAACGATACATTGTATGTTAGTGTTTACATAATAAATTATCTCATAGGCTGATGTCACAGTACTTCCATTTGAAAAAATCGAGTTTTGCCCCAAAAACAATTTTTGTGAATTTTATTTGCTCATAAATCACGTAATTTAGTGTTTTTAACGGGATTTCGATTTTTGTAGCATTACACGGGTCATTTAGAATAAATCAGAACCGTCATGGTACACTTAATTGGAAAAACAAAAAATTATGTTATAAAGAAAATTGATTGAAATGTCACTTATTTGGCATCGTTGGATTCAGAAAAATATGCAGAATTCAAAAATGCAATAATATACAGGATGTTCTGTTTAAAAATCGAAAGTTAGTGTCAAAATCAATTGCATGTCAAAAAGTGCCGCTTATTATGTATGTACACTGAGAGAAAATCTATTAGCCGTTATTAAAAATTTAATAACGTTGCATAAAACTTCAATTAAATAGGGGACAGACAGAGTCATTTCCTACGGTTATTAAAGTCATTTTCTTAAAAACATCTACTAACTGTTATTAATGACCATGGAAATCTCTATAAAAACATTTGTACTACCATCAGTTTTTTTATTTTCTTATGGTTATTAAATGTTTTACCTACTACTGCAAATTGAACAACTGGTCACTACTATCATTATTATGCTGAATTTATTAGTTTCTTATAAGCACTATAAAATGAACTTTTAGTCAGTTAGGTTACTCATTGGTTTGGTTAAATTAACAGAACTACAGATATTAAACAATTTAATAGCACCTTGATAGGTATGGCAATGAATTTATTTCCGTTTATAGGAAACAGTGTAATATTTGGTTTTTCGTAGTATGTTTTTTACAACACATTTATTTTTGTAACAATTAATCCACTCTTGTTGGTTTATATGTTTTGTTAATTTAATGCAGTTACACGAAATAATTGCTGAGATAGTGAGCTTATAGGATAGGTATGGTATCGTTCAGAGCATCTTAGCAAATAAAAACGCAACAAAAACTTACCTTACCTTATTACCTTATACCTTATTAAAATACAGTTACTCTGTACTATTCCACCGGCAAATTGAATCACTTTATAAGTTTTTAATGTACGTCGACTTGATTACACCATACCAACTGGTTCGCCGGCGTTAATGATGAACTCATAAAGATTTTGTTGCATTTTTTATCTGCCCGGTAAAATTGAAGACCACTATACCTTCGAATACATTTAGGCCCCACTGCAATAAAAATAATTTGTAAGCCATCACTAATAACTTTAACTCCCGTATCCTGCGAGCACTGGAGATACATGAACAGACACAAAAATATGATAATGATGACGTGATGTGATCATGTGGTGGTCGCAACTCGCGAGAGTCGAGGCCTATCTGTGCACAATATCGTTACGTATGCTTGTTTATACGATCAGTCCCGATTATCGAGAATAAAAAAATTATTCGATGCTTATTTGGTACGTACACGTAGTATTCCCAATGAATAATATTAATATAGGTAGTGGAATAATAATTTGTTAACCCCGTTTAATAACATCAACTTGAACTTTAATAAAGGTTGTTAGATGCGTGTAAAGATTATTAGGTAACAGAATATTAATGGCAACTTCGTTTTATTAAAAAATACCAATTTACTCCAATAAAGAATGTTACCGTAGCTAGAGAACTGATAACCATAATAAGACTGTTTTAGGAAATTGACTTTAATAGCTCTAAGTACTTTGAAACGTTGTAAGTATTAAAGTTATTATAATGGTTACAATATTTTTAATCATGTTTATTAAGAATTTTTTGTCAAGAGACTTTAATAGGTAGAACTTTCTCAGTGTAATATATCCTAAATTTCAATAAATTATCTTCAAAACTAAAGGAGAAGGAGAGTATACCATGATCCTGTTACACCCGGTATATCTAAATTTGCAAAAAAATCCATTTGCAAAAAAAATCTCGTTTACTTGGAATCGTTTAAAAAATATGCATATACATATATATATATATATGTATGTAAATGTTTATGTATATTATGTGCAATATATTAATAATATATTGTTATGATATTTATAATTGAAATTAATTTTTAAATGGTTAAATTTTCAATAAGAAAAACCCACGTTGGTGAGACAAATTATTATTACAAGTTTTAATAAGAAAAGGTTAAATTATTTGTTGTGAAATTTATGAAATAAAATTAATTGAATTAATTTATTTTTATTCTGAAATGTAACTTGAAATCGTTTTGTCAAGGTTTTAAATAAATTACATTTGAATGAAAGTTATGCTTTTAATTTATTTTTTTAAATGTTTACCTAGGTGCCACCTATGATTTTCATAGAAAACTCAGCAGCTTAGCGAAGCAAAAAACTCTATCTCAGTAGTAGATCCAAGAATCCAAGATCCAAATAGAGAACACTTGACATCTAAATGCAGTAAAACCAGAGAGTACAGACCTGTGGTAAAACTCACAACTAGTAAGAATACTATCTCAACGTGAACAATTACACAAAGTTTTCTTATTACTAACATAAAACAGTAATGGCAAATAACAATGGTGACAAATATCGATTATTTAATCGAAAACAAGTCAATAAAATGGGTTTACCAAATTTGGTATATAGTTTTTATTTGAAAATATAGCGGACTGTATCTGATTTGCAGTTCTAGTGTTGTCCTTGCTACATAGTACATAGGGTTGAACAGCTGACGTGAAACAGCACCTACCTATACCTATTGGAATTTACGATTGCGATGAAAACACTTTGTTTTAATCTTAGTTTTTACGAAGCACTATTATTTTAGGATGCCGGAGCACTAGTTAACGTAAGTACAATATTATTTTTATTCAGATACTTGTTTTGAAGTCTCAAAATTTATTTTGTTCGCGTTTTGAAATTTATTTGTTGACTTCCGTCACAATCTGACGTTTTACTTTTTAATTTTTATTCTATTTTTTTGGTTACCTATGTTTTTATTTATCAGAGCGAAATTTTCACGTCTACCTTTGAAATTGGTAATTTTACCCTCATTTGGCATTGTTGCTATAGGAACATTTTGATACGGACAAATACGGATTCCTTGATTTTAATTAATTTAAATATCATTTTCTTTATTTAGGTGTAATTACTTTATTTATTAAATTTCTGAAACTTTCTGATTGTATTCTTGATCTAGGTTAAAAGCTGATTGTTTTGATATCCCACTTGAATCTCTGGGATGGATATTTATGAAATCCTAAATTTTGAGGCTTTTCATATAAAAATCTTATTTTAACATTAAAAACGCACCCATCACCATTGGAAAACAAACCTTAAACATTAATACATCTATTTTTATTAATATTATGTCGAACAATGGCTTTTCCTTAAAATTAACTCGTATTGGAATTTTTAGGCTGTGGCCCCTAAACAAATCGCACTTATGCGTGTCTATTTACACGACTGGTGTCTCAAAACTGTACCCAACTATAGTCCATCATATCTATTGTTGGCATACTACACAAATATTGTTCAAAAATCTGTTTACGTTTTACTGGGAAGAAACTGTTTACGGCATGGGGTGACCTACCATTAAAAGTGTATAGAGCCCTGCCTACGCAAACAGTTCCAGAGCTGCTACTAAAAATATAATCACTAGGCGAGTATCTAAATGTTTATCTATTAAAAGTTTGATTTCTCACAGTGTTTAAGATTTTATGAGCAAAATTCAATTTTCAGACTCTTCTGTCACTATTATTTATTTAAATTTTATTTTTCCAAAAGCATAATATATTTTGTACATTTTTCGTTTTATGCAATTGCTTGAGCCCATGTATCACTGCCCTAGGCTTATACACAGTTAAAATACTAAAATATTTACTAAATTTGTAACATTTTTATGATTTTTCAGATTTGCCGTTATGTCAAAACCTGACTAACGACTTACAACCTTTTGCAGCTGTATTTAAGTATAAATTCCTATTCTAAAGCAGCGTGCTAGCTAATCATATATTTGCATGATTAGTGTCTTTGGATTGATATGGTACATTTTATGTTATAATTTATCACAGGTATTTATGATTTTCCTGAAAACTAGTACATAAAATTCATTACAAAGCTTAAGTTTTCCTTTGTTATACGTTTACTAGCGAGTTATTTGCATCCTGAAAGCTAAGTTCACATGTACACATGCTCTGCTAAGACATATGTCCTAGATAACGCTGTTTATTAAAGTTAAATTTTTATATCGTAGTTTGATTTTTATATCGTATGACACAATTTTTTATTTTATGGTTTGATATCGTCCTTTTTGTATTGATACAATGTAGTGGTATGGATGTTCATGACAATATATATACATCAATGTTGTGACCTTTTTCATCATGCAGAAAAAAAAATTATCGCACAGCATCGATAAAATACAATTTTTCGTCAGAAGGGATGGTTTCATCCCCTCCGCGGCTTCTCACCCCCGCTTCTGGATTGGTATGCATCATTTTCAGAATATTTCTAGGAAAAAAACGAAAAAGACTCCAGTCCCGCATCGCAAATATCGGAAAACGCGTTCCGGGGATGGTTTTTGGCCAATAGGGGTGAAACCAGAGAGATGGGGGAACTGGGACCCTGCGCAATCGATTCAGCGAGAAAAATTATGCAGGGGAACATATATATCGTATTGCTGTACCTGAAGTAGACCAATTTTTCGTCGGAAGGGGCGGTTTCATCCCCTCCATGGTTTCTCACCCGGGCTTCTGAACTGGCATGCATCATTTTCAGAATATTTCTGGAGAAAAAAAACGAAAAATAAACCAGTCCCGCATCGCTTCTCACCCGGGCTTCTGGATTGATATGCATCATTTTCAGAATATTTCTAGGAAAAAAACGAAAAAGACTCCAGTCCCGCATCGCAAATAGCGGAAAATGCGTTCTGGGGGTGGTTTTTGGCAAATAGGGGTGAAACTAGAGTGTTAGGGGAGCTAGGACCCCGCGCAATCGATTCAGTTCAAAAAATTACGCGTAAGGGAACATATATCGTGTTACTGTACCAGAAGTGGACTAATTCTTCGTCGGAAGGGGTGGTTCCATCCGCTTCACGGCTTCTTACCCGGGCTTCTGGACTGGTATGCATTATTTTCAGAATATTTCTGGAGAAAAACCAAAGAGATACCAGTCCCGTATCACAAATAGCGGAAAACGCGTTCCGGGGGTGATTTTTGGCCAATAGGGGTGAAACTAGAGGGTTAGGAGAGCTGAGACTCCGCGCAATCGATTCAGCACGAAAAATTACGTAGGGGAACATATATCGTGTTACTGTATCAGAACTGGACTGCCGGAAGCGGACCCGGCCTACTATTCTTAAACCGTTGGAAGGATGTCTATATTTTTAATTATCTGAGGAAGATGGTTGTAAAGCTTAGAAGTTGTGTATTGCCCCCTGCTTACTTGAGCCAGCCTGCTTGGTGGAACATAAAGGTCATTTGTGGCCCGGGTAGTATATGTGTGATCATTGCATTGATCACCTCCTGTACATGTTCTAACGATGATAGGATCGCATGAACCTGCTATTTTGTATTTTTTGTTAATTCTACGTTTACCTGTATATGTACATATGCATATTTGTTCATTTTAAATGGCAGGTCCGCTGTTAAATATTTAATGGACGAAAGTTTAGAGCAAGACTTATAGTCTACATTTTTAAATTCATCCAATACATTTACAAACCAACGGTGACCTCGGACCTTGTCGCTATAATTTAACAAGGAAAGGATCAAAACTAGTAATAAATATATTGCAAATCGATAAAATATTGATTGATTAACATAGTTAAGGTGGGCATAACCAAGAGAGAGAGAGAGAGATCCAATAAGGAAATGTTTATTATTTTTTGCCATAACTTTTTTTTAATTTAATACATATATTGATAAAATAAAGTATAAGTCTACCTAAATGGAACTCGAACTATAACAGGTGTAGTGATATGAATTTTCACTCAATAATTTCAGTTGTTTGCAAAATCAGTAAATTTAAATTAAAAATTAGTGCCAATCTTCATAATTTGTATATTTAAATGAACTAATTTTGCAAATGACTGAAATTATTGACTGGAGATTCATATCACTACACCTGTCATAGTTCTACTTAGGTAGGCTTATACTTTTTTTTAACAATATATGTATTAAAAAAAAAGTTATGGTCAAAAATAAATAATATTTCCTTATCGCACCTCTCTCTTAAGATGTTTCGAGTAAACTTAAGGCTGCACCAATAATATTAGTGTATTATAATCAACGTATATTTTCAAGTTGTAGTAGAAATTTGAAATTTAGCGCAGGTTTCTCAGAGCTCCAAGCTTTTATTTAAAAAACACAACTCTTAAAATCATTAATACAGATAAATCTCCGTCGGTTATATTTATTAGCAAAGTTGTGATCTAACCGAAAATGTATAGAATACACATGAAAAAATACATCTGCTAATTTTCTAGCTCACCCAGAAAGATGACATGCGCAGTAATGAACGATACTAAAAATCTTAGTGAGCATGCATATCTTTATAGTATCATGAATATTCCCTGTCATGACAATATCAGCCCTGCTTGTCAACATATGGGTTCGAAGTTGTATTATTTCTATTAATAATAATACAAAGCGAATCTCTAACAAAATTTAAAATTACAGTACATTGTGGTATTTAGCAAACACAATTAATACTTGTTATACAATTTGGTATAATATAAGATATTTATACCTATATTTATTAAATAACAAATTCGTGTGTATAGATTATCATCTTTAAGTTTCTTATTAATTATCTGATTAATTAGTTATTGTTTGTAATTGCGAACACATTTGCAATCGCACTAATCTTAAAATAATAAAAGTTGTAGTAAAATAATTCATTACCTATGGCTTGTTATCAGTAAATTATTTTTTGAAAGAAATATCGCTTTCCTTTCATAATTCTCTGGTGCACTGCAACAAATGCACTTAATTGTAAATATTCTCTTATAAATCTTTATACATAACATTCATATTTATAAAATGAAATGGATGCATGAAAATTGGTTCAATATTTGGGCGTACAATATTTCAATATCCCCATGTTCCATACAGGCGACGCTTCCTGTTTGGTTGGCAGCTCTGCCGTCTTGGGAATAGACTCGTATCTCAAAATGTATGAAAGATGGAAGTCCCTCAAGACAAGAATGCGAAGAGCAGGATAAAGAAACAAAAATAACGAATATGCGCTACAGAATAGTAAGAGATCAAATCCTACTATTGATGTACTTTGGATCAAAGGAAATCAGCATATACTGCGATACTCTATCAAGCACAAGAGTTAGTATTATAATGAAATTATAGTTTATGTTAAAATTTTAGAATCACTTCTAAACATATTCTGTACAGGTAGAATTCGACATTGTTTTATGAACAAGATTATATTTTGTGAAAATTATGATTATAAAAGAATAAAATTGCGTATCAGAGCTGTACGTGTACTTATGAAGTGTACTCATTCTTAATAATTCTTATTGCATTTGTACTAAAATATTAATTTTGAGGTATATAAATATAATGGTATTTAAGTACAATTTTGTTGTATAATCAGCTTGTACTTTATAATTTTTTACATTCCCATATACTTATTATAGAAAAGTATAGTGATCATGCAATTAATCAGAGTTTTGATATTTTGATGAATTTACACGTTTTCACTTTCCCTGAAGCCAAAAAGTGGTTTTTAAAAAATATCTGGCTTCCGTCTGTCGTCTGTGGTCCATCTAGAGCCTAAGCTACTGAAACTAAATCAATTTTGCTCAACATTTTTCTGCGTATTTAGAACGTTTACACCTCAAAGCGAAATCGCAATATCGAAACCATCTCAAATATGTGGAGAGTTAACCCCTAAAAACCGATAAAATATGCAAAATATTTTTAAAATATTTTAACTTGCAATGTTTGTTTGTTAGTTAGTTTGTTTGTTTAGGCCAAATCTTGCAATCAAGATGTCGATTAGTTCTAATTAGGCTAGAGCTTTGAAATTTTGCACATGTATATATGTCCGGTGACAATAATAACACCACAGGTAATTACGACCCCCTTTATCCCGGAAGGCTCTAGAAAAGCCTTGTGTGGGAGGGGGCTATACATTTAGAGACAATGGACACACACCTAATATCCGTGTATAGTGGAAAAATCCCTCTCACAGTATTTTCCACTACCACGACCGGGAATCGAACCCGGAACTTTTGGGTGAGAGGCAAGTGTGCTTACCTCTCGACTATCAGTCATATAATACACTTTTCATATAAGAAAAAACAAGATGGCGGACGACTTTACCGTTTATGATCCGATTCGACTCAAAATCGATATCTTGGGATTTTCGAGATCACCAATTATGAATTCTTGGTCAAAATTTAGAAATTCAAAATGACTGTGCCAATATGGCGGGCGACTTTTGTCATTTATTGTCCAAATCGATCAAAATCGATATCTGGGAGTTTTCGGGTTCGCTGATTACGAATTTTTAGTCAAAAATTTAGTTCAGGATGGCGATTCCAAGATGCGGATGACTTTACCGTTAAGATCTGATTCAACTCAAAATCGATATCTGGGGGTTTTCTAGGTCGCGGATTATGAATTTTTAGTCGAAATTCAGAAATTCAAAATGGCGGCGCAAATATAACTGACGACTTTTGTCATTTAGGTCCAAATCGATCAAAATCGATGTCTGGGGGTTTTAGGGGTCGCGCAAAATTTAGTTGAAGATGGCGGGGACGACTTTTCCGTTTATGATCAGATTCGTCTCAAAATCGATATCTGGGGATTACAGCATAAGAATAAAAAGTAAAAATAAAATTATAAAAAAAGGCTTTAATTTAAATGTTCTAAAAAGTAGAACTAAACTTTGAAGTAAATCATACCCATCATTTTGTTACATTATATAATTTTTTTTATGATATAAAGCTTGTCGCGAGCAATCTCCGTTACACAACATTTTATATCATAAAAAAATATAGAATGTAAGAAAATAATGGGTATGATTTACTTCAAAATTTGTTTTCTACTTTTAAGAGCATTTTAAAAGCTTTTTAAAAATAGCAGAATGCAGGTTTTCACGGCCGTTGTCTAATGAAGTAGATTCTTCCGGGTCTTGCCGTGGTCGTCGAACTTGACTTGACGTTTCGCTGATCATCCTGTCAGCTTCTTCAGAAGGATTCTAAAGTTTTAGAATTTAAAAGCTGACAGGATGATCAGCGAAACGTCAAGTCAAGTTCGACGACCACGGCAAGACCCGGAAGAATCTACTTCATTTTTTTTAAATTAAATATTTTTTTACATATTTTTTTTTCTCAAAAACAGCTGTAACGATTTTGATCAAGTTTAATACATAAATGCTCCCTTAATATTTGTATAAGGTGGCATGACTCGTTAGTCCTGAAAAATGCAGGAAGGAAGGCTGTGGGGGATACGGTTATAAGAATTAAATATTTTTCCTCTAAAACAGTTGTAACAATTATAATCAAATTTGGCACATGCATAGTTCATTAGTATCACTACAAGATAATATGACTACTTGCTTCTAGAAAATTGAGGGAGGGATGTTGCAAGGGGTTTGGTTTAAAGAATTAAATAATTGTTTTCTCAAAAATGGCTCTAACGATTTTGATCAAATTTAACAACTGGATATTCCTTTAGTTATCCTAACTAAGGGATAATTACGACCCCCTTATCCTAATGAGATGGCATAACTCGTTACCCAAAAAATGCGGGGACGGAGACGTTAAAATAATTAAATATTTTTTCTCTAAATCGGTCGTAACGATTGTGATTGAATTTGACACATGATAGTTCCTTAGTATCAGTGTAAGATGGCACGACTATTTGCTTCCAAAAAAATCAGGGAGGAATGTTGCAAGGATTTGAATTAAACAAAAATAAAATATTTTCTTTCTATAAAGCGGTTCTAACGATTTTGATCAAATTTAACTAGTAAATTTAGTACTAGTACGAGATAACATGGAATGTTGCTTCTAAAAAATGCAGAGTCAGAGATTATGGGGTTAAGGTTAAAATAATTAAATATTTTTTTTCTAAAACGGTTCTAACGATTTTGATCAAATTTGGCACAGATTTGAAATGCAATACATAACAGCAAAATATATTTATAATTAGTTTTGAATGCCAGTACCAGGTAGTCCAATCCATTCATAAATGGGAAAGTTTGTTCAAGTTTGTTCAGATTTTTAGTCGTAGGCATTTTAATAGTTGCAATTACTTTTCCATATGTGTAAATATAATTATTACTTTCTAATAAATTTGTTAAAACAAGATAATATTTATTCATGTATTGCGAGAATTTACATTTACTTACATTTTGTGGTTTCTGCCATTGAACAAAACACTGAGACAAAGGGTGCATGTTGACATGTTTTTGTGACTGTATATAAAATATTTAACTCATATGAGACTGCTAGTATACAGCTCAGTGTAATGACCTCATTTCATTATACTTTTTATATGTTATAAAATTGCCTATATCAGATTGGCAAAATATAAATTGAATAATAAATAGGTTTTGCATAGTAAATATATACAAGGTGGAGCATTAATAATAGGCCATAGTTCAGAGGTAGATTCTTTGGGCCAAAATATGAGGATATAACCAAATATGCTTTAGTAAAATGTTGCCGTGGAAAAAGATACAGAGTGTCAAAGTTCAAATTATTTTATCGTTTTTTTTGCAATAATTCAACAGCCTCTTGACTGATGCCAAATTTGCTAGAGGAATTTTTTTATTCTAAGAAACAATAATTTATGTATTACATCACGTTAGATCATAGAGGGCGCCGCATGACCTGTATCTGATGATGAATTTTTTTCATATTTTTTTTTTGACGAAACGTTGTGGTACTTCTGACCAGAAAATCTTGTGAGGGCGTCATTTCCACGTATAAAAAGTACACTTAGTAGAATCTGATAACTCCAACCATTTTCGAGGAAAGTGCCGTTAAACATTTCAACAATTTTTTGAAAGATTCAAATTTAATGAAACAAAGTATTTATTGAAAAGTGTTCTTTGGTTACGTTTTAGTTCTGTCATTTACGTCATTTAATCATTTTATTTTGTTCTTGTGTTCCTCGAGCTAATTTCTTTAACTTATATGTGTTTACGCACAAAATAATTTTAGCGGACGTGCTGCAGCGCGGAGATACTCATTGCCATATCCAAATAGAATACAGCCAGACCATAAGATTTTCAAAGATATGTTTCATCGTTTGGCAGAAACGCGTTCATTTCGCCATAAAAACGATGTGTAAGACGATCGAAACGAATTACTCCAGATCAAGAACTAGAAATTTTAGTTCGTGTGGATGAAAATCCTCAAGTCAGCTCAAGTCGTTTAGCAGCGGCAACAGGGCTGAGTAAGCAATCTGTCCTAAGAGTCTTACGTAAAAAACGCTTCTACCCATCTCACTCCTGTACAAAACTTACTTCGAAGGCATCTTCCACAAAGGCAACAATTTTGTCAATTTGTTCTAAATAAACACAACAAGGATCGAAGCAACTTTTACTCGACGAGGCGTTTCTAACTGGAGAAATACCCATTACTGGAAAGTAGAAAATCCTCATGCCGTTAAAGAAAGACATTTTGAGTAAGAATTTAAGATTAACGTTTGGCGTGGCATCATCGGCGATCAATTATTGGGACCAATTGTCCTTCCTCCAAATTTAAATGGACAGTCTTATCTGTTTTTTCTTCAAAATATTCTTGCTGATATATTACATGCTTTCATGCTAGACATACGGAACAGAATGTGGTTCATGCAAGATGGAGCTCCTCCTCATTTCTCCATTGAAGTCAGGAATTATCTTGATGAGACTTTCCCACGCAGATGGATCGGTCGAGGAAGTGAGTTTGCTTGGCCACCAAAGAGTCCTAATTATAATCCTTTGGATTATTATATGTGGGGACATATGATCTCCTTAGTCTACGCAAATACTATCAACTCAAGAGAAGAACTGTGGGACAAAATACAAAACGCAGCGAATTTTATTAGAGGGCAGGAAAATGTATCTTTCAATGTAAGAAAATCTTTTATGAATAGAATTAGAAAAGGAATAAAAGTAGGTGGTGGACACAATATCGAACATTTACTCTAAGTTGCAGCAATGGAGTTTTTGCATGGCTGAAAGTTTATAATGTCATTAAGTCAACTTTTACGTTATTTTTTAGTCTTCTAATAAGATTAGATCCTTATTTTAGACAATCTTTTGATTTATGTATATTTATCTCAATACCATGAAAATAATCCATTAGTTAATAAGAAAGTGAGAAAAAGTTTACGCTGTTCGATTCTGTTTTCCCTTACATTTTGTACTTTTTTCAATAAATACACTTTGTTTCATTAAATTTGAATTTGTCTTTCAAAAAATTAATGAAATGTTTAACGGCACTTTTCTCGAAAATGGTTGGGGTTATCAAGTTCTACCAAGTGTACATTTTATCCGTGGAAATGACGCCTTCATCAGATTTTCCGCTCAGAAGTACCACAATGTTTCGTCAAAGAAAAATATGAAAAAAAATTCATCATCAGATACAGATCTGCGGCGCCCTCTATGATCTAACGTGATGTAATACATAAATTATTGTTTCTTAGAATAAAAAAGTTCCTCTAGCTAATTTGGCGACGATCAGTCAAGAGGCTGTTGAGTTATTGCAAAAAAACGAAAAAATAATTTGAACTTTGACACCCTGTATTTTTTTCACAGCAACATTTTACTAAAGCATATTTGGTTATATCCTCATATTTTGGCCCAAAGAATCTACCCCTGAACTAAGACCTATCTATTAATGTAGTGAAAATCGGAAACCTATGTTATTACGTCAACTCGGGATGCAAAGTTTAGCCATTTATTATGAGAAAAATAATTAAGTAAGTATTAAGTTGGCGGCTATAAAATACATATTTTGACCTGAAAAAAGTTTTTATATCCGTTTTTGATTTTTTATTGATCTAGGTCACTGAAAGAAAGGATGTTTAGTGGCGCCTTTCACGTATTACCGAATTGGTAGCAGTGAATTAGTTAGGTTGTGTGAGAGACAACACGGCTAGTCACTGTACCACTCCTGGGTTCGAGACAGATGGCAATGTCGGCCGTAAGGAATGGTCGTTGTGAACGTAATGTACCTACTGTATGTATGTGCCCTGATTGAGTGGTGGAATAGCTAATGTTAAACTCCGACAAAACGGTAATCCATATACTTATTAGACCAATACTGCCTGTTCAGAATATTTTGTTATGCCAAGACTTGGCGTACTCAATAGCTTATGCGCATGTACTGATCCTTCAAATGACAGATAGTTAAATCAGGATGCGTATTATCATCTTCGTCGAGTATAAAATTAATAAAAACAATTTTAAAGTGTTTATTATAACAAACTATTTGTGACTATAATTAGATACTGTATTGGAAAGTCTACATCACGTCTACATCTTCAGAGGCGCATTACAAGTCTATGAAACCCGGGCTTGGGGCGCGACGGCGAACCAGATGGGTCTAATTCAATGTTTTAAATGAAAACAAAATCTTGATTCTAACTAATAATATAGGGGGCGATAGTGGGTGCGTCTTTACTAGGTACATACTTCGATATGCGATGTAAAGCAACGACAGGCGCGGCTAGTACTTGGATTGGTGACCATTCCAACGGAAACCGCGTTCTCGCCTCATACATCTTCCAACGACTTGTATATTAGTGTATGCGCGGAAGTTATACAACCTTAGACGAGGGTTGTATAGGGGATATACCATCCTTCGGAGGGGATGTAAAGCCGTCGGTCCCTTGTCTATTAAATGTTAGGCAAGTAAAAGATCCCTACTCTTGTTAAGGGAAGAGGTTTGGCAAAATTCCTGGTTGGGGGTAGCTCGTCTACAGGCGTCGGTGTTAGGCCTCAGTAGCGGAAATAGGCCGACGTTAAATAAATGTATAAAAAAACTAATAATATTACACTTAAATAATTATCTCAACAATGCAGCTAGTCTTAAGTGTTTTTTCCATAAATAAATTATTATTAGTAGATGTAAGTCATCTGTATAGATATTTAACTCTTTTTAAAGTAACAACGAAGTGGTGACCTAACCTAAAAAAAAACTCAACTTAAAGGGCTTAAAATATTGTGAATTTAAGGCAATGCGGCCTTACATCTCATTCCAGTCAAACTGACCTTGTAAACTACATACACATTCACTAGCAAGCAAATCTAAAATTGATATTGTCTTAAGTTGCAGTTAGTAATAATTGACAGCAAGTATAAAATTAACTAATTCTTGTATCTATAGTTGAAAAGAATCCCACTGGGAGATTCTGGAAAGTATCTTCTTAAACACTTTAAAGTTTGGTTTAGCAAGTCCCATTCATCAGAGGAGGAGGACCGAAGCTCATCCCATATTTAGCGTATTATTTACTATAGTGAAATATTTGTTAGAGTTGATCCGATATGTGTAAATGTGCCTATTTATATAAACGCAAATTTTGGTTCAGCTTGAGGCGCAATATACCCTTGATCCACCTCCGATTAAATAGCAAATAGGTACACTGGAAAAATTTGTTCTAGCATTTTCTCAAGTTATAATACCTATGTTTAAGATCATAATATCACACCTAAGTGTGAAAACATAGTGAAAACCTTTGCCTCAAGCCTCGACTCAGTAGTGATTTAAATTGGTATATATTGAGCTGAGGGCCTCAACTTACAAGATAAAATACTTTGTACATACAGTAAGCGGCAAGCAACTCAACCGAGCCCCCATCATTTACATTCCTCTGTATTGTTGTGCATTCAATTTGTTTAGCATCTGTGAATATTAAATGTCTAGATACCGATAAATTCGTTAAGAACTAACCATAATTGCATTTTGTGCGTCTTCCGTTATTAATTTTTTATTATTCAAGTGGGTAAGAAGGTTTTGTAACAATTGAATTTTTTCAATTGTGCTCTATTTTGTTGATATAACTTCTTGATTAATTTATTTTTTCTTAATAGAATTATTTTCATCGACTAGGGTCCTTTTCGCTTTTCTGGGTGTTGATACATCGGTAGAATTAATATCGCCTATATATCCAGGTTTGTGAATTCTTCTAGTTGAGGTAGGAGTTGCCGGTGCAGACACATCTTGTTCAATTACAATATATTTAAAAGACATATGTAGGTTTTTATTTGATTCGGTTTCTAAATTGGCCTGCTTTGATTTGACTTCAGGCACAAATGAATTCTTAGATTCTATATTATTTTCCTGAATTTCTACAGGCAAGTATAATGAGAGCAAGGTACCAAACATAAGCCTTTTTGTATTGCTGGCTCGAACGTTAGTGTAACTATCAGTAGTCAAATGTTTTGAACATCAAAATAATTTCGAGGCATCATCTATACCTTCCACCAAATTACACAATGTCATCCATTTTTGTAATATTTCTTTATCGATGGAAACCTTAAAATTAAAATTTAAAGGAATTTGCCAGCATACATTCCTCACATATAAATTAGGTTATGTTATGACAATTATTTTCTAACAGATAATTCCCAATCACTTGCTTATGCATCGATAATCCTGCAATTTGTTTTTTATTGCATATAAAACTAATTCTTTCTATAATTTTTAGACGGATTGCAAATTAAGCATATATTTCACAGTAATCTTGCCACAACGGAGTACCCCACGAATTTGATAATACGCATACAGTACAAATCTGAAATCTAACCGCCCAAAGTTTAGCGCATGAGTAGAAGGGTCGCGGTACGCGAAGTGTTGGCCTAATTTTACTGCAGCCACAGACTACCAGACTGGCAACTTCCCTGAGAAATTTGTCCGGTCAAGGTCGAGGCAACAGAAGCCAAATTCAGATGTCGCTCTTAACGCAAATGTCATTTGTCAGTTGTTTGCCACGTCAAACGTCATCCATTGTTATTTATTGTGTACTGTGATTGTGTTGTGCTGGTGATAGTATTTTTGTAGAAACTTGACTTTTTAACATAGAATACGTAGTTTTTAGTGCCCTTTAAAAATTTCGATTTCCAAAGAGTTGTTAGGTGAGTGTTATTGTGCAAATGTCTTCTGCCTTCTGTATTGTTTGTGGAACTGAAGAAGTTGATGTGCAAAAATTGCACTATTTTCCCAGGAACCTTCATAAGTAAGTGTGCATTTGCCCCAGTCTTTGTTTTCAGTTTTTGGCTTTTGCACAGTGCAATATATATTTCTAAATATCGTAAGACTACTATAAATTATTGTTCTGCCTTACCACAGTACTTCAAATAAATAAATAAATATTATCGTTTTCAGATCGAAAATGTGGCAGGACTTAATGGGAATGAAAATGTCAGAAAATACTATACGCCATCTCAGAATTTGTAATAAGCACTTCACACTAGAGTCATACTCAAACGATACCGATTACATCCTCAATAGAAATGCCTACCCGGTATCCATGTGGAGACACAGTAGAAACACGTAGTGAAAGGGATTGTACACCTGTACCCATACAGGTCGAGGAACCCAAAGAAGATATATGTCTACCATCACTTGATCTTCGTGTTTCTTCTGTACATAATGAGGAATTAGAAAACCCGCATCCAGAAACATCTAGTAGTGTGCTAAGTACTCCAGTTGATCGTTCATCAATACCTCTACCATCGTATACCAAATCTGGGGGATTCAGAGGCCAAAGTTCAATTTTTAAAAAATTGTGTCAAGAAGATAAAACCCCAAGGAAGAAACTTATGTTTGGTATAAATCTTCATTTATTCCAACACATCAATCATTGTTTAGGCACTACCAATGATGAAGATAGGTACTGCGTATTATTATTTGATGAAATGGACATTAAAGAAAATCTTCAATATGATCGTGCTACAGATCGTATTATTGGTTATCAAGACTTGGGTGTTGGAAGGACAACCAATGAGTCTGCAAACCGAGCTCTAGTATTTGTTGCACAGGGTCTGTCAAAACGGTGGAAACAGCCTCTTGCATATTACTTTTCTAAAAATGGCGTTGATCCCGAAGATTTAGCAGCAATGATAAAGGATGTATTGCAAGCTCTTAAATATGAGGCCAAATTGAATGTTGTTGGCATTGTTTGTGATATGGAAACTTCCAATGTTAAGGCCCTTACATCTCTGGGAACTTCTGTGGCACACCCATACATTGAACATGATGGGGATAAAATACATATTGTGTTTGATCCTCCCCATCTACTTAAATGTACAGTTGCACTTCTTAGAAAACATAGCATGCTTCTTCCTGTACAGATTGGGGATAAGACTTCGACAATGAAGGCGAATTTTCAGATATCATAGAGGCTTACAAAATAGATGAAAGAGCCCCACTTATTTTTAGAAGTTTACATAAATTAACACCGACACATTTGGCACCTATAATGAGATTTGCAATGAAAGTAAAGATTGTAGCACAAGTAATGAGTCGCACAGTTGCTGCCTTTTTGTTCACACTGCTCAGTCAAAATTTATTACCCCAACGATCGCTAGCTACCGCTACTTTTGTGCGTCAAGTAGATGAACTTTTTGCAAGTTTCAATGGAACTAGTAAAACTGCACCAGATGGCAAAGAACTTCGATGTTGTGTTTCAAACAATTCCCCCGTATGACATATTGGAAAAAGTCCTATAAAATGGTTCAAAGATGGAAGTTTAGGCGAATTACAAAAACAGGAAAACTGATGAAGAAGAAGCCTCCATCACAAGTTGGTTGGATGGTTTCCATTAAATCAATACAGGCCATATGGAAGTTATTAAAATCAAAGGGTTTTTAATATCTGCGCCAACGTTCCATAAACCAGGATCCTGTAGAAAATTTATTTGGGGCTATGCGATCTGGCTGCGGCAGCAATGACAATCCCACCTGTTTCCAATTTACAAATGCAAATTTTAAACGGTCTAACAAAACAAGACCTCAGTGGTAGTAACTGTGAAGAAGATGATTTAGTACTTTTAAGTGACCTACGATCTTTTATAAATATGAAAATGATTGAAGAACCAGGGGCAGTAGGAATTTTGAATCGGAGGAATGAGTTACCTCAATGTGTAACTGGCACCACCTCGAAACAAGATGTTCGTGACATAGCTGAAGCAGTGGCTATTGGGAGTGTAGAAACCCTTTCTATAGCCTATGTCAGTGGCTACATCGCTGGAAGGTTACTGAAGAAAGTCAACTGCACAACTTGCCAAGAATATTTAACATCTAACCCAGAACTTCCTCATAATCAATTCATAACTTTTAAAGAATATTCAGAAACGAAAAAAAAATTTTCATATCCTTCAGAGCATTTGACAGTAATCGTAGGACATGGCATTACCCAATTAAAATATGTTTTAGAAAGTATGGCTGCTTCTATTCAAATTGAAAAAAGTTATCTGAACATCTGCATACTTATCTCGATTTTACATGGATTACCTGCCCGAGTCATTCCCAATTAGTGAAAGATAAAATTGTAACAGGAATTTGTCGCATACGTATTCCCTGGTAGTGTACACGAAGTAATAGAGAGCAAAAAGAACGGAAAAAAAGATATTCGTGCATCTAAAAGAAAGTTAAAAAAATTGACACATAAATAAAATAAATAGCAATTTACTTTACACATATATTGATCTTCTTTCTTCTGAATATGGTCATATAAAAGTACTAAGTTTAAAAATATATCATTATTGGTAATGTAACTTTTAACTTGAGTGTGCAAGTTTCTTCAAAAATTTTTATAAAATATTTTTTGTTTTGAAGTGCAATGAATTTTATATAATCCAGTTTCTTCTAATATTAGTTAGAATGAGGTAATTGTTTTAATAGATTTTATAATAGTTTCTTCTTTTAAAGTTCAAATGTGCTTTTAGAGGGCGGAATATTAAACATAATATTTTTAGTCGCAAACTCCTCTATAAAATCCTTATTTTACTATAAGGAACGTAACCAGACTGCAACCAATAGCTACTCTCCGGGCTATGTGCTCCGCCGAGCGCTGAATTACAAGTTGCAAGTCCGGCGCATTAAGTGTAATAATTGCATATTACTATCAAAACGCTAATGCTTCGATTGCAGCAAACACCAGCCGAAAGACTGATCCTACTTAAAGGAGCTCTTTTGCCAGCCGTCACACACCACTTGCAGACTGCAGTTTCGAGCTGTTGGCTCTCGTTAGTGCAAGGTAGGCATGTGACGACCGGCACGAGGATCCTTTGACTATTTGGTACAGGATCCTCGTGCCGGTCGTCACATGCCTACCTTGCACTGCGGAGAGTCAACAGCTCGAAACTGCAGTCTGCCAGTGGTGTGTGACGGCTGGCAAGAGAGCTCCTTTAAGTAGGATCAGTCTTTCGGCTGGTGTTTGTTGTGATCTAAGCATTAGCGTTTTGATGGTAATATGCAATTATTACACTTAACGCACCACACTTGTAACTTGTAATTCAGCGCTCGGCGGGGCACATAGCCCGGAGAGTAGCGGTTACGTTCCTTATAGTAAAATAAGGATTTTGTAGAGGAGTTTGCGACTAAAAATATTATGTTCTTTTAAAGTGTTGGTTAATGATGTTCATATAAATGCAGCAAAGTTGAATATTTTCTTATTACTTTTCGTTTCTTAATATCGATATTTTTAAATTTAATACTTTTATATGGCACGTTGAGAAGGAAGAATGTCGACATAAATATAAAGAAACTATGTAATTTTTTATTAGTGTGGAAGTTATTGCTTCAATAATTCTTATGTAATATATTTCTTTGATGAAATAAATAGTTATAACATGTTATTTATTTATTTCAGCAATTCATGCATGGGGTAAAACCCAATAATAGTACAAATGACAAAAGACTTAAAACAAATAATGAGACAAGTAAGGGAAAAGTAAGACCTAAATAAATTTAGAAACGAAAGACCAATTAAATAAAATGTTTTCTAATTTAGTTAATAAAATGCCATAATTCAATCTGTCAAATGCTTCAGAAATGAATTGCATACTGGTTTGTAACCGTTGACCGCCAGTACATAAAGCTGTGCTGTTCCTTAATTCTTGTATTTTTGACGTGAAAGAATACATACAAATTCTAGATTGTTTCCATTTACCTGGGAAAAGTTTCGGTACTTAGAATTAAATTACAAATTATACAAAGAGATTTGTAAAAAATGTTAGCACAAACTCTTATAATAAACACATACATCAGGTCCAGCGGCGGGATTCTAAGTTGCTATCGTATCACTAGTGGTTCTAAGTATACTATCTCATAACAATTTTAACTCTTAATCGACAGAATACGCTCGATACCAAAGAAGTTATCGTTTCAGTCTTGAAATTCGTTGCTAATCGTATCGACTCGATACGATAGGAACTTAGAATCCGGCCACTGTAGTCATGTTTGCCTTGAGTTTTTTTTATTGAGGTACTAACCTCGTCATCATTGAAAATTCGAATTTGGAGAACATTGTTATCATGTAAGAGGTTGCAAGGCAAGTATTTACTACAATTAATAAATGCACACGAAAGGAAATCAGCAAGAGAGTTATTGTAAAATATAAATATGGTTCTCTTGATATTGACAATTTAATTGAATATAATAAAACAAAAGTGCCTTAAATATTAATAATAATAATAATAAACTGTCTTTATTTGTGGCGGAGTTCAGTAAAGCTGTTCTTCCACTCGACCACATAAAAATACAAGTTTTATGATATAATTTTTAAAGTATCTATTTTAGGTTCAGGATGTGTGTATTTTTAATTCTTATGCTTTCTTTTACTATGTATTTTCCCTTTGTCATACTTTTTATTACATGTTTATTTATGTCCGACAAAATAAAGTTCTATGATGTATTACAAATTTGACTTTTAATTTCCTATAGTATATATATATATAAATATGGCGTATTTGACATTGAAATTTGTGGTCAAAGATTAAGCATGAAACGGCATTGCACTTTGATCACAAATTTTAAATGTCAAATATGTTCATAAGTTGTAAGTTAAATTAAACAAATGGTCAAATCTCCCGCGTCTGCAACTGTGGCGCCCTCTGAATTTGGCTTCCGAAAATCGGAGAGAGAGAACGATAGATTTCTGGACAAAAATTTAACATTGAGTTGCCAGTCTGGTAGTCTGTGATGCAGCTAGCAGTATTGGTTCTAATAAGTATATGCGGTAGTCTAACTAAAGGCGATAAAAAAATGTCTCCCGTGACTGGCCTAATAAGCCATTGCATGTTTTCTAACTTTTCACATTTTATCCAGATCTATAGTAAAGGGATGAATTAGCTTATAATAAGATATGTATTTATTTTGGATATAAATAATGTCAAGAAATTCTTGTTATATATGTATATAGTCCTGGGATTAAAAACTGAACCACTTTTAGAAGGTTAGCATTCCTCAAGCGTATGCAAAGTATTACTCGTGCCCTCTTTAATAACGTGAGTTTCATTATTACTTGCGAAGCGACGGGACCCAAGCGTCGTCTCGGGATTTCCCTGACCTACCCCAAGCACATATTATTTTAATGTGTTGTGAGCTGAAATGACAGAACTGCTGTTCCTCCACGTTGCGTATTCGCTAGGTAGAGAATTTAATTAATAAATTATTGTAATTTTTCTTTAATTTAATAAAATAATTATATTTTATTTTATATTGACACAGTGCACTCATAATCATAATAGTGCATTTTATTTACTCAGCATTCATTTTTCCAGAGCACAATTTTTTGGAAAATATAAAGTTGAAAATATTTCTATCCGGAAATGAAAATCAGCTTTCCGTTAGGCGGAAGGCATACAGATACATAGAAAATGCTTGCATAATTAAAATAAAAATCGAAAACCTTAAAGTTTTAAACGAGAGGCTGAAATACAAATGTCAAAAAATATTTGTTTTGGAGGAAAAGTTAAATTTTACACGCACATAAGTAATGCTTTACAAATAATCGGGAAAGATCGCGGAGGAATAAGTAAAAAATACATGTTGATAATGTAAATGCAAAACTCTTAAAATTTGGACCAAGAAGTCAGATATAGGGATTGAAAACATTTCTTTCACAGGCAACGCCAGATTATCTAGTTAATAATGAATATAGTACATAATGTTTTCATTAATGTACAGGGTGTCCCATAGTTAAGTGTCTTCTTTCACGGGGCTGATATATAGTCGGATTTCGTCTACAAATATTTGTTTTACACGGGTTAGTGAAACGTAGTTATTTACTAATAAATTTGAAATGTCTTAAATTTAAAAAAATAGTCCATTTTATTAGGTATATTTTGACAAATTTTTATTTGAATATTTTGTTTTGTAGGAGTTACCGACAGAAGTGTCTTAATTTCTCTTAGGCATTTAAAATTGTAAAATTATTAACAACAATTAAAATTGGTAGTAAAACCCTTTTAACAGGTAAACTCATGCTTGACTTAATAAGTATAATATTTAACAAAAACAGTCACCTAACAATTTATAGTAGTCGAATGAATAATACAAAAAATTATAATTAATGGCACCAGCGCCTGGGTCAATCAGTAAAGAAAATTTTTTGAAATTAAGAAATTGTCAATGCTTAATAATATGAAACAGTTGAAATCTGTGAAGGCTGTATTTGTTGAAAACAGGTGCAATTACCCATCGCTAGGGCGAAATCGAAAGGTTACACTCGACAATAAAAACTATTGTGTATAATTCATAGACGAATTTACTCATTATAAAATACTACTTAATAACATACAAATCTGATGTGCTAAATACTTTCAAATATTTTGTGACTAAATGTGAAACACATTTTAGTTTGAAAATCGCAAACCTATATTTTGATAATGGAAGCGAGTACCTATCAAACGAGTACAAGAACTTTTGTTCACAAAAAGGTATAACATACCATCTAACTGTAAGTTACATGCCACAGCAAAATTCACTAGCTGAACACATGAACTGTACTATCACAGAAATGGCTCGTACCATGGTAATTACAGCAAATTTGACCAAGAATTTCTGGGTGAAGCTGTTTTAACAGCACTTTAGGTATCCTTATTAATCGCTTACCAACTAAGGCTTTAAAAACGGACAAAACTCCATATGAGCTATGGCATAATAGAAAACTATCAGTGTAACTTTTGAAGGTTTTTGGTTCAACTGTATGTGTACATAATAAAACAAGATATAGTAGAGTGCCCGGGCCCTCAGAATGTGTCATTCTGTTGCCACCTTAATTTGAAAATGTACTGACCATCATAACTCATTTCCAATACCTCATAGAGAACAAAAGTTGAGGTTGTCAAAAAATCGTCCTCTGCAGGAGGTGGGTGGGATGAAATTAATGAAAAACAACCTAAATATTTTTATTGCATAATTTAATCCTCTGATATGGATTGAACCTCGTAAAGAAAAATCTGTATCTATAATTAATTTGAGATACTTAAAATAATTTATTTCCTATATGGATTGGAATGCCGCCGAGAAAAGTGCTGTTTACTCAAAACTTGTAATGTTGCAATTTCTGATTTTCATTAAACTCGTATTATCTCCGAAATTAGTAACAAAAAAAATGGTGTGAAATAAAAATTATGGGCCGCTCTTTCAGGATGCTTCCGGTTTTTTTTATTTTTTCAAATCAAAGAAGCGGTTACTGAGAAAATGAATATTTAGATTGCCGATTCATGCAAGCGGAACGCGAAACGCTTACTACACCTCTACGCGCCAATATCCATTGGCTGGATGTCGGTCTCGATAACTAGGGCCGAGTAGGACTATTAATCTTTGCACCTAGATTATATCTGTAGACCTGGACCGGCCTTCCTGATAGGTGGGCCCGCGTACTTCTACCAGACCCAGCTCACAAATGTGAGATGTGTCGTGGTATTTTCTGCGGACCTCCCCTGGTCCTGGCTGTTGAACCTCGCAGGCTGAGGTCTCTTCTGGCGCTCTTCTTATCTTGAGTTTTCTTTCTTCGCCAGCTTGTCACCCCCGGGAGTAGTCATCGGTCGAGTTGGGTTTGGGAAGTTTTAGCTGGGACTGACTGCCAGTACGTAGGACATCAATTGATATCCTACCCCGGATCGTCGGAAAGGTAAGGATGAGCTGTGTAGCTCGGGAGTGTGGAGACCTAAGTGCTTATTTTAGCACTTTCGATCTCCACGGAGCAGGTAGGACAACGGGCGTTGGATGGTATGTTGTCCGACGCCCGCAAGGAGGTTGGTTAGGGTTGAAAAATGTCATGTCTCTGGTAGTGGTGGTCCGTCCTGACGTATCTGAAACAGATCGGTTAGCGGGAAATAAAGTTATACTTACCCGTTGTCCAGTAGCTGTACCCTCGGCCGCTTATGCCTCGGGGCGTCGGCAGGGTCATAATCAGTGGCCTGTCTGATTAGCGGGTTCCCATGCTCCTCGGTTTGGGCATACCATGGGTTCTCACGTACCATGGGGCGTCAACTACCGTCCTGAGGGCGATGTTCTCCACTGCCTGGATTCTCTTCATGTAGGACTTCGCCTGGTAGCCCCACGCTACCTAGGCGTACGTCAGCTGCGGCCTGATGAGGGTCTTGATAAGCGTGAGCTTGTTCCTCAAGTTAAGTCGGCTCCCATTTCCCGTCGTTAGGTAGATGAGGGCTCTCGTACGTCGGGCCTTGGCTGTGATGGAGTCCGTGTTTTGTCTCCACGTTAGGCTTCTGTCCATGACCACGCCAAGGTATTTGACGGTGTCGTGCCATTGGATGCCCTCGCCGTTCATGGAGACGTGTCCTGTGGGAATTTTTTCCGCACTCGTCTGAAGAGGATGGCTTGGCTCTTGTCGGCGTTGACTGCGACTTTCCACTTCGTGCACCATTCTTCCAGGAGTGTGGCCGCTTCCTGGAGTTTTCTGGTTGCGTTTCTGGCCTTCCAGGATCTGGCAATCAGGGCGGTGTCGTCTGCATACAGGGCTAGGGCTGTGTGGTCGGTCCGGGGGAGGTCCGAGGTATAGATGGCGAACAGGTGCGGTGACAGCACCGATCCCCGCCTCCACGGTCCTGTAGGTTGAGAGTTGGTCCGAGATTTTCACCCTTGGCTGTCTGCAGTGTAGGTAGGATCTCACTAGTTTGACGAGTTCGATGGGGTAACCCATACTCATAATTTTAGCTAGAAGACCGTCGTGCCAGATCCTGTCGAACGCTTTGGCGACGTCTAGGAACAGCGCCGCGATGACTTGACCTCCTCGGGGGTTGTCGGACGGATGTGGTCGTCATCTGGCAGGTGGCGGATCCTTCGTACTCTGCGTTCGACGTCGTCCACCCAGTCCTCGTCCTCGTCATCGAGCTCGTTCTCTCTGCACTGCAGTTCTAAGCTGTCGGCGAACGCCTCGGCTTTTTCCTGGTTAGTGTAGACGATCCCTCGCTCTCCGTGAATCGGGCGCATAGGCTTCCTTCGGTTTCGCAGGGCACGTTGTGTGTTCCACATGCTTCTGTCCTGTGGATCCAGTGACTCGAGGTGGCGTTGCCACCCCTCCTGACGGTGTTCCTGGAGGGCGGCTTTCACTCTTCGGCTGAGGACATTGTACTCCCTTCTGTCGGTGGGGAGCCTGGTCCTCTGAGCCCGTCTCTTGGCGCTCCCTCTGTCCCTTATCAGCTGCCTGGTGACCTCTGGGAGGTTCGCCATCGGTGCTGGGTTCGAGGTGTAAAATAGCGTGCTGATAGAAACCAATGCAGTATTTTTAAAGAAATATAATTATTCACGCTTTATTAATTGGTTCTAAATGTAATAAAATTGTAATAATCTGCAGATCTGTGGTTACATGTTACATTGAGTGTGTAAAGGTTGGAATAAAATCATTAAAAAGCAATAGATAATAAATCGGTACTCAGGTCGATTTTTAAATATAGTCCTCTATTTTACATACATAGAAGAATTCTAAAATATTTAGAAGAAATTATAGAAGAAAATTGTTCTCTTTTAAATGGCACTATCAGAAAATGATTTGCCATTTAAAAAATTCTCAGACTCATAACTTCTATTTTTTTCCTATTATTTGGGTTTTCTACCACATGTACTATTATCCTCTTCAAAACAAATCACCGAATCTACAAAATAATAGAATTATTGGAAAAAAACCTCTGCGCCCGTGACGTTTACGCCAAAGGAAAAGTCAGAGGTTATGTTTTGCAAATAATATAAATCGGAATAAACACAAAAATAATGTATTTTGCTGACGTTTCGGAAAGTAATCTCTTTCCGTTTTCAAAGCTATTTTTTGAAGAACTCTTATTTTGCTGTGTATGTCAAATACACAGCTTTAAGATTCTGTTTATGTTATTTCCATAGATACTTACTACTTACACAGAACATAGAACTGATGATATTTTTTTTTAGATAATGTTGAATATTCATAGAATGCCACAAATAACTTTCAGACAATATTTTCATAACTTCTAGAAAAAAATGTAAAAAAATAATATTATTATTCGGTATCTGATATGTCTGAAGAGGTTTCTTCATCGCTACAATTTTATTTGGCAAGCTGAGTACTATTCTGACAAGTTAATGGTTGTGCATGCCATTGCAGGATGCCATGCACGGAATTTTCCTTTTATTATAAGAGCACTGGCAACCATTTCAACCTGTAAATATAATTTTCGATAATTACGTTACCTTTTTTGCATTGGCAAGTGAAAGACAAATAGTTTCGTTGGCGGTAGAGAAGGTAGTACTGTGAGGTCAGGGACTAATTTTTCGTCCACAATTTTCCATCCACATTCAATTGGGTCCAACAAATTTGGCTTTGAGTTTAAACAGTTTAACCAAATCTGCGTTTGGTAACTAACCCTAAGGCAATGTTGTCTTAGATTGTCCTCGGTCTGTAGAAGCTTGTTTATAGTTCGGGACTGTGCTAAAAGACCTCGTAGTTGATTAGTGTCCTTAACTACTTCATTTTTAATAATGTATTGCAATTGACTCCATGTCTCTAAATACTTCTTCGCTTAATTGGGCCATTTCTACATTCTTTAATAATTCTTTGCAAACGTCGCCGACATATTTTTTGCCCATACCTACAAATTGGCTTGTAGTGTCGAAATCTGTCATCGCATGAAACGCAGGAAAACTGTGCAATAATTGATTGCCCATCTGCAATGAAACATCTAGAATCCTTTTTCCCTACTCTCAACCAGATTTCCGAAGTTTATTTTTGAAATGCGCCAGTAACACCAAGACATCGGTATCTTTGCAGTCTATTATTATCCGAGATAATCCTTCATTTTCAGTAGATAAAAGATGCAATAATATTCTGCTGTCTGCTTCTTCATTCGATGAACACAAATATTGATCATCACACACATAATTAGTTTCGTATTCATATATATCATTAAATCCATCGTATGTACCAAATTTGGTAACATTATTACTCATAGAATATTCATAACAGTATTTAGACAAAAAAATTGCTAGTTGACCTTTGTTATATGCAGAATGTATAAATAAATGCCACTATTGAGGTAGAAGAGCAGCAGCTGGGTTATCGATGATTTAATTTACTGTACTGCGCTGCACAAGTTAAGACAAATACTGTAGATAAAACCGCTGCAAAAGGAATCACTACTTCCTCGTCCAGATTTTGTATCCAAGTCTTAAACACACAACCCCCAATTTAATTTTTTACTCTCTTTAATAATAGGGTGGGGGTGGTAGATAGTGTGGCTAATGTCAAAAAATTTTTAGGGTCCCTTGGTTCCTTGTATACACACTAAATCCCAATTTAATTTTTTACTCCCTTTAATAATAGTGTGGGGGTGGTAGAGTGGGTAGCTGACGACAAAAAAATTTTTTGAGACGTTTCGTTCTTGTATACACACTATGTCACATTTTATTTTTTTTTACTCCCTTTCATAATAATGTGGGGGTGGTATTGGGAAGGTGATAATGGGGGGGTGGCTGATGCCAAAAAAAATTTTGAAACCTGGTCTTTTCGTACATGCCCTAAATTGCAAGTTTATGGACTCTTACCTTTACTTTGCCTATTTACCGTACAACGGAATTAGATCAAAATATAATCTAGTTCCATATCTCGTTATAATACATAAGTGTACCAAATTTCAAGTCAATATCATAAACGGTTCCAGAGTAAACGTGCGCACAAAAAGTTACAGACAGACAGACATTTTTTTCGACGTTTCATGACATTTTAAACCTATTTCAACAACAAAATTTTTTTTGCATTACTATACTTCCACTGGACGTGGAAGTAAAAAATATTGTCAATAATGTGAAATATTGAAAAATATGAACTTTTTAAACTTGTATTGCAAGAAATAGCTAAATTCAAATTATTATTACCAACTGCATTTTGGAACAATAATGGCGATTCCGATATAGGCTTCTTATTGGAGAAGTGAATTGAGTGGTCAGCGCGTTCCGCTGTCCGCTTGCGTACATCGGCAATCAAAATATTCATTTTCTCAGTAACCGCTGCTTCGATTTCAAAAAAATTAAAAACCGGCAACATCCTGAAAGAGCAGCCGGCCCATAATTTTATTTCAAAGTATTTTTACTTATTATTATTATTATTATTTACTTGGTTTTTTTACTATAATTCACAACTTATTACTGTTTCTTATTTCATCTTATCACTTGTTTGTCTAATATCAAACTGTCCCCACTGCGTTTAGATCCACTATATATATACCCACGTCGCATGTAGTAGATTATTCTAGAATGTTCCGGCCTTACGCAACTTTTCTGGCGCCGTTCTCGAATTTTCTGTAATTCCAGTGGCGTAGTCATGCACATAACAGTATCTTCGAAGTTTAGGAGGCGGTGTTGAGAGAGGTATGGGGGTCAGCTTTTCTGGTTGCAAGACAATGTTCATAATATTCTGTAGTTAATGCGTCTGTCTATTGGTTTGCCTAATGTGCAGGGTTATTCATTATAAATTACCCACCCTCATCGTTATCGTTGCCTATAGAAAAAAAAGTTTTAAATAAAAATTGCTATCGAAAGTACAGTAGCAGTGCAGATAAATAATATAATATTTTTTAAATGGGACACCGTATATATTATTAAATTTTTGGAATGATCCTTTTTCCTGATTTCAAAAATATACCATATTTTACCCCTACCATATACCATTTTTGAGTTATTAAACGTCGAATATCTTAGTTTAACTAGTTACTGTAAATATGGAACAATTAACATTATTATAGTGAGCTAGGAAAATGACAACTTATATGTTTGATAAGTGACATGTCTTAATGAAATAATCAAAATGGCTTACAGTGAGGAAGAAAAAGTCCAAATATTTACTTGTTATATAAAAAATAACAAAAATAAATGTGCAGCAAAAAGAGCATATAGTTATTTTCTTCTGACTACTTTTTCTTGGATATTTTCTCTTGGTTATTTCTCTCGGCCTTTAGTTTCCTGAAAATGGATCCAAAACTGGCCGAAATGTCAAATCATCAACAATCTCAGACGCGGTACAACTCGAGAACCAAGTATTTTCATTCATAAAAACAATTGTAGAATTCACCGGAACCATTTTTTCACATCTACGAGAAGGAGGAAATGTATTCTCTGACTAAATATTACAGTACATTATTTTTGTGTAAATCTCTTTTGTGACCTTAGATTCCCGAAAACCTGTCGAGATCACCCAGTCATCTCAAAAACTTCACAACTTAAGCATCACTCAGAGTCTCCTTCTACTTCGGGGATTCTAAACAAAGCAATTTTACCCTAGTTCGAATTTCCATACGTACAGTGTATACGACCAGAATTGAAACCGTTGAAAACTAAAAGCCGGCAAAACCAGTCGGCATCTCTTGCGGAGGTAAATAGAAATGATTATCATAAGCAAAACAATAAAGAGATGCCGACTGTTTTTGCTGACTTTTAGTTTTTATGCGGTTTCAATTCTGGTCATATACACTATAACACTATAGATAGGATCTCAACACTACCAACACACGAATACCCCAATCACTATACAGGGTCCCAACTAATTCAGAGGAACAATATTGTTATTTAGTAAAGTATAGAAGGTAGAGCAAAGGTTAAATAGGATAAAAGTTGCGCATTTTCGGAACCAATAAAACAACCTCTTGAGGTTCCAAATATCTTTTATAGTTTGTATTTTTATCTAACAGAATATCAAAAAATATGTTAAGGTTTCTTATTAGGTGTGAACGTAGCCATAACTTTATCTAATCAGATTTTCTTTTAAGCTAGGCCATCAACAACTTTTATTTAAATACGGCCCTGTTTCTTGCATAATTTGTCATTGTCAAGTTATAGCTACTTTCACAGGAACATCCCAATTTTCTAAACAAGAGGGAGGACCATCTTCGATTTTCAGTTGCTTGGAAATCATTGATCTCCAGACGAACCACACAACTTTCATCTAGACCCCACACCACTCTCCCACCCGCAGACCCTACTATATAAATAATACTTCATCACACAATACCACTACTACTACTCTTTAAGGAGTAGGCAGGTTGAAACCTTAGAGAAAAACCGCTGTGAAATCTCATAAGTAGGCAGATTGAGATCCCGGAATCAGACCAGTTCTAGAAATTCAGACTTACCCTGACAGTTGTTTCTTCTAACAATGTATATTTATTTCTCTTGAGGAATTTTTCTTTTTATCTAGGTCTCTTTTTCTCTTGAAAATGACCGTTAAATGGAAGGGCTTTTCCGTTCTATTCACTTTTTTCACGTTAGTGCCTATATTAAAAAAAATTAATTTTATAAATAGCATGAAAATTTAACTAAATCAGAAATGAAACAAATGCAAAAAGTAACGAAAATAAACAAAAAGAATATGTTCATTAAAGGTAATTAAAAATACGTTTGAAAACCTACAGTTTCAAAAAATATTTCTCTACGTTTTGATGGCGTAATTTTATTAGATTGCAACGTTTTAAACAATTGTTGGTTTTTTGACTATTTAAATAGATATTTTGCCCTGAAATTGTCTATGGTGGTTAACATCCTATTTCCTAATTTTATCTATCTGTTAGATTGTTATTAAGACTACATTAATTTTTTTAAAAACCTATACCTGTATACATGTTTTTTATTTTATGAAGCACATAAGCAATAGTGGTCCTGTATATCTAGATTTGTTCGAACTTTTATTGCGAATAATCATCATTTTTCTGCAATACTATGATTAACGACAGGAAATATTTAAAAATGATGTTTCGCAATTTAAATTGTCTAAACAAATATATTTCAGATATGAATTTCAAATTCCAAAGAACATTCCCTTCCCCAGAAATTCTTTATTTCGATTGCAGCTCTATTTTTTTTTACCCTACTGTCAGTTCGACTTCAGCACACGTATGAATATTTTTAAATTTAAATAGTTCTACTAATACTTATATCTTAAGGTACATATATTTTGTAATCGGGTCACGATTCAAAGTTAATATAAAAAACTCCGTTGTCACAAATTCATATTCCAACAAGCGGTAGATAAAATTATTTTATTAGTTCTATACTCGTAAGTAAATTCTTCGGATTTTATCAGTGCAATATTGTTACATCTTGATCTTTGTTGGGCTCATTGTCTCATCATTCTCATCTCACACACGTCTCTAGAAAATCATATTATTAATTTTTCCAGTCAGTAAGCACACCATTTTGAAATCCGGCAGTTACCATCTTTGCGGTCGTAAGTACAAAGACGGCAAACACAATTTACACATTTCTTACCCTACGACCATTACAAAAGAAATTTTAATACAATATTGTATATTATTTAGAAAAATGCTAATTTAAACAGCTTATGATTCAACGAGAATTAAATATAAATTTGATATAGAAAGTATCATTATCACAAATTTTCAGAAGGTATATGATTATCTATTTCTGAGTAAGTTATGAAAACGATTTTAGAATTAATCTGCGTGCGTATACATGGATTGCTATAAAACCAAATTGTTTCTTTGGCTCTACATCCAAAATGATCCAAACTAACAAACTTCTTGAGGCTTCCAAATAAGTGTGGAATGTAGAAACGTTACTTCTTTTTATTTATATTTATGCAGATTGCAGAAGGCATTAATAAAGACTTATTTTTTACATATGCTTCATTCTTTTTAGAATTTATTTATTTAAACATTTAAAAAATGATAATCAATTGCTATTTGATTAGATTTCTAGATTAAGTAATTATTGAAATGTAAAGTGTAAACGAATTTAATTGAAACCGTATAAAAACTAAAAGCCGGCAAAAACAGTCGGCATCTCTTTATTGTACATGGGCGGAGGTAAATAGAAATGCTTGTCATAAGAAAATGATAAGATTTTCGGGCGTTATTATATTATCCTCTGTTTCAAATGGTCTCCAGAAAGCCATGGTAAATTAGTAAATAATTAAAATATTTTACCTTTTATATAGTAGTAAATATTTATAAATATGAACAATAACTAACTAAACTCCTACGCTTGATATTATAACAGGTAATTTACGCACTGCACTGGCACATTAACAGCACAGCAGAAGTCCACCTTTGACTATTGAGAAGCGATTTACGAGTTTTTTTTATGCTAGTAGGCCTGTCCGTTTTATTATTTTTAAACCAGTGCAGTCGTAGATGGTTCATTCAGGCTGATTACATTGCCAGTCTCGGACTCGCCTGCACAGTTTCAACTACCATTCGAATCTCGATACCATTGCTAAATATATAGGACAAAATATCACGTTCAGTGCGCACGGCCCTGTGCTTTAACACTGACCAGTTCCAATTATCCTCGTATAAAGTATACAATAAACTACGCATAATAATTATTAGTACGTAATTAAAACTATTCCTTTCACTTAACATAACAATAATTTATAATCACACTGCGATTTGTAGTGCTTATAACGATAAATTTTTGTCACTTAACAAAAGAAGAAAGGTAGAATAAAAACATTTCGTTAAAACATACTAGGAATGCAAAACAGTTAGGCCTAAAACCAATCATTAAAAATAATAAATTAATTAGTAATGGAAAACATGGACAGTCCATAAATTGATTTAGGCGATATTAATTCACATTTAATTAATTTTGCTATTGAGAAATTTGAAGGTCTACCAAATTCTCAAACCATCACAAAATTCGCGATGCCGACAAACAAATCATTATCAGCACAACATCCAAACTGTACATATACAGGTAGACACGATAAGTTACCTCCAAATTCATATCTAGTAAACCTACCAGCTCCAACAAATACAATACAAAGCCATTTTTTTTAGATCAACCTAAGAATACCAGAGCAATTCCTAAGCAGAATCCATCGTCTTGCAATACCCGATCACTTGAAGTGCTTTCCAAAAACAGTATTTCGTTAACACCAACACAAATTTCTTCTCGGTCAAAATGTCAGGGGATTTAGAAACTAAAAGGCATATTAAAACATAATATTTTTAGTCGCAAACTCCTCTATAAAATCCTTATTTTACTATAAGGACTGACGAGAGCCAACAGCTCGAAACTATAGTCTGCAAGTGGTATGGACGACTGGCACGAGAGCTTTAAGTAGGATCAGTCTTTCGCCTGGTGTTTGTTGCAATCGAAGCATTAGCGTTTTGTTGGTAATATACAATTATTACACTTAACGCGCCAGACTTGTAACTTGTAATTCAGCGCTCGGCGAGGCACATAGCCCGGAGAGTAGCATAATTTACTTAATTCAAAGTGGCAGAAAGACGAGGATTCGCCTGGATGCTTTCCTACAAGACTTTCCTACAACTCACACGAATCGATGTTAGACTTATGTTATTCAAATATTGATGATTAGGAATAATTACTTGTATCCCCAGGTGCTGTTACACGGGCAACTTCTACAGTAATTAATTGCTCGAGGACTGTTGCCGGACATAGTGGAGCAATTAATGGAACAAGATTGAGTAACATCATGCGATTCGCAGCAATTATATTGACAATAAATTGCCAAATTGCCCCCACATCGTCGCATGTTGCTTGTATGAATGTCACATATTGCCATATATTCACCAAATTTGGAAAATACTTGGTAATTTCTACTTCTGTCTCGCTCTCCCATATACTCGCGTATCTGTCTGTAACCGTTGAAAGCGCTGGTGTTTTTTTTTTTTTATACATTTATTTAACGTCGGCCTATTTCCGCTACTGAGGCCTAACACCGACGCCTGTAGACGAGCTACCCCCAACCAGGAATTATGCCGAACCTCTTCCCTTAAGAAGAGTAGGGATCTTTTACTTGCCTAACATTTAATAGACAAGGGACCGACGGCTTTACATCCCCTCCGAAGGATGGTATATCTCCTATACAACCCTCGCCTAAGGTTGTATAGCTTCCGCGCATACACTGATATACAAGCCGCTGGAAGATGTGTGAGGCGAGAACGCGGTTAGCGCTGGTGTTCTGCAAGCAGTTTATCCTTGATTCTGAAGAGGTGAGTGTGATTTTGTCATTAATTAGAAAAATATCTCCTTCGTACAATAATGAAAAAAATAATAAACTTTGACTCAGTTCGTTTGCGATTTTGTTTATGGAATGTCGCAAACTTAGAATATAAAAATCGCAATATAAATAAAGACGTATGGAATGCTATTGGTATAGAACTTGAAATACCTTCTAACGAAGCAAAAAAGGATTGAGAAAAAACAGAAAAGTGAGAGTGGCGCTTCTTAAGTCAATATATGGTTTGCTTTCAAGACTATGTCGTTCTTAAGAGGCAAAAATGACTCAGGAAAGGACAGTGAATCACTGTCAGAGAAAGTAAACAATTATATAAAATACTATTATTAATTATACTAATTATGTTCATTAGCTAATAATTGTTATATTTATAATAGGTCTAAGTTATTTTATAAGAATTATATGTAGGACTCTTGCCACGAATCTCTTCCGCGTTGAGACATAAAATAATGCATGAATTCATCCCTATTTAACTTAAATGCGAGAAATGCGAGATTCTGTATCCCCTAAAAGAGTTTATAGTCTTAGCTATTTGTAATCATCTTATGGTTATATGAGCCATAAGTACAATATTCAAAAACAAACTTGAAAAATTAGAGCACCACATGTTGCCCATTTTAATTGGCACATATCTCTATGTATCTTTGAAATGCAGTTTTTACTGTCTCTACAATCTAAAATATGAAAGAAAGAATAACAACTTCTTTTCGTTCAAATGTGCTTTTAGAGGGCGGAATATTAATACATAATATTTTTAGTCGCAAACTCCTCTATAAAATCCTTATTTGACTATAAGGAACGTAACCAGACTGCAACCAACAGCTACTCTCCGGGCTATGTGCCCCGCCGAGCTTTTAAGTAAGATCAGTCTTTCGGCTGGTGTTTGTTGCAATCGAAGCATTAGCGTTTTGATGGTAATATGCAATTATTATACTTAACGCGCCAGACTTGTAACTTGTAATTCAGCGCTCGGCGGGGCACATAGCCCGGAGAGTAGCTATTGGTTGCAGTCTGGTTACGTTCCTTATAGTAAAATAAGGATTTCGTAGAGGAGTTTGCGACTAAAAATATTATGTATTAATATTCCGTCCTCTAAAAGCACATTTGAACTATGCTAAGCCCAGTCAGGCTATTTATTTTTCGATTGCAACAGACACTGGGCCGTTAGATGGCGCCTGCTGACTATTTTACATGTCGCTATTGTAAAAATACCGGGATGTATCAAATAGTCAAAGGATCCTCGTGCCGGTCGTCACATGCCTACCTTGCACTGACGAGAGCCAACAGCTCGAAACTGCAGTCTGCAAGTGGTGTGTGACGGCTGGCAAGAGAGCTAATTTAAGTAGGATCCGTCTTTCGGCTAGTGTTTGTTGTAATCGAAGCATTAGCGTTTTGATGGTAATATGCAATTATTACACTTAACGCGCCAGACTTGTAACTTGTAATTCAGCGCTCGGCGGGTCACATAGCCCGGAGAGTAGCTGTTGCAGTCTGGTTACGTTTCTTATAGTAAAATAAGGATTTTATAGAGGAGTTTGCGACTAAAAATATTATGTATTAACTTCTTTTCGATCGATCACACCGATCGACTAATTTTAAAAACAGCAGTTTTTTAAGTGCACATTTCCAAAAAAGTGTCATTTATTGAAAATTAGACATCAATTAAGAACATTTTTATACAATTGAAATTTTCGTATAAATTACTACTATAATAGGATTGAGTAGGATCTGGTACAAGCAGGAAGGGCGGATTTAATGGTTGGTGGGCCCGGTGCTATTAAATTTCTCAAATCCCTTTTTTTCAAATTCAAAGAATAAACAAATACACATTGAAAGAAAAGTCAGCATTTTAATTAACTCAAAAACAAATTTAAAACAAAATCAACATTTTTTTATGGTAAGCTAACAAAAAATACAAATCTATCCATTTGTCCCGCGTCAGTGGGCTTTTTGAGAATGATCCGCTTATGAGTACAGACATGACTTTACCACAGGTTCTCGTGACTAAGCTCGTGACAAACTACCATGCTTCACCAAGTAAAGGGTAATAATAAGATTGCAGACAGTATTAACTTAAGAAGACAAGAGTTAGAATTAAAATCTTATACTTAAGAGTAATTAATTTAATCTCAATTAGTGACTTTTAAAGGAGGCGAAGCAATTTTCTCCTAGGAACTGACCACTTGGACAGCGAAATAAAGGTTTTCCTGCAAGTATGACAAAGAAACTGTGACATTATTAGATGCCCAGTTAAAAGATATCATTATAGCACTAAGTAATATTTCGAGAACTGACTTGAAAGACATGATCAATTTTGGCGATGTGATAATTACAGCTTGCAACCTTAAGGAACATCTCAAACATCTTCAGTGGGTTTTAGGAAGAACAAGAAATACCCATCTAAATAGTTGTGGAAATTAAAAGAGCAGCGGACTCCTATATGATATTATTAGCGTGAGATCGGCAAAGATTATCTAATGCTCATAATGTGCTAAGATTGTTCTCTTCTAGATGGTGTCCAATGCTTTTATTATATTGGAAACCACTGCACTGGTGTTATTTGAAGGTTTAAATGCGGCATTATGTTTTAGTTCTTGCCTACTCTAAATGGAACTAGATCTGAATGCTAATAATTCTGGGCTTGGATGTGTCTGCTCCAAGTTGAATTGAACATTTGAACAAATTATTGTTCAGATCAGAGAGGAACTGATGTGTAACAAAGAAAGAATGATTGGCTATCACAACGTTTTCAGATTGGGTCTAATCAACCTGCAATAACGTAATCGTCGAAAATCCGAAGCCAGTTGGCACGTTTGATGAGAAAACTGCAGCAGTATGATTTGAAGATCGGATATCTTCTTGGAAAATTCCAAACAGGGATACCTCTCTCTCCCATCAGACATGCTAGGATCTGGAAATACCGTCGCTACGTGGAAAAACAGAGTATAGCAACATGGGTTAAGAAACTTTACGGACGATTAATTAAAAAAAGTATTATAAAAAGAGCAACCAAGCGACAAAAAATTTAGGTTAGGTAGTATTGAAACAGAAAAGTGGACTCCAGGCTCAGGCTGAAGGATATTTCAGACAAAGAATTAGCTGAAATTCAGTTAAAGGATGGATTGTTGAAAAGAGCTTGGGAAAGTTCTGGTGGGAGGCAAATTTCCAAATGAGAAACAATCCTCGGGCGTCAAAAATATATAGCGAAATGTCCAATTAAGATTTTGGCAAGGTCGTAGACATAGTCCGACAACAATTCTATTTGGCACACGGTAATCAAAATGTACAATTCGAAAATGTAACAATTGGTTCAGCAAGTAAAAGACTACATGCAAGAAGCAGAGTTCCGATGAAATAGTGCAATTCTATTTGAGAGGGTTGCGATCGACATGGTTCGTTCGATGATGGATAATGGAAATCAGGCCAAATCAGAAAATTTATTACTACCAATTCACAAGACAAGGACAACAATCATTTACTTTCAATCAGCTAAAATAATAAAGTAATGCAAAAAGAGTATGAAGGAAGATGTCTCTCTTTAAGCTGGCTGAGATACATCATAGAGGTTTTACTTCGTAAATATTCAACTTTGAAATTATTATATTTATGTAAACAAAATCAAGTAACTGAAACCACTACGATATTGACTTGACACGTTCAATTTTTAATCTACCTTGAACCAGCTAATTTATATTGGTTAGAACGGAGGGTAGTGGCTTCCTTATTCTTTTAATCATAACACCTTTTTTTCAACATTTCGTCAATAACATGATATTAGGTGTGTAATGGGGTAGTGAAGCGCAAGTTATAGCCTCTCCTACTCAATTGTTAACCTCACCTTCGCGATGAGTTCAATTTGAACTTGGTGCACCCTGTTTTCACTAACGAGGCTCTAACGACCGAGTAAGGGCGGAATAACCCTTATCTTTTGCCGTGAGCACATCCACCTTCTCACGAAGAGTGCGGTAAAAATAACCCACCGCACACAAAGGTTGCTTTTGGAATCGTTTGGTTACCCCATCGTCGCAGTCTCCTTCTGTGCCATGGGACCACACCACTCGCCTTCCGCAACCGAGCTGGTCAGTTGCATACCTGCTCCAGCTAAAACTTCAAATGCAGCTTCGTTTTCAGTCGATTAAGGCTTTAACAAATGATGGAGCGTTCAAGTGGGACAAAATCATCCGGAGGTAAAATACCCTCCCGATCGGATCTCCGGGGGAGGGTGCCCACAGGGACACCTCATCGAATGTCAAAAAAACACCGACAAGTTAAATCCAACAAAACGAATTCTTTCATCTACGGCGCTTGGAATGTTCGTACTTTGAACGACAGCACTCGCACCGATCGGCCTGAAAGAAGAACTGCTCTAATAGATAGAGAACTTCACCGACTCAATGTTGACGTTGCAGCTCTCAGCGAAACTCGATTTTTGGAGGAAGGCTCTCTCACAGAAAAGTACTACACCTTCTATTGGAAAGGTCTTCCCACCAATTCAAGAAGACAACATGGAGTAGGATTTGCCGTTCGGAATCAACTTGTATCCAACTTAACACAAGTACCACAAGGCCTATCCGAGCGTCTAATGCTGCTACGCTATGAGCTATCAGATGGCAACGCGGTAAATCTAATAAGCGCCTACGCTCCCACTCTGGATGCAAGTCACGAAACCAAGGAAAGCTTCTATCAACAGCTGGAAGAAACCCTCTGTAGAATACCTAAAACGGAACGACTCGTTATTCTTGGCGATTTTAACGCTAGAGTAGGGAGAGATGCAGACACCTGGCCAGGCATCATAGGCAAGAACGGTTTGGGCAACATGAACGCTAACGGTCAACTACTCCTAACTAAATGCGCCGAACATGATCTAGTTATAACAAACACCATTTTCCGACAAAAGGATAAATTTAAAGGCACCTGGCGTCACCCCAGATCAGGTCACTGGCATCTACTGGACTATGTTATCGTACGTAGGAAGCATCTCAAGGACGTCCAAATTACAAAGGCGCGCATTGATAGCGAATGTTGGACCGATCATCGTCCTGTTGTCTCTAAAATGAAAATTGTTATGAGACCCAAACACCGAAGAACTCAAGTAAAACGTAGACCCCGTCTCTGTATTAGTAAATTGCGTGACCAACAAACCGTCGAACAGCTAAAGCAAAAAGTTCAAGAGAATTTGAGTGCACTAGAAGAAACCAATTCTGTAGATGTCGCTGCTACCTGGACACAAATTAAAGACAGTTTAAAAAGTGCGAGTGAGGAAATTCTTGGCACTGTAGCAAGTAAAAAACAGGAGGACTGGTTCAATGATAATGAAGCTTTTATACAAGAACTTCTTGACCGCAAACATATTGCCTTCCAAAACGCTATCAACCACCCCAACGACTCATCAAAAGCAGAAGCTTTTACCCAATCTAAGTATGAAACGCAACGCGAAATCAGAAGAATAAAGAACGAGTGGTGGGCAAGCAAGGCCAGAGAAATTCAAAGGTACGCCGATTCACACGACTACAGGAATTTCTTTCAAGGAGTAAAAGCAGTGTACGGCCCCAGTCGGAAAAATATGTGCCCTATTAAAGATTTAAATGGAAATCTCCTCAAAGAAGACCAGGAAATAAGAGCCCGATGGAAAGAACACTACTCTAACATTCTTAACCAGCAAAGTCAAGCCGATCACGATATTATAAATCTTATCCCTCAATACGACACCTTCGAAGACTTAGATAAGCCACTAACAACGGAAGAGATCTTAACCGCCATTGGGCAGCTAAAAAATAACAAATCTCCCGGCGCCGACTCACTCCCAGCTGAGATCTTTAAAGCTGTGTCGTCAGAGCTCATACCCTACCTCAAAAAACTGTTTGATGTCGTGTGGGAAAGTGGTCAAGCTCCGCAGGAGTTTCGTGATACACTTTTAATCAACCTCTTCAAAAACAAAGGCAGCGCTGCGGACTGTGGAAATTACAGGGGTATAGCTCTCCTGGCTGTTGGAGGGAAGATACTCACTAAAGCGATGGCAAATAGGCTAACACCTGTTATGGAAAAGTTACTTCCTGAAACACAGAGTGGCTTTAGACCAAACCGAGGCACATCGGATTTAATCTTCACACTTAAACAGCTTCAAGAAAAAGCACTCGAACATCAAGGAGAAATTCACATGGCCTTCATTGATTTAACCAAGGCGTTTGACTCGGTGGACAGGGAAGTGCTCTGGAAAATTATGTTCCGCTTAGGTATCCCTAGAAAATTTGTGGAAGTATGTCGCAGTCTACATACAAACAACAACGCCCAGGTTATGTATAATAATGAGGCAACCGAACCTTTCCAAACCCTCACTGGAGTTAGGCAGGGATGTGTCCTGGCACCCCTACTCTTTAATTTGTTTACCACTGCTCTAACAATTATTGTTGACAACAAACTGACAGTCAGAGGAATAGGTCTCAGATACCGTTTTGATGGCGGTCTCTTTAATATAGGGCGCTTTAGAGCTTTCACGAAGACACGCACACGATTCATTTGTGATCTCCAGTACGCGGATGACTGTGCACTTTTAGCCTCTACGCCGGAAGAGCTTCAAGAACTTTTAGATGTGTATGCCCAGAGCTATGATTCCTTGGGACTTAAAATCAACATTGGAAAGACTAAGATTATGTCAACTCCTCATCAAGTGAACCAAATAGACATTACACTTAACGGAAATTCTCTTGAAGTGGTGGATCAGTTCAATTACTTAGGCAACGTTGTTAATGACAAAGCAAACATGGACAGCGAGATTCGCAATAGAATTAACGCTGCATCTAGAGCACTCTGGGGTCTTAGAGAGAGAGTATTTGACAACCACGACCTTGCTTTGTCAACGAAAATGGCTATCTACAGAGCAGTTGTCATTCCAACACTGCTATATGGATGTGAAAGCTGGGTCACTTACCGTCGTCATGTGAAAGAATTAGAACATTTTCAGCAAAGACACCTCAGAAGTATGATGAAAATCCGTTGGTTTCATCACATATCAAACGTGGAAGTACTCAGGAGAGCAAACAGCCTTCCAATTGAGGTGCTTATTTCAAGAGCACGCCTAAGATGGGCAGGTCACGTTCATCGTATGCATGATAACCGCCTTCCTAAATGTACACTTTATGGTGAATTGCTAAGCGGTAGAAGAAGGCGTGGCGGTCAACGAAAGAGGTTCAAAGACGCTCTCCATGAAAATCTAAAATCCTGCGGTATTGCAGACGAGCAATGGGAGCAACTTGCAGCGGACAGAACCGAATGGCGAGGGGTTGTGGCCAGCTGTCAAGGAAATGTTGCTGCAAGAAGGCCGAATCCAAGACCTAACCAGGTCTATGTTTGTCCTGACTGCGGTCGACATGTGCTCTCCCGAATTGGCCTTTATAGCCATAGTCGTGTGCACCGTAGATGAATGGGAATTACAATAAACTACACCTGTTACTTGTTTTTTATTGTACACAATTTATCGACTGTAACATTTTTATACTCGGACTCGAGTAACGGCTAATAATAATAATGATATTATTTGTAACTAAATTACCCATTAGAATCAGAGAAAGAGCTTTAGTGCATATAAGTTTCAAATAATTTTTTCACTTTTAATTCCAGCAAGACGAAGTGGAAAAATAAAATGAAATATATTTTTCAGTCGCCTATTTATCTGTGATATAAAAAAATATCATGCACCTTCCCTATTTCAAGTGTGGTTGTACGAATTACCATAGTCTTCTATAAAACGAGTAGAAGAATGGAAGCGACAGTAAAATATAATACGCAAGGACAATAACTGAATGCAAGTAACGGATATGAACACATAAATGGAAAAATAATTCATGGGAGAGGGTTGATATTTAAATTTCCACTGAGGCAACGGGTATTTGTGAATAAACCGAACATAAAATAAAAAATACGTTATTTGGTTAAATACTAGCCCTTTATTAAAATTTTTGCATTGACGTTATCATTTTATTTTCAAATAAATTTATGACTTTATACGAGTTCGCATATCGATACCACAACGACGTATTGTTAATTACAAGCATACCATCGTCTGATTACATTTTGTTCTTACAATGCGGTGAAGACACCTCCGACTACAGTCGATTTAATTTGATTTACCAGCGTAAACATTACTGCCACTCCCGGAAAACACGCCGCCTCCGGGCCGGCTGCGTCTACGCTGGGTTGGATGAGGTCAAATTTATTTTGTTGGATGGGCACGGCGAAGTTTAGCTCAAGACTATTCTTACACTTGACCGTGGTAAAAATGGTTTACAAACAAGACATAAGTATGCAGATGAAAATCAATCATATGATACATATATGTGCTTGGAAGCAATGAAAAACAGTGTGGGATATGACAACAGAATAAAAAAAGAGGAATGGCCCTTCAAAAAGAATAAGAGTAGTATTTAAATATATCTCAGACAGATTGTTTAATACACTAAAACTAGTTGAAGATACCATTATGTTTAGTAGAAATTCTTTAAAAAATAAGAGCTTACAATTAATCGAAATACTATTATGCAATTTAACTGCATTAAAAGTGAATGATATATATGCGTTAAGAGCGCTCCGGATATAAGCCGGCAAGACGCTTCGATATACTCTCATATAAATCATTATTTTAAAAAACGGCATTCACTAAAAGACATTAAAAACATGTTACAATGTGGGATGATGAAAGAAAAAAAGTATATATAAAAAATATAAATTTTAACCTCTCCACAATAAAATTGTGAGAGGTTACTAAATTTGGTTCAAAAACGAAAATTGAGATAACATCAAATCTTTACGTTTTGAGGTCCTGGGAACCCAAAAAGTGGTTTTTGAAAAATGTCTGTGTGTGTGTGTATGTGTGTATGTGTATTAGCACGATAGCGCCGAAACTATTGAACGGATTTGAATGAAACTTTGCGTGTGCGTTTCTTTAGTGTCCCAGAAGATCTGAAAAGGTTTTGGTTGAGATCGGATTACTTTTAGTGCCATTTTGACGCAACAAGTTGTTTATTTTATATTTACTTTCAATTTGCAATGAAACCATTGAAATGCAGTTAAAATTCTGATTTCAACGATATATCACACTTCCGCCCCTTCGATTTGGTTTCCGTGAAAAAAATTAAAAATAAAGCAAATATGGCATAGATCGCATTTCGCATGACATGATCGATGCGCGTAGCCGTTATGTCGTGAAACTCGTTACATCACGTGCCAATTCACGTGTGAGGGTTTCTTCACTGCTCTAGAAGTAGAGCGGATTACGTTTAGTGCCGTTTTTAAATATATATACAGACAAATGGAAGAATTAAAATACAAATATTCTTCTAAAATCTAGTAAAATTACTGAAATGCTAATGTTTGATTTAACAAAGACAGCCGCGAGCGATCGGATTGCAATAAGCAAATTTTGATGATTGTCATTGTCATCGTTTGTCATCCGATAACGTTGGTGTCATGTCATGTTAATAAGATTTCGGCACATTTGTAATTTTTAGTGGATTGTCACAAACTTTAAAGGTAGATGTAACAATATCAATATCATATGCTTTCTGTACCTTCGTTGGTGAATTTATTATAGATTATCACTTTACCAATTTTCAGTTTGTTGCTTTACAAATCTGTAGTATTTAGGATAACTAGACTTTCTTAGTCGTTCAAGTGATGTTAAAGTTGTTAATATCCTAATAGTATATTATTCAACGAGCGATAATGTAGGTAATAACTCGCATAGATGATTGTAAATTCATTAAGTTGAGGGCTTTTTAGTGCCCCAGAAGATCTGAAAATGTTTTGGATGAGATTGGATTACATTTAGTGCCGTTTTGTTACACAATTTAATGCTCTTTTCAGCTTCAAAGATCCACCGAGTGGGGAGGTTCCAGCCGCTTCCAGTAGCTGCCGATTTTTTCTTCTATTTTCGATTTGCAAAAATAATTTTTATCATCCCACATAGGTATTATTAAAATAAACATTTTCCCTTTTGTAGAACTAAAATAAAATTAGCCCTAATGTCCTCAGGCGTAAACAGAGATTTAAAGATTAGGTATAATAAATTTGTACAATGTCATATTCTATTACATATCTATCTTTCTCTTTCCAAACACACCGTACGGTCGTGAGCATAAAAAATAGGACAAGTCTTATAACGGTATTTTGCTAAAATCTAGTTGTGTACATCTAACTTTAATTTTTGTGACATTATCAGTTGTCATAATTTATTGCAAGTGTGCAAAAAAACTAATATGCATCATACAAGCGATTTAGTTAAATCTGGAGTTATTGCTAAAGTAGAAGATGGATGGTAAATGAGACAAATTGCACTGCGTTATAACATTGACAAAAATTCGGTGTGTAAAATTTTAAGAAAGTGGAGAATAGATGGTACGATTAGTAGAAATCCTTGATCAGGACGACGAAGAATATCAACTCAACAACAAGATTTGCAATTGGTAAATGCTTTAGTAGAAAATCTATTTTACTCAGTTATTCAGGCTGCTGAAGAACCGAATTTTCGTTCGTACTGGTCACCGGCCCTCTGAATACTCGATTCGATGAGAAATATATATCTAACAATGATAAAAGTGGTAGATTTTCCGTCATTGGACTTGGATATCGGCACGTGATCCTGATGTTTTGTGGCATATTGAGGAACGATTTAATAGTGAAACGTTTGTTAGGATTTTAGACAATATTATGCTCCCTTCTGTGTCACAATTATTTCCTAATAGTGAGTTCATATTTCAACAAGACAATTGTCCCGTTCATACTGCTCATACCCTAACTAACTGGTTTCAAGATAACAACATCAATGTTCTTAACTGGCCCAGGCATAGTCCAGATCTTAACTCTGTGGAAGAAGTATGGAGACTACTTGTAAGAAGTATCCAAAAACGAAATGTGAGACCACGGAATGCCGAAGAATTACTGGAAATAGTAAATAATGCATGGGAAAATATTATTACTAATGATTATTGTATAAGGTTATTTAATTCTATACCAAACAGACTTATAGAAGTTATAAATAGAAATGGTGCAATAACGAAATATTAATAGTTAGTTTCTTGTTAAGTAGAATATCCTTTGTCCTTTGAACCAGGATTTCTACTAATCGTACCGTTTATTCTCCACTTTCTTAAAATATTACATACCAAATTTTTGTTAATGTTATAACGCAGTGCAATTTGTCTCATTAACCATCCTTCATTTACTATAGCAATAACTACAGCATTAAAATAAAGGATAAATTAAAAGTATTATCTGTTTTATTTCGGCTACTAATATTTTTTCTGTTCACGATAGTACATTCGGCTGCGTCATTTTATTGATGTGAAGTCATTTACAATTAACATTGGAAGCATGGATGACTAATACACTCCGGAGCACTCTTAAACATAGCGCAGCGGTAGAACGCTGTTGCATAGTGAGAGTATTCAATTGTGTGACGTTAACTGAATAGTACAAGGTCACAGATCAGGAGGAACCAGATGTTTCACTGATGACGTATTTTGGTTAAAGTTTTAATCCACTCGTGGCCGGTCCAGGTTTTGGTGTGTTCTGCGCATCTTACGAATCAGTTGTTCTTACGCTCTTCGAGGAACAAATCGCCTGTAACAAGTGCTTCTGTCTTGGTTAATTTGGACTGCTTCCGTTTTTTGTAGTGTTTTTAGATAGATTTCAGTGACTGTATGCGTATTTTACGTATATCCTGTGTATAAATACCTAAGTCCACCCTTGTCTGAAGTAACTCTGTAGCTGAAGCCACTCGCGTGTCGCTTTTCTGCGCAGAATCGTAGCTGATAACGTGACGTACCAAGAAAATTAAACTGCTTACATAGGGAATTACATTGAGTGAAAAGTCTGGTCTGTGACAAGGTATCGGGACACGATTTTTTCTTTAAGACATCGTGGAGATAATGCATGAAGAAATTTCTACAGAAAAGGATGAAAGTTATATTTTACTAGGTATATCATTTTCAGCCATTGCAGTTTATGGAAATATTAAGACACATGATAATATTTTCATGAATTGATGTGAAACGACAGCAATACTATTTTGTACTTATTGCATTAAATTTTTTGTTATCTTAAACAAGGCACATAAACAATATTGCAATAACTAAAGATAAGCAATGCTAATGTTTCGCATAATTTTTTTTTCGATTTACCTACTATCCATAATGTGCTTATTGGCATAAAGAATTTTTCTAATCAAACATAAAACTTTTGCAAAAGTTTAGATATATGATTTTTAAATCGAAGCTTCTCATCAAATAAAACTCTTAGATTTTTGTAGGTTTCCGAGAATGTTAATGATGTGTCATTATTTTGCAACCTTAGACACTTTCTTATGTCATTTCGGTGTTTATCTAAACAAAAAAGAATAATTACAGTTTTGTTAGAATGAAGTTTAAGACTGTGGTTGATTGAGTATGTATAGATGGAACTTATTTGAAGTTGGGCTTCCCAGCCACACGCGGAACAAAGCATTGGAATAACTGTGAATCATATGCGTAAATATTTAGATGAAGGTAAAAGGAATATATATTAGAAAAAATGTATGAGGTGTAAATTGCAAATAACCGAGGGCCGAATATAGAGTCTTATGGTATAACAGAGATAATAAGACTTGCTGCAGATGGTTTCTCAAGAATGGGCACTCGATGATATCTATTTTTTAGATATCAATTAACAATTGTTAGGATTTATTGTCAAATCTACAATAATGTGGCTTAGCACAGAGCAGGTCATGATCGATAGCTCGGAGTAGTCAAGAAATACTAGTACACTCGCTAATTTTTTATCATAAGCTCTAAACACATTATCATTTAATAATCCTGTAGTGGCGGTATACAATTTCCGATTGGGGAAATAATATAATGGAATATTGTGATAAGTAACTTTCAATTTGGGTATATATAAATATTTCCAAAATTTTTGAAATAATAGGTAAAAGACTAATTGATCTTAAATCGCTTACTAAGTTAGGGGAGTTATTTTTAGGTATAGGAGTGATTACCGTTAGGAACATATCCAGATAGATTCCAAACAACAGCTAATTATATGGGTAATAAGGTTTAAGACTTTGGGAGGCATAGTTTTAATATAGTGTAATTTTATCACTATACTTTTAGAGAATATAAAGTATCAAATTGTAAAAAGGTGCTATTGGTGTAAAAAGTGATAGCCCCAAAACTATTGCTTTTATTGTAAGCAGACAGAAAACAAATTTAATTCATCAACTGTTTGTAAGTGATCTGGTATGTTCAAATTATTAGAGTATTTTATATTCACATTATTTAAAGTTTTTTTTTCTCTATTTTTCGTCTCGAAGTGTTTAAGGTAAGCAGCTTTTCCCGTCTAATGAAAGTTAAAGTAAAATTCCTAAGGTTTTTGTATCCATTCCAATTATCAGTGCTGTTGTCTCCTTCATATGTTATGAAAGTTTTGTCTCTTTTGTACATGATTCGTTTTAAATTGTAAGTAAGACAAGGTGGGTGGGGCTTACTGATGTGCACTATTCTAACGGGAGTGAAACAATGAAAAGAGTAAAGAAAGAAAAATACTAGCTTGGCCTACATAGACTACAAAAAGGCTTCTACTCGGTACCTCACGACTGGCTAATAAAATTACTAGAAGTCTACAAGTAGTCCCACATCATTAGGCTACCAACATATGCAATGACGACTTGGGAAACCCAGATGAGAATCGGAGGAAGCACTATCTCTAACATCAAGATTAGAAGAGAGATATACCAAAGTGATTGGCCGAGTCCACTATAACGACACCTCTACAGCTTTCAACTTTCGATCAAATTCGAGGCACAGTTTGGATGACATTAAGCTATGCACTGTGAATCCAAGACAATTGAACTCACTTGTAGCCAATGTTAAAAGCTTCAGTGATGATATACAAATGGAATTTGGGTTTGAGAAATAACTGACAACGAGGTGGCAAAGAAATTTGGCCATGTTACTAATTCGTCGTCATTTTAAAAATACATACCTCAAGCCATTCTTGAAAATGAACAAACATCGCTATACTGACAGAATTCTAGATCACAACCGCTATGACTTCTTGGTTATCTAGAAGAAAGGTAACAAGGCCACCGTGCGGGATGTGGGGAGTGGCTGTAGATAATTTGCTGACGCTTCAATCCCGAGAATGTCGGAGACACGGTAGAGCTATCTAGCATCGTTATAACGAAAAAATATAATAACAATAATAATTTATAACGTCGATAAACCCATGCGCGATGTGTTCTACAACAATATAGATACACTGGGTTTATCGACAAGGCTGACCTTTGCTTTCTTAAGGTTAACAGGATTAAAATCAGAGACTGAGGGAATTCATTGTGATCTGCCAAGATAGTCTTATAACATCTTAGTCTACCGTAGTCGCATTATGAATGTGGAGGTCGCAGGACCAACTGCAGGATCTGCCGTCATTTAATATGTGCGTGTCCGATTTACATGACATCGGCATACATTCAGACACAATGCAACATTGCGAGTGCTATGTGCTTACCATCTACGGCACTCGTACGAGGTAGACCAAACACCAGTACTGCCTTGTGTCTCCAGAGAGATCAAGTCCGTAGTCGAGAACGAGAAATGCAAAATTTGTTGGAACTACCCGGACCGTTAGGCTGATCCGAGCAAACAGGCCTGACATTGTCCTCCTTGATTGAATTAAAGAGATGTGTCATCGAATTCTCGGCACCTTCTGAGATAAATATCACCAAAAATCGGGTTATATACCGAGATCTCCGATGTGACCTCCGAGTGCTATACTGTGATTACCCGGTCAAGAAGGTAATTCTGATAATCGGTGTAGTTGGTGGAATAAGGCTTACACTGCTTTCAGAATTAAAGACAATAACCGGTCTGTCAAAAATCAGTCGAATAGTTAGAAGGCCAAATGCAGAAGGACGTCATCCTGAGATCTCCTCGGGTACTTAGGGCACATGATTCTGGAATACACAGTCACTGACATTGCGGAATGTGGGGAGTGACTGTAAATAATTAGCTGTGAAGATGTCGAAGACACGGAGGAACTGTCCACCATCGTTCTCGCGAAAAAAAAATAATATTGTTATTGTCGATAATGCTAATGCGACACAAAATTATAAAAAACGTATTTTTAGAAACATTTATTTATTCTAACGAAAACGCAAGACCTAATTATTTACTAATTACAAAATATGATTTTAAAACGAATAAAACTAAGCAAATTTCCGAAGTTTCAAATAAACAAATCTGTAAACTTGCCTCTTAGAGTATATGTGATATAATGAGAATAATAATTAATATTAATAGTAAATACCTATTCGACTACAGTGAATTAATGAATGACAATGTCCAAAAATTAAAAGAAATAATTGATTTACTAGTTAAAAATATTTAATACAAATTGTATTGATATTTCCATTATATTTTTTTATTTTCTATATGAGCTTAAATTATCGTATTATTGTAGTATTGTATTATGTGCGAATTTAAAATTTGTAAAGAAACAATTTAAGAACAATGTACCGTAAATCGCGGTAGTCGTAAATTTGTAGATGAATAATTAGAGCTAATACATTTATTCAATTTCGTGTAAACACGAACCGCATGTTGATATATGTGGTGTTGGTGAAAATGGCAGGAAACGTGTATTTCGTTATTCATTTTCTATAAAAGCGCCGCAATGCAGCCCAGAGTCTACTGCACATGCAGATGCTATCGACATGCCTCCATCCAAAGCTTAACGACGCTAATAGCTTCTAATAGCCTTCCCATAAAAACCAACTGCAGAAAACTTGAGAACTTAACCGAGCGGAATATGGGTTTGCTTACCGCAATTTGTATGTTGTACATAATATGTTCATTGTTCATGTTCAAGTTAGAGATCAACTTCAAGTGAAATTTCAAATTATAGTTAGCATAATAACGTATTCAGTGATTTAATATATATTTACAATACTTATATAAGAAATCTAGAAAGAGCGTTAATGTTTATAAATATAGATTTCTTACATAATGTAGCTTTGGCCTTAGCTTTAGTATTTCATAAGAAGATCATAGAATCCAAGAACTGAAACACATCTTCTGCTTGTTACAATAGATGTTACAAAAATCATTATTATTAATTTCATTTAATTACATTAAAGAATGCTACACAGGGCAAAAACATAAATACTGGCATTTCTTCAATTACAAAGAATTATGACTTTAACACCTCACGGAACGGAACTCATAAGTGTTCTAAAATTGCCCACTGGGGTATAAACATTTACATTGGTGCTTGTTAATTTGAAACAAAGTTTTTGTTTAGACAATATGGACGTTTTTTGATAATAATAATAACACCACAGGTAATTACGACCCCCTTTATCCCGGAAGGATCTAGAAGAGCCTTGTGTGGGAGGGGGCTACACATTTACAGACAAGGCACACACCCAATATCCGTGTATAGTGGAAAAATCCCCCTCACAGTAGTTTTCCATCCGACATATTTTTCTCTTAGCCATTTTCTTGACCCCTTTCTTCTCTTGAAATTAGCTCCAAAATGGGAGCCGAAACGTAAAGACAGTAAATAACCATGTGTATGAAATTTAAAATTTGTAGGTTATTGGGAAGTTGGTCTTAATTTTTAGACAATTTTCGAATTTTTACCTTTAGTATCACTTTAATGTCTATACCTGTGCTAAATTTCAAATATCTACGACGCGACCGACGTGACGTTTAGAAATAGTCTGGATTTTTGAAAATACAAACATAGATATATTTCAGTTTTAAATAAGTACAGTAAGTTTACTCTCCCACCATTAGAATCTGTGAGTAAAATAAACATATAATAGAAATGGGTGGGTCTAATGTGGTTTTGTTAAGGCGAATTCGCATTTACATCGCAGTCATCCGTCATCCCTTACTATATTATGATCATCACGCACAAGTCGCAAATTGTTATGTTGTTACTATATAACATATCATATATTTTAATCGTACATAAATGATGGTTGGCGAAACACTCATCAGTATAATATGCAGTTTTTTGTTTTTGCAGCATCTTGTGCCTAGTATCAACTTACAACTTTTATATTTAAGTAGTTATCTATTTTTGCAAAAACACTTGAAGTTGAAGGTTATTTAGAAATAAATGTAACATGAACAAGATTATCTTACCTGTATGGAAGTTTATTTGTAATAGAAAGGTCCTCTGCAATCCCAACAGCAGCATGGGAACAATGTAATAACCATCTCTAGTCAAGTTTACGTATCGTCAAAAGGTTGTTTTGCATAAAGGTAAGCAGTAGCATATAATATGTAGGGCTGAGTCTCATTAACATTACAATAATTATGGTAAGTACAACAAGGGTTATATGCAAACTACTTTTCAACGGACTTGCGGCTACATAAAAAACAGTAAAAGCGCTCTGCTCTAGTGTTTCACAATAAAATATAAATATGTCAGTTATATTGGGGACATACTTTATCGTGCTCCTTTGAAAGAGATAAGTTTTTTTTCTGTATTAATCTTATCTTTAGCACTAAATTCAGTGAATAATTGATATTTTTAGGTAATATATATGTATCGCAAATTTCTTCGGGAAACACATTTCGAAAGATGTAATAGGAGTCTTGGCTCACTCATTTATAGACCTGGAATTTAAAAAGTGAGTAAGGCAAAAAATACCAATTGAAAAGACTTTAAATTTAGTGGAATCAATCTAGATTTTGAATGGAATTAACTGGAGAGGGGAATTTTATTAATGTTAATAGTTTAGGTAAGTAGAAGTTGTGGAAAATATTTTGTTTAAAGCTACGGAACATCTTTTTTTTTAACAATTTATTTTTTAATCATGTTTTTGCTCACTTTTTGTTGAATATCTTCAGTTGCATTTATCATATACGAAAACGAAAATATGGGCTTCTTAACAATTAAATTTCTAATAAATATTGATCAGTAAAAGTCGTTACTCTTAATACATTAATTTGCAAAAAAAATAAAACTAAAAGAAATAGCTGATTTTATAAATTTGTTAAATCTTTAATTGTTACGAGTCAATATTCATTATATCCAGTGAAAACATGCCTCTTACTAAACCAAAATATCGTGCCAAATTTGTTAAAATAAGTTAAGTTAAAAAAAAATTACAATATTTGCTTCAAAGCCTTATAACAAATTATAAATTTGAAAATTCGACTGTTAATTCTGTAGGTGGGTTTGACAGTGGAGACACTTTCTTGGTTTTAAATCCTAGGTTTTCACGTATTTTTCGATAATAACAAAAAAAAATGTTTAAGCAAAACCCGCTGTTTTTCTCAAATCCAAATTTTGGCTTTCAAACTAAAATAAAAAGATAAAATACGGCTTAATAGTACTTACTTAATGTACTGGAACGAAAATATGAAACTTTTTAGATTTTAATTGTTTATAAATACAAACAAATTGATATTTTAACCTAATATTTCAATAATTTACTTCATAGATCTTGAATTAATATAAAAAATCATAAAAAAATAAACACGAAGTTTACTTTTTGAAACCCTACCATTCAAATTCAGGCGCTGGGAGAAAAACTTTGTCACTCAAAATGTTAAATATCTATTACTCTTTTTCATGATCTATCATTAACGTAGGAGAACATTTTTTTTCTATTCAAACAATGAATTTTTTGTGCTCTTTTCGATTCTCTTATCAAATTTTACTTCCAACTAATCACAACATATATACTAAAGGAGCTCCTTTCCATGCATGTTTAAACACCACTTAATGGTTGTTCCAACTGGAACAAGCTGTTAAATGTAAAATCGATCACTTTGAAAAAAATATCAGACAGAAGTTTAACTAATAGAACAGAATACAATCCTATTGTTTCAAAGACACGGAAAAGAGGTGAACAGGATAGTAAGTAGCTAATTTAGACTACTCTCCGGTATGTTTATTCAAACATTTAATGACTAAACTGTCGGATTCAATTAAAATAGACAGATTATTTTTGATATCTGGAGCCAAGAAAACTAAAGTGGAAATACAAAGATATGCTCGTTGGAGAGAATATTCTTTGACAATGGATTAAGGAAGCATTCTAAGAGGAGTACAGTTTCAAGTCTTTGGGTACCAAAATCTTGAAGCTTCTGTACGACTTGAATTTTATAGGGATGGAAGTGTAAGCCTTTCAGAAGTGCTAATGCTTGTGGTTTTGCAAGTCGTTTAGGATTTCGTAGTATAGCTGCTCTTACCCTTTCAGCATTTTGCAGTTTGCATACATAATGAGTTCTTCCTTTTGGTTTCTCTTTGGCACATGAAGCAGTACTGAGAAACTTGTGTACTCGTGATTTAATTGTTATTCGACTAGGAACTGGATCTCGTGGATTTAAATGAAAGTGACGACGAAATAAACGCTGGGCGATTACAACAGAATAGTTATTTTACTTCCATGTCCAGTGGAAGTATAGTAACGCAAAAAAAAAAACAATTATATTATTTGTTGCAATAAGCTTAAGATGTCATGAAACGTCGAGAAAATTTGAGCGAAAAAAATTTTTCTAATAAGGGTAAATAGGCAAAGCAATCAGGTAAGAGTCCTTAGAATTGCAATTTACCATATATACCAAAAATCAAGGTCTCAAAATGTTTTTTTGCACCAGCCACCCCCCACTATCACCCCACACTATTATGAAAGGGAGTAAAAAAAATAAAATATGATTTAGTGTGTATACAAGAACGAAACGTCTCAAACAAATGTTTTGACGTTAGCTATTATAATAACAAAAAAATAATGACTAAAAAATTTAATAAGAGAGAAAAGGATATTCTGACACCGATTTGTGATGATCCAGACCGCTAAGCACGGTGTGGCAACACAGAATATACTGTGCTGTACTACTTTTATTTTATTTTTATTTTTTTTGAACATTTATTTAACGTCGGTCTATTTCCGCTACTGAGGCCTACCACCGACGCCTGTAGACGAGCTACTCCAACCAGGAATTTTTGCCGAACCTCTTCCCTTAAGAAGAGTAGGGATCTTTTACTTGCCTAACATTTAATAGACAAGGGACCGACGGCTTTACATCCCCTCCGAAGGATGGTATATCACCTACACAACCCTCGCCTAAAGTTGCATAGCTTCCGCGCATACACTGATATACAAGCCGCAGGAAGATATGTGAGGCGAGGACACGGTCTTCTTTGAAACGGTCGCCCATCCAAGTACTAACCGCATCTAACGTTGCTTTACATCGCATATCGAAGTATGTACATAGTAAAGACGCATCTACGCTCGCCCCCACTACTTTTATTGAACTTAATAGTTTGCAGTATTAATCAAACTTTAAATTGTTTATTTCCAATAGATAAACCCAAATAAAAAAAAACTTTAAAACCAAAAAGATCAAATTAAAATCTCTTACCTTTTGATCCGAAAGGATGTCAAATTTATTTACTGGGCCGGCTAGCTTATCTTTTCCTTCAGGAGCAGGTTCAAATTCAGTTCCTGTTTTAAAATGAAATTTTATTAAAGTAAAATTTTTAATCTGATATAAGTAATTTATTTTCCTTGATATTCAAATAATTTAACAGTTTTATAACAGGTTCGAAAGTCTAATAAGTACACTATTTAAATTTTAATATACAACCTTGTCCAAAATTAAACACACAAAAACCTTCCTTCTTCGTAGCTACACTCTTCTCTTTCCAAATCCAACAATTCTCCTTTCATTAATTCTTCACCTTATCTCGTCCTTATCTCCTCTGCAACTCCTATTCACAATAACACCTCTTCTTTCTTATTTACAGTCTCTTTTTACTCTTCTTCGCTGATCTCCACAATTTCTGACTTTTCAATTCTATTTCAAATTATTAATTCTTGTTTATTATTTTTCTTCTTCACTCCCTTATTTTCACTTGTTCTTTTTTTTCTTAAATTTGTTTTTCCAATTTTATAACCTCTCTTTTATCTGTTGTTTGTTGTTCTATATCACTAAATATCAAAGTACTCAAAATAAACAAAACAAAACACCATATGAATTTTGATTAATTTCATTCCAAACATAACCTAACTTAAACCTCCTTGTCTTTCTCCAGGAAAACATTTACCAACTATAAAAAAATTTCCTACTTAAAAGAAATGTCATAATGACTTAAATGTCAGAAATTATTTCAACAACTTAATAACTACTAACATAGATGTCAGTATCAAACTTACTGTTGACATCAAATAAAAACTTAAAAACTATTAAAACAACTCTAAACAAGTATTAATATTCTAAAACACATACCTTTCGGATCTTTAGCTAATTTAAATAAATTTTGAAAACCATCTAAAGGAAACAAACAAATTCAAACCCTGATTCAGCAAATAAAACAAACATGCACTCTTCGTAATCGTCCAATATGCGAATACATACCTATACGTAGATCATCAACATATAGTTGTCATAACTTTTTATCTTTGAATCTTTGATAAATGGGACAGCTTGAAACTTAGTTATTTTTTTATATTTTGATTTTTTAATTTAAGAACTAGTAAATAGTAGATATATTTTAGATCGTATAAAAGGAAATGTAGAAATGAGAACAATATTCTGATCTAACTATTAAAACAGGGTTATACTAGAGTGCTTAGAACTAATATTTCTACATAATCTGTTAATTAAAAATAATATCGATCTTACCTTGGCTATCAAATGTATTTTTTAAATTGTATTTTACATTTACTTAACTTTTGTATATTTGTAATATTAAGGAGTAAAATGTAATATAATTTTGCGCCATAATAGAAAATAAATCGTTATGTATAGGTTTTCTTATATAACGGTATAATAAGGTGTTTATTTGTTAGGTACGGATCTTGTTGGGTAATCATAATAAATATGTACAGAATCCCGTGCTTTATAATACCCACAATAAAGAATGATAACTGTAAGCATTTTTTATGCTAAAAATTTTGGCTCGCTGTATAACAGGGTGGTTGGTGTATTATGTAGGTAATCTACTTTTGTTTAATATTATTTTAAATATACTATTTTGTGTAACTTGTAAATTGTTCGATGAATCATTTAATAATCCTCCCTCCCCCTGCTACAATACAATAGTCAATAATAGATGCAACTGAAGAATCATAAACAATGACTATTTTTTTTTCTATTTAATATGCCTTTTAATTGGTGGAATTTATGTACAAGTCTTCTAATCTTTTTTTGTAATATATATTCAATATGTTCATTCCATCTTAGATGATGATCAACCGTTACTCCGAGGTATTTTATTTTGTTAGTTTTTTTTTTTATTTCAGGATGTACACATTCTTTTTCCCAAGATTCACCCACAAAAATCATAGTCGTATCATCAGCGCAATTTGTTATGTGGCCCCGATTTTTTTTTTAGTCTAGCTATGTTGTTGACGTATACCAGGAATAGAATTGGACCCAATACTGTTCCCTGTGGTACGCCCATAATAATAGTCTCTGCCTCGCTTAGAGAATTATCAATTTTTCAAGATCATAAACAACACCTCGTACACCAGTACTGTCAAGTTACGATGTGATATAGTATCAAAGGCTCTAGCTAGATCCAGAAAAATTGCTAGACATTTCTTATTTGCATCTGAATTAGAAACTGTCATAGATTAAATCTAAAACTGCATGTTCAGTGCTTTTTTTCTAAAGCCAATTGTCTATCCGTAATCACATGGTATCTATATAAAAAAAACTAGTTAATCTATTTTTTAGGCACTATTCATAAATTTTTGTAAAATTGTTTATAACTAATATAGTTGTGTAGTTACTTACTGTTTATCTGTTTTATCACCTGCCTTGTAGATTGGTGTAACTATTGACTATTTCCATTGGTAGGATAAAATACCTGTTGTAAATGAGAGATTTATTAGATGAATAAAGCCCAGTTGTATAAAAGTGGATCAACCAATGTTCAGTTGAACTGGTTCAAAATCCGTGGATACTATTGTTGTCGCAATGTAACCTTGGATTTTAAACCAAGTTCAACTGAACTTCGGCTGATCCACTTTTATATAACTTGGCTTTAATGGTGCCACTAACATTTGGTAGTAGAAATAATGTTACGCTGATGTCTGCCTGAGGGGCATTTACTTGGGGTAGGCAGCAAAAAGGGGCAAAATATTAAACACTACCACACGTATGTGCCCCAAAGTAGAGCGTGCGGCTAGCTCTGAAGGACCTCAGGGTCTAGGTACGACCAGCGTACTGCCCAGAGAGCAAATACAAAAGAATGTTCAATACATTACAGTTTATTCGATAATCACAGAGCAGGTGTTACAAGATACAGATATATAACTGAACTGACTGTCAGTTCAGTTCGAGCAACGAGGAACAGCAGTAGGCAGCTTTTAGCGAGAACCTGAAGATGGCAGATGAGATTCTGCCGAAACGTCGTTTAGACAACCCTGACTCCTGGAGGAGTCGACCATCGACGCGGGAGAGCACCCGGAAGTACAACAACACTTCATTTAACACCCGCGAAAACCTAAAAAACAACATATATATATATATATATATATATATATATATATATATATATATATATATATATATATATATATATATATACTGTAGGGGCAACGGCGGAACTATTTTCACACTTCTTGTCGTATACTATCGATGCGGTTGTTTCAAGTGGGTAAACAAATTTGTCTCGGGGCCAGTTGTCACGCCCACTTTATTTACTCTATTCTATTCCAACTCTTTCAAAACAATAAATTCAATTTATAAATTACAAGGTTATAGTGACATGCACGAAATAAACTTGTAACAATGGGTTTATTATATACTGGTGAATATATTCTATTACTTTACTCGATATGCCATCTGGACCTGCAGCAGACTTATTTTTTAGATTTGAGATAATCGGTACCATTCCATTTTTTGTGGTAGGAAGAAGAAATATATTTGAATATAATTTTTTATCGTCAAAAGTTGGTCCCGGGCCCTCGTTATTTTTTTCTATTTTTGTTGCCATTTTATCACCGATGTTTATGAAATATTCGTTTATATAATTATTATTATTTGAAGTTTTAGTTTATCTTTTGTTTCTTTACATTCCATTGCTTGATAGATGAGTACTAGAGAAATACATTATTTAGGAATTAAAAAATTACCTAGTTTTTCTTATCTTTATATCGACGCCGACGTTCTTTCATCTGAACATATATAAAAGTACTAAGTTTAAAAAAATCATTATTAGTAAACACAAATTAATAAGAAAATACTTACCTTTTTTGCATTTATATGAACATACTTAATTCCGAATATATCAACACAAGTATTGGGCAAAACAATGGTTTGTTTTTTAAAGTGTTTAATAATTTTTTGTCCATTACTTTGATGTCTTGATACATTCGAAATTAAGAATGTTCAGGTAAATGTAGAAACGTTGAGTATGTTCTTATTAATTTGCGTTCGCTAATAATAATGTTACGTGTTTACACCCTCCAGTAAACACTCTGTACGTAAGTTCAATAAATTGCAACAAGAATCTCCACTAACCATTACTTTATTAACCACTTGAATTATAATAATTAATCCTTAAAAATGACGCAATTAATAATAATTTTAATCTAACATATATTCACTACTTAAAATTACAACTTGTTACTGTTATTTCTGTTATTTCTTCTGATCCCTTGTCATATAACTCTGTATATCAGAACTGTACTGTATACTCAACTGAACTGAACTGTCCGCGTGGGGGTGGTCGAGGGGGTGGCTAATGTCAAAAAAAATTTTAGAGGCCCTTGGTTCTCGTATATACTTACACTAAATCCAATTTAATTTTTTATTCCCTTAAACAATAGGGTGGGGGTGGCAGAGGGGGTAGCTAATGCTAATTTTCACTAACGAGGCTCTAACGACCGAGTAAGGGCGGAATAACCCTTACCTTTTGCCGTGAGCCCATCCACCTTCTCACGAAGAGTGCGGTAAAAATAACCCACCGCACACAAAGGTTGCTTTTGGAATCGTTTGGTTACCCCATCGTCGCAGTCTCCTTCTGTGCCATGGGACCACACCACTCGCCTTCCGCAACCGAGCTGGTCAGTTGCATACCTGCTCCAGCTAAAACTTCAAATGCAGCTTCGTTTTCAGTCGATTAAGGCTTTAAAAAAATGATGGAGCGTTCAAGTGGGACAAAATCATCCGGAGGTAAAATACCCTCCCGATCGGATCTCCGGGGGAGGGTGCCCACAGGGACACCTCATCGAATGTCGAAAAAACACCGACAAGTTAAATCCAACAAAACTAATTCTTTCATCTACGGCGCTTGGAATGTTCGTACTTTGAACGACAGCACTCGCACCGATCGGCCTGAAAGAAGAACTGCTCTAATAGATAGAGAACTTCACCGACTCAATGTTGACGTTGCAGCTCTCAGTGAAACTCGATTTTTGGAGGAAGGCTCTCTCACAGAAAAGTACTACACCTTCTATTGGAAAGGTCTTCCCACCAATTCAAGAAGACAACATGGAGTAGGATTTGCCGTTCGGAATCAACTTGTATCCAACTTAACACAAGTACCACAAGGCCTATCCGAGCGTCTAATGCTGCTGCGCTATGAGCTATCAGATGGCAACGCGGTAAATCTAATAAGCGCCTACGCTCCCACTCTGGATGCAAGTCACGAAACCAAGGAAAGCTTCTATCAACAGCTGGAAGAAACCCTCTGTAGAATACCTAAAACGGAACGACTCGTTATTCTTGGCGATTTTAACGCTAGAGTAGGGAGAGATGCAGACACCTGGCCAGGCATCATAGGCAAGAACGGTTTGGGCAACATGAACGCTAACGGTCAACTACTCCTAACTAAATGCGCCGAACATGATCTAGTTATAACAAACACCATTTTCCGACAAAAGGATAAATTTAAAGGCACCTGGCGTCACCCCAGATCAGGTCACTGGCATCTACTGGACTATGTTATCGTACGTAGGAAGCATCTCAAGGACGTCCAAATTACAAAGGCGCGCATTGATAGCGAATGTTGGACCGATCATCGTCCTGTTGTCTCTAAAATGAAAATTGTTATGAGACCCAAACACCGAAGAACTCAAGTAAAACGCAGACTCCGTCTCTGTATTAGTAAATTGCGTGACCAACAAACCGTCGAACAGCTAAAGCAAAAAGTTCAAGAGAATTTGAGTGCACTAGAAGAAACCAATTCTGTAGATGTCGCTGCTACCTGGACACAAATTAAAGACAGTTTAAAAAGTGCGAGTGAGGAAATTCTTGGCACTGCAGCAAGTAAAAAACAGGAGGACTGGTTCAATGATAATGAAGCTTTTATACAAGAACTTCTTGACCGCAAACATACTGCCTTCCAAAACGCTATCAACCACCCCAACGAGTCATCAAAAGCAGAAGCTTTTACCCAATCTAAGTATGAAACGCAACGCGAAATCAGAAGAATAAAGAACGAGTGGTGGGCAAGCAAGGCCAGAGAAATTCAAAAGTACGCCGATTCACACGACTACAGGAATTTCTTTCAAGGAGTAAAAGCAGTGTACGGCCCCAGTCGGAAAAATATGTGCCCTATTAAAGATTTAAATGGAAATCTCCTCAAAGAAGACCAGGAAATAAGAGCCCGATGGAAAGAACACTACTCTAGCATTCTTAACCAGCAAAGTCAAGCCGATCACGATATTATAAATCTTATCCCTCAATATGACACCTTCGAAGACTTAGATAAACCACTAACAACGGAAGAGATCTTAACCGCCATTGGGCAGCTAAAAAATAACAAGTCTCCCGGCGCCGACTCACTCCCAGCTGAGATCTTTAAAGCTGTGTCGTCAGAGCTCATACCCTACCTCAAAAAACTGTTTGATGTCGTGTGGGAAAGTGGTCAAGCTCCGCAGGAGTTTCGTGATACACTTTTAATCAACCTCTTCAAAAACAAAGGGAGCGCTGCGGACTGTGGAAATTACAGGGGTATAGCTCTCCTGGCTGTTGGAGGGAAGATACTCACTAAAGCGATGGCAAATAGGCTAACACCTGTTATGGAAAAGTTACTTCCTGAAACACAGAGTGGCTTTAGACCAAACCGAGGCACATCGGATTTAATCTTCACACTTAAACAGCTTCAAGAAAAAGCACTCGAACATCAAGGAGAAATTCACATGGCCTTCATTGATTTAACCAAGGCGTTTGACTCGGTGGACAGGGAAGTGCTCTGGAAAATTATGCTCCGCTTAGGTATCCCTAGAAAATTTGTGGAAGTATGTCGCAGTCTACATACAAACAACAACGCCCAGGTTATGTATAATAATGAGGCAACCGAACCTTTCCAAACTCTCACTGGAGTTAGGCAGGGATGTGTCCTGGCACCCCTACTCTTTAATTTGTTTACCACTGCTCTAACAATTATTGTTGACAACAAACTGACAGTCAGAGGAATAGGTCTCAGATACCGTTTTGATGGCGGTCTCTTTAACATAGGGCGCTTTAGAGCTTTCACGAAGACACGCACACGATTCATTTGTGATCTCCAGTATGCGGATGACTGTGCACTTTTAGCCTCTACGCCGGAAGAGCTTCAAGAGCTTTTAGATGTGTATGCCCAAAGCTATGATTCTTTGGGACTTAAAATCAACATTGGAAAGACTAAGATTATGTCAACTCCTCATCAAGTGAACCAAATAGACATTACACTTAACGGAAATTCTCTTGAAGTGGTGGATCAGTTCAATTACTTAGGCAACGTTGTTAATGACAAAGCAAACATGGACAGCGAGATTCGCAATAGAATTAACGCTGCATCTAGAGCATTCTGGGGACTTAGAGAGAGAGTATTTGACAACCACGACCTTGCTTTGTCAACGAAAATGGCTGTCTACAGAGCAGTTGTCATTCCAACACTGCTATATGGATGTGAAAGCTGGGTCACTTACCGTCGTCATGTGAAAGAATTAGAACGTTTTCAGCAAAGACACCTCAGAAGTATGATGAAAATCCGTTGGTTCCATCACATATCAAACGTGGAAGTACTCAGGAGAGCAAACAGCCTTCCAATTGAGGTGCTTATTTCAAGAGCACGCCTAAGATGGGCAGGTCACGTTCATCGTATGCATGATAACCGCCTTCCTAAATGTACACTTTATGGTGAATTGCTAAGCGGTAGAAGAAAGCGTGGCGGTCAACGAAAGAGGTTCAAAGACGCTCTCCATGAAAATCTAAAATCCTGCGGTATTGCAGACGAGCAATGGGAACAACTTGCAGCGGACAGAACCGAATGGCGAGGGGTTGTGGCCAGCTATCAAGGAAATGTTGCTGCAAGAAGGCCGAATCCAAGACCTAACCAGGTCTATGTTTGTCCTGATTGCGGTCGACTTGTGCTCTCCCGAATTGGCCTCTATAGCCATAGTCGTGTGCACCGTAGATGAATGGAAATTACAATAGACTACACCTTTTACTTGTTTTTTATTGTACGCAATTTATCGACTGTAAAATTTCTATACTCGGACTCGAGTAACGGCTAATAATAATAATAATAATAATAAGCTAATGCAAAAATAAATTTTAGAGGCCTCTGGTTCTCGTGCACACTAAATCCCGATTTAATTTTTAACTCCATTTAATAATGGGCTGGGGGTGGTAGAGGGGTAGCTAACGCCAAAAAAATTGTTAAGACGTTTCGTTCCTGTATACACACTAAACCACATTTTAGTTTTTTACTCCCTTTCATAATGGTCTGGGGTGGTAGTGGGGGGGGGGATGATGCCGAAAAAAATTTGAGACCTTGACTTTTCGTGCATTCGTGAAATTGCAATTGTATGGACTCTTACCTGCTTGCTTTGCCTATTTACTGTTATTTACCCCATTTACCCCCGAACCCTTCAACGGAATTAGATCAAAATATATCTAGTTCCAGATCTCGTTATAATACATGTGTGTTGTAATTTCAAGTCAATATCATAAACGGTTCCAGAGTAAACGTGCGCACAAAAAGGTTACAGACAGACCGAAGAGATAATATAAAAAACAATTATTAAGAAACTTTTCACAGGAATTAAAAACGCGGGGCCAGGCGTCAGGTAGATTAACATCATTTTAAATCGGACAAAAGATTTTACTGTTGGAACCAGTTCATTGTAGGCATTTTTCAACCTTAGTAATTTTTCCCCTCGTCCTCCCCCCGTCACACAACTTTGGGACAATATCGTTCAAAAATCATTTTTTTGCCAGTATCTCGGTTCTAAACGGTCCTACGAAAATAAAGATGGTTATCAAAGTTAAAGATAAGTAAATTCTCTATCGAAATGACTCAGACACATTTTTACGTAATAATAAATATTATTGAAGTTATAGGCCGGGGAAGTCAAGCATCGTATTGCATCCATGCCGTATATTGACACTTTCAAAATTAATAATAAATGTATATTTTTAAACTTCAAAAGTGAATATTAAACGTAATAGCAAGTAGAAAGCGTGGAAATATGGAAAAGTGTCGATATGTAGAGGGAATATGTGATACGATGCTTGACTTCCCCCGCCTGTAACTCCAATAATATTAATATTACGTAAAAATGTGTCTGAACCATTTCGATTTTCGAGAATTTACTTATCTTTAACTTTGATAACTGTCTTTTTTTTCGTAGAACCGTTCAGAACCGAAATATTGGCAGAAAAATAATTTTTGAGAAATATTGCCCTAAAGTTGGGGGCGGGGGCGTTCCGGGGGGCGAGCGAGGGGGAAAAATTAGTATGTCTAAAAGAAGCTTATAATGAATTGGTTCCAACAGTAAAATCTTTCGTCCAATTTAAAATGATGTTAATCCACCTGACGCCTGGCCCCTCGTTTTTAATTCCTGTGAAGTTTCTTAATAATTGTTTTTTCATATTATCTCTTTCTGTATAGAATTTATTAGTCCTAGTGCTATCCACAGTTTTATTTTATTAATTTTATTATTTTTTACATTTGTAGTAGACTCATTTATGAGGAATTTCATTTTATTAATGAAGTGTTATAACTCTTTTGTATATTTTTGCAATTTATAATCTCATCCCAACTTTTTCTTTCTAAACAACGTTTTAATTTTCTTAAATTTATTTTGTTATAAATTACATTCTGTACATTTTCATCAATTTTTAACTTAAGCAAATTGTGTAATGATCAAGGAGGTTAGTTTAAAAAATCATTGGCTTTATATTAATATTAGCACCTGTATTATTCTTGTTATTCACAAAAATGTGATCTATTATGGTTGATATTGTTTCTGTTGCCCTAGTGGTTTTGGTTATATAGGAAATATAGCCATTATTAGTCAATACATTTAACTAGTTATTGACTTCATTATTACTTTTATTTTCTATATTTATAGTTGTCTCCCAAGAAGATTTCAATTTTATTTTCATTAATGTTTTTTAACAGTTCATATAGTTCATTTATATAATTGATTGTTTATCGTTGGAGGTCTGTAAGAGGCTAAAATGCCTATCTCAATATTGTTTACATTTAAAATAATTCTTAATAGGTTGGTGTTGAAAAGTTTTTTTTATGAACACTGTAGACCATATTTGGAATTGTTATAAAAATATCATAATCAGGTATACTAAAATCACTTTCTCTTTATATGTTCCATATTTCAGATAACACAATTACATCTATATTATTTAATGCTTCCTCCAAATAGATTAAAAGTTTTTCATTTTTTTTTTAAACTTCGTACGTTAAAATGTATTAAGTTAAAGTAATAGCTGTCACCATTTTCTAAACCTTCAGAAATATATTTAAAAACAAACATATTCGACTTTTCTTGCGTTCGAATACACTTAAGAAGGTCAGTAGATCAGTAATCATTATTTACAACGTTAGTTTAGAAGATTAGTAAGTAGGTACATGTAGAAATGAAGATTCAGTGCAATGATCTCAAAATGAGTTTTCATTCGCAACCATGTTAGCCAATGAGTCAAATGATCATTATAAAAAATCATTAAACAAAATAGGATTTAAGGTATTAGTAGTGAAAACAGAAATGGGATACAGGGTGTCCCGTGTCCCACATCAGGAACGTACAAAAAATTTAACCACAAATTACTTACCGAAAATGTAGGTAGGTTCTTCATATACAATTTTTTAGAATAAGCCTGTCCTGGCCAACTGCACCCCTTCAAAGTAGTCTATCAAAAACAATTTTTAATTTCTATCGCAAAATAACGTAATCGAAGAAAGACCAAATTTGGCACATTCTTTTAGTAATGAATAGACATTTAACGAAATTATTTTATCCACCGAGTATACGCAAATATGTGGAATTAACTACTCTCCTTGAAATTCTGTAAATATCTTTCTGTTTGCTATTTAAAAAAAAGCTGAACGTTATGATCAATTTAAAAAATGTTTACCTCTTTAAAAAAAATTGTAAAATCGATCGTTTTTGAAAAAAGATAAATTACATCTACTTAACTGATCAATCAAAATCGATCAGTAGGATTATATTCGTCTAAAACGCTTATAGACCAAGAGCTACTGAATTTTTCAATGAGCGTCTGAAAATCTCCTTCAACTTTTATGGTGCGTAGACCTGTTTAAGGAGACAACACTATGCGACAACTCTACGCTGGGTCCGAGATCTGGCGGTGTGAGCGTTTTAGAGGGCTATTTCTTACAAATCAATATCTTAACTTTTACAAAACGCCAAAACATTTGAACACTACACTCGAATATCCTACGCGATGATTTTGTTATGTCGAATTAAATAGCCGCCTGTTTAATACTGCATTCAGGATGTTCACTAAAATAATATAATATTTGCGCCTCCATTGTATCTACTATTTGTATCCGAAGACCACAATCATGACTTATTTCTTAAAACATCCGCTTTCTGTTAACCTCAAATGAATATTACAAAAAACACAAACATTTGGCACAATGCATGTAAGGAACTTACAACTATATCGTTCCTGTGCCGCTAAACATTTCCTTTATATTTATCATAAATTAAATGTACATATGTCTGCTATTCTTCATCACTAAAGCTATGGTTGAAAAATTACTAAAATATGAAGAAATAATTATCTTATTATTCCAAAGGCGGCAAGAAACAATGTAATTTTGTCAAATTATAATTTGACACCAGACTACTTAATGTTTTACACTAATAGAATCGCTTTTGTTATATTTCATCTTCGAAATTCAACAATGAGTTTTGGCCGCTTAGATTGCCGGCTTCGACACACTGTGCGACATGGACGCGCAAAAAATTACCGATTATTTTGACAAGAGTTTACTTTTTTCTTATTTACAGACGATAATGGATCGTTGATCTATTTGTGACATCCTATTAAATAAATTGGAAGCAGTGACTGCTAAAAAGAATGAATTCAAACTGTAAATAAATACTAGCTCTTCGAGACGAGATAACAAAATATGTAAATTTTTGAACAAAATTGTACTATATATATATAACGATTTTCACCATGTTTCTCTAGTCGATAAAGTGGCAATCTTTTGCACTATAAATAGGACCACTATAGTATTTGGTCCCAACTTTAAGGTAATTTGTTCACAAACATGAACCAATTGTACTAGCCTATTCGTTTTAAATGCTTAAATACAATCATCTCGATATTAACTGTTATTCAAATGTTCTTTTAAATTTAAATATTTAAATAAATGATATAAATTTAATTATCAATAAATCTTTACTATGTATAAAATAATGTATCAAATATATTATTTCTATAAGTACTGAAAGTTAGTACGGATAAAATAAGCAAAAATTTTTAAGCATTTCTTTGGTATGCCTGGTATTGATGCAGGGGTTGTTGCGGATGATCGGCATTGACGCCCCCGCTGAAGTTGGTCGCCATGGAAACGTTGCCTACTTCCTCGCATTTTTAGAACCCCTCTCCCCGTGTGAGTGTCACATATGAATACACACATGCAGCCTTTAGCAATATGAACATGAGGAGAAATATTAAAGAAACTGCACCAAAAGCGTAAATTATTCTTAGACAGATATAGAAAAATGGTTACCTAGACATTTATTTCACAAATAAAATGTAGCATTGATGCATACAATTTACATACATACGTAAAAATACAAATGTATGATTCTACTCCTATTGTATTCTTAGGAACCCCCCTAGTTAGGGATAGGACACTCCGCTGCCATTAATTGCATATCGGAACTTGGGCAAACCAATACTACGTCATTTAATAGATGAATTGGCTTATCAATGGCTAACGTCACTTTACTTAAGTGATTGTTTATGTGTTAATTATTTAGTGATAGCTGAATGCAAGTAATGGCGGACAACGAATCCGCAGATAGTTGTTCCATCCCTTGCTAGATGTTACATAGGTACTCTTCATATCAATATCTCTATTAAGGAAGAAGTTACGATAAACGATACTTAAAAAATGATAAATACTAAATTCGTATATAGATCTCTTTTCCCCCCTCTTTTTCAATAAATTCGATCTATGCATGGCTTCTTTAAAAAATAAACAAAATAAAGTATTTATACAATAACAGCAACTACTCTTAAGAAATTGCATTTAAATGTAGAAATTGACCTTATTATAGTAAATTTGAGTACCCGAAAATGATATTCTGTAAAATTCTATTAGTGTCTCTATTTGAAATTTACATGTTTAAAATTTTTTATTTCGATTTATACCAGAAACTTTCATATTTCTGATACATAAATATATTATGTATCTCTTTTTTAGAAGCTTCTTTTATATAAATATATTGTTTTTTATATGCAGTAAAGAAAATGTATTTGAGAACAGTACACGGAAAAAAATCGAATCTATATTAAAGTAATCGGCTATACTTGAAGTTTTGTACTTCTTACGAAAAAAAGATTACTTGGCCTAATAAACTGTTATTATTCAATAATGTAGGAATTATTATAAACCAAGAAAAGATATATTCTTGGGTTTCATTAGCACAATTATTATATTAAATTCATGGTAAGTTTAACTCCTTCAAAGTACAAGTATTTATTAGATTTACCTTAATAGTATACTTCTTTCAAGTAGTTACTTCTAATCATGGTGATAAGTATAAAAATATTTTGATGTAAACTCTTATAAATTCTTAATTTAAGTAAATATTAAAAATATACCTCAAGTATTATTACATTATACAATTTCAGTCACAGTATTTTTGACATAAGGGTACCACCAACTTTGTTGGAAAAATTATACTATTAATCCAATAGCTGGTATTCTTGACTGAATTCTTAGTAATCTAAATGTGACTTGTTCTACTGTTGAAACAAGTAAATTTAGCAACAGAGCTAGAAGCCTGTCTTTGACAAACAATTAGATATGACATATCTATGGCCAACAACAATAATATACAGTAAGCGGCAAGCAAGTGCGTACGTTAAACCGCGTCGAAAGTGAAATAAATGGGCAACTGACTTTGCAACTTGTTTATACCGTTGCGCATTCAATCTGCTTAGCACCTGTGAATATAAAATATCTAGATATCCACAAATTCGTCCGTGTACGTACTTGGCTGCCGCTATCTATATAGAAGTTACTATGCCCTGTCGAACGACGATGGATGCGCTATTAAAACATTGGGAATTGGAATTATCGATATCTGTATTTGAAGGTATGCGTATTATCAAATTATAGATGTACTCTGCTGTGACAAGATTACTCTGGTCTATGACTCTGCATGATATACCTCATTAGAAGTGCATTAGCACTAATTGCAAGCTCCATAAGGCTTGTAATGCACCTCTGAAGATGTGGACTTTCCAATACAGTATTCATTTATAATTGGAAATAGTTTATACTATAACGAACAATCTAAAATTGTTTTTATTAGTTTTATATTCGACGAAAATGATAATACGCATCCTGATTTAATCATCGGTCAGGGATCAATTCATGTGCATAAGTTATCGAGTTCGCTAGAGTCTTGGCTTAATAACATATTATAAACCAGCAGTATTGGTCTAATAAGTATATGGCGGCCATACTGCATCAAGAACTGAATTGAAAACGTTGTATTTTGCAGCTCGCAGCTTAAGCAACGACTCGGGTCTGCATTCGGAAGCGTCGGCCGAGTCGACAAACGATTCGGTAAAAACCGCTTCGGCTGTTTTAGGTCTTAAAATGATTTATTCGGTTTGTTGAATATTAATGTCTTAATTAGAATACCGTCCTGGCACAATTTAGCGTTAACTATTCTACTACTCAACCAGGATACATACACACAGATAATAAGTGACACGAATTCAGGAGTGGTACAGCAATTAGTCGTGTTGCCTCTCACACAACCCCGTCTAGTGCAATTCGGTAACACATTGAAGACGCCACTAAACATCCATACCCTAGCCAGGCTTCGACCCGGGACTCTTTGGTCTTAAGGTGGGAATATCCAAGAGAGAGAGAGAGATCCGATAAGCAAATATTTATTATTTTTGGCCATAATTTTTTTTTAAAAACATATCGTATAAGACTACCCAAGTAGAACTATGACAGATGTAGTGATATGAATTTCCACTCAATAATTTCAGTCATTTGCGAGATTAGTCAATTTAAAACTACAATATATGAAGATTGGCATGGGGATTTTTTTAATTAAAAGCTTTTATTAAACTTGCAATGTTTGTTTGTTTGCTAATTAGTTAGTTTGTTTAGGTCAAATCTTGCAATCAAAATTTCGATTAGTTCTAATTAAGTTAGATCTTTGAAATTTTGCACATGTGTATAAGTCCGGTGACAATATACTTTAACATTTTCATATGAGAAAAAAACGAGATGGCGGCTTCAATATAGCGGACAACTTTACCGTTTACGATTCGATTCGACTCAAAATCGATATCTGGGGGTTTTCGAGATCGCCAATTATGAGTTCTTGGTCAATATTTAGAAATTCAAAATGGCGGCGCCAATATGGCGGCCGTCATTTAGGGTCCAAATCGATCAAAATCGATATCTGGGGGTTTTCGAGTTCGCTGATTACCAATTACGATTACAGCATATCAAAAGGCTAAAAAGAAAAAAAAAATTATACAGTGTGTCCCACTTCGTACTAAGGCACCCCTATAACTTGGCTATTTGTATTTGGATTTGTATAATTTTTTTACAGCACATAATATCCGTAATGAGCTACCTTTGGAAGGTAGAACTGTTACTCAATCTCTATTTCAAAGCCAACTGTGATGTTTTTAAAATGGGGATTTTCCAAAAGTAACATTAGCGATTGAGATAGAGGAAAAATGTATTTGGAAAAGTCGTTCAGAAAAATTAAGTTCAAATATGAAATTTTATTTGAAAATATTGATTTTTAATTTTTTTTTTTTGAAATAGTCAGAAAAATTCGAGGTTTGGGTTAGTTTAGGCATTTTGACGTAAAAAATTGACAACTATGGTGTTTACAATAATTGATATAAGTAGATTGACATTCATAGCAATCTGGATGCCCTAAATTAACCCAAACCTCGAATTTTTCTGACGCGATATTTAAAAAAAAAATCAATATTTTCAAATGAAACTTCAAATTTGAACTTACTTAATGTTTCTGAACGACTTTTCCAAATACATTTTTCCTCTATCTCAACCGCTAATGTTACTTTTGCAAAATTCCCATTTTAAAATAATCACAGTTGACTTTGAAATAGAGATTGAGTAACAGTTCTACCTTCCAAAGGTAGTTCATTATGGATATTATGTGCTGTAAAAAATATATACAAATCCAAATACAAATAGCCAAGTTATAGGGGTTGCTTAGTACGAAGTGGGACACACTGTATAAAAAAATATTTAAAAAAAAGCTTTTATTTAATTGCTCTAAAAAGTAGAAAATAAACTTTGACGTAAATCAAACCCATCATTTTGTTACAGTATATAATTTTTTTTATGATATAAAAGCTTGTCGCGAGCAATCTGCTTTACACAGGAAAATATGGAAATCACGCGACAAGCTTTTATATCATAAAAAGAATTATATAATGTAACAAAATGATGGGTTTGATTTACTTCAAAGTTTATTTTCTACTTATTAGAGTATTTAAATAAAAGCTTTTTTTTAAATGTTTTTTTATATATTCTTTTTAATTTAAATTCACTGATTTTGCAAACAACTGAAATTATTGAGTGAAAATTCATATCACTACACCTGTCATAGTTCTACTTAGGTGCCTAGTCTTATACTTTTTTTTCTAATATATTTATTTAAAAAAAAGTTACGGCCAAAAATAATAAATATTTCCTTATCAGATATCTCTCTCTCTCTCTCTCTCTCTCTTGGATATGCCCACCTTAAGCCTAACGTGTAAGCATTGAACCGGCAATATGAATATTAATTATTTAAAATAAAATTGCTGTCCATAAACATCTATGTCTATTTAATTGAGTGATGATATAAATAAATATTAAAAGTATTAATTATAAGAAATATATTATTGTTAATAAAAATAGGTATTTGTTTACTGGGTGATAAATGCTACACAATGAATTGTATACATTTTTGAACCCTTTAAAACTTTAAGAGCAAAGTATTATCCCTCCAGTATCACCACGTATACGTATAAACTTCCTTTTGTGTTTAATAATAAAACGCATTTTTCTTTTTCATTAGACCGTGGTTTATATAATTTTTTTTCACTGTGTATAAAGGGTTTACGTTAGTTGTCTGCATTATTGTTTCTGGGAGGGTCGAGCGGATTTCCATATATTTATTATGCGTTATCATACATATGTAAAGCAGGTAAGATCACAATACCATATGCAGATGTGCCTAGGTCAACCTAAATTATTAAATTAAGCAAGGGGTAATGAATCCCCTCCAGCCTTTTAAGCCACACCCTATGATAGGGTTATCTTTTAACTTCTATCGTTCAGTTTTCAGTATGTGATATTGAAAGTTGATTATGTGTCGAGAATTGCTACGTAAAGAAATTCACTAACTGTGGCATATATATATATATATATATATATATATATATATATAACCCAAAATTATTTATTAATTTAAATTAGTTCTTAGTGCGCTAAGTTAATCACTGTGTGTAATTCGGCTAACTATAAGAAATTCAAATACTGTATTTTTCTGTTTTGAATAATTTAATTATAGATATGGCTTAACATGTGAAAGAAATGTGACTTTGACCCTTATGCATAAAAATATGAATACGTGTGCCCGGGTGTAAGATACCTTTAATCTCTAGGTGTCTGTAATACTAGAAAAATTAAATAATCCTAATAATATATTATTTGAATAAAGTTTAGGTTTACAGTCATTGAGGTTCATGAAAGTATCATGAAGGTAATTGTTTTCGCAGAGACAATAGCTAATCAGATAAATGAAAATATTTGAAATTAGTATAAATAGTGAATATTTAATGTGATAACTCCGTGTTTTAAAAAGGTAAACAAAACAGTGCAAATGTTTAATGGTGTAGATGGAGGCAAGGTGTGAGGAATATGGAAGTCAGTGCGTGGATGGAAATTGTGTGGTGAAATAGCAGCAGATTATCTAAAAGAATGGTAATGAGAAAACATATAGCCCAGGCAGTATGTTTTGGGTTGGGTGAATCGGGTAGTATGGCAAATTTTTGGCTTAAGCGCTCCTAAAAATCATAAGAAATGATAATTTTATTATACGCTAGTTTGCAAACGTAGGCTTAAATTTTTATTAAACAAAATGTTAAAAAATTCCTATTCTTCTTCCTATTTTATCATATATCTCAGTAATTATAGCTTTTAGAGAAAAGTTATATAAATGAAAAAGTTTTGTAATTAAATTTTAAATAAGATGCAGTTGGTTGCGAATCCAAAAATTCATTTTTACTATTGCAAGAATATTAAAAATCGCAAAAAATATTTTGAAATAGCAAGTTATTTGTGGATTTTTTTCAAATACTTATATTATACGTAGGACTTTCATACTTGGCTAAAGAAATTTTTTTAATATAATAAATCTTCCCGCCAAATTTCATCAAGATCGGACTTTTAGTTTTTACATAATAATTTTGCAATCTAAACTTCCTTTTGAAAATTTGCAAATTTTGAAAATTTTGAAAATTTTTGGACATTAAAAGGGCACTCAAATTTTCAAATCCATTGAGATATTAAAATCCGTTAATTAGGAGAGCCTAGGGAATTGTTTAAAAATTTGGCAAATTTTTTTGCTTATAAACAAATGCAATACTTAACTGAAAATTTTCAACGGATTTTTATTTTTAAAATATATTTTGAACGTACTCGGAAAGACGCTTCATTAGAAAAAAAACACGATGATTCGTTTATTAGAACCGGTGTTATGGTAGACCAAAGTTGAACTCAATTTATTTCGTCCTATATAGTTTTGTACTGCTTTAGGTCTCTAATATATATTTTTATTTTCTCTATGTGTTTTAGCAAAAAATGTTTTAGACAAAAGTTGTAGGTCCAGATGAGTACTATCCAACGACGTATCGCATCGCATGTACATCTTTGATTCGAAATAAAATTTTGAGAATTTTTTAGTCTTTGAACCGCCGCCATTTTTTTACATTTTTCCTATGCGTTCAGCAAAAAATGTTTTAGACAAAAGTTATAGGGCTAGATGAGCACTACCCAACGATGTATCGTATGTATATATTTGATTCGATATAAAATTTTCAAAATTATCTAAATTTTATTAAATAAATATATATATAAATAATAAATAAATAACTATTTCAAATTTTGCGATTTTTGCTACTTTTGCAATAGTAAAAATGAATTTTTGGATTGGCAATCAACTGCATCTTATTGAAAATTGAATTACAAAGCTTTTTCACTTTAACTTTTCTCTAAAAGCGATAGTTACTGAGATATATGAAAAAATAGGAAGTTTAGTCATTTTTTCACATTTTGTTTAATAAAAAATTAAGCCACGTTTTCAAACTAGCGCATAGTGAAATTATCATTTCTTATGTTTTTAGGAGCGATTAAGTAAAAAATCTGCCATACTACCCGATTTACCCAAACATAGGTGATTTTAAGCAGATGGGCTAATAATGAATCTAAGATTGTTATGTGCCTGAAAAACGTGTGTAGGGAAAATTAAGATAGTGTAGATTAAGCAGATGACAAATAAAGAGAAGAACAATAAAACGCACTGGTTTACGTGAAAGGGCACACGAGTAAAGGACGAAAATTTCTGAAATCTGAACTGCATATCCTCATTAATGATACTCTCAAAATATTTAACGTATGTCTAATATGAAATATGACTGAAAACAAGAAACTTGCACATGGATTTGACGCATACATTAAAAAGAATAGATTATATTTATAATTACTTATGGTACAAATTAATAAATATTAGTTAACTACCGCGAGTTATATAAACGTCTTTAATCACCTGCGGCATAAAAAAAATTCCAGAGCCATTCTGAAATATCTGAAAAATCTTACTTTCTTAGTTAAAACCTATTAGTAAGTATTGAGTAATAATAAATGATGTAAATTTCTTGCTTATAATGGATAATTTACTATTTAGGTACTCCCTAGTATACAAATCAAAATGTTTCTATAAAAGCTTAGCCAAAATATATGTCGTTATTAGACAAAATAAATTAAATTTTGCAAGTAATCTATTAACCAATTAAATGTGCGTGCCATATAGAAACAATTGCAAAGCTAAATTTGAGGTATATATCCATACCTATCTATATGCAAAACCAAATGTATCTATTCTATTTCTATCACTCTCTGAGAGAAATTAATTATAAATAGTTTTATACAAACTATAGATAATAATAATTACCATTTTATTCGTTGCTTTGGCCATAACTAATAAAACAGATATATTACCTTTAAATAAATAAACATAGTCCATATAAATAAGGACAAACATATATCTAAATCGATAATAACTAATAAAATTTCATTGTAGTGCATGAAGTTTAAGTAAATAGTAGTTGTATAATCTACACGTCAAAATGAGTCAAGAGAAATTATAAAAACTATTTGAGATAAATGTTTAACTTCTGCTTTAAATTTATTTGTACCTACTACTGGAAGTTTTTTAGCGGTATAGTTTCTTATAAAAATAGCTGCCAGCAGAAAGGGTCAGTTTTGTATAATTATATTTTTTTTATATATAGAAATCATTTTTCCGTGCAATATCGGTATTGATGTTTACACATTGGTAATTTATTTCGATAGTTATAGAAAGCTAAACATATTCAAAAATTAATTTCAGTGATTATTAACCTTTTCAAATTCTTTGCGATCGCTTAAAGCTATTTTAGAGACAGCTGAATTCTGTTCAGAAAAATTTATGATTGATGATGATACATTTTTAATTTTATGCATCGTCCGAGGTATCAACATTGTGATATGTCTCTTTAAAAGTCATTACGATATGGTTATGCTTTAAATTTTTTAACGACTTTTGTCACTAAACCATTAAAAGTGAAACTATTTATTTACTTCTCTTTTCTGCTTAAAGTACAAAAGTTTATTTCAATCTAAGACACACTTTCGAAATTCTGTACTTCCTCCTATTTTAATAAGATAAATAAAAATTATTGATTCGATATTCAGTTTGTCAAATTATAGAAAAGTTGGTACTTATACCATAGTGGTTTGAGAAGTTTAATAAATAAATCTTAGTATAGGTTCCTGTACAATTATTATAAAATACAAACTTAATCGTAAAAAATGTATTCACAGAAAACAACTTACAACTTTTGGTTTAATTAGTAAAAATTTTGAAATGAAAGAGGGCTGAGCACTTATAATATTTTTTTTATTCAATCCGTTCAAAACACCATGTAAGATGCATCAACGATAATATATGTTTCAAAATGCATCACATTCAAGTCGTTTCTGTTCCTAACATTTTATTTTTTGACTGATAACATCACGATGAATTTCTCCAGATAAAGAAATTAAATGACAGTTATAAAGAAAAATAATACAAATCATCTTATCTCTGGAAACTCTGAATTAACTTTGTTCATTATTTTCTAGATATTGTGGAGTGGGTCAAAAAATAAAATCTTAGGAGAGATAAAACTTGAATATTACAATATATATTTAAAATGGCCTGAATGCTGATAGTTTTGATCTTAGTATCATAAAACGAAATCTGTTTCTCGGGAAATTTTGAGTTGAACCAAATTTTTAACGAAAATCAAACACGTGACAATATTTTGCGTGTATAATTCTCTTGAAAGATTATCAAACATCAAACTTTATATTTTGGATGATTCGAAGTGACTTTTTGTATTAGGTGCCTTTTCTCAAATATTAAGTATATCTTAAAATATCTAACATAACTAAATGTCATCTCTTTGAAGCGACAATAGCCGAGTGAGAGGAACTGATGTCCGAATCAACGTTAATGTAACGGCCAGTTATGTTCTCTAGTGATTTCACTCCCACTGGCACCAGAAAGTATCAGGATTTTTCTGCTGCACCGTGGATATTTGTAAATGGAAAGCGAGAGGTAGTATAATAGTAAAAGATGAAAGGTTCTAGCTTAATAACTCTAATCTGCTAGCAAAGTAGCCAAGCAGATTACCTTGTAAAAGTTATTTTTACATATTCTTATTTAATTTTCCAGTATATTAAGGCATTAATTATTAGCATATTTACCACTGTATTATATTATTATGTTGTAGTAATCGTTCTAGAACGGGAATAGCTGAGTAGGCTGCTGGTCTTCTCGCAGTGGGTTTGAATTCCCGCTGTACCTTTCACCCTAGATGTTTCTATATGGCTGGGTGGAAGATAGAGAAAATCTACTATGTAAGAAGAGCCCCAAAAACCTAATTGCTGATAAGCTAAGCAGGTATATTTAATAATAATAAATCCAGAATAATAAGAACATGGTATCACTATCTAATTAAATGATTTTTTCGCTTTTCTGGATATTAAGCCGTTATTTTTAAACAAATATTATATTATATAATTATAATAAAAACACCTCTGCGCCAAAAGCAACAAACAAACAGAAGTTAGTATTGAATATTTGTTATTAATACAAGATCTCATTTAATAATATACAAACCTAAAACAAAATTATTACTTAAATTATTATAGATAAAAATAGAAATTTCAGAAAATGATTTCCGTTCTCAAAGTTTTATGTCAAATGTGAGACATTTTTTATTACCCAATTTGAGAATTAAAACTTATTTCCAATTCTTCGTAAATTATCTGATAAAACTTGTATCTGTAAATGTCATTTCTACTTTCAATAGCTAACTAATATCAACAAAACTCTCGAGATATTGGTTATTTAATGAAACAGTTTTGATGATCCGCTTCTGTTATTTAATATTTGGAAACATTATTTTAACTATATTATATATAAGCATTTTAGGACACCTTTCTTAATATTAAAGTCGATTTTTATTGGAACCTCAGTTAACAAATATTCTTTAAATAAAAATGTTTATATTTCATTGTTAAAAAATACATTTTATTCATAATGATTGTAATGTAAAACTAATATCTATATTTGTAAAATATTACAAATGTGTGTTGGTGGATTGGGAAGAAAAATAAAATGACAGTAATTAATTAACTATCTTAAGTATCCATCGTTTTAAAAAACATAGGTACAAAGAATTTTCCCGTATTTATCATATGTTTTGTACTTGAATATTTTAGGCATACACGCCATCAGAGTCTTAATCTATTACAATTTTTATAATTATGTTATCTTCTTGACATAATAAAAGCAGAAAATTTTATTTTTATATATATTTTAAATATAAACTAATGTAAATTTTATCATTTCCAGAAATTTAATTTTTGGACATAATGGCATATTAAATTATGTGAATGCCAACCAAAAGCAGAATATTGAATGAAAGCGAGAAGACATTCCAGTGCTTATTAGGCGTCGCGCCGCTCTTCCCTGATTGGTCGTTAGGGTCGAGTGATTAGTAAGAAAAGCGTCTGTCGTCGACACTGTACATGACCTACACAATGTACATTACCTTACTCTTTAACAATTAAATCTATCGGTGAAAATTACATGGATATATCAACCAACTTGTCTATATTTGACAATAATAAGTAGGTACACACTAAAGATAGTCTTACCTTTTCACAGGCAATCCTAAGTGAGAGACGTCAAATCACGCACACAATCAAGATGGATATAAGTACACGAGGGAAAAATCACAAAATGTTCATTTTACACAAATAAGTACCTTTAACAACAAATGTATAATTCTTTGAAGCTTGGTGGATGAGAGGGTAACAACGAATGCTGCTTTGACTTCATCGTTCCTTGAGCGCTCCGACGTACACACGCGTAAATCTAATCAAGTCAAGTTGAAAGGAAGCTATCTCATTTTTGTTCAACCCGAAACTCATGTAGTAGAAAAAGAAAACAGAGAATATCTATGAATTTTGCGAGAGAAGTCGTATGGGAGCTAGACTGTTGCGTACCGCGCTCTACTTCTCCACCCCCTACTTGCGCATGTTCAAAATGGCTGATTTCGACGTCACCACAAAATATCCCTTGATGTTAAATTTTGATAGTAATTAGAACACTAATGAACGTTAGTCAAGTAGTGCTATTTGTACAAAAATTAAAATATATTTGCGTTAAACAGGTCTGTGCTTCCCTTTAGTGATTTCACATGATTTATTTTGTTATTCCATTAGCATCGCTACCCGGGAGAATATGCAGCCATCGATTTTATTATATATCCTTTACAATGGCGACCGAAATACATTCAATAAGTATGGTAATGTTATTTTTATTTAAGTAATAAAAATAGTTATTAATGGAAGAATGCCAAATGAAATGAACAATTTTCCATTTCTAATTTTTTCTCCATTTTTTTGTAACAAAATTAATCCAAGGACAGACTGTTATCACATTTACAATACTAATATGATTGAAAGCATCAAATTAAAAACTGCCCCAAAGTTTTAATTCTCCTTATTGTTGTCTCACTTGTTTGAAGTGAAAAGGCCACAAAATCAAGACAAAGTAGATACCTACAATTAAAACGCAATTAAAGGTGATTTTGTCTAATTTCTTGTGATTATACTACAGAAGACAATTGCAAACATACGGCTAGTAGAAGTATTATTGATACTGATGCTAATACATTTTTTATATCCCTTTCACGTGTTTGTTATTAAATTTTTTAATGAACAAACTTAAAAAAGATAAACATTTGGTTTCTTGCTTTACAAAATTTGTAAAATATAAAACCTAACGTTTTTTTTTTCAATTGTTCGGTAGTAATTTACATGCATAATTATATTTTCGAGCAAGGTTGTTTATTTTTATGTGCAGACGTTACACCCAAACAATTAAAAAATGCCATAGACATTTGGGAGCGGTATGAAGAATACATTTTATACGTACAGGATGCGTCCGTGAAGTTGCACTTCCATTTATTTCGAGAAAGAAAGTGAAATTATTGATAAAATGCAATGAAATAGTTTTTCATTTTTTCGTTTTCCTGTAAAATATGACGCCACGAAATCCCAACTTATCTTTTACATTAATCAAAACATTTTCTTATAATAGAATGGGATGTTACTTGAATCCATAATGAGAAAATAATGACAAATAAATGTTTTAGTTCTTTTGATTTTCACTTTATTTTTGTCTAGATTTTTGTTAACATAAGAATCCTTTCACCACCCAGTAGCCTCTTCGGATGATGAATATTATATAATAATTTTACAATGTATGCAGTATGGTTTGTATATTAAATTGGATACGTCTTAATTTTCTAATTCCGATATTTTACGTTTATTTATTTCTAAACATTCATATAAATTAGATTTTAACCGTTTTCTTTCGGTATGCAGAATTATGAAGTCATCGTTGAACACGTGATCCTTCTTTATTAGATGACTGATATATGTCTAGTCTGTTTTCTATTGATGTAACTTCTTTGTGTTCTGCAAATCTTTACCGTAATTTTTACCAATTTATCCAATATATACCGGACATGTACCGCATGTTAAATTATAAATGCCTCATTTATATATGTATATATATATATATATATATATATATATATGAAGTGTTATTGTACTTCCGGGTGCTCTCCCGCGTCGATGGTCGACTCCTCCAGGAGTCACGGTTGTCTGAACGACGTTTCGGCAGAATCTCATGTGTCATCTTCAGGTTCTCACTGAAAGCTGCCTACTGCTGCTCCTCGTTCAATTCGAGCAACGAATCTAAAATTTTTTTGGCATTAGCCACTCCCATTGCCACTCCCACCCTATTATTAAAGGGAGAAAAAATTAAATTGGGATTTAGTGTGTGTACAAGAACCAAGGGCCTCTAAACATTTTTTTGTCGTCAGCCACCCCCTCCACCATCCCTATTACCACCCCACCCTATTATTAAAGGGAGTAAAATATTACATTGGGATTTAGTGTGTATAATACTTGGATACAAAATTTTGATGTGGAAGTTGTGATTCCTTGGGCAGCGGTTTTTTATTAAAGTTCTATCTTTTGCACTTTTGCATTTTTCTAAAGAGATAATTTCAAAATCTAAGTTATTATTACTTTTTTTTAAGAAGTCATTGATTCTGTTTGGGGGGATGGAGGTTGATGTATATAAGAACTAAGAGGTTAATATTTTTATCTTATATTTTTAGATATACGCCTTTGATAGCTTTAACATAATCTATTATTTCAGGGTTGTAACATTTGTTTTATTTGTCACTTTTTAATATAATTTTCATCGGAAAAGGGAATCATGCTATTGTAAGCTGCCATTTTAAGTTGTTGAGGATGAGTCAAAATGTTATTATGAATAGTTAAAAATGTGTGATATGATTAAAAACCTTAAAACTTACATTTATTTTCGAATCTTTCAATAGGTAAATCTAGAATGTTAATAATATTTTCAGTTTTCTCCTTCGGGAGTGAATTTAATTTTTTTGAATTAGATCAAAATTTGGAAAGTTGTTAACTTGCCGTTTTGTGCCTATGAAACATACTGAAATATCGTCTAACAGTGTTTTTGAGAATAGGCCAAGAGAATTACTAAAAAATACAAATAATGAATTAATTTTATATTTTATTCCCTTTCTAATAGAGTGGCTAATGTAAAAAAAATAGAAGTCCTTGCTTCTCGCATACACACTAAATTCCAATTTAATTTTTATTCCCTTAAACAATAGGATGGAGGTGGGAATGGGAGTGGTAGAGGGGGTAACTAATGCCAAAATAAATTTTTTCGCCGATCGACAGCAAAGTACTAACTTTGCTGACTAATGTCAATCGACACTTAGTTTGCATGGTAACCAACTAGTAACAACTAACTGAAATTTTTAATGAATTTTTATTGAATTTATTACAACAAAAATAAAGAGATTGAGAATTGGAATCATTTAATTATTTTAGAATACATTTAAACAATCGGCGAAAAAATTATATGTTCAACTCAGCAGCAAAATGGTCAATCTACCATTTTGCTGCCTAGTTAAACAAATAACTATTAGAAGCCCTTGGTGCAAATCAAAATTTTTTACCCCCTTTAATAATAGGGTGGGGGTGGCAATGGGGTGGTAGAGGAGGTAGCTAACGCCAAAAAATTTTTTTAGACGTTTCGTTCTTGTATACACACTAAATCACATTTTAATTTTTTTTCCACCTTTAATAATAGGGTGGGATGGCAATGGGTGTGGTAGAGGGGCAGCTAACGCTAAAAAATTTTTTAGATGTTTCGTTTTTGTATATACACTAAATCACATTTTAATTTTTTTTGCTCTGTTTCATAATAGTGTGGGGGTGGTATTGGGGGTGATAGTAGGGGGGCGGGGGGGCGCTAATGCAAAAAAAAAAAAATTTGAGACCTTAACTTTTCGTACATGCCCTAAATTGCAATTTTATGGACTTACTTGCTTGTTTTGCCTATTTACCCCGAACCCTTCAACGGAATTAGATCAAAATATTAGTTCCAGATCTCGTTACAATACATAAGTGTACCAAATTTCAAGTCAATATCATAAACGATTCCAGAGTAAACGTGCGCACAAAAAAGTTACAGACAGACCGACAGACAGAACCTTTTTTTCGCTCAAATTTAAAATCTCGACGTTTCATGATATTTTAAGCCTATTAAAAAAAAAATTATTTTTGCGTTACTATACTTCCACTGAACGTGGAAGTAATTTGAATTCGTTAGGTACTTTTTTAGATTTATTTTTTCTTCATAATAATTGCTATTAGTTCACCATCCCTAATTTCACGGAAAAAGTAACAATAGCAATAAACATAATAATAATAATAATATAAAGGAGGGGCTGACTTCCATCTATCAGGCCTTTGGTGAGTAGCGCCACCACTTACTTCAGCTGGGGTGCAAAACCGAACCGGCAGCCCTAGTGTACCCGGGGGGGAAAGCGTCTTCCCCTTTGGTGTCGGTCGTGGGCCTGCTGGGCTAACCACCCGCAGGCCCTAAACTTGGATTATAATAGGCCGAAGACAGGGCCCCCACGATCGACCCCGTGCTGATAGGGGTCAAGAGCAAGGTGGTGGAGCCCAACCGGACAGACCGCCCGTTGACAACATTGGCAATGACCAAGGACGCTTTGAGTGGACAGATGAACTGAGGTATGAACTTCTGCATTGCTATGAAAGCAGTGAACCCAAACGGAGGGGATACATGGCGCGGATGCATGCTCTGTGGTATGAGAGGCTACCTAAAGTGCGTCGATTAGCCTCCAAGTTAAGACGCGCCCATCACACACTCAATGAGGTAGTGCTGCGAATCACCAAACAGCACTGTCTCGACAGGATACGGATGCTAGTGACTTGCAAAAAGTCACTAGTGAGGCGGGCGAGAGGGCTTGCGGAAAATAAACTGTTCCGCAATAAGCCCTCGCGCCTCTTCCAACCGCCTCCGCGTGTTGTAGACAATCCGCCGACTGCAGATCAGGTGGAGAGCTTCTGAAAAACGCTGTACGAGGAGAGGCTTCCACTCAACCGAGATTCTCTAGCCCTGGCACACTTTGAAGTCTTTTGTCAAAGGTTTCAACAACCGCAGGGAGTGTGCGAACTAATAACCCCAGAAGAGGTTCGTAGGGCTCTTGAGGGCTCTAAGAACTTCGCTGCTTCAGGTCCCGATGGGATAAATAACTTTTGGTGGAAAAAGTTATTGAGCACCCACCACCATTTGGCCAGAATTTTTAATTCCTGGTTGAATGGGGAGCAGCAAATCCCTTCTTGGGTTGTTGAGGGGCGGACAGTGCTGATCCCCAAGAACGGAGATTTGTCCAACCCAAAGAACTACAGACCGATAACCTGTCTAAACGCATGTTACAAGGTGTTTACACCCATTTTGTACATGCGGGTGCTCCACGCAGTTGAACCGGTTTACGAACGGATATATGAGCAACGAGGGTCGAAGAGAGGTGTCGCTAGTTGCAAGGAGAACCTATTGATCGACAGATGTGTCACGCAGGACTCCATGCAGTATAAGCGGAACCTCTCTATGGTCTGGATCGACTACCGCAAGGCATTTGACATGACATCGCATGAGCTCATTGTTCACTTGCTCCGATGTCTTGCGGTACCCGGTCCCGTAGTAAGATGTATTGAAGAACTGATGCCACTCTGGAGGACTCGCTTTACCATAACATCGGGTAACGATAGAGTCCAAACAGAGTCGGTAACATTCAGAAGGGGAGTATTTCAGGAAGATTCCCTCAGCCCCCTTCTGTTTTGCATCTCACTACTGCCATTATCCGTCTCGCTCCGGAAAACCCGTGGCTACAACTGCGGTACCCCCGGCGACAGGAGGCATAAGGTCACCCATCTATTTTATATGGATGACCTTAAACTTTATGCCTCTGGAGAGAGGGATCTCCAGCAGTCCCTTTGGGTGGTACAGGAATACACGCAGGCTGTCGGTATGCAGTTCGGGTTGGACAAATGCGCACTGATCCATCTCAAGAGAGGACGATGCGGTGACTACGGAGAGGACGCGCAGCTCGTGGACGGAAGCATCTTACACCATCTAGATGCCGGAGAGTCGTACACTTACTTGGGTGCCGAGCAACGCTCCACCCAAGAAGTGAGTGTAGTGAAAAGCGCTCTCCGCGGCAAGTATCAGCACCTACTCCGACAGATCTGGTCTTCAAAACTGTCGGGGAAAAATAAGATGTCTGCTACAAATATGCTTGCCGTTCCGATCCTTCTCTGCTCTTTTGGAGTAGTGAAATGGACTAGAGAAGAGCTGCGTCAACTCGTTGTAGTAACCCGCAAGAAAATGCATCTCAATAGGAGCTTGCCAGGATGGTGTATTTAACACCCTCGTCTATCGACGTCGCTTCATGGGTATGGAGGTCCCTGATGTCAGCTGCAGGGCCTGCCGCAGGGGGCCGGAGACTGTAATGCACTTACTGTCGGCTTGCCCGACATACGCAGTCTCGGCCTATATTCACAGTAGCATTACGAGTGCTTTACTATCATCTAAGGCACTCGTATGGGATAGACGAAACACCAGTGCTGCCTTACGTTCCGGGGGATATTGAGTCCGTTGTGGGGAATGAGAAGTGCCTAATTTATTGGAACTACTCGTTTCCCACCGTCAGGCAAATACAAGCCAACAAGCCTGACATAGTACTCCTCGACCACCAACTCAAGACAATGTATGTCGTGGAATTCTCAGCTCCCGCTGAGAGGAACATTGTCTTGAAAGAGGAGGAAAAACGGATAAAATATCTAGATTTGCTCTTCGAACTCCGCAGACTTTATCCAGGCCATTCTGTTAAAATAGTGGTACTGATTATAGGAGCCCTCGGTGGAATGAGACAGACGCTGCTTTCAGAACTAAAGATCATACCGGCATGCCGAAGAAGTGGGCGCAATGGAAGGCCAACATAACTCAAAAAAAATATGTCTGAGGACCACTAATTATGTTTGAAGAATTTTCTTAGGGAGCCGAAATTAGTTAACGCAAGAATTACCTTTTTTTTTAATTTTTAAACCGTTGAATCCGGTTTGTTTCGCAGCATCAAAATTCCTTCTAATACGTTCACAGTATATTATGGACATTAAATAGTTAAATAGTGGCAAACATATACTTAACAACCTGCATTGTTTCATTAAAAAATCATATATTTGAACTTTCTCACGTTTTCCATTATTATGTATTCCATAATATAGTAATAACCAATAAATCATTATGTTTAAATTTAACTGAGAATATCATCCTTGAGAAATTAATGAAGGGGTTAAAACAAATTGCGTAATAAATGAATTATTTTTTTGGAAATATTTTTATGTGTATGAATTTTATTTTTCAATGATATTCGTGCCGTGTAACATATTGCATGAAACAGATTTATAATTTTTTACTATTCACTCCCTCGGCAGAGGAATGAATTTTTTAAATGTATTAATAAGTGTAACTTTTTATGCAAGCAATTTATCCTTTTTAATTTTTTCAACAGATATTTTAATAGTGCTTAATTTTTTTTATTTATCAACCCTTTAATTAATTTCCCAAGAGTTTTTACCAGTTTTTTAAATTAACATCAATGAAAAGTATCAGAAATCATTTTCTAATTTACAATTATTGAGAACTCAAATTATTATAAGTACATTAATTTCACTAAAATTTGGGAAAATCGTGTAGTTATTACTTATTTTTTGCATAGCGAAAATGGAATATAAATTAGTTCTAACATTTTCTTGATAACTAAATAAAATTTATCAGTATTGATTTTCTTCTGTTAGATATTATTTTTTAAAATGCCAATTTTTCGTTGATTTTTCAGAGAAATTGCGAAAATTCATGCACATACACTATTATCTTTGCTTAGTAAACCATCGTATGATTCCTTTTTTATCGTTTTTTTTTTTCTTGTAAATATTACAGATGAAAGGTGTTAGTTTTAGTTTTTCTGATGCAATACAATTTTTGTGAAAAAATATTTAGAAAATGATTGACAACGCATGATTTTTCTATTTTATGTATTACATCACAGGAAATAGGGAGAAACAGTGAAAAAGCAGGGAATTTCAACGCCCAAGCGTTAGTAGACACCATGATCTATTACGATATACTTACTAAACCTTATTTCAGAATTTATTCAATACAGAATGATTGAAATACATACATAAATTCAAATCTATGAATACTTTCTTCCTGAGAGATGCACATATATATACTTATCAAAGTGCCTGAAAATAATCGAAAAATTAAATTTTGAAAATTGCAAACAATTATAATAATAATAATAATAATAATAATAATAAACGTCTTTATTAATTATAAGAAAAATCTTACAAAAATGGGCGAAGTTTAGCCTAAGGCTACTCTTACACTTAACCCTTAACAGTACTTAGAAGAAAGAGATAAATGTTTTCTAAGATTATAAAAAAATTAAAAAATAACAAACAATAATAATAACAAAAACAAAGAAGTTACAATACTCTCACTGATAAACTAGAATTTTAGGCCAATGACCTATTAAACAATTGAAAGTAAAATTATTGAGATAATAAAAGCCGTGATTTAATAATTTTTTTAAAAGCAATCATTTTATATGTCTTGAATTGTACATCAATTGAATTATAGTGGTGAATCGCATGATAAGAAAAAGATCTTTCGAAAAGTGAAGTAGAATGTTGAGGCATGGTTAATGTGTAGTGATGTCTTATGTTGCGACTGTGAATTTGGTTCCTTGCAATCAATTTATTTCTCAGATATACCGGGGTGCATGTGAGGAGAAGACGATGCACAAAGGTTACTATATGATATTTAACAGTATTTTCCATATTCAACCACTTTAGCTGCTGAAAATGTTGAGTAATATGGTCATATTTGCGTAGGTTATTGATAAAACGACAACACGTATTTTGCGTAATTTGAATTCGTTTCTTCGTAGTGGCATCTAAACAAGGATAATACAGAATATCACAGTAATGAAGAACCGGCAATACCAAGGACTCGCACAACTTTTTTCTTACTTTGTAATTGAGTATGTTCCTGTTAGCGTATAATAGTTTTAAACGTACGTATATTCTCTGAAGTAATACTTTAACGTGTTCTTTAAACCTTAAATTTTTATCAAAAATTACCCCTAAATATTTTACATTTTCTGCAAATGATAATCTTTCGTTGTTTATCACAATGTTCATATTATTTTGTATAAATTCATATTCTGATGTAGGACAGAAAAGTATAATGTCGGTTTTTTTTGTATTAAGTTTTAAACAATGACTTTTGCAGTATACAAATATACTTTGCAGGTCATTATTAATTATGTTGGCAGATAGTTCAAAGTCAACTGGAGTAAATGTTAGAAATAGTGCCATATCATCGGCATATGATTGCAAACTGCAGACTCCTATTTCAGTGCCTATATCAAACGTGTATACTAAAAACAATAATGACCCCAAAATTGACCCTTGTTGGACACCTGACTTTACTAATTGCGGTTCAGATGTATTGTCATTTGTACGTACACTTTGGTACCTTGACTTCAGGTATGTATGAAAAAAAGATAATGTCAAATCATCGAAACCGTAATAGTTAAGTTTTGCTACAAGCAAACTATGATCGACCGAGTCAAACGCTTTAGAGAGATCTAACAAGACCAAAACTGTAGCCTGCTTATCATCCAAGCCCCTGAATATATCATCAGGAATATTGACTGTAGCTGTAGTTGTGCTGTGACCACTCCTGTAACCGGACGGACTTGCTGGAAATAAGTCATTTTGCATGAAATAGTTTGTCATTTGCATATGGATAGCCTTCTCTAGTATTTTGCTCAACACGGGTAGTAAACTGATGGGTCTAAGGGTACACCAATGGGTACTATTTATATTTGCAGTCGACGTAACCCAGTAACTTTGGTCTGCGTATGAGCTACTACTACCAGCCGGTAAATCAACTAAAAAATGATAGTGTATGTTTACAGCACTCGCCGCGGTAATAGTGAATTATTGTTTTTATATCGTGCTTTATTATTTATGATATGGCCGAAAATGCACGTTAGGCTTATGTACTTTGCTAGTAAGAGTTAATATGCATATCTCCGATTAAACAAAAGATTTGTGCCATCTGTGCAACATTTAATTAAGGAGTATGGACCGTTAGTGTTTTCAAAAGAGCTTGAATGTATGTATTCAATTCGTTAGAGGAGGATATTGGACGTTGGTGGGCGTGTTATTGTAGGAACGTTTCAGACTTACATTCTCAGACAAAAACGAGATATATAGAGAAAATTTGTATTACGGATACGGATATGTTACCTATATAACTCAAAAAAATAACGCGGAGAGATATCGGCGGAATATCGGGAGAGATATCAGCAGAGAATTCGCCTGGCATGTCAAAGTGGACAATAAACTGCCAACTCAACGGACATTCGCGGGTGTCCCACAAGGGCCCTGTTTATCACCGAAGCTATACAACTTGTATATTTCCGACTCGCCAGAGTCCCCGAATACGAAGCTAGTCAAGTACGTCGACAACATAGCCATGTATACGCATACCCATAATGCAGCAGCCAATATACTTCTAAAAGCACACATGGCGTGTGTTACGACTGGTGGAAGATTCGCAGAAAACAGGGTTTTGACATCAATCGTGATCCGGGGAACCAAATTCCAATCAAAAAGTGCGTGAAGTATTTGGGGTTCAGACTGGACCAAAGACTGACGTTCAATATTCCATTAATGAGATTGTGCGGAAAATTTATTCTTTGTTCAGGAGTCTATATCCGCTCATGGCCAGAGGCAGCAGACTTAACGGACAAAATAAAAAAAATTGTTGTACACGATGGTGATCAGACTGGCCATAACATACGCGGCTTCGGCGTGGTGCTGCACATCGCCCGACAATAAAGAAGCTGGAAGTTTTAGAACATAAATTATGCGCCTCATATCGAATTCCGACAGGTGCATCTCCCTCAAAAACTTATATGCACGTTTCCTCGAGATTATCCCAATTTGATAGGCCGGTAACCAGAAACGTAACACAAATTAAACAGCATAATGCACCAATTCGAATAAATCATACCCAATCTGTCCAGATATTACCGATTTCCAAGCAACCTCTGTAGCCGACGTTCAACTACTATAACTTCCACTTACCACTTACCCTAATCACATTTTCAAACTTTAATACCTAAAAATCTTTAAACCTCTTTTCTGTGCTCCTTCTTTTCTGTCTGTATTTTTTGTTGCCGAGTTCCGTTTCTTTTTCCCTTTTTGAAATTAAATCCTTATTAATTATTTCATTAAAATTAACTAAAATTTCGACTTAACACCAGTTTAGGCCGACCTATGCTCAGCCCGGCATTGTGCATCTTGTTGACGGTTTCTCTCGTTTAAGTTGAAGTATCCGCCCGCATCAACTACGGAGTTTCAAAAAGTGTAGTGCGCTAATAGTGTTGGTTTCATTTTAATTATTGTAAATCTTTTTTTGGATATTTTGTTATTTTATTACCTTTTTTAATTTGTTTTTATGCAGAAGGAATTAGGCTCATAAGCATTTTTATTTCGCAGAACCAGATCCCTGCCGCCCAGTTCTGCAATGCTTCGTATTGCGGCTGCAGGATCGGTTTCGGGACCGATTCTAGGGAGGGCTTCTAATGTATTTTAATGTTAATAAAGTCGTTTTCATTCATTCCTTCATTGGCATGTCAAAGGTTAATGGTTGAACTCTCACGCGCTACAGTTGTTTTTTGTTATAATTACAACATTCGTGTAATTATACATCATTTTGAAATACTAGTGGCTGAGTATTCTATACACACCTTTGGCGGTGACTGAATTAAAAGAGATTATTTTTGGGCTGTTCTTACTCCATAATTTGCAAAAAATCAGTAATTTTGAAAAATAAGAAGAGAAAAAACAGCAAATTATTATTAATAATCCATAGTCGTGTCGATACAAATGCGAGTGATCTAACCTATAAAATCACTTATCTGTCATGCGGGATATGTAACAGAGCGACTTTGCATTTGTAAATCTTACTTTGAATTATACCCCCTCCAAATTCAAACACCAATAGGCTTTGTTGTACGCGTTCATCACGTGCAACTATTACTATCCTGCATAACGAATTGAGTATACCGGGTGTAACAGGATCATTTTCTCCTTTAGTTTTGAAGATAATTTATTGAAATTATGTAAAATTGTTTTTGGGGCAAAACTCATTTTTTTCAAATGGAACCATATCGGTACCGTGGTACCATTTATTAGTACTATTAATAAGGAATTTATTCATATGTCGTATTAAAATGTGCGATAAATACAATCAAAATTACCTAAAAGAAAATAAGTAAATACAATTTTGTTTGTATTTATAGCAAATTTTGATACGACATATGTATAAATTCCTTATTAATAGCACTAATAAATGGTACCACGATACCGATATGGATCCATTTGAAAAAATTGAGTTTTGCCCCAAAAACAATTTTGGTGAATTTTATTTGCTCATAAATCACGTAATTTAGTGTTTTTAACGGGATTTCGATTTTTTGTAGCATTTTATAATGCTACAGAAAATCATTTCATTTAGAATAAATCGAAACCATCATGGCACACGTAAATGAAAAACTAAAAATTATATTACAAAAAAAATTGGTTTGAAAAGCAATGCAATTATTTGGCATCGTTGAATTTAAAAAATTATGCAGAATTCAAAAATGCCAATAATATATTCTATTTAAAAATCGAAAGTTAGTGCCACTTTCGGAAGTAAAAAAAAATTAATTGTATATCAAAAAGTGCCGATTATTGTGTATGTAGTATATCCTAAATTTCAATCAATTATCTTCAAAACTAAAGGACAAAAAGGGGGTATACTATGATCCTGTTACACCCGGTACATAGCGGGGGATGGCACTTCAAGCTCTTACTTTAGGTGCTTCCCTTTCGTACGAAATCTCAGTTTATTCTCACATTTGACGTCAGTGAAGTAAGTATACTAATATCAGTGAATACGTTGCTGCTCAGTAGTGCAAAAGAAACGATCTTCTCCTAACCTAAATGTCTGCCAAAGGTTTTGTGACTTTAAGAAAAGTCTTTGTGTTCTCTAAAGGCTGCTGTAGATTTTTTCATTTTTACGAACTGTGCATAACATTAAAAATAATCACTCACAGAGTACAAAAATATAAATAACTCAAAAGAAAATAAACACTAACCTCAATCTTCAATAGACCATTCCAGAACACATGACTTTGACAAATCCGCCATTTTGCCTGGGTGGCACACAAAGCGATTATTTTCCGTGTGTTTACATTCGTTTTTGGTGGTATGGATTGAGTTTATTTTGATTTTTTGCAAATTTTTTCGCCAAGATGTCTCGAAGTGAATATTATGTAGGTGATGTGGGTGAGTGCAGATATGATAAAAAAATCGAGATTATTGATAATATTGACCACTATGCAATCCCTCCTGAAGAGAGCAGGCTTGAAAAATTATAATATTACCATGATGGACTTCGTGAATTATTTGATACTAACTCATAATTATTATACTTGTCAACAATTTAAGCCTTATAAAAGCTTGCAAGCCTACAAGCTTTACGAATCTGGCTCTGTTCAAGAAAACAAATCAGTGATGAGGCATTTGTTGTCATTGGGAAGGTAATAAATCAAAGTTAATGCGTAATTTTACATTATAATTAGATTCTATATGTTAATGTATATAATTGTGATATGCTACAGATTTTAAACTTGATTAACATTTTTTAAATCTTTGTTGTAGGTTAAACACTCTCAACGAAAGAGGGAAAAGTTACTTCAAGTTTGGATTATTATTTTAAAGAACACCAGCATTTCCATTGCTCACTGTACATGTATCAGATGTACATGTTTATCAGAAGTGTGCAGTAGTCATATAGCGATTCTGTTTTACCTGCATGATCGTCCAAGCACCATCGAAGACAGTAGTCCTGGTCCAGCGTCCACTGACTTTCCGTTTGGCCAGTACCTTCCATGAAAAATGTAGAAATGTTGCGAATAGGGGATATGGATTGGTAAAAAAAGTAGGAAGAAGAGGTTTGTCTCGGAAACATCCTCCTTTTGATAGATAAAAATGAACTTACGCCTATTTATGTCCATATCTAATTTATAGTCTTTTTTGGCTCGACTGAACCTGAACTTGGATATTTTAAGACAATAAAGTGAATATTAAATAACATTTGTTTTACAATGAATAAAAAATATATATTACTGATGTGCAATATATTGAAATAAATAGGGATACATAATTAAAATTGTTTTTATTAATAAACACACAGGTACATAGATAATTCATTATTTATATTATTTGGTATTTGAGAAGGCACATGTTTATGATTGCACTACATACCACGACAATTTTATCCAATGCACTCAAATTTCCTCATTTTAACAACGTGCTTATGGGTATTGTTTCATGAAAAATTAAAATTTATTTTTGAGCAAACCTACAACGCTTTCTACATGAACCCGTACAGTTGCAATATTTCATGTGTTTTCCAAATCTATAGAATACAACTGAGTTTGGCCTTTTGTAAAGGCAGGTATTTGTAGTTTTATCCTCTAAAGCAGCTAGTTTTCCTAAAATTACACACATCATTTCAGTCTAACCTTATAAAACCTAGAAGGAGTTATTGTACAAAAATTAAGTACCTACTTACCAGTTATAAAATGTTTTTTGAACAAATACGACCGTATTTTAGGTGGCTTTTACTTAGTGGTCCCCGTCCCAAAGCCTTAATCCGAGTATTTCTTCTGTCTATAGGCAATGCATTAAGATGATTCCCCTATTGGTTAAAATAGCGGGAAATCGGAAAAATAATGCATGACTTCTTTCACCACACATTGAACATTGAACAGCAATACAAAAATGTGGCATTTTCTATCAATTAGACCAGGATTAAACAATTTAATGATGAAATACTCGTAATGTTTGCATACGCAAATGGTTTTGTGTGCCACCCAGCAAATATGGCCGAACTGTCAATGACGTCATTCTGGAATGGTCTATTGAGTACAAAGTGACTTTGCTCCCAAGAGGGGATAGAAACTCTCACTTTAGACTCACTTGCAGGAACTAAAAGAAACGTACGAACAACTGAGTAATGACGTCAAATGTGAGAATAAACTGAAATTTCGTGCAAAAGGGAAGCGCCTTTTAATTCATAATAGTAAGATTTAAGAGATACGCTCATGCGCATCTGTCTTTCTCTAATTCTCTAATTAACAACGTGGTTCTACGACAACTGTTTTATGAATTTATTTGGTTAGATAAGAATATATTCTACGTTTCTCTGTAGCTAATTTTGCAGCAACAACTAAATGGCTGGGAATCCACATAAATATCACAAAATGTTCTAACAAGAGGACTTGGTATTGTTTTCACTGACGTAAAGAGTCAGAACTTATCAATAAATTGTTATAAGTTCTAAATTCTCTACACAGCAGTGCCGCCTCCCAGTGGTATACAATTATGCAGAGTAAATACTAGCCTTATTTGATAATGTCCACGAATGGCATTGTCTAAATAGCACTGCCAGTACAATTATTATTTGTCTTTGAACCATCTGTAAGAATTATATGATAATCAAAGTATATGGGATCTTATTAAATTCTGTTAAAATTAGTGTGTTGGCTGTGTCCTCCCTTTTAAATTGAGTTGATTTTAATAAGACAAATGAGAATTTGATTTCCCACTGGATTATCTGATTAAGAGTTATTTCATAATACCTTGAGAAAAGTATGTTTCATAAATTAAGAATTCTTTCATTTGAAGGTCTTGTAATCGACTAATGTAGATGATCGTACTGCCCCCTGGGTCAATTTTGGATATGATTAGAGGTGTATATATCTTAAGAAACCTTCTCTACCATAGCGCAACTAATATTAGTAATCCACCAAAGAAGTTAGGAGTGCTTTCGCATCAAAAGGAAGCGTTGAGACCGTTAAAAATGTTATTATATTTTTTGTTTTACTCATATAATATTTTAAATTTTGTATCTAAAAAAATAAATAAAAATTTCATATCGTTATACCCTTTTTGTTAAATAAAATGTTGCGTATATTATTTTATTTGTGTAACCCATACAAGAAGTATTTCAATGTATAGAGAGACTGATAATATGGAATGGTAAGAAAAAGTCAATCTGTCAATTTTGAATAACACATTCACTGTTAAATACTCAGCAGATTGAAGTTTAGTGTAAGATATTACCATCTATAATTTTTGAAATCATTACCAACTAATAATTTTTCAAATTAACAGCCGAGGATCTTGTCACTAAAATTTAAAAAGGATAAGGGCCACAACTAGTAATGAAGACATTTCAAATCGATAGTATATTGATTGGTTAGTTTATAAAACAGCTTGCAACAACGATAAATTTGATCTGTGCCTGATTATATTAATCGCAAAATGTTACCTTAAACATGATCGAGGTTTGTAAGAGAAATACTTACAAGTCAGTCAACTGAGCTATTTATTGCAAGTTCTCTACAGGTTTCTGCAGGCAGCTGAAACTGTCGAACTATTTAGCAGCTCTAATATAGGTATTTCATATTTCTCCAGAATGAGAGGGGTTCATAGAATCAAGTGTACCCTCCAGCATGACTTGAACATGATTGGGTCAGGCTTGTAATATGCCTTGCCTGTTTCCACTTTTAAAAATTATCATATCATATTCATAATAACAACATCAATACATCTCTGAGTGTTGTATATTGTTCACAACACAAATGACTGGTGTAGGTTCTTTAGATGAATTTATTTCTATAGGAAAACACGAACTTAACAAAATATGAACGTAAATAAAACTGATATGAGTAATATGCTAACTGGGCAAAAATCTACTGTCATTATTTTTCACATTTTTGACATAGTATTAGGCATGTTTTATTGCTAGTTCGAATCTACTCTTACGAGTAGTAATTTTGATGTGTCAATAAAACGGTTCATAAATGTTGCCACAAGTACTTTTGCGATTTAGTGTAAAATGTTTAAGGTACTACTAATGCTTGGTGCACCCTGCAGGTTCGAGTGAATAACAAACTATCAACACGGCGGGACATTTGCGCGGGAGTCCCGCAAGGATCGTGCCTGTCACCAAAGTTGTACAACCTGTACGTCTCCGACTTCCCAGAGTTCCCAAATACAAAACTGGCTAAGTACGCCGATGACACAGCCATGTATGCGCATTCACACAATGCTCAAGCAGCGAATATGCTGCTCAAGGCGCACATGGCTCGTGCCACGGCTTATTACGACCAGTGGAAGATTCGGGTAAACGCTGAGAAGTCGGAGGCGATAGTTTTCACGCGCCGATTCACTGAAAATAGAATCGTAACACCAATCTCGATCCGGGGCAACAAAATTCCAACTAAGAGGTGCGTGAAGTACTTGGGGGTCAGACTGGACCAGCGACTGACGTTTAACACGCACATAAATGAGACAGTACGGACGGTCTACTCCCTTTCCAGGAGTCTGTATCCGCTCATGGTCAGGGGTAGCAGACTTACGCGGCGCCGGTGTGGTGCAGCATTTCGGCCACGACAATGAGGAAACTAAAAGTGCTCGAACACAAATTTATGCGCCTCATCTCTAATTCTGGAAGATACACCTCCCTCAGAGACCTATACGCACTTTGCCACGACATAACCCCAATAGCGGACTACGTCCAGGACATCTCTCAAAAATTCTATTCTTTCAAACTGGGCGATAGCCCGCTAACAAGAAATATAACACAAATTAGACAGCATAATGCCCCATTTCGGATAAAACACACCCTACCATACCAGACGTTACCGATCTTCCGGCAACCTCTGTAGCCAAACTTCACCAACTATAACTTCCGCTTACTCTATCCACCTTTGCTGACATTCCATACCTGTTATATCTTTAAATCTTTCCTGTCTCTTCCTTTTTGTTTGTAATCTTTTTGTCGCGTTTGTTTCTTGTTTTATTTTTGTACATTTTTGTCTCTAAATTCATTTTCATTCAAATTTTTCAAAAATCAAAATTTTTCGAAATCAAAATTTTTAAAACCACAGTTTAGGCTAGCCTATGCGCAGCCCGACGTTTTCACACCTCGCGGAAGGCTCCTCGTTTATGCTGAGGTGTCTGCGTCAGTACCAAAATTTTAAAAAAAGTATATAGTACAAAAGTTTCTTAACAGTGTGTAGTTTGTAAGTTTAGTTAAGTCTATTTTTTAGATATGTCCCATTTTATGACCTAATTTTATCCATCTGCGATGGAAGGTGTTTAGGTTTAAGCTGTTTTTTAATTGCCTTTAGCTGAACCAGGCCCATTCCGCCCGACATTGCAATCCGCCATCACGAGCAACGTGTTGGTTGCACGGTCGGTCCCGGGGTGGGTTCTGGGGAGGCAGGTGTAAATTTTAATTTTTAATAAAGTTGTATTGATTGATTGATTGATTGACTAATGCTTGTGGATTTGTAATTTGATTTTCGAGAAACGAAAACTTTTAACTGAACTATAACAGTTCTACCATGAATCAGAATAATAAGGTACTTCTTGTAGCTGCTGCTGTTACATCAACTTTGATAATTTTCGAAGGCTGAACGCAACGGTGATTTTTAATAAGCAATGAACGAATGAAACAGGCTGACTGATGTGTAAGTTTCACGTGTTTTTGAGATCATGTCAGAACTAACGACCATATCGCATATCACATAGACAAGTTATTGCTAAGTGGACGATGTACACCTCAGTGATGAGTAATCTCTTATATAAATAATGACTAACTAAAACGAAAGAGTATGTAAACTTGATCACCCACCCCTTATATTCATGATTTATTACTCCGTTATAATATGCAATATACATTATAGAATATGAATGTGTAAATATACCTAATTTATTAATTACCTTTTCGGATTTTGTCTGAAAAACATTAGGTGTCACTACCCCTTAGTAGGAAATCGACCCGCAGACTCGCCTGTTTTAAAATATAAGTACGCTTTACTTATAGTTCGTGAATTTCAAATTTATTGTCGATTTTATGTAAAATATTTACTTGACTGATTTTTATAACCTCAATTCTAAGCTTGTTTTTTGTTGTTGTAAGACCACTATTTAGTGACTTTTTACTTTGTGACTAGGAATCTACTCTTCCTACGATCAAATTCGGTCGTAGGGAAAGTAGCAAAAGTTGAAAAAGTGGTGGTCAATAAAACGGCAAAAAACGGTTCTACTTCTACGAGTAGAATGTTTCTGGGTACAATAAAACGCGCCTATTCGCGCCGAATAATCGCCCGTCCGCTGTCACTTTCTAATACCATCAGGGCCGGCTTCAGGACACAACACTGAGTAAACAAATAAAAACTATTTAAAGCTAAATCCACATTCACTTTTTTAAAACTTTTATGAAAGTCCTACCGATATCGCACTGAGAATAAGGGTCAACATTAATAATAAGATGAACCTGTTGCTTATCTATGGTGGCATCGACCTTTTGGTAAAATTGGATCTTTTAAATGCCAACAAGTGGCATTTATTCAGTTGATAGATAAAAATGAATCATAGTACATTTGAAGAGCCTTTAGCTTATTTTAGGTGATACTTAAAGTTATTAAACATGAACGAAGATATGGTAAACTGCATAGATCCTCTTAGAGCTCGTATTTACAGCGAACTCGTGTCAATTAAATTTTTCCCCACAACAAAATGTTGTGAAAAAATCGAATAACTATCATATATACCGATAATTTTACTACTAGTAGTGTAGTCAGCGAAATAAGAGTAAATGTAGTCTCGTGTAGTCCCCTGTAGTCTCATATAGACTTATATCCGTGGTCACATGTAGTGCGTGTGTAGTCTCATGTAATCTGCCTCTAATCTCAGATGATTAGATGTAATCAGTCCCATGCAATTTGTACGAAGTAGGTGGTCTTTATTGTTATTCATACGTTTTTTTTTTTAAATTAAAAGATAAAAATAGAAGTTTTTTTCAAAAAATTATTTTTGCAAAAATGCAATATAATAAATGGTGCTAGAATATTTCCGCCATACGAGCCCGAAAAGCTACTGACCATTTCAATGTCCGTCTGAGAACCTCCTTCAACTTTTATGGTGCGTAGTCCTATTTAAGGAGACAACCCTACGCTGGGTCCGAGTTCTGGCGGTGGAGGTAATTTCGCATCAGGGTCATTTTTCACAAATCAATATCTTTGGTGTCTAAAAACCACTTTTACAAAACGACAAAAAATTGAACACTACACTCGAATACATTACTCGACGCGTGTTTCAGTAACCATGTCAACATAATCGGGAAAAGAATAAGAAGTGATTTTTAGAAACCACAGATATTGATTTGTGAAAAATAACACCCACACGAAACGCCCCCACTGTCAGGAATCGAACCCAGCGTAAAGTTGTCTCCTTAAACAGGATTACACACGATAAAATTTGAAAGAGGTTCTCAGAGGCTCATTGGAAAATTTAGGAGCTCGTGATCTAGAAAGGATATTTTTCTAACCTATTTGTATTCTAAGAAGTACGTATGTGAATTAGCCTGATTTTTACAGTTTTACAGTAATAACGACAAGATAAATTTAATCTAATCAATTTTTCATTTCACTGTTTCTTGTTAGGTAGATTTCAAATCTGCCTAATGCAGAGTGCAACATATCAGACTTCGGGAAAATTTAATTATAGTTTCTTCGATTATGTTATCCAGACCCCCGTTCAAAAGTTTATAGATATACAGGATGTCCCGTAATAACGTGCAAAAATTTAACTGTAAATTCCCTATTAAGACGGATTCTTCGTATAAAATTTTTCAAAATAACCCTTTCCTGACAGGATCTCCCCTTAAAGGGGTGTACCAAAAAACCGTTTTTAATTTCTATCTCAAAATAACGTAATCGCAGAAAAGACGAAATTTGACACATCTCGGTTTCTCATCAAAAGTCATCTAACGAAATCATTTCATCCACCTAGCATGTACACAAAGGGGTGAAATTATCTACCCCTCTTGAAATTTTGTAAATATCTTTCTGCCTGCTATTTTTTTTTTTCAATTAAAAAAAAATAACTAAATATTATGATTCATTTATAAACTTTTTATCTCTTGAAAAAATTTCGTAAAATCGACCATTTTTGAGAAAAAAAATTAAATTACATCTGCCTAAGTAATCAATCAAAAGCGATTGTAAAATACTAAAAGTAGGCTGGCGTCAAATTATTTGACAATATTACGTACTGATATGATCATTTGGTACTTATATATTGCAGGAGACATTACAAATTAAAGACGAAAGTATTGAAAAGAATTTATTAGTAAACTAAAAACAACTAATACAAAATACACAAAAGAAGAATTTAAACAGTAAAAAAATTTAAACGTTAAGACAACGATTGTTGTTTTTAGATATTAAAGCATTTGTGCAAAATAACGACCTCCAACTTGAATACATGTTTGCACCCGTTTCCTAAAATTGCCATACAAGCTATTTAAAACGTGGAGAGTTTCGAACTTCATTGGTAGCATTAAACATTCTCTCTCTTAAAACTTCGGCGTTAGGGGCAGGTGTCGAGTAAACAACATTTTTCAAGTGGCCCCAAAAGTAAAAGTTCAATTGATTCATATCTAGAGACCAAGGGGGTCATTTAATTATGGCTTCTCGCCCCCTTCCAATCCATAGATTTATAAACGTTGAGTGTGGCCATTCTCCAACCTCTAAGGAATAATGAGGTGGCGCACTATGCTGCATAAACCACAGTGTTTGACCTAATGCAAGAGTTAAATCGTCTATAAGTTAATAAAGGCCATTTTGTAAAAAGGTTAAATTAGCTGGACCATTTAATCTGTTTGGTAATTCAAAAGGCTCTATTAATTCATTGCCTATAATTTCGGCCCAAATATGTATTGAAACGTTGTATTGATATCTTCCATTTACAACAGCGCCAGCGTGAGGATTATCGTCGCTCCATAAATGCTGGTTACGAAAATTTAAAACTCCATGTCGAGTAAAGCAGCATTCATCTGTGAATAGTAGGTACTTTTCTTGTAAAATCTAACGGTTTCTTTAGTATAATTCTACAAAAATCAAGTGTTACTGAAAAGCCACGAGAGAAGGTCTTGTATTATCTGTAAATGATAGGGGTAAAGTCCTTACCTTTTCAAAATCCTCCATATTTATGTTCTTGTTATGTGGAATTGAAGAGCAGCTTGTCTAATACTGTAGTATTATAATGTTTAGTAGTTTTAATTGAAAAAAAGCAGGCAGAAAAATATTTACAAAATTTCAAGAATGGTAGTTAATTTCACTCCTTTGTGTGCACGCTAAGTAGATAAAATACTTTCGTTAGATGCCTTTTGATGGGTAACCGAGATATGCCAAATTTCGTTATCCGATTACCTTATTTGAGATAGAAATTAAAAGCCGTTTTTTGGCACACCCTGTTAAGATAGTGTAGCTGGACAGGAAAGGGTTATTTTAAAAAAAATTATACGAAGAACCCGTCTTAATTTTCAACAGGGAATCTACAGTTAAATTTTTTGCACGTTATTACGGGACACCCTGTATATGCTATCTAACTAAATTTGTAAACACTCTAGAGGACATATTTCTCAACGGATCAAAAATTTGGCGGGCATATATACTTTGTGTCCATATATCGGTTAAGTTCGAAGATGGGCCAAATCGCCTTCTTCGTTTCAAAATGGCGACGGTTCAAAGATTAAAAAAAAATCTCAAAATTTTATTTCTAAGCCTAAAACTTTTTTTTTGCTAAAACACATGGGAAATAATTTAAAAAATTACAGCGGTTCAAAGTCTTCAAAAAATTCTCAAAATTTATATCAAATCAAATATGTACATGCGATACATCGTTAGATAGTGCTCATCTAGCCCTACAACTTTTGTTTAAAACATTTTTTTTACTAAAACTCATAGACGGCAGTTCAAAATCTTTAAAAAGTTCTCAAAATTTTATTTCGAATCAAATATGTACGTGCGATATATCGTTGGATAGTGCTCATCACTTATTTACTAAAATAATACAGACCTAAAGCAGTGCAAAACAATATAGGACGAAATCTACCTTTCCGACTGGCACCTGCCATCGGGCTTTTTTATTTTTCTTTTGTATGGCAAACATGGAAGAATTAGGGCGACTTTTATATTTATTTTGTATACTTAAAAAATTCTTTCCTAAGTAAATAATATGAATTATAATATTATTTTAAAGCTAAGAAAGAAATTACCTTTCAGTTTTCTATTAACAGAATGATAACAATTCAGACGTGAATTTACATAAGCAAAGTCGAAGTTTGCATTCGATATAGAAGCATTCTAATGTATTAAACGGATCGAGTTAAAGTGAGCGTTTGAAGTAATTTCCATAATTTTTAAATTTTTAGTTCCTGAACATTTTCGCATAAAATATTATCAAATGCTAAACTAAAACACACTTTTTAGGTTTATGCTTCTCTTGAAACGCCCTTGATGCTCTGTGAAATATGAAAAACTATTTTTTGGCCAGACAAAAATTTGTTTTTGGATCCTCCCAGAAGCCAATTTTCATTCCGGACAATTTTTGTATAAACCAATTTTTGCTTTGCCAACAAATCATTTTTTGACATTTTTCACATTTTAACCCCAATTAGAGCCGCCCCTGCTGCACCAATTTCAAAAATATTCAATAGAGTTCTACCTTGGACCCCAGGTCTTATATCTAAAATTTTCACGTTGGGCTGTGTTTGAAAAAGACATATCACTAAAAGCCAACTATGCAGTACACACTCAGACGGCATGCTGATAAATTTGCTACTTTCTTGCCTTAAAATACACATTTGTATTAAAATCTAGAATTTGAATTTTTTTCAAGACGTCATGCAATAACTTCTCTATCATGATAAGAAAATAATAAGCATATATCAACAATTAAAAGTGAGAATTGCATTGAAATTTAGTAATACTCTAATATTGATGTATATATTATTCAAAGTAACAGTTGATCATAAAAGTACATTACTACAAACTAAAGACGAGATACTAAAAATTAATTATTTGATATGATGTAAATCCCTCAAATAATAATCTCATATTTCCTCTGGATTCGTTGAACACAATATAAATTTCGTAAAATTATATATTCTATCATTTAAACTGGTCAGCTTTTGAGTATAAATTCGAAATAGTAGGTTTATTTACATTTTACATTTCAAATATGAACAATTCTATCTCAATATATAAATGAAATATTTAAAATATTGATAAAAATTGTGTTGTCTACTAAAATCTCAAAGTAATCAGATTTTTATACCTATCTGTTGTAAAATATCCTTTGTAAAATTTGAATTATGGATTATTGAAACCAATCGTTTAAGATTTATAAGAAAATGCTACCTGCTTCACATGTTCATTAATTAATAACACCTATTCAGTTTAGTTCATTTCAAATGTGCTATCTAATAGTCAACATCTTGTAAATAAAAATGTATGATAATATTATACTTGACAGAGAATAACATAAAGTAAAAATAAAATAAAACATGTGTATTCCTACTTCCTCCTTAGAACCACTAACAAGAGAATTTTTCAATGAAACTAATTTGAATACATAAGAGCAGTAACGGCTGTATATAATTCAGGTACTTTTTTATTTAAATCCCACATGCATGCCATCAAAGGGCATCTGACAGTTTTTGAATTATATTTAAATGAGGTCGCGGGCCCCATTCCTAATATAATTTATCATTTTTTACAATCCGTTCGTTACCTGTCCCAAATGTTCTCACATACCCTTTCATGAAACCCTTCCATATGCAGATGTTGTTAAGATACCTGCTGACTCCTTTGCATATGGTTTAGTTCCTTGCAAGGTATTCTAAGTGTCTGGTGGCACTCTACCCCTTATTCATTGTGTTTTCAGGTAACAACGTTCCCTCACTTTAATTTAAGTAAAAAAAATCAATAGTCTTAAAGAGAAAAGGTTGACCTTTTACTGTTTTATTAAAGATGATCATCGGTTAGTTGAAATTAGTTATGTGCACTTGTCCAATTATTATTATTATTAGTTTTTATATTATCATGTATATATTAATTAAATTCATTTATTCAGTACAAACCATCTCGAAATTCCTACTCGTTCGTTTAGAAGCTACAAAAGTTTTTGTAAACTTGTGCGAAAAATGATAATAGAAAATTTAATTTCCATAACACTTTTTTTTACTTATTTGTCAGTAAAAAGTCTTTCACATTGTCAATAACAAATTGAAGCAATTTTAATTCATTTCTTCTTCTTCTTCCTCTTATGGTTTTTTCTACCACATATATCACAAATTCCACAAAAATAACAAAATTAATTAATTTATTGGAAAAAATAACCTCTGCGCCTGTAACGTTATGTCAAAGGATCAGTCAAAGGTTATTTTTTACCAACCAATACAAATTATAACAAAAGTAAGCATGTCGGATAGGGATTTCGGAAACTAAATTTGTTTCCTTTTTCAAAATGATTAATACAATTCCTGTATGCTGTGTACATTAAATACACAACTTTAAGATTCTGTTTATTATTGTTGTCTAATTTCTGTGATGTTTATTTATTCATTTATTTATGTCATAATTTGCATTAGTTGGCAAAAAATTACCTTTGACACTGATCCTTTGATATAACGACATAGACGCAGAGGTTATTTTTTCAATATACTCACTAATTTTGTTATTTTTGTAGAATTTGTGATATATGTGATAGAAAAACCCATAAGAAGAAATGAATTTAAGCAGAACAACATTTGGCAAATACAAGTATGTCGAAAAGTGTAAGCTTACTATAATCCAAACTTTTTTATTTAATAAATCCCAGTATTATTTCGGTCAACATCTACTGCAATTGTATGTAGAAACTAAAAATTTTATTTGTCATAAAAACTTGTTACGAAAACAGAAAAAGGTTTCGTTAAGAGTACGGAGATACAAAAATTCCTGCATAAAGAAAACCTATAAATTACAAGCAAGAATATGTAACTTACAAACATTAAAGTTATACTTACCTACGTAAAAAATAAAATTATATAAAAAAATATTAAAAAAAAAAGCTTTTATTTAATGCTCTAAAAAGTAAAAAATAAACTTTGGAGTAAATCAAACCCATCATTTTGTTACAATATATAATTTCTTTTGATATAAAAGCTTGTCGCGAGATGTTTCTGTGTAAAGGAGATTTTTTAAATGTATTTATCCCATAGTTAGTAATGTGAATATCATTTGCACTGTAAGTTCTATGATTGTTTATGGTACTCTATTGAGCCAGAATTTATTGAGGTTATTAATATGCAAAGCATGTATGGGCATACATGGACAATGTCTTTGGGCTATTGTTTTAATTTTCTGTGTAAGAGAAAATGAAATCGTACGCCCAAAATCAACTCATACACACGCCAAGTTCCATGTTAAAGTATACTAGACTATACTTAAGCTAAAGAACATATTCAGATTAATTTGAGTTGTGTATTGTAAATAAGATGCATTTTATTTTGAGTGGAGAGTTGCATGCATATTTTCTGTTTTCTTTTATTTGTTCTGTTTGATAAAATATTAAGGTATTTTACAGAAGACAAATATTTTCAATAAAAACATGCAATTTTTGTATTTCAGCCATTAAATACAGATAGAGATATTTATAACATAATTTTATGATAAATAGAATCAGTTATTTTAAATAAATGCACTCAATTATTGTTATAAGTACTAATTATTAAAACGTTTAAAACACCTCGAACTGTTTACGTTTAATATGTCCAAGTAGATATAAGATTTTAATTTAATTTGTGCGGTAAATTGATAAAAGTGAAAAAGGCTCAATATCACGTGATGGAGAAGAGAAGAAACAAAGTCGTTTTGTTAAGTTTACGTCATGAAAGATTCAAGTTGGTATTTGCGATTTTATTTGAGGGAAATATAGATTGTGGAAAAATTAAAAATTGAGGTTTACCAGGGTATGGAGAAATAACAAGAAAATTGAAAATTTGAGGAGGAAAGAAACTTTTGGAGAAAAGAAGATATTAGAATAAAATAGAGAACAGATTGCTGTTTGGTTTAATTGGAGAAAAGTAATTCGAAGAAAGGAAAGTAGTTAAAGAATTTTCGAAGTCGATCGTAAATAAGTGACACTGTGCGGCTAGAATTAATACTTCTCTATGAGGACTAAAAAGGTTGTAACTATATATAAAATTTTATGTTCACTATTTTAGTGCACATTCAATCGATAAATTAATAGTTTGGAAATAATTAAAAATATTTTAAATAGGTAAATTTTTACAATTAACCTCATTTTTATAAACAAATTTTAGTTTTAAATTAATTATATTCAAATCATTTTAATTATAGAATCATAATTATTTTATTTGGTTAGATAGGGATATTTTATCTTTATGTTGTATGATATATTTGTTATCACAATACATTGTTCAGTTGGTTTCAATTTGTTTTATTATTTGTGTGTTTTATGTGTTCTCTTAATAATTTTCCAGAAAGTTTTGTTTTTATTAGCTGATTTCATTGCCTCTCCTGAATTAAGTTCAACTTTTACTTTGGAGTATGGGATCATTTGTTATCTTTTTACGTTTTCGATAAGATTTTAGTCATTCCTTATAGTCAGGCTGGTTGGTCATACGTTATATGGTATAGATATTTTAATTTGTCATATTCAATTTTTACTTTAATTTCACATTTTTACTCACTAATATTTCTAATTTTGATATTTGTTTGTCATGTGACTCACGAGTAAGACTGTGTTAGAGAAACATCAAAATGAGTCACTCATGTAATACTGGTTTTAAGACAGCGCCTTGTTTAAATTTAATTAAAATCATTTAGTAAAAAAAATTTTTCAAGCCTCTCTTCCTTTGCTATCTAAAGCTACTAGTTATGTCATCTCATAATGCTACTAACAAAGTATCCGATTGGATGAAAATCTTTAGAAAGTTTTTAAAGGAAAAAATTATTTCATTCATTAAACCACACCCCTTGCAGCATCAACCACTGACTTTTCTAGAAGAAACTAGTCATGCCATCTTACACTGGTATTAAGGAAATATCCATATCCCAAATTAAATCAAAGTTTTATAAGAAAAATAAATTAATTATTTTAACCTTACCCTACACGGTCTGCATCCCTGCTTTTCTAGGGCCAACAGGTTATGTCATCTTATACTGGTACTAAGGGAGTATGTGTGTGTTAAATTTAATCAAAATAGTTAGAGCCGTTTTAGAGGAAAATACTATTTAATTCTTTTCAGGGGCGATTTTCTGACTAGGCCTCATAGGCCCGGGCCTAGGGGCACCATTCTACGGGGGGCGCCTTTCATCTTAGTGGTGACTGCCCATAAACTGATAGCAAGCATAGGCATTATAATACAAGACATAGTCTGTCATAGTCATTCCTTTATCTCAATTTTGAATGTTGTTTAGGAACAACATTCAAAAATTGAGGCAAAATTGACCTGGGTCTAGGGGCAATTTATATTTAAAACCAGCCTGATTCTTTTAACCATACTCCGTGTAACATCCCTCCCCAAATTTTCTAGAAGCAACTAGTTTTACCATCTTATACCGGTAATAAGAAAGTATCTATGTGTCAAATTTGATCAATTGTTGAAACCGTTTTAGAAAAATAAAATTTTATTCCTTTACCCTTGCCGCTCACATACTCCGTCCCTGCATGTTCTAAAGGCAATGAGTCATGTCATCCCATATTAGCAGCAAGGGAGTATTCGTATGTCAAATTTGATCAAAATCATTTGAACCGTTTTAAAGAAAATTCTGATACAAAAACTGGAAATTCATATACATTAATAATATTAGAGAAATATGAGAGGAAGAGAAACAAACACACTTTTTTAAATTTAAGTGTGTGGCCGAAACAAACATATTTCCCTTCGGTTCTCTTTTGTGAGATATAATCACTTCAAATTGTATATAATTTATCTCTCTTAGTGCTCATTTTGAATATTTGTCAATTAAAAATTGGAATGTTAGTACAGGATTATTATGAGTGCAATATCGTTAAGAACAACGACGTTAAAATCGAGTGATAGGTACTTTTAAATATGGGTTTTTCGAACTTCAGAACTCTTCAGCTAGATTATTCTGAAAAATATTTACTCATACAAAAAACACACTCTTTATATTTTTGTTGTACAAATAATTTTTTTCTTATTTAATCAGAAAGTGAGTTAAAAACTAAATTGAAACTTGTAATAGTGATTCACAATTGACGTCAAATACTAATAATATATTTATATAAAAACGAATATCAGTAAAAAAATATTTTTAAATAAGAAAAATCATTATTTTTAAAATTATTTTTTAAGTTCTACTACAAATCCATAGAAGGAGTCGGACGAAGTATCGAATGGTTGCGCCTCGGACTAGACAATGCCCCCCCCCTCGTTTTCGAGGGTGCTGTATCGATTTCCGGGGTCAAACCAATTTTTCCACTTCGGCAACCTCCTCAAATTGGCCAAAAACTACTCCCAAAGTCCCTTTTCCGTGAATTTTTTGTATTTTCCCCAGTTTTTCGACTAATTGTTGTTCCTTCGAGTAGAACGGAAGGCCCCTCGAGGAATTTGATCTCAGCCACGTCTACCCTAGCTTCCAACCCTTGTAGGGAGTGAAAAATTGATACCTATTTTGTTTCTGTGAGAAAAAAATTAATATTTTTTAGGAGGCGCTTCTTTGAGGAAGGTGGTAGGTGATCAGAATTGTTTAACCACCCCCTGCGGTTGTTCTCACCCTTCAAGGGGGTGGAATTTTTTTTCATCTATAATTGAAAAATAGTGAAAAAAATATGTTCATTAAAGTGTTTTCATAAATTGATTTTTCGCCCCTTTGAAGGGCGAAAACAACCCCAGGGGCCGGTTACATACCCCTGGTCACCTAGCAACTCACAAAAACGCCTCCTACAAAATATTAATTTTTCTCTCACATAAACAAATATCAATTTTCCACCCCTCTGAAGGATGAAAACAACCCACAGGGATGGTTACACAACCCTGGTCACTTACCACCTTCCTTAAAGAAACACCTCCTATAAAATATCGATTCTTTTCTCACAAAAACAAATATCTACATTCTACTCCCCACAAGGATTGGAAGCCTGGGTAGGGGTGGCTGAGGTTAAATCCCTCGAGGGATCTTCCGTTCTAGTCGAGAGAACAACAATTAGTCGAAAAACTGGGGAAAATAAACGGGTTCACGGAAAAGGAGAATTTGGGGTTGGTTTTTGGTCAATTTGAGAGGGTTGCCGAGGTGGAAAAATTGGTTTGGCCCCAGGACTCGATTCAGCACCCTCGAAAACGGGGAGGGGAGACATTGTCTAGTCCGAGGCGCAAACATACAGTACATGGAATATACATTTGCTTTATTAGTATATCTATGCCTTTTGTCGTAAAGCCAAATTAGGACTTGAAAAATACGAAATTAAGGCTGTTTTTTATTTCAATTTGTTCAGGGGCTCAAGTTGAGTTCACAATTCAGTTTTGCAGTTTCGGCAAGGTTGCCGTATTGTTTAAAACAATTAATTTTTTAGAGCGCGTTTTCCATCGGCTTTTTTTTAAATGTCTCGAGATCTATAAATTCTACGAGACAAACGGAAAATGTCTGATATGAATTGTACAAACTATAACTTACCTTACTATTGTAAGAAAAAGGATTGATTAACAATTAAGTTTATTTTAAATAAACAATAGGAGTCGTTTCTAGAAACGCACAGACTGTTAATTAAAGAAACGCCCTAAATAAAGAAACGTATTGCCAAGTAGTAGTTATTCAGGCACTTCAAAATTAACCAAAATACTTTTTAGCATATTCACTACAAAATGTACTTTTCAAATATTTATTAATAAATTAAAATAAGCCATAAAGTTAAATCAATAAATAAATTCTACGTTTCCAAATTAAATGTTATCATTCATATTTGATTTCTATTAAATGAATTTCTCATTTAGCGTGTATAAAGGATATAAAGTTTCATATTTCAATCACAATTTGTAACCGCGTTGGAAATATACTTCATTCAAGTCTACCCATATAGGAATAATGCTGAATAAGTATTTATAAATGATATAATAGTAAATAGTTTAGAATTTATACGTAATTTACTCATTGGTATGTGGTCAATCAATAAGCCAACTACTAGACCCATCTTCTCCACTATGAGCTGGTAAGATTCCTTTTTTTTTTGTTTTATATTATTTTTTCTTGAACTTGTGTGTTTTGTTTCATATTTAACTTATAATAAATATTTGTTATACTTGCTTAAATGATTATTTCACTTCATCTCACAAAATAAACCTCTCCATGCCAAACAGCCCTTTATACGACCAGTGGTCGTGACAGTATTTCAAATTTATATTGGCAGATATATCAGAAATTACAAAAAACAATAAATTTAAAATTTTCATTATTCAGCTTTCAATGTCCTAATTCGTTATACGTTTTACTTCTTTTGATCTTCTGTTTCTTCTTCTTATCGGATCTCTTCTTGATTTATAAATTCCAATTTCCTTTCTAAATCTTCCCAAATCAATCGTTAGATAATTTTTCTCTTAATATCCTCTTGTTCTTTCTATTATCATTTCATAATCCATTTCATAGTACCATTCATACTCATATAAAAGTTCTTGTCTCTAGTTACTTCCAAAACAACCCTCTTTTTTAACCTCTCCACAATAAAATTGTGAGAGGTTACTAAAATTGGTTCAAAAACGAAAATTGAGATAACATCAAATCTTTACGTTTTGAGGTTTTTGAAAAATGTCTGTGTGTGTGTATGTGTGTATGTATGTGTGTATGTGTGTTAGCACGATAGCGCCGAAACTACTGAACGGATTTGAATGAAACTTTGCGTGTGCGTTTCTTTAGTATCCCAGAAGATCTGAAAAGGTTTTGGTTGAGATCGGATTACGTTTAGTGCCATTTTGACGCAACAAGTTGTTTATTTTATATTTACTTTCAATTTACAATGGAACCATTGAAAAGCAGTTAAAATTCTGATTTCAACGATATATCACACTTCCACGCTTTCGATTTGGTTTCCGTGAAAAAAATTAAAAACAAAGCAAATATGGCATAGATCGCATTTCGCATGACATGATCGATGCGCGTAGCGGTTACATCGTGAAACTCGTCACATCACGTGTCAATTTACGTGTGAGGGTTTCTTCACTGCTCTAGAAGTAGAGCGGACTACGTTTAGTGCCGTTTTTAAATATATATACAGACAAATCGAAGAATTAAACTACAAATATTCCTCTAAAATCTAGTAAAATTACTGAAATGCTAATCTTTGATTTAACAAAGACAGCCGCGAGCGATCGGATTGCAATGAGCAAATTTTGATGATTGTCATTGTCATCGTTTGTCATCCGATAACGTTGGTGTCATGTCATGTTAATAAGATTTCGGCACATTTGTAACTTTTAGTGGATTGTCACAAACTTTAAAGGTAGATGTAACAATATCAATATCATATGCTTTCTGTACCTTCGTTGGTGAATTTATTATAGATTATCACTTTACCAATTTTCAGTTTGTTGCTTTACAAATCTGTAGTATTTAGGATAACTAGACTTTCTTAGTCGTTCAAGTGATGTTAAAGTTGTTAATATCCTAATAGTATATTATTCAACGAGCGATAATGTACCTATGCGAGTTATTACCTAATAACTCGCATAGATGATTGTAAATTCATTAAGTTGAGGGTTTTTTAGTGCCCCAGAAGATCTGAAAAGGTTTTGGATGAGATCGGATTACGTTTAGTGCCGTTTTGTTACACAATTTAATGCTCTTTTCGGCTTCAAAGATCCACCGAGTGGGGAGGTTTCAGCCGCTTCCAGTAGCTGCCGATTTTTTCTTTTTATTTTATAATAAAACACTACCGTTAAAATTTTATCATCAAACCAAATGTACCAACATAAATTCAAATTACCTCGTCAATCGACACCGGGTAACCTTTAAAAAGTAGTAAAATGAAAACTTCGGATTCTACAAATAAATGTCAGAATCTACAACTACTGTTACTGGCATAAACATGATAAGATTAAATAAAAATTTAACTGAATATTTTAAATGTCTATAAACTTCAAATTCACTGTGTTGGAATAAAACTATTGTATAAATAATAAGCAACTTATTTTTGTATGATTTCTAAAATCTTGTTAGGGAAAGTATAGTCTAAAATACGTTTAGAATGGGATATTCCACAACTTGTTGTAAAATGTACTATTATGAACTCAATGGTTCCTTGTGTCGATCTATACCGATGTATCCGATCTACGCCGATGGTTTTAAAATGAAATGTAGATCCGAAACTGGGGTTTGCTCAAAACTAGATCTACACTCGACGGTACCACTGGGCACATATTCCAGGCGGAGCTAGTGGGATTCATGCAAGTGGCAATAGAAACCACCAATGCAAATATTCATGGGAAAACGGGGTGCATATATACTGATAGCAGAGCGGCTCTGCTTGTCTTAAACAATTACAGGACTAACTGGTTCTGGGTATGGTCCAGAACTTACAATGGCGCTCTTAGACTCGATTCTCAATGCCTTGATAAAGAAGTACACACAGCATACTAAATAAGCACTTTCACACACTGAGAGTGGTAGACAATCCCAAATGCAGAAAATGTAATCCAGAACGAGACTGCCGAGTATGTGGTGTGCCACTGCCTTGCTCTCTCAAACAAAAAAGAGTATCCATACTGGGGACTTCTGGCCTAGTGTGGCCAGTATACATGGCATCCTATATCAGATCTCTCCCTCAAGTTCACCATAAGCGTTAGTTGGCTTGAGAAATGAGGGGCCCTGCCAGAATGTCACTATTTGCGGAGTGACAGAATGAGCCCACTTTCAAGGCCTCACAACCTGCACCCCCCACCCCCCTAACAACGCAGATCCAGAACGGTTCCTTAAAAGTAACCATTTAATATATCAATACCTAAAGTTTCGTTGGCTTTAAGACGCTTTCAGATTGCCTCCTATTTTTTCATCTTACCTGTATTATATTATTTTAGAAAAGAACGATAAGATAGTTATTAAAGCTTTTATTAAACGAAATGTATATGTAATGAGTTGCAACCTTTGATAAGATTCTACAAAAAAATACTGATGAGTGTTTCGTCAAATTAGTTGACATCATCAGGAGATAACTAAAGCAAGACTAAATTTTAAAATGTAGCAGTTATGCCTAACTATGAAATGATTTTCAAGAAACTGCAAAGATTATATTATAGAATGTCCAACAAGGACAGAGGAATTCGATGGGGGGAGGGGTAATCATATGAGAACTCTTTGTATAAAATTTTGTCCGGGGTGACTCCCTTGTAAACAAATACAAATTTTCTGGTTGCCTTGTATCAACCCCGAAGTACAATAATAAACATTTTTGACGGTTGTCATGATATTTATGACAATTTTTTTTCTAAATAAGTAACTACGAAACTAATGTATTTCTTAGGAACTGTTTTCGAAGTAGCCAAAAGTAAAACCTACTTTGTCCTAAATTGAGAAAAAGTACATGAACTAGGGCCAAAGTTGTATGCCAGTCTTTCTCAAGAAAAGGTAAATGTTAATAAAGCAGTGATTACGAAATGTCTATTAAAATTAAAACAAAATAACAATAACGTGATACCTAAACCTTTTATGGACAATATTATCGTTGAATATATAATATATACCCACATCCTATATCATGGATGTGCTATTATATTTTATTAAATAAACAAACAACTATAAATAAACAGCTATCTTACGCTAAATTATTTTTAAGCCGCTATATAAAAAATATAAACCTATACGAAAGGCAGATAGGTGTTGTTTGGCCATTATTTAGAAAACTAAGTATATGGATGAACCAACTGCCGTTGTATTAAATCCCTAGTGAAACTAACATTTGTAAACAGCTGTCGGCATCTAACGAGAAGTAGCTAAAATATTTTATGTAAAGTGTTACGGTATTCATACCTATTTGTAAGTTGTCTTCTAAATAACTGGGATCGTTAGCAAGCAGTTTTTATACCTGTTGTGTCTTTTATACATAAATTAATTTTAATCGGCAAAATTATAAGGCGCAGGATTCTTTAAAATATTAATAAGTCTTACTTATAATGTTATACTTATTAAGAACGCTATATATAAAATATGAATTGGGGTTCATCGATTTGCAATTACCTTATAAATAAATAAATGAATGAATGAATAAATAAAAAAACAAACAAACAAATAAATAAATAAATGTTTATTTGCCACTGATACATTATTTTATAACATCTATTGGTTTATAATATAAACAAATAAACGCATTAGTCCCACATAAGGTAAACTTTGTTCGTGGGCCACTGTGTAACTTATTCATACTTATTGTTATGTCTTTCTATTCTATAAAGTTGCATATAAAATGTCATTAAATTCATGTGATGATATTATTTGCAAAATTATACCAAAATGTCTTTTGTAAAACACCGTTTTAACAATATTTCTTAAAACAAGTTATTGCAGGATATTTTGTGGTCCGATTTCAACTAATAATCCTAAATTGGTTTAAACTCAAAATAACATAATTTGACATACATGTGCTTATGACCTTCAAAAACTTTGTAATCAAAGTTTATACATGTGTTACAATTTTAAAACTTAGTACACTATTATATAATAGTTTTCCCACTAATTTTATTTTAACAATTTGTGTTGTGAAAATGATATAATAAAACATTTTATTAATTTACAAGAATTTACTTTTCTAATATGAATTATTTCTAAGAAAATGTCGTTAAAATAACTTGCTGATAATTTCACTGCTTTTTAAAACGGGCATTTTTACGCGCCAGAATTACGTATCTACCCGAAAAACCAATGAGATTATGGATATAATTAGTTTGTAATAGATTCTAACTATATGTTAAAGAAAGCTTTCCTCTAAAACTTCTCAGAATTTCAATTTGTAATGCTTATACTGTGATTGGTCTAAAGCAGTGGACGTGTAAATATTGGCCAATGAGAATCCAGATAAATGCCGCACAAGTTATTCGTGAAAGCGTCGGACGTTAATATTTTGTACTGTAGTTTAGGTTTAACCTTCACCGACATTACACATCAGATGACTAACCTAAAACGTTAAATTTATATTTTTATGTTTGTATTGTTTGGAGTGAAAATATTATTTTATCAGTTTCTGGTTTATGTTTTATTAATTCTACAATCAAAATGGAATCAAGTGGAAGAGGGAAATGTTAAAGGTGCCGCTGATAATTTACCTAAAGTAGAAAAGTGCTGAGTGCTGTCAATAAATAGAGGTTATGTTATGTTAACAGAGACCAAGATTAATAAACAATCTTGAACAGAGACAACTTCTGTGATTGGATTTCAGGGTGTCGACGTCACAACGCGCCAATTTATGGCTGTTTAAAATGAACCCAATATTTCTCAAACTTCAAGTTTTTTTTGCTACTATTAGTAAAATTAATAAGATAATAAATATGCCATAAATCATTTTTTTACGTAAGTATTTCAGCAATAATTTTTTTTTCTGGGAAAACCCTATTATTATAATAGTGTCAAATTTAACGTAACAACAAAAATTGGAATTCGAAAGTTCTAATGGATAACTGAAGGTGGGAGGGAGGAAGGGGAGGAGGGATAAAATTTAAGTATAGGAAAGTACCAAATGTGCTATAGTATTGAAATGATAATATAGATAAGATAAAGTTTTTTTTATATAAAAAGTTTTATCTGGTATATATATATATATATATATATATATCAAATTTGGCTTTGCACGTGAAACAAATATTTTTAAGCACCTATATTTCACCACCCAGGTAAAATTTTAATGTTTTCTTTATTTTCAAAGCATTGCCTATCATTGCATTTGTCAGATTTGAAGTCTTTAGCATATTAGGAAATTGGTATTCATTTTCGAAAAAATCTACTTTTTGTTTTATTTATATAGATGAAGAGATTTCTAGAGAAATTAATGTTTTTTCACTACTTTCCTAAAAACATACATTTATTAGAATATCTTTAAGCCGTGAAATTGTTTTTCTTAACTTCTTGATTAAAATATATCAATAACCCAGATAGCACACGGAATTTCAGGGACGTCCAGTTTTGATCTTTTTTGGCCTAACGACCTAATATGGACGTTCTCAAGATTTGAATAAAATAATGACAATATGGTCTTCTCCCTCACTTCCACCCTCTCCACATCAATTTCTACCTTCAGATAGTGTTCAAAATAATTTTTCACCAAACCTTGTTAAACCCACCCATTTGGGATGTACTTGATAGATTTTTTGACAACCTCACAGGAGAATTTAAGCGATGAAGCATGGGTTTTGAATGATAGTGATGAAGAATTGATAACTGATAAACAATTGATTGATTGGGCAATTAACTTCAAAATAAACCACGTAGCCCTGTGAGCTCTATTATACAGAATAGCATAAAAATACCGGAACAGCAGGATAACTCAAAAAATACGAAATCCTATAAAAAAATATTAAACACAAAAGTTGTAGGAAATTTCTCTGGCTATCTGACGGTGACCTTGTAGTTGACCTTGATAATGCCCTTCGAGGCCGTTTGAAGGTCAAGGCGATTTTTCCAAATGGAGCCCCTACTTTTAACCGCGGAAATGGAACGAGCGGAAAATTTTACGTTCGGATCTGACCTTCGGCACTTACAAAATTAAAGTTCAACTTGACCAAAGTAAAGATGACCTTAGAGGTCAATTTTGTAAGTGCCGAAGATCATAAAAAAACGTAAAATTTTCCGCTGGTTTCATTTCCGGGAATTCCGTTGATCGCCGTAACAACCTTGTTTTTCTTGTTTTTACTTTGGAAATAGGTTGTTTGTTAACTTGGGGTTAAAAGTATGGGGTTCCATTTGAAAAATCGACTTGACCTTCAAATGACCTTGAAGGTCTCACGGCTACCGTCAGATAGTCAGGGCAATTTCCTACAATTTTTTTATTTCAACTGTTCTAGGATTCGTATTTTTCAAATTATCCTGCTGTTTCCGTACTTTCATGCCATCCTGTATATTCTTAATTTATACAAAGGTTTTACTTTTTCATCGAATGCTCGGACCCTTTTAAAGATTCCAAAATCTGTTGTTAATCGTCCATCCTGGACATTATTGTGACAGGGTTAAGTTTTAGCTTAAATAAATTACTTAGAAAATTATCAGAAAATATTAATTTCATAACTCTTCACGTTAGTATCGATGAACTTCCTTTACTTAAAAGTACTATTGGTGAATTTTGACCTATTTTAGCTTCTATTGCATATTTTTTCTTGTCGGTGTGTATTACGGAATAGGAAAATCTACATTTTGTACTTCCTTTCTAGGAGAATTTGTGATGGAAAGTGCTAATTTAATCACAAATGGTTTCTCTGTTAATGGCAAACTATTAACAATTAAAGTAAAAAAGCTTTGATCTGTGATGCACCAGTAAAAGCATTCATCTTGGTTTGCCAAAATCGCATGAAGGGTTTCTGCACATGGAAAATAAGTAATTTCATGTTGGTGATACCCCATTAATTGAAAATCCAGGTTTGGATTTTGTTCAAAGCCTTCCTCTTGATTATATGTATGTAGTGTGTCTTGGGGTGATGCGCTCTCTGCTATACACTTGGGTTTGTGGCCCAGTGCATCCTTGTAAATTACCTTCCACTAATGTAGTAAAGCTGCCTTCGCTGCTTATTTCTCTTTCAGGACACATTCCATCTGAATTCAACAGTAAACCTCGTGGTTTAAGTGAAATTAAAAGATGGAGAGCTACAGATTATCGCCAATTTTTACTGTACACAGGTCCGGTTTTATTATATGAAGCTTTAAGTAGCCTTGAAAATTGCTCTCAATTTTATAACCATGGGGCGAGCGTGGATGCGTCTTTACTATGTACATACTTCGATATGCGATGTAAAGCAACGTAAGGCGCGGTTAATAGTTGGATGGGTGACCGTTCCAACTGTTATAGTACTTCCCTTTGATCAGCCCTATAAAAAATATTTTAAAATTTAAAATTTAAAAAATAAATCAAATTTTACATACACCATGTCAAAAGTAATAAAATAAGTCACTACATTGCTCAAATTAACTAAAAACTAGCATTTTTTAAAAATAATTCTGAAAAAATTCAAGTACAACCGATAATTCTCAATTAATACAAATTCATCGTCAAATACCACCAAACACTCCGATTCGCCATTTCAGAACTCGAACACCTTCAAAATTCCTTCTTAAAAATATCTAACCAAAATAATCTTGAAATTCATCAAAACCACTCTTCATACCTATAGTCACGACATTTTATCTCAATTCGTTACCCTTCCATAAACAGATTTTATATTTTAACTTTTCAACCGCCCCTCGTATACATAAACTTACTCTCCTTACTTCTAACAACAACGTTCTAACTCGATTCATAAAAATCTACCACCCGCTTCTCATTTCCAATTTTACTACTTTTCGATCACCCTTCGTATACCGCATTCCATATCGGCATTCTCTTTGCAACCCATGTCTTATCTTATTTTCGTTCCAGGCGTATTGGGAACATTTTCATATCTTATTCACATCTTGCAACCATAAAACGTCGGACCTTCGTTTCGACTTTACGGGGTCATTTCCGATTCTTACATTTTCTATCGATCAAACTTCAATAACTTCTAAACCCGATTTGATCTCAATTTCATTTTTATATCAAAAAATTCTCCTTTCCAATGCCGATTTTTCCATATAAATTTTATTTCGAAATTTCATACTTTTGCAAAAACGTTGCGCAATGTTGTGAAATCTTACGCGATCGTGCCGATCCAGAGTACATGGTACCAAATCCAGCTCTAAATAGGGGGTAAAAACGTCCCGGCCTGACTCACGGGGCACGAAAAACGCAACAATGGTGTAGTATAAATAACCGAGCTTCACGAGCCCAAATCAAGTTAGTTTCTTCGCTGTTACTTGTGATCTAATATACAGTGCCCGTACTACTTCCAAGGCCGAAACCTAGTAAAAAAGAGTGTTAATTTTTTTAAATAATATTAATCAGCCTTGGCGCTTAAGTAAATGAAAATATTCTATTGTAAAAAATTAAATAAAATCCGTTCTAAACTCTGTTAAAGTGATTAAATAAAATTTGTAAATTCGTTTTTAAATCAAAGTGTCGTTATTTGAGGTACAGGGTGTTACTCTCGACCACCAGTGACTTTCAAAATTACTAAAAGATTAAGTTAAATAAATTCTTTAATAGAAAGTGATCCAATCAATCTGGTTACATACACAGAGTGTAGCTTTTGACCCTGTCCAGCAGTTTTAAGGCGACCCCCCCCCCGAACTTCAGATTCGAAACAAATAAAGTGCATCAACGCCCTCAGGAGTCTGAGCTTTAATTTTCCACGGAAAGATATATTATTTTTCCCGCTGAAAGCGGAGTGTTGGTGTTCACAACGAAGACCGCGTCCTCGCGTCACACATCTTCCAGCGTCTTGTATATCAGTGTATGCGCGGAAGCTATACAACCTTAGGCGAGGGTTGTATAGGGGATATACCATCCTTCGGAGGGGATGTAAAGCCGTCGCTCCCTTGTCTATTAAATGTTGGGCAAGTAAAAGATCCCTACTCTTCTTAAGGGAAGAGGTTCGGCAAAATTCCTGATTGGGGGTAGCTCGTCTACAGGCGTCGGTGTTAGGCCTCAGTAGCGGAAATAGGCCGACGTTAAATAAATGTATTTAAAAAAATTTATAACCATTAATTTGTCAATTTCTATGACTATTTTATTAAACTCAAAATTGTGGTTTCAATATCAAGATTATGGCAATAATCTTCTAACTCGCTTTATCAAAGCAACTAAATCTCTCTACCGTCCCCATTATATTACACATAATTTTCATGCTCCTACTTTTCAGTATGAAAATTTGCTTGTAAAATAATTTATAAAGAGGAAACAGATGCACATATAAAAGTGGCTGTCAGCGATTGGCTAAACCAAGCCAGAGTCAGAAAAAGTAGAAGGTTTGTGTGATCTCCATCTATTATTATTTTCTCTTCACATGATGTTGGAAGTATTATGATCCTCAAACGATGACTATGTTTGACCTACTCCCGGTTGCGAGAATAGCTGCATATTAATTGGCATCAGAGCCTTATCTAGAAATGTATTTTCTTTGAATTAATATAAAAATGTTTCCTGCTCTTATTTGCACAAAAATATAATCAAAATTTCAGTTGCCTTAATATGATAAGCTACGACGCTGAGAACTGTGGAAGGGACTGAAGAAAATCATTTAAGCAGAATGACTTTCCAATTTCAGAATTATTTGTATATTTTTGTTTACAATTTCACCTAGAGTACCGAATCAAATATTTATAGGAGAAAAAAATCAATGAATCAATTCTGAATTCTGTCAAAATATGAAATGCCACTGACATCAGATGTAAGCTTTTTGTGATTATTCTAGATGCTTGGTAGTTGAAGACCTGAAGACATGCAATCACCAGGTAGTTTTAGTGTTACTCCATGGAAAAGTTGCAAAAAAAGGGTTAAAACACAAAAGTTCTATGAAAGGGATGAAACATGGGTACACGCCATTTTCAAGGACGCTAAACACGATGAGGATATTTTTAATGTTCTCACCACTCAGCAACTACCCCTAAACTCGAAAAACCACCCCTATTTTGCATTTTTTCCATCGTAGGCATGCGGATCAGTTTTTTTGGCAGGATTTCTTCCATACAACATCTTATCCGCTCCCGGGGTTGAAACTACTCCCTCCCCTAATACTAAATTATCCACAAAAAATCAAAATGCATGAAAATTTGTTTATCCCCGTTTTCAATGGTGCTCAACACGATGGTAAAATTCATTTCTCCCTCATCATCAGCCAACCACCCCTAACCACCCCCTTTTCATATTTATTGATACTGGGCATATAGGGACTCGTTATAATAAATAATAATAATAATAATAATAATAATAATAAATAACAAACAAGTAAGTCATTTTTTTATATCTTAATAAATTTAATTCTATAATACTTTCAGGTAGACTCTGGCTATAATAGTAAATAAATTATAATAAAGAGAAAGTCGAAGTCATATGCTGAGGAATAGATAATAAGTGTATTGTATTATATCTGTGATTTTCAGATAGCACATGAAAATAATTTTTCGTGAATCGGATACTTGTATTATAGACACTTGGTGCAGTTAATATTTTCCTGGAAATAAAGTGTTTCTACAGCTTCCTCTACACTTAAGTTTATATATTAATCTTATTAATCGTTTTTGTAACACAAATTCTCTGGGTGGGGTTTTTAAGGGGATTTCGACATTGTAAAGGGAGCTGGATGACGAGACATGCCATCACTCCAAAGTTGAAACTACCACCATCCGTAACACTGAAATCCAATGAAAAATACAAAATAGTGGAAAATATTTTCTCCCCGGTTTTCGAGAGCGCTAAACACAATGTCAATAATATTTCATCCCTCACTCTCTATCAACCACCCCCAGATTAGAGGTGGTTGATGGAGGGTGGAGGTGAAATGAATATTACCATCGTGTTGAGCACCCTCAAAAACGTGGCATTAACCAAATCCACTGTGTATACCAGTTTTGACGTACAAAGTTATTCCCCCTGCTTTCCTTCACCCCTTGAAATATTCATTATTCAAGCTGATATTTTCTTTTTTTACATTTCAGAAAACAAAACCAACACCAAGCCGAAAATTGAGACTTATTTGAACCGAGTGGCGTCTGTATAAGTATTTGTAATTACATTTTGCACAAAAATTATGGAGCAAGTAAAAAGATTGGTTCATATTGGAGCAACTTTCTTTCCTATTGCATAATTTTCTTTTTTCTTTCTGGTTGTTATTTTATATAAATATCTGGTTTTTAAAATATACTTCTTGTCTGTTGTATTTCATGTATTATTTTTTATGAAGTACCTACACCTTGACTATACAGTTCCTATGTTTGTATTGGACACTTATATTGTCCTGTAATTGGAATATTCTGTTGGATAATAAATCTATTATTATCATTATCATGATCACGATCGTTATCGTTATCGTTATCATCATCGTCATCGTCATCATCATCATCACTATCACTATAACTGTCACTATCACTATCTTCTCTATCGCCATCCCCATTCCCATCCTCATCCTCATTATCCTCATCCTCGTCCTCTTCCTTGTTCTCATCATCGTCATCATCATCATCGTCATCATCATCGTCATCATCACCGTCATCTTCATCGTCGTCATTGTCATCATCATCATCATCGTCGTCATCGTTATCGTTGTCATTATTATTATACAGCTGTTTGCGATCTAAAAATTATGCTGGCTTATCACCTGTAAAATGTTTACGAGCAGTTTTACTACCTGCCAGCCACTACTGTTGAGAAAAGGTGTTAAAACTAATGGAACGTGTTATATTCATTGCATTTTTAAATATGTTCTAAAATTCTACGGCGTGTAGAAATCTTATAAACATCTGGCTTTAAATCCGTCCTAGAGAATTTGAGACTTTAAAGTGTTCAGAAATTTGCTTTTTTCACTTTGACCTTAATTAAATTTTACAAAGCCTTTTATCAAAATTAAACACGAGCGGTATAGTGCACCGCTGCTCTTTTGTTTTCAATTATATTGCAAACGAAAGAACAGTTCTACTGTAATTCTCATATTTTTATATACAAAACCTTTCGCGATAAGAATTTGTATAAAATGTAAATTTTCATGCTGTTTAGAAGTTCTAAATTTAAGGTAAATACAAAAAAAACCTAAACGTTAAAAATTAATCACCCAAATTTTGTCTATTCTTTATCTTTAATTGTTCAAATAGAAAAAATAATTAACTGAACTTCTTTATAAGGGCTTCTAGTAACTTCCTAGAGATGCGTTTAGGGCAAAGCATTTATAAGAACTTTTTGAATTATTTTAAGTGTTACTGTAGTAATTTCGAACCCTATTCTAGAAACACGCTGTATATGCATACTAGTTTTACGTGAGCTTATGACCATATGTTGATATGTAAGCTTACTACAACAGGTTAATACAAGCCCATCACAATAGGTTGATAAAGCTTGGAATAGCATTAGGTTTACAAATGCAAGCTTGCACACTTGATGCAAGCTTGCATCAAATTTTCTAATTACCACAAAGTAAGCTTTATCAACCTATTGTGACAATGCAACAGCATTAGGTTTATGAATGCAAGCCTGCATACTTGATGCAAGCTCGCATCAAATTTTCTAATTACCACAAAACAAGCTTTATCAACCTATTTTGACGGGCTTGTATTAACCTGTTGTGATAAGCTTACATATCAACATATGGTGGTAAGCTCACGTAAAGCTTGTATGTATATACAGCTTGTTTCTAGAATAGGGTTCGAAATTTCTACAGTAACACTTAAAAAGTCAAAAAGTCCTTATGAACGTTATCCAATGCTATCCAAGGCCCTCGGTAACACCCCAACCATCTTTCAGGCGGAAATTTGATCTGTGTACACAGGAATGCCAAAATAAAGGCATCCGAAGGGCAAAGATCTATACACTATCAGATAGCCAGCCAACACTAAAGGCTGTAAGGTCCTATACCTTTGAGTCTAAAATTGCCTGGGAATATAGACAATCCCTGAAGCAACTGGCCAACAACAACAAGATTACCTTGATGTCGGTGCCAGGGCATGAGGGAGTACAAGGAAACGAACTTGCCGACAGCCTTGGAAAAAAAAGAGCTGAAGCACCATTCATTGGACTCGAACCGTTTTGTGGCCTGGTCAAGGGCCACATAGCGGAGGAGATCCAAGAATGGGAAAAGAACCAGAAAAAGTCCTACTGGAGGAATACTCCAGGCCAACGACAAACGAAAAGAATGCTACAAGATTTCTTGAACTTGAAAACTCCGAATTAAGGCTAATTACAGGCCTTCTAACTGGCCACTGCCCCTTGAGATGTCATCTCAAGAATATGGGCAAGGCAGTAGACAACAAGTGCAGATATTGCGATACTGCAACTGAAACTGCGGAACACATACTTTGTGAATGCAAGGTGTTAGTCCGCACTAGACTAAAATTCCTAGAACAGATGGAATTAACGCCCGAAGTCAATCAAAGCTTTGTAAAAGTCTTGGAATCCTGGGTAACAACTATATGCAGGGTAAATCACAAAAGATCTCTTAGGTCGAAGAGAAGTAAGGCTGATCGAAGCCAAACGACCCCGTAAAACAATCTACAACAGAAATAAAGGGAGTCAAAATATAGTGAATAACCCTGTACATCTACTTTCCCTATACACATTATTAGAAACCTATTTCCTAAACGAGAAACTAAAACAAAATGTCAAATCAATTGTTTGTAAAAATGTTATTCATACAACAAAATAATAAGTACTTTAATTTGAAATTCAGCTTACTTAATTTTTGTGGATACTTATATCAAACTGTTTATTTAATTTTATATAGGAATCATTAATACGATTTAGATTGCTAGTAGTGAAAAAATAGTTGAGAAAACTATTTAATATAGCTTCGAGTCTTGGAGTATGATCTTGAAGTTTGGTGATAATAGTAGTTTAAATTCGATTTATTTAACGATCCGGTCCTGTACCGTATACATAACATATCGTTAAAGTTCGTTTTATATGTATTGTGAACTTTGTTATAAAATAATTATTGTAAATTGACAAACCTCAAATATTGTACTTGATTTGGCCTTGTTACTATAATAAGTAATCTATATTAATATTATAAACAAACATGCTATACTGATTTTTTTTAATTTTCAAATTCATTTTAAAACGAAAAATAATTTGTGCGTACCTCTTCACAGCACCAAGAAATAAGTAAACTGTGTACCAATGACCCCAGTTATCCAGAAGAGAAGTTACAATATTTATGGCTACTATAACACTTAAAATCACATATTTAAGCTACACGCTGTTAGATGTCGCCAACTGTTCGCCAACTTCGATTTATCAAGGATGTTAGCTATTACAGGTATACGAGTATACGTATTTATATATTTTTTTGGATTATAAACATAAAATTGTTCTTAAACAATATTTTACTTTTATATAGGCGCCTTTTTAAAACAATTTAGTAAAAAATAGAATTTTAAATATATGGAAAAAAGTGCCCTTTAATATTTCAAACAGTTTTATGAAAGATAATAGTTCATACACCATATATAAGGTACACATGAATCTCAGAAATACTGGTTAAAGAAGTTCATAAGTTGGTTGGTTTCTTTACCAAAATAATTCATGATCCTAAGAAAAACTATTTACTGCCCAAGAATAAGAACCCTACGGTACGGACCTATCACTAATTTGCCTACAATTTACAAAGTTTATAACGTTGTGACAAAAACATTATAATAATAAAGCAGTTTATTTCCAACAGGTTACACCCAATTACAGGAAATACTTAAATTAGAAGTAAATAGAGAAAGAAAGAAGCAAAATATAATACTAATACATAAAATACTAAGGGGAACATAATAGTATAGTAATGAGGGGGCATAGCTAACAAGTAAAAGTAAAGTACCTACCTAAACGTGTATATAATAATTTCATGCAACAGTAACAATTTGATTAAGATAATTATGATGAATATCACATAGCTGACAAATTTTATTAATATTATTGCTTATAATAAATACTATTGATCTGAATAAATAATTTGTTCTCGGAATGTCACCAATAAATGTGCAGTTATGTCTACCTGCTAATCTAGGCACAAAAAAATGACAGTTTGTTTTATAAGAAACTACAATCAATATTATTATGTAGTAAATTGCAGAAGCACGCCTCAATTCTAACGATTGTAGCTGAAATCTGTCTAACAATAAATTGTTGTTTATTCCTCGCGGAATTTTCTTCTTTAAATGATAAATATTTCAGAAAATTTCTTTGTGGAGACTCAATATTATTTACATGACATTGATAAATAGGGCACCATATCAGTGCTCCGTACTCAAGTTTTGATCTTACGTATGTGAAATATAGCAATTTGAAAGTTGAGATATTCGGGAAATTTTTACAGTTTCTCATAATAAAGCCCAACTGTTTACATGCTACAGAAACAACGTAATTAACATGCGACTCGAAGTGTAATTCATCATCGAATAGTACACCTAAATCTTTAACCTCCTGGAAGCAAGTGATTTTAGTTGAGTTTATATGATACGGATGGTTACAGGCACATATCTTTCTATAGAAAGAGACAACATTACATTTGGATATGTTAAAGGCGAAATTTATTACACTAAATTTATATGATACGGATGGTTATAGGCACATATCTTTCTATAGAAAGAGACAACATTACATTTGGATATGTTAAGGCTGAGGCGAAATTTATTACACCAGTTGACAACACTATTGAGGACTGATTGTAGGTACAAACAATCTTGTACAGTACGAATTGATTTATAGATCTTGAGATCATTCCCAAAAAGAAGTTTTGGACAATTGATTTCGGTAGCCAGGTCATTAATAAAGATAATGAAAAGTAAAGGGCCTAGATTAAAGCCTTGTGGCACACCTGAGGTTACACTGTACTCGATAGATTTGGCACCTTCATATTCAACGAATTGCTTTTTTTTTTTTATACATTTATTTAACGTCGGCCTATTTCCGCTACTGAGGCCTAACACCGACGCCTGTAGACGAGCTACCCCCAACCAGGAATTTTGCCGAACCTCTTCCCTTAAGAAGAGTAGGGATCTTTTACTTGCCTAACATTTAATAGACAAGGGACCGACGGCTTTACATCCCCTCCAAAGGATGGTATATCTCCTATACAACCCTCGCCTAAGGTTGTATAGCTTCCGCGCATACACTGATATACAAGCCGCTGGAAGATATGTGAGGCGAGGACGTGGTCTTCGTTGGAACGGTCACCAATCCAACTACTAACCACGCCTAACGTTGCTTTACATCGCATATCGAAGTATGTATATAGTAAAGACGCACCTACGCTCGCCCCAACGAATTGCTTTCTGTCGGTAAGATAGGAGTTAAAGAGTAAAAATAAATTTTCAGAGAAACCAATATCTTCAAGTTTATGAAGAAGAACATAGTGATCGATTTGATCAAAGGCCTTCTGAAAGTTCAAATAAATTACGTCAACTTGGCCTTGATTATCTAATGTTTTCACGTATGTACTGTGTAAAACAAGCTAGATTAGTAACACAAGATCTGTTCTCCATGAATCCATGCTGGTCTGGAGAAATAATATTTTTGATTGACACAACAATATAAGTGTAGATAACAGCTTCAAAAAGTTTGACAAAATTACTTAATATGGATATCACTTTATAGTTGGTTAGTTTGGAGGGATCTCCCTTTTTTTAAGATGGGACATACACGGGCAACTTTCCACATACTAGGAATGGTATTGTTAGATTAAACAAATAAAGCAATGGATTCATTAAAGCACCAATGCAATCTTTTACCACAAAACAGGGAACAGAGTCAATACCCGAAGTAAGTTTATTTTTCAGTTTCTTTGAGGCATTAACAATATCTTGCTCAAATATGGTGGTAATAGAAATATTTGTATTATTGTTAAGGGCGGCACTTTCATTTGCTGAAAAATGCTTATCCGACTTTAAGTATACACTACAGAAATATTTTGCAGAGCCATTTGCTATTGACTGAGGACTGTCGTGAGATATATTATTTTCATCCTTAACCACACCGGGAATACGCGAATGCCCTTTCTTGGCTTGTATAAAAGATAAAAAATTTACAGGATCGGTTTGAATGTTATTTTCGGCTTTATTTGGGTATGTTTCATAGACCACTTTAATTTGTTGGTTAACCGTATGTCGTAACGTTTTATCGGTTATCATAGAAATTTAAACAGAATTTTTTTAACTTTCTGAGAGCTATTTCTTTATTTCTGATATTATTTATTATTTCTTTGGTAAACCAACATGGATATCTACGACTTCTATTAATGTTTCATAGACCACTTTACACTTTAATTTGTCGTTTAACCGTATGTCGTAACGTTTTATCGGTTATCATAGAAATTTAAACAGTATTTTTTTAACTTTCTGAGAGCTATTTCTTTAGTTCTGATATTATTTATTATTTCTTTGATAAACCAACATGGATATCTACGACTTCTATTAATTGTGCGTGGTACTGTTTGGTCAAATATTTGATTTATGACGTAATAGAATTTTTGACAAGCCTCATCAACATTGTCATATCTGTACATATCAGACCAATCTTCTTCACCAAGAAGTTCATATAAACGGGGATAATTTGCTTTTCTGAAGTTGTAAGATTTGTAATTATTATTTTTCGTAAGATCAAATGGATTATAATGTGATATTTTGCATCAAAAATTCATTATAAGTGATGGATGATGCGCGTCCTCTCTAACGAAGGGTGTGTCATCTTTTACAATGTCACATTGAATGAATGAACAAAAACATATATTACAAAGTAGTTAATTACCAGTTTGCAACCAATAATGTCTACACTTTGAGCGCTATTTCTTATATTCGAAAGATCAAGAGGAAAAACGTTGATTCTGTTTTTCACTGCGATTAACACTCCACCACCTTTGGACACATTATTTACTTCAAGTTCTCTATCACAGCGGTAAACATTGTAGATGGTTGGAAACAATTCAGTGTTGGAAACACCCTCAGTGAGCCAAGTCTCGGTGACAAATATTAAGTCCATTTCTTCAGAAGACGCCGAAGTAAAAAAGTCTGTGAATTTAGTGTTCAAGCTTCGTACGTTTTGGTAATAGCAGCGAAGATTTTGATCATAATTGGGTGAATTATTTAGTTTAAATAACACCACCACACCACAGAAATTAGATATCCCCCAATTCCAGAAGCCAGGGCTTGTGCGGAAGGTGGTTACAGATTGAAAAAACGCGGACATACAACCATTTCCTCCGACAGTGCCGGAACCAGGATTCGAACCCGGTGATGCGATGTCCGTGTGATTAATCGCGATTGCCACCTCGCGCCTTAACCCACTCGGTTATCGACCAGACAATGCTGAATAATTTTCGGTAGTCCATTGACATATTTAATTCTGAGGTTATCTTCGCCTTTGCTTTTCCTATCCTCGAGCTGCTTTTTTATATTGCGATAATAATCCAGTTGTCTGGGCGTTTTGTCAAAAGCAATGTATATTTTTGTAAAACTTATGATTTTTTAGTTTCTTCGATTGTTTTATAAATTCATGGACGTACTTCTCTTCGGCAAGAGTTACTCTGTGTGGGCGTGAACGTTTTTTGACTATCAAATCGGCCGAGTCGTTGCAAATGTACTTGATTAGATGTTGAAAAGTTTGGAGAAGCAGTTTTTAAAATTGCTGTCGCGATATTCTTATCTGCATCATAGCGATCGTCCTGGAGCAGTTTATTTCCAACAGGTTACACCCAATTACAGGAAATACTTAAATTAGAAGTAAATAGAGAAAGAAAGAAGCAAAATATAATACTAATACATAAAATACTAAGGGGAAACATAATAGTATAGTAATGAGGGGACATAGCTAACAAGTAAAAGTAAAGTACCTACCTAAACGTATATATAATAATTTCATGCGACAATAACAATTTGATTAAGAGAATTATGATGAATATCACATAGCTGACAAATTTTATTAATATTATTGCTTATAATAAATGCTGGTGATCTGAATAAATAATTAGTCATCGGAATGTCACCAATAAATGTACAGTTATGTCTACCTGCTAATCTAGGCACAAATAATGACAGTTTGTTTAATAAGAAACTACAATCAATATTATTATGTAGTAAATTGCAGAAGCACGCCTCAATTCTAACGATTGTAGCTGAAATCTGTCTAACAATAAATTGTTGTCTATTCCTCGCAGAGTTTTCTTCTTTGAATAATAAATATTTCAGAAACTTTCTTTGTGTAGACTCAATATTATTTACATGACATTGATAAATAGGGCACCGTATCAGTGCTCCGTACTCAAGTTTCGATTTACGTATGCGAAATATAACAATTTGAAAGTTGAGATATTCTGGAAATTTTTACAGTTTCTCATAATAAAGCCCAACTGTTTACATGCTACAGAAACAACGTAATTAACATGCGACTCGAAGTGTAATTCATCATCGAATAATACACCTAAATCCTCCTGGAAGAGAGTGATTTTAGTTGAGTTTATATGATACGGATGGTTATAGGCACATATCTTTCTATAGAAAGAGACAACATTACATTTGGATATGTTAAGGCTGAGGCGAAATTTATTACACCAGTTGACAACACTATTGAGGACTGATTGTAGGTACAAACAATCTTGTACAGTACGAATTGATTTATAGATCTTGAGATCGTTCCCAAAAAGAAGTTTTGGACAATTGATTTCGGTAGCCAGGTCATTAATAAAGATAATGAAAAGTAAAGGGCCCAGATTAGAGCCTTGTGGCACACCTGAGGTTACACTGTACTCGATAGATTTGGCACCTTCATATTCAACGAATTGCTTTCTGTCGGTAAGATAGGAGTTAAAAAGTAAAAATAAATTTTCAGATTTTCTTCAAGTTTATGAAGAAGAACATAGTGATCGTCAACTTGGCCTTGATTATCTAATGTTTCACGTATGTACTGTGTAAACAAGCTAGATTAGTAACACAAGATCTGTTCTCCATGAATCCATGCTGGTCTGGAGAAATAATATTCTTGATTGAGACAACAATATAAGTGTAGATAACAGCTTCAAAAAGTTTGACAAAATTACTTAATATGAATATCACTTTATAATTGGTTAGTATGGAGGGATCTCCCTTTTTTAAGATGGGACATACACGGGCAACTTTCCACATACTAGGAATGGTATTGTTAGATAGTATGAGATTGAACAAATAAAGCAATGGATTCATTAAAGCACCAATGCAATCTTTTACCACAAAACAGGGAACAGAGTCAATATCCGAAGTAAGTTTATTTTTCAGTTTCTTTGAGGCATTAACAATATCTTGCTCAAATATGGTGGTAATAGAAATATTTGTATTATTGTTAAGGGCGTTACTTTCATTTGCTGAAAAATGCTTATCCGACTTTAAGTATACACTACAGAAATATTTTGCAAAGCCATTTGCTATTGACTGAGGACTGTCGTGAGATATATTATTTTCATCCTTAACCACACCGGGAATACGCGAATGCCTATTCTTGGCTTGTATAAAAGACCAAAAATTTACAGGATCGGTTTGAATGTTATTTTCGGCTTTATTTAGGTATGTTTCATAGACCACTTTAATTTGTCGTTTAACCGTATGTCGTAACGTTTTATCGGTTATCATAGAAATTTAAACAGAATTTTTTTAACTTTCTGAGAGCTATTTCTTTATTCTGATATTATTTATTATTTCTTTGGTAAACCAACATGGATATCTACGACTTCTATTAATGTTTCATAGACCACTTTACACTTTAATTTGTCGTTTAACCGTATGTCGTAACGTTTTATCGGTTATCATAGAAATTTAAACAGTATTTTTTTAACTTTCTGAGAGCTATTTCTTTATTTCTGATATTATTTATTATTTCTTTGGTAAACCAACATGGATATCTACGACTTCTATTAATTGTGCGTGGTACTGTTTGGTCAAATATTTGAGTTATGACATCATAGAATTTTTGACAAGCCTCATCAACATTCTCATATCTGTACATATCAGACCAATCTTCTTCACAAAGAAGTTCATATAAACGGGTATAATCTGCTTTTCTGAAGTTGTAAGATTTGGTAATTATTATTTTTCGTAAGATCAAATTGATTATAATGCGATATTTTGCAACAAAAATTCATTATAAGTGATGAATGCGGGTCCTCTTTAACGAAGGGTGTGTCATCTTTTACAATGTCACATTGAATGAATGAACAAAAACATATATTACAAAGTAATTAATTACCAGTTTGCAACCAATGATGTCTACACTTTGAACGCTATTTCTTATATTCGAAAGATCAAGAGGAAAAACGTTGATTCTGGTTTTCACGGCTATTAACACTCCACCACCTTTGGACACATTATTTACTTCAAGTTCTCTATCACAGCGGTAAACAGTGTAGATGGTTGGAAACAATTCAGTGTTGGAAACATCCTAAGTGAGCCAAGTCTCGGTGACAAATAATGAGTCCATTTCTTCAGAAGACGCCGAAGTAAAAAAGTCTGTGAATTTAGTGTTCAAGCTTCGTACGTTTTGGTAATAGCAGCGAAGATTTTGATCATAATTGGGTGAATTATTTAGTTTAAATAACACCACCACACCACAGAAATTAGATATCCCCCAATTCCAGAAGCCAGGGCTTGTGCGGAAGGTGGTTACAGATTGAAAAAACGCGGACATACAACCATTTCTTACGACAGTGCCGGAACCAGGATTCGAACCCGGTGGTGCGATGTCCGTGTGATTAATCGCGATTGCCACCTCGCGCCTTAACCCAATTTACAATTTTACAATTTAAAATTCTTTATTCATTATTAAATACAGTATATTCTCTATTTTATTTATGTCATTTCATATCATTGTTTACAATTAGATATTGCCCGACGCGTTACAATAAGCTATAAGCTTAGAAGCGAGACGGGGGGCCGATCTTATGCCAAATGTGCATTAAAATAGAGTTAAAATTTATAAAATAAAAAGCGTCCTCCAAACAGATTGAACTAAATGTCAATTAAATATACAAAAATGTTTAAGAAAATGAAAATTAACGAAATTCTTTCTACTATATACAATTTTGTGTTTAACTTGCAGGAAACTTATTGCCAAGAAAAAACCTGCTTTAGAAAAATGTATTTACAAATAAAAATACACCGATTATATCGGTAATAAAGAAAATCAAGAAATAAAACAACTATTCAGTAATCATAAATCAAATAATATTTAATGTTAAAAAGTATGTATACAATGCTTCAGAAACAAATTACGTCATCATAGTTCTGCTTGTACCTGCCAGAAAATTATATGTCTTAATTCTAATGTTATCTATCCGAATACATCGGAAGATTTTCATGTATGAGCTTGTGGGTATGCTCAAAATTATGATGTTCCCGTATGTCTACCATATGTGTGGTAAGCGGGGAATTATGTTTCTTTAATTTAAAGAACTTTCGTGCGGTATCTATTATATAATCCCTATCGCCTTAACCCACTCGGTTATCGACCAGACAATCCTGAATAATTTTCGGTAGTCCATTGACATATTTAATTCTGAGGTTATCTTCGCCTTTGCTTTTCCTATCCTCGAGCTGCTTTTTTATATTGCGATAATAATCCAGTTGTCTGGGCGTTTTGTCAAAAGCAATGTATATTTTTGTAAAACTGATGATTTTTTAGTTTCTTCGATTGTTTTATAAATTCATGGACGTACTTCTCTTCGGCAAGAGTTACTCTGTGTGGGCGTGGACGTTTTTTTGACTATCAAATCGGCCGAGTCGTTGCAAATGTACTTGATTAGATGTTGAAAAGTTTGGAGAAGCAGTTTTTAAAATTGCTGTCACGATATTCTTATCTGCATCATAGCGATCGTCCTTGGACAGATCAGAAGGTTGCTCATCTACTCCAAAAATCACCAGGTTTCGTTTTCTGTTCTTACGTTCATTCATTTCTTGAATTATTTCCTCAAAGAACTGACTGTTCTTATCACTGCCCATTTTTTCACAGTTATTGCAGGTCCACATAACTGATTTTTTGCATTTATAACTCTTGTATCTGTCGTGGACAAGCCAAAGCAAGCGTGATTATAAGTGTTCTGACAGACACAATATGAAACACAAAGATACAGCTCCCTTCGTTTAGCACAACATTTACAAGTGGTACTCATGATGACTTTAATTTAAATGGATACCCTGCTACGCCACTGGTACCAGTTTATATATTGGGAATTTATAATTAAGTTCTTATAGGCACTTTTCGTGGAGACACTGTTTGTTTTCACGAATGAATGAATTGCGGTTTTCTTAATGTTTATAACACTAATTTAGGTTAATGCAAAACAAGATGTGTTTAGTGTATTACACCAGAATTGTTGTCCAAGTCACACACTGCAGAATGGTATAAATTTTATTAAATATTAACCACTTTTACCATAAAATTTCATTAAGATATTGAACACATATTCGAATGCTTCCTTCTACTCGCTCACTCATTTTATAAGATTATATTATACTAGTAACTAAGGGAAGTTTATGTGTTTCCTATATACTACGTATATGGCAAAGTAAAAATGACTAAATTAACATCTACTTTTGCTACACATTTAATTAATAATGAAAGCTTTAAACGAAATATGCAATTATCATGTTTGTAAGTAATTTTTTTTGCAAAAATTATAATTCTATTTCACAATTTTCAGTGACTTATTTTGAACGCTGTTCAAGTTTATGCAGAATAAATTCTTTCACCCTTTCTAGTCTGTTTTGAAGGCGTTTAATTTTTTCACAAAAAATGTTCTCTCTTTTAGCGGCCTCTGCTACAAACTTACACCGGCTCCTTCGCCATTTCATCTAACAGAAATGTTTATATTATAACTTGTACTTGTACACTTTTGTATTATAACTAATATATTATTATATTATACTTATATTATCTACAAGAAAGGGCATAACCGTGTAAGCTTGGAAAAACTGCCCTTGAAACAAAATTGCTACTTTTTTTTGAAAACTTTTACTTTCTAAAACTTATAGTTTTCGAGTAAAAAAATCAATTCTTTCATTTATTTTTTTGTTGACAACTGAGTTTACCAATTTCTTGATGCTTTATGTATAGTATATATCTACTTTAGATGGATTAGTAATTAAAAAAATTAGGATATTATTCTTCAAGGAAATATCCTTTTTTTATATTTTTTATAAAAAAATTTATCAAAAAAAAACTTTTTTTGACACTTCTACATTAGGGACACCTACCATTTTTTAAAAATAATTTTGTCATTTAGTGTTCTATAACATATATTTTCACGAAATAGTTTGAATTGGTACAATATAATGAAAAATAAAAATGCAATCAAATAAGTAGCATTTACATACATTAGGATATATTTATTAAATAGACACATAAAACAATATTCTTTTCTCTTAATCATCATCATCGTTTATTACCACGTTGATGTCTTCCGCTGTAAATAGTGTACTTAATGATTCAGATGGTCGCGGAATTCTTGACAAGTAGCTTCCATAGGACAAATAATAAATAACGGGTGCTACGTGTGAACAGCAACCAACAGTTCGCAATCCATAGTACACTCACAAAAGTATTTTTAATGCCTTTAAATCCTGCACTATGTCGTGTATATTGAACAAAGCATCTGTAAACTTTTTTAGAAATGTGACGCGACAGAACCTGAATCTTTAATATATCCGATTTTTCCTTTACGTAATGTATATTTAAAGAACCACCTTCGTTTAACACCTCTGCTAAATATGGTACTTATCAGCTATTTTTTTTAAATAAATTTTTTTTTAAATATAAAAAAATATATTTCTTTAAAGAATAGTAACCTAATTTTTTAATACTAATCCATATAAAGTAGATATATACTATATATAAAGCACCAAGAAATTGGTAAACTCAGTTGTCAACAAAAAAATAAATAAAAAAATTGGGAATCGATTTTTTTACTCGAAAACTATAAATTTTAAAAATTCAACATTTTGCAGAATTACATTCAATGATTATACACACTATACAAAAAAAGTAGCAATTTTGCTTCAAAGGCAGTTTTTATATGCTTACACGCCGGTTATGCCCTTTGCTAGGTATCACGGAGAAAATCTTCCCCCTCCTCTCTCTCTCTCTCTCTCTCTCTCTCTCTCTCTCTCTAGCTTTTAAAAAAAGAATATTCCAAATCGGTCCACGCATTACGGAATTATGTGTAAACAAGACAAAAAAATATATGCATACGTATTAAACAGAACACGTTCTCCTTTTAAAGTTGTTTAAAAATGTCAGTCAAAATACAAGAGAATAATTTAACTTAAAATTCAGGCTGCTTAATTTCTGAGTATTAATGAACAGAACTATATTAGAAATATCAAAATTATTAAAAAATAGGATTTAAGGTCCTAATAGTGAACAAAAGTATATACACCACAGTTGAGAAAACTATTGTAGCCCTCGCGCCTTGGATTACAATAATTTTGGGGCTTGGCTATAAGAATAGTTTTCTCGACGGTGATGTATAATATACTCTTATAGGGTTAGAATATACAGTTAACTCTGGCGGAGATATCACTTGTTTAGAGAGTGGAATAGGTGGATAAAATGTATCAAAGGTTGTTGAGGAATAACTAGGTACCTAATAAAATAATATTTTATATTTCATCAAAATTGGTTGACAAATAACGGAAAATTGTCGAAGTATTAATTAATTGCGAAGAATAGGACATGTTAGTTCGGCAGGTTTGCATACTTTCAAATAGAATTTTTAACAGCAAGATTTATTTCCTATTACTTTTGAACCAGGGCCAGGACACATTAGTTCGATATATATCTAAATGGGAAAGTCGTCAGAGTTGTGTTGGTCAGACTTTTTTTTAACCTAATTGAATCTTTACGAAGATTCTGATTTTTCATTAAATATGATTTGTTATTTAAGAAAAACAAGTCAATATTTCAGTAAAATAGATCTAATATAATTTTTTTTTACTATTTCTAGCATTCGCCAACATCATAGACAATGTTTTTCAGGCTATAGTTTGTAGCTGTAAAAGAAGATAATAACAGATCTTACAGCACAGTTTCATAATATGATATTTTGAAATAAAGGATACTAAATAATTTAGAATAACAATATGGGGAATATTTTATGACACAACAACACGTCAGCACATGAGCAATAGTATGGCGTTATCTACGAAATGGGTTTAACGTTCAACAAATTCCATGAAGTTTGGTAAATTCGCAGCAAAGTAAGAACACGACTAAAATAAATGTTTAATGATGCTTAATATGATTAATTAGGTAAGTAATGTTGGCACGATCAAAAAGTGTATATATCACTACCTTAAAAATATTTATTAACTACGAATAAGTTAAATAATATTCAACATCATTATAAACTTTGACTGCCAGAAATGCACATTTGCACGACAAAAAGACTGATTGTTCCTCTAAAACAAATGGGGCAATAATTATACAGTGACTTGTCCAGTGTCGGATTTTTAGGGGCTAAGCCGCAAAATGAAAGAGTGTTTTTGATATATTTTAATATCGACAATATCATTAAACTCGTTTATATAGGCACTGGTGCAAGTAAAAATGAAACGGCATGCAGTGGATCTGGCCAGCGCGGCGTATGCGTATGGAAGCCGTGTGAGCGATATGCACTGCAGATCTTTCGAATTCCAGATTCGCTTATTATTATGCTGCTTTCAATGAAGTATCGCGTACATGGTATGTTATGTAACGGTGTAAATAATCAGACGGACATTTCCTTCGTGTACATGACATTGGAGTCAAGTACCGCTTAATGCTGTTTAAATATTAAAACAATATTCATATCCAGGGTGTTTCAGTTAAAAGTTCCCAGGCTATTATCTCGAAAAATAATAAAGACGTTTGATTTTTGTAAAAGGCGGATGATCGATACCAAAAAAGACTTTAATTAACTATAGTTAGAATTTATCCTTTACAGTGCACAGGGATGGCGCTGCGAAGCAAAATTATTTTTCGATGGCTGAAACCTTCAAACTTGATTCATGTAATTAAGGGATAATTTACGAATAATTTTGATTATATAGAAAATTTTGCAAAAACCAGCCGTATTGGAGCTACATCAATTTCCCCTTCATTTTTCATGTAAAATTCGATTAAGTCCTGTCACTTTTTTATTAATAATTCTGAAATGTCGGTAATTTGAAACTTTTTTCATTGTAAAGGAAATTCTCTGGCGCCCTGGTACAAAAACATACATACAACTTCCAATTAAACTGGAACTAACACTATTCCGTTTAATTTTAAATCTTAGACCATTCAATGTGCCACTTATGCTCTAACGTTCTTAAGTTTTTCAATAATTCTTGAATTAAAACCTGAAATTAGTAAGATGATAAAAAGTACTTAGTAATTTTATGATGGCATTAAATTTGAATTTTGACAGTTATTAATCAAACGTTTGTAGTGTATTTCAATTAAAGTGTAGAATTTAAAGCAATTTAGTTAGAAATTATTCATTACAAATGGTTCGATATACTAATGAATATAAGTTAAATAGGATATTAACGTATGTGGAATGTAAAAGTAACTCTCGTCAAACAGAGCGATTGTTTCATTTGCGATATCCAAATAGACCTACGATAGATAAGAAAACATTTATTATGCGCTTTAACAGTTCATAAAACTGTGGTAGGTAGTTTTAAAAAATCTATTGGCAACAGAAGTAGACCCGCCAGAAATGATGAAAATACAGCATTAGTGTTAAATAATGTTGTCAACAACCCTCATAAAATATTAAAAACTAATAAATATCATCCCTAGAAATTGAAATTGGTCTATCATTTAAAGCCTGGTGATTATGAAAGGAGAGTACATTATTTCTATAACTGATATGTCAGCCAAAAAATGTACTCTCCTTTTATAATCACCAGGCCTTAAATGATAGACCAATTTCAATTTCTTTAGAAAAAGAATTATCAATTTTTTTGAAAAAGTGCTGTGGAGCGATGAAGCCGTTTTTATTTTTATTTATTTAATCACCATGTTACAGGAACGATGTTCTCAATTACAGAGTTGTATTATTATTATTAGCCTTTACTCGAGTCCGAGTAAAAAAAACAGTTACAGAGCTGTATACACATACACAGACAATTTTACAACGACCATTCCTTACGATATTGCCACCTGTCGCAGCTGAGACTCGAACTCAGGTGTGGTACTGCAACTAGACGGTTATCTCTCACACGACCTCATCTAGTTTACTGCTACCAACTCGGTAACACATGAAAAACACCACTATTTCACAATAACGGAGTTGTGAGTAAGCATAACTGCCGATACTGGTCACAAAATAACTTTAGGTAGATGAGAATGACCCTAAATCAAGTAATTTTTGGAGTTAATGTGTGGTGTGGGAATTTTTTTTAAATACATATATTGGTAAAAAAAAGTATAAGACTACCTAAGTAGAACTATGACAGGTGATATGAATGTTCACTGAATAATTTCATAAAACTACAAGATATGAAGATTGGCACTATTTTTAAATTTAAATTAACTAATTTTGCAAACAATTGAAATTATTGAGTATAAATTCATATCACTGTCATAGTTCTACTTAGGTAGTCTCATATTTTTCTTTATTAATATATGTATTAAAAAAAAGTGTTGGCCAAAAATAATAAATATTTCCTTCTCGGATCTCTCTCTCTCTCTCTCTCTTGCATATGCTCACCTTAATGAAACATATTCTCATAGATGGATATACACTAATAGAGTAGTCAGATGGCCATCACGGTCACCTAATTTAAGTCCATTAGATTTTTCCTATGGCCTTATTAAAGACTGTAGTGTATGTTAAACCAAATGAAGATATGGCCGATGTATACAATAAAATTTATTCGACTATTCCTGCTATAAATAGACATAACTTCTTTGCAAGAAGTTAGCAATGAAGAGTTATTGAAAAGGTACAATATGTGTATTGATGAAGAGGAAAGAAATTTGGAGTATTTAATGTAATAGGTAATTAGAAAAAATTAAATGTAGTCATTATTACAAAATTCTTACTAGTTTTTAAATATCACAGACACACAAACAAGTTGTCTGCGCTATGGATTAGGCTCTCGCTCTCTGAAACCGAATATGATATCAGTTTTGCCACTATTTTTCTGTTATAACCATAAACTTGGAAAATCCATTATATCGTAGATCTCACAATTTAAAATTAAACTAGCTCACTCAACTCCAAACAGCCAAACTAAGAATCCCACAACATTTTAATACTAATCCCGTAACTCTATAACCATATACCTCATAACCCAATAACACCATAACCGTCGAATCGAACGACGACGATCTAAATGGAAAATTCATAAGTTACAAAACTTGAACCAGAAAATTTTATATCTGTATATCTCGTTATCCAGCAAGTCCCATAACCCTATAATCACGTAACTCACAATACCATAACTCCATAATTCTATAAACCCGAATAACTACATGCCCCTGGGAGTTATGTGGACAGAAGAAAGGATACATAACATACATAATACAGTTACAACGTGGATCTTTATTTCGACCAATTCATTCGTTTATCTGTCCTTGAGTCTTGTAGATTTCTGTAGATATTTGTGAATTGATAAAGTGAACTTATAAATAGTTTTTTGTTTCTACACGAACAAAATTATTAGTTCCACTTATTCGGATCAGAACTATCGAAACGTGACCAGGAAGTACCATCGAATTTATATATATTTAGTTATCCCATAGTTACATTGTTCCTAAATGTCTAAAACATACCAGCAATTGGGTTGCCTCATGAATACAAGCTACACTTCCTCCATTCACATCTTTATGGTTAAAATATTGGTGACTACAGCGAAGTGCAAGGAGAACGATTTTATCAAGATTTCAAAGAAATGGAACCTCATTACTAAGGTAGATGGAATATAAATATGATGAGTGACTTCTATTGAATGTTGAATAAAGAAAATATTATGAAACGGAGAAATCGTAATCGGAACTAGTCCACAGATTATTTGGACATAAGAGGGTATGAAAACACATGCGATCTTGAGTTATGTGTCTAAAAGCTTTCCGAAATAGTATATTTGGTGCTCAAAGATTTTTTCAGAGTTACGAATTTACGAAGTTGTATTAAGTATATTATAATATAAAATTTTCTGGTTATTTAATATACGGATCTTTTTATTAACAGTCTTGATTCTGATTTTTGAGATCACGAGCGAGAGGTACATGGCACATGAATATGGGATGAGAGGTGTAGGTGTAGGTGTTAGTGATATAGAGTGTTTATGCTCATCTTTTGTGTTTTTGCTTCCAGAATTGTTCATTTGGATTCTTTACTTCCTCCGTTTCTGATTCCAGTAGCGCATAACATATTATTTTATTGGGTATTTCTTTCTCTTCTTTAACTGGTCTCTAGTTATTTGCATACATTTGTATCCTTTTTTAAATGTCTTTCATCCTACTAATGTTCACGTTTGTTGTCGTTGCTTTCATGATTATGTGAGTAATTAATGTGTTTATATTGTTATGTTCATTTACCCATTATTTATTTGTCTAATCCAGGGACAGTACTTCTTCTAGCTCTAAGCATACAGACAGAATGACAAAATAATGCCCCAAATAAATTTGTGCAAATATTAAGTACTCTTATGACTTTGGTAATTAAGCAAGTAATGATGAATTTAGGTTATAATTATGTTACACACGCACATTATATAAAATAAGACAAATGCCAAATAGGTAATCAATAAGTTGAGGAACCTTAGAAAAATTCCGAACTTAATGAAAATTTGGGATGTTGTTTGTGAGTGTCCAGTAGTGCTACACCCAATTTATCCAACAAAAAAACTTGTGGAATTTTGGAGAGGGGCGGAAAATTTCCAAAATTTTTGCACTTTTTTCGTTTTTTTTTTTTCGACATATTTCGAAAACGGTTGATTTTAGCGGACAACTTCAAATTAGTAATTTGTAGAGGACTAAATTTCCTGCAATGTGCACGGTAAAACGTATTTTTTGATTCCATAGGTACCGAAATACAGAGTTTCGAAAAAGTGCAAAATTTCTCAAAATCATAAAAACTGCTAAAAGCCTGGTTTTCGATATTTATTTTTCATTTTTCAACATATTTAATGGGCTTGTGGTATCTACTCCGTTTGCAAAGGTTCAACTAACCTCCCTCCCCCACAATCACCCCGACCTCCTCCTCCTTTGAGATGTTCATACTATACAGTGTACATGTAAGATTTGAAAGAGCATAAAATAATCCTGCTCATCTTTCCACTAGTAGATGTTCATTAGAATGAAAAAAGAACATTAAAACACAGTATTTTTATATGTACTATATTATAGTGATTCTTACTGTCTAATAAAGTAAATTTGTAAGGATAATTTTAAAGTAGGGACATGTAAAGTAAATGCTAATGAAGTAAAGTTAATATTTTGGGCGTTTGGCACCGTATGGAGTTTCATCTTCTTCGCGCTCTTCTTCATCTACAAAAGACGATGTTCAATATGTTGTCTGGGGCTGCATTACGTGTGGTCCTGATGAGGACAGCCTCTCGTCTTGTCAGCAACCACCCCCAAACTGACGGTACAATGTCGTTACCCAGCCATGTTTAAACCTGGAGATATGTTCGAAAAACATGGTGGGTGGCCGTGTCTTTGGTAAGTGACAGTCTAACCAATTGGAATTTAGCTTTGGCCACCGACTTAGTAAAAAGTTGGTATTGGAGGTTGTCGAGTGAATCTGTTTTCATGTTCTCTCCATACAGTGCCACCAGAAACTTCTCGCTTGCCTCGGAAATCTGGTAGGGGTGGCTTCCGGTTCTTTGAACACAGCTACTAGGTCATGTAGGGAAGTGTTGTTCTCGTAAATTCTGCAGACCTTCTTCTTCCCTTGTCCGAAGAGGGTTCGCGTGGTGTCGCATCCATTTTTGCATGCAGAAAGAGAATATCTTGTGGTCTTACTCCATACAACCTTATGGAGTAGGAACCTTTCATCAATTACTGCATACTTTCTGCAGCCAAAGTTTGCTTCTCCTTGCATAGGAGTGACTACTGCATCATACAATGCTGACTTTGTGCCCTTACGCAGTAAAGAGCGACACTGGGAAGGGTGCAAGTTCATATTTGAACAATTCGGTCTTCGTCAAACTGATTGGCAATGCAAACTCGCTGGAATAGAGTCAGTGGATCAACTGTAACTTTTTGTCTGCAATTTTTAGTAAACAGGAAATGGATGCGAGGGTTATCACCTTATCCTTTCGTTTCAGCTTCACATTTTCAAAAGTTTGTCCTACAATGTTTTTCATGCACATGATACCAATTTCCCGCACAGTCTGACAGACAGTTGGAGATTCTTTTACGGTCACATGTACGCGTATCGGCTATTCACTTTTAATATCATTCACATTGAAACGAACGAGCACACGCCTTCAATGGCTGGGACACAACTGAATTGTATGAAGTGGGTGATTCAATTCAGTTATGGGAGGAGCTGAACCTATGCAAACGGAGTAGATACCACAAGTACATTAAATATGTTGGAAAATGGAAAATAAATATCGAAAACCAGCATTTTCAGCAGTTTTTTACGATTTTGAGAAATTTTGCACTTTTTCGAAACTCTGTATCTCGGTACCTATGGGGTCAAGAATACGTTTTGCCATGCAAACTGCAGGAAATTTAATCAGCTACAATTTATTAATTCGGAGTTGTCCGCTAAAATCAATCGTTCTCGAAATATTTCGAAAAAAGTGCAAAAATTTTGGGGATCTTCGTCCCTCCCAAAAATTCCACCAGGTTCTTTTGTTGGATAAATTGGGTGTAGCACTACTGAACACCCACAAACAACATCCCAAACTTTCAAGTTCGGAATTTTTCGAAATTACAAAGTACATGGCGACTAGATTATATTACTATTAGATAATTTTTTGCACTCTTCCATTTTCATAACTTGAAAATTTTAACATTCCTCTTTATCCGTATTTCTATAATACATAATCCAGATAATCCTGTTCAACAGAAAGCTTGTGTAAATTATATTTTTGATTATTCTATATATTCTCTCAGAAAATGTTTCTTTTAGTGTGCCATATTTTGTCATTTAAATTATGGCGCGATGAATGTATTGCTTTGAGGGAAAAATCGTTATTCTGTCGTTTATAAAGCTATCCCGCGGAATGATGCACATTTCTGCCGTTCATAGTCCTTGTTTGTCGCGATAACTATTTTTCCTCTGTGTGAAATACTTATTTGTCGCGTGAAATATTATCGCATTTAATGTTTTTCTCGCGTTTGTCAAATTTTTTGCCGTATTGTAACATTTCACTGTCGGGCAGAAAAATGATATCCTAACAATATTTAGTTTTTCTTCAAACGTCAGAAAATCATGACATTTCTTACTCATATCACGACATTAAATTTTGACATTTCAGACGGCTGTGCGTTGCTATTAGGAACGGAAGTAAACGCACTTTTTCTTCCGCTCGAGCGGATTTTACTTCCTTTGCTAATGGCAACGCACAGCTAAATTTTTTATCTTTACTTTTTTTATAGCTAATCGACGTTTGAAGAAAAAATTACATGTCTTATTCTGAGTAAAAGCCACTTTTGTGTTTGTGACTCGTCTGTAATTACCGGACGAACGAAGTGAGACCTTCAGACTCGTCATAAAAGTGCCATTTGTACTTCTAACAAAGAGTCCTAAAGTCCTAAATATACTATTTCGATATAATTTTCCATCCTGAATGCTTTTTAACTAAAACAATTTTTGAATCGACGAAAAATTGTTTTTAGGCTCTCCCTGGATCTCTATTCTATAAAAGCGTGAAAGCACATTCCCGTCAGAAGTGGGTGGAGTTCACTTGAAAATGTATAAAAGTCTATTCTGTAACTATGGGAGTGATCACATCATGCGAAAATGCATGAACTTGCTTCTACTGGTAAATCAGGAGGGAATTCGCCAGTTCCATGGGAGAACGGAGATCCTAACCGTACCTTTATGATAGTTTGCGTCTGCCAAAAATTATTGTTGTCAAATCTGTGAGTCAGAATGGACATTGCGGATTTGCTCATCGCCAACGAGGTAATAATACTATAATTCTTAGCAAATATTACAATTACTCTGTTAGTTTATTATAGTCATATTTTTAAAACTATATATTACCAATAACGAGGGTATATCCTTAGGGAATGTTTAATCAATAAAAATTTATTCTGTCACCTTTTACCTAATTTAATTAATAACATGTGACATGACAATGACAATAACTGAGCACTGAACAGCTAATGCTTTTGCGCTAGCCTAATTGGTTGTAAATTCTTCAAGTGCTTGAGCACAAATTTATGCGCCTCATTTCAAATTCTGGAAGGTACACCTCCCTCAGAGATCTATACGCACTTTGCCACGACATAACTCCGATAGCGGAGTACGTCCAGCGCATCTCTCAAAACTTCTACTCGTTCAAGCTGGGCGATAGTCCGCTAACAAGACACATAACACAAATTAGACAGCATAATGCCCCATTTCGAATTAAACACCCCTTACCGTACCAGACGTTACTGATTTTCCAGCAACCTCTGTAGCCAAGTTTCACCAACTATAACTTCCACTTACCCTATCCACCTTTACTGATATTTCATACCTTTGTCTATCTTTAAGTCTTTCCTGTCCCCTTCTTCTTTTTTGTTTGTACCCTTTTTGTCGCATTTGTTTTTCTCGTTTTCTTTTTGTGCATTTTTGTTTCTAAATTCGTTTCCATCAAAATTTCAAATAAATTATAACTTTCTTGAAATCCAAATTTTTAAAATCACAGTTTAGGCCAGCCTATACGCAGCCCGTCGTTACACACCTCGCGGAAGGCACCTCGTTTTAATTTGAGGTGCTAGCGTCAACTACGAAATTAAAAAGTGTCTTGTGCGAGAGTTCCCTAAATGTAGTGTAGTTTTTAAGTTTTGTTAAATCTGTTTTTCTTTGATATTTTTAACTGTATTACCTATTTTTATTTGTCCATTGTACAAAAGGTGTTTAGGTTTAGTTGTTCCCAATTATTGTTTTCGCCGACCCAGGCTGTCCCGCCCGATCCTGCAACCCGCCATCGCGTCAGCGCGGTGGTTGCACGATCGGCCTCGGGGCAGATCCTGGCTAGGCAACTGTTATGTACCAGTTAATTATAATGAATGTATTTTGAATTGAATTTGGTTGTAAATTCGGTTATTCTCGCTGAATCCCTTCGCTTCGCACGATGAATGCTCACTCTCCCCATAATTACAGAATAGAGGTCCTGGAGCCTTTCCTGATTCACTGACAAAATACTTACAAAAACCGTTTGATACAAATTTGCATACTGAACAATTTTTATTTTTTGATTCAACGAAAAAATCGTTTTCGGGCCCTCCCTGGTGCCTGCCCTGGTTCATTGACGAGAAATTTAAAACAGACTTTTTCGATGCAATTTAACAATTTTTATTTGAAACATTGTTTGATATAACGAAAAATTATGTTTAGAAACTCTCTGGAGGTTTTTCTGTTTGACCGCCGAAGACCTTTTCAATGAAAATTTTTAAACAGAGCGATATTTATTTGAAATAATTATGTTCGGGTCATCCCTGTAAGTGAAATTTTTCATAATGAAAAATTTTCATTAAAAACAATTTTTAATTTTGGCCTTCCCTGCAGCAGTCCCTGGTTCACCGGCTATTCAATAACGTTCCACCTTGAGCCTTCCAGAACTTAGATCTATCAGCTTCCTATATTAAGCCCTGTTCGAAAATATTGCATCATCCACAGACAGACTAACAATCTTAGAGACACGCAGACGGCAGTAATAATTTGAGAAATTATGATAATTTTAATAAGGTAAAATGTAATAAACAGCTAACGGCTACAAATGATGCAAATTCTGCTTGAGTACTGAACAATATTCTAAATAATCCCAATTTATTTTTACGGAAAGTATCGCCTGAAACAAATATTTTCTACTCCTCTTGCCAAAGAATTTTATAGGGAAATAAGTACCGTCCCTATAAAGTTCATTATGTTCATCATTAAGACCTGGTAATTTTTAGCGTCGCATACATTTTATTGCTGAATCGACGAACATATCCTGGAAGATGGATAGAACTAATGGAATAATCAGGTGGCCAGTACGATCACCTGACAATTTCTTTAGGTTTATATTTTTACAGGAACATTTAAAAAATATATAGTGTTGCCAGAGTAGACAAAAATACCTTATTAAAAAGTAAGTGGTGTAGCATTAATCAAACGGTTTAACATGTGTTTCTATGAAGGAGGAAACAATTTTGAACATTATTTACTTATATTATACATATATTATTTAAACGTCAAAATAAATTACTACAAAACCTACTTGACTTTACATTATTAAATCAGATTTAGGACTACCAGTTTCAATAAGTAAACAAAAAAGACACAGGGGTACAGGGGTTAATCCACACTATACGTTAGAATTTAAAAAATAGAAAATATTACATAATTTAAAAACTAATCGTTTTACAAAAAAAGTATTCTTATAAATTTATATACTACTTGGTACCCGTTCCCACGTATGTTATGTTTCAATGTTGCAGCTATCGAAAAACAATTTTCCACTTCAGCGCAAATTGCGAATCACTTAAAATTACGCTACCTGTTGTATTTAATGGTTTAGCAAATTTAGATTTCCTTGCTAGTTAGCAAATATTCTACTGAAATTCTTTTTGCCTATTTCAAAAATCATTGGATTTAATAGAAAAGTGTATACTATGAAAAGTACTTAGAATTAAACATACTCTATAGTATTATACTACGCGGAAAAAAAAATGTTTGCAACATTTGAAATACAAAATAAGGCACCAAGAATATGTTATTATTAGCCGTTACTCGAGTCCGAGTATAAAAATGTTACAGTCGATAGATTGTGTACAATAAAAAACAAGTAAAAGGTGTAGTCTATTGTAATTCCCATTCATCTACGGTGCACACGACTATGGCTATAGAGGCCAATTCGGGAGAGCACATGTCGACCGCAGTCAGGGCAAACATAGACCTGGTTAGGTCTTGGATTCGGCCTTCTTGCAGCAACATTTCCTTGATAGCTGGCCACAACCCCTCGCCATTCGGTTCTGTCCGCTGCAAGTTGTTCCCATTGCTCGTCTGCAATACCGCAGGATTTTAGATTTTCATGGAGAGCGTCTTTGAACCTCTTTCGTTGACCGCCACGCCTTCTTCTACCGCTTAGCAATTCACCATAAAGTGTACATTTAGGAAGGCGGTTATCATGCATACGATGAATGTGACCTGCCCATCTTAGGCATGTTCTTGAAATAAGCACCTCAATTGGAAGGCTGTTTGCTCTCCTGTTTGCTCTCCTGAGTACTTCCACATTTGATATGTGATGGAATCAACCAAGAATATGTAACGACTGGCTTTTACACAATTTGAATATCTATAGTTATAGTCCAAGTAAGGACTTCCTAAGACAAAAAGAAAACGAAACAAAAACGACATCATTATTATCGCCGCGAGCCACCGGCGGCATGCCTAACATCAAACGATCAAACGACTCGCCGCCCAATGAGCGAGATGCTTTGCGGTCGAGGGTCGGTCGAGGTAGCACAAAGAGTAATGGTATTTTAATGAGGTCGTAAAGTTTTTGTTACGTTTTTTCTGTCTCAGTTTATTCCTACTTGAACATACCACGGAAACTGCCTGAGGAGTTTTATGTGAATTACTTTTAGGCTTCAAAACCTTCATTTTAATTTTTCATCGTAATCTGAGATTTGTATTATCTATAAGTGACAAAGTAAAATCACTATTATCTGGCACTTTCCGAATACGATATTTTAAAACATAATTACATTCAGCTAAACATTTTTTTCTAGTTTTAAGTCAACATTTTTGCCATAGAATATATTTTTATACAGCCATTTCATGGGAGAGTTTTAAAAAATGGTTTTTCTGCTAATAACTTGTAATACACTTTCTCGCAGATTTTGTTTACGTATGGCCAGTATCAATAAAAAACTATTCTGAAGGTTTCACAATTTCCTTAATTTTTTCAGTTAAAAATCTGCTTTTAATAGATTAAACCGCTGAATCTCAACGAGAAATTGATTAAATTGCAAAATAATTTTTTCAATTTAAAATAAATACCAGGTATTTGAAACAAAAAAATATCCAAGTATTAATTGACGTAAAAATATATAGGTACGTATATTCTAGATTATGATGAAATGGATGTTTTGAAGCCTGAAAATAGCAAAAATAACAGAAATCGGCATGCCGTTTTTCTCGTGGAGATCTGAAATTTTAGCTATAAGACCTGGGATGTTCGCTATTGAATATTGATGGGAACGGTGCTCCAGGGGCGCCTCTAGGCAGGGTCAGAAACATTTTTTTTCGGATCTAAAAATATTATTAATAAAATTTGTTTAGGGTGGAAAATGTATAGAAATGGTCCTTGCAAATTTCTTGTCAAGGTCCAGGGAAACTTCCAGCAGTGTGTCGTGGAATCAAAAATTGTTTTTATTTGAAATCGAAAAAGTTTTTTTTTCAAGTTACTCCACAAAGTATCAAAGCTGGTTCCAAGGAGTATTCAAAAACAAATTTCTGTTTAATAAAAGCGTTGTTAAAATAAAAACTGGTAAATAAGTAATTGCAACAAAAAGGCTTTCTGAAAGTTTATGGTTAGGGCACCAGGAACGGTTCCAGCAAGGACAAAATATTCGTCGAATCAAATATGCCTTAAGTAAAAATCTCTTAGGATAGAGAATTGTAGTAGTCAGATTGCCAGAGGCAGCTACAGCGAGGACCCTAAAACAAGTTTTCGTCGATTCAAAAACATTTAAAATAAAAATAGTTTAGATTTGGAAATTGTATCGAAAATACTTATTATGAGCTTCTCGTCAGAGTACCAGGGGTGGCTTCAGTGGGGACTCCGGAGAGTGGCGAAAAAAATTTTTTGTCGAATCCTCTCCCCCTTCAAAACATTAAAAAACAAAATTTTTTAATGTGGGGTATTCTAACATTGTGGAATTAAATGAATCAAAAACTGTATCGAAAAATTTCATTTCATATTTTTCACCGGAGTACCAGGAGCAGCTACATGAAGGGCGCAAAAAAAATGTTTGTAGAATCCCCTTCTTTCAAAAAGCGTGTATAATTATTTTTTAAATGTTTCGAACAATCCTTTAATATGAGGAATTATGTCAAAAACCCCCTTTGCAAATTTCCCCATCAGATTAAACGTTGCTAAGAAAATGTGCATTTAGGTTAATTAACGAGAATTCGAGAACGAGAATGTGTAAAACCAGATAGAGTAATGCAAAAGAAACTCCACTCAACACGACGCGACCGACGCCGACGTATCGAATTATATTTTCAAACGTTTCTGATTTAAAACTGACTGAACCAGGAAAACTCGGAGATATCTCTTCGAGAAGCGGAAGAATGGCGTTTTATGCCCATCATGAACATCAGCTAAATATTCGAAATTTAAGAGTGACGCAACTCTTGCGGCACGTGGTCGTAGAGAAAAGGAGCATTTTCACGGTCTGATATCTAAGTAAAAAGTAATAAACGAATCAAATTTTTTTTCTCTGAAAAAGAAATCGATCAACCAATATCAATTCTATGAAGTGCACGGTTCCGTCGGATCGCCAAAGTTTAAATATCATTAATTCAAATATTGACTTGACTGAAATCAGTCCGCACCTCCCAATTTTGGATGACTTTGGTAAAGAACCTTAAGCTCTTGTTCTGCTAGATTGCGCGTTATTCGCATTTTGATTCACTTCACTGCCCTACCAAACCATGAAAAAATGTAGGCCAAATTAAAATGAGAAAAAATGAAAAATATTCATTAGCTTTTGCTCTAGTAACTGAATAAGTTCTCAACTTTATAATATCTCAATTTTCATAAATACCTCTCCATTTTTGTGTAAAATGCGAAAAATATGCGGCAAAATACAGAAACATGGTAAATTGAGTGATTTTTAAACAATCTGTCTGGTCAATGAAAAATCGACGCGAGTGGAATATTTATTATCTCTGAAAAAGGTCATTAGGTATTTTTCGCTAAAAATAATATTTTTAGACGTTTTTAAAGAACCTGTTTTTAAAGCTTACGGCCTTTATCAAAATCATTTAAAGTTAGTAGGAACGGACTAATTTTAATCAAAATAATAATTATTTAAGCTCTTTTTGGGGACTCGACAAAAGCGTACTGTTAATAGAAGATACTAAGATATTTCAATAATATATGGCTAATAAATATTTAAGCGAACACAAAGTACACATGATTTTTTTATCCATTTGAAGAAGTAAAGCATCCCTACTGAATATTAATTTAATTATAGTCTAGTATACTTTAACTTGGCGTGTGTATGTATGAGTTAATATTTCCGTACGATTTCATTTTCTCTTGTACACAAAGATCCAGAAATATTGTCCACGTAGACAATGTTTCTGGGCTATTGCTTTAACTTTGTGTACAATATGGGAGAAAATGAAATCGTACGGAAATATTAACTCATACACACGCCAAGTTAAAGTATACTAGACTATAGCCTATCCTGCTCTATTATTTTATTATTCGAGAAAACTGGCATATACGTAAGTGCATTTAAAATCTTATGACCTCTGTGACCTTTTCCTATAATTAGTTTGCAAATGCATTTTAAAGTCTAAGTGTTAGTAATTTTCTTTCTGCTTCATTTTAATCAGATCCATTGCTTTATTGATTATTAAAGTAGTGAAATGAAGGAAAACACGAGCCAGTTCTCAATCTAACGGAACAAGAGCTTACAGACCTTAATCAAAGCAAGTCGGGAGGTACGAACTAATTTTAATCAAGTCGGTACCCTAGTTGAAATAATTATTATTTAAGCTATAGAAAAAGAACATTTCCAAATTCCAAAATTTCCAATATCGCTGACAGACTCAAAGATGGTTAAAAATGATGAGAGTGGAATTGACACAATGCAAAATTATACAATTTGCCGACGATTGACGGCAATAATTTTTCTTTTCTACCTATTGAAACTTACTTAATCTGCAAGAAATTAATAAAAAATTAGAATGGGCTATATAGTTTTACTTAAGTATACTTCCCAATCATTTGCATTTATTTTCCGTGTCAAAGTAAGTAAAGATAAATTAAGCGTTGTCAACATCACTAATTTAAAATGAAAAAAATCGGCAGCTACTGGAAGCGGCTGGAACCTCCCCACTCGGTGGATCTTTAAAGCCGAAAATAGCATTAAATTGTGTGACAAAACGGCACTAAACGTAATGCGATCTCATCCAAAACCTTTTCAGATCTTCTGGGGCACTAAACAAATCCTCAACTTAATGAATTTACAATCATCTATGCGAGTTATTACCTACATTATCGCTCGTTGAAAAATATACTGTTAGGATATTAACAACTTTACATCACTTGAACGACTAATGGCCAGTTTCTGAAACGTTAAATAGAGTTAATTATTCGTTTACTGTCATAGTTACAATTGTGGCAACAATTGTTACTATGACATTATTTATTAATAGATAACTTTATTTTACGTTTCAGAAACAGACCCTAAGAAAGTCTAGTTATCCTAAATACTACAGATTTGTAAAGCAACAAACTGAAAATTGGCAAAGTGATAATCTATAATAAATTCACCAACGAAGGTACAGAAAGCATATGATATTGATATTGTTACATCTACCTTTAAAGTTTATGACAATCCACTAATAGTTACAAATATGCCGAAATCTTATTAACATGACATGACATGACACCAACGTTATCGGATGACAAACGATGACAATGACAATCGTCAAAATTTGCTCATTGCAATCCAATCGCTCGCGGCTGTCTTTGTTAAATGAAACATTAGCATTTCAGTAATTTTACTAGATTTTAGAAGAATATTTGTAGTTTAATTTTTCGATTTGTCTGTATATATATTTAAAAACGGCACTAAACGTAATCCGCTCTACTTCTAGAGCAGTGAAGAAACCCTCACACGTGATGTGACGAGTTTCACGCCGTAACGGCTACGCGCATCGATAATGTCATGCAAAATGCGATCTATGCCATATTTGCTTTGTTTTTAATTTTTTTCACGGAAACCAAATCGAAAGGGTGGAAGTGTGATATATCGTTGAAATCAGAATTTTAACTGCTTTTCAATGGTTCCATTGTAAATTGAAAGTAATTATAAAATAAATAACTTGTTGCGTCAAAATGGCACTAAACGTAATCCGATCTCAACCAAAACCTTTTCAGATCTTCTGGGGCACTAAAGAAACGCACACGCAAAGTTTCATTCAAATTCGTTCAGTAGTTATAGCGCTATCGTGCTAACACACATACACACACACAGACATTTTTCAAAAACCACTTTTTTGGGTTCCTAGAACCTCAAAACGTAAAGATTTGATGTTATCTCAATTTTCGTTTTTGAATCAATTTTGGTAACCTCTCACAATTTTATTGTGTGTATAATAATCTCAAAAAAACTATAACAAAACTTTCATATACACACTCAATATCTAATATTTATTATGAATAGAAAGGTCATCTCTTGTTATTTGCATTTTTCAGATTGTTTCATAATAGTAGTTTCTATTTCGAATAACCTATGTACCATTCTGAGGATTTCGGATGAGAATGAAAAAAACTTGTGCACTTATTAAATGGTTTGAGATTCTTCGATAATAGAAGGGAATGTTTATTTATTAAGGCATAAGTTAATAGCCGAGATTTAATGATTTGTTTTTTAACAATCTCTAACTTTCAACTCATCAAATGTATTTTGGGATAATAAAGGCAAGCTAGTATGATCAGAAATAGATCAACAGTCTGTATAAATAATACCTAGGTTACCTTTCTATTGATATTAAATATTAGATATTGAGTGTATCAAAGTGTTGCCATAATTTATTTGAGATTATTATTGACTTCTCGTAGAGGAGTTTGTCTTTACATGATCTTTTATCTTTTATTTTGATATACTACGAAGGTTTTACCATATTTCTTAAGATTGTTGCTGACTTTTCGTAAGGGGGAAATTATTACACAATATTTTCAGTGATTTAGCTTTATTAATGTACTAGCTGGTCACAATTCGATCAACAGTATATATAGAGTTTTCGTATTAGATTTTTAATGAATAGAAACTAGAAACTCAAATAGAAAATAAAAAAAAAAAATTTTTCAATATACCTATAAATAAAAGTTTTCTGAATTGATTTTTTTGAATAGATTCGCATATTCGCGCCTAAAAATATTGTACGCTAATAATAAAAAAAAAAAAATCTTGAACTAAACTACCTATGTAAGAGATTTATCCTTTCATTATTTGATGAAAAAACTCTGAACTATTGTGCAAGTGCATTTAAAAACTACAACCTACTTGACATATATTCTTGTGAGTAGTGAGAACTTAATGAAGAATTAGAATTTTTGCTCTAAATCCCAGGATTTAAGTGTTATTACAAAAAATAATAAAAAAACTGGAACAGGACTAATCTCTGTGGATACACTGGATAGCGCACACAATGAGTAAAAACTGACCTGTAGTTAGCTTATACCTGTTTAAATTAGTGACTAGTATAAACTATCTACTTATTTATACTTGATCAACGTTTATACATCTTAATGGAACGTCAAAAAAGAACTTCTTATAAGTAGTAGTATAAGCAGTATTTACTTTTCAATATTCTTCGGGTTACTCAATTACATTTGTTGAGGCATTACAGATTATCAATTTAATACAATTAGATAGGTACCTAAAACCAATGTCTTGTCTATATAACATGTAAACATTTTATTCAACCTATTTAATTTTATCTGCAGCCATTTTTAAAGTATTAGGATACGGTAATAACAATAGTATAGTCTAGCGCATGTGCACGCACACCCTCACTGTTGCCCTGACAACAGTAAGTGGTAAGGGAGTAAAAATTATGGTTTCCAATATCGCCCCACATATGAGTTTTATTCTGCGATATACGTAGTATTGTAAACTTTTAAAATGGTGGAAATTCCAGTGACAACGCTACATAATCTTTACAATTTTCGTGCATTTATATGAATGATATTTATAATAAGTAGATTTGTTTATATACATTATGATGTAACCCTGTCAAATATAAATACCTATATTCATACATAGCAATTCTAATTTAAAAAAATCCAGAGCAGTATTATACCATTTTATAATTTCAAATGAACATATCGTAAATAAGTAGGTATTGTATCATAAAAAGAATTAAAATTTGCAAACCAATTAGGATCATATTACAAACAGAAATTAACAATGTACTTTTCTCCATTAAACCTCCAAATTGTAATTATTAAAAAGACTATATACCTAATTATTGTATTATTGTCGACTAATGTTGAGCTCTAACCATGTGTTTAATTAGTGCCTATCAGTTTTTGCCACCTGTGCATTATATAATTACTGAGCCCTCTAAATATACCATACTGTATGCTTTTATACATTTAAAACTGTTCTCAAAAAATAAGTACAATGGAGAAATTCAGAGAGAAATTTGCATCAAAATCAAATCAGCGCTTTTCGAGATCAAGACATTCATACAGAGAGACAGACAGATTGATACAGCGACAGTCCCTTTTATATTATGTAATGATAGGGATATTTAGATAAATACAATTTTTATCAAAAATATATTCTTGCACTGTTCTTTTCATTTGTATCTATAACTAACTTTATTTTCTGTGCAGAAAGTTTTCTATGCTACAAATAAATATTGCGTTATTTCTATGATATTTTATAATATAAGCAATAATACAATGTTCGGTATAGAGTTGATTTCTCCTTAAGAAACTACTCCCAATATGTAAACCGAGTAAAATTTCAATATCTCTCAAATTTGTGTTAGAAATTAGGAATATTATACACCAATTTAAACCTCATTAAGCGCTCTACAACTTTGTTTGAAACGTTTTCCTGTATTTTGGATTTAGAGAATGTTCTAAGTAAAAGAATATGTATTGGACAAAAACATAAGGAGAAAAATAAGAAAATCAAGGAAACGTCGATTGCAGGAAAAAACTTATCTGAACTTTATTTTAAGAACGCAAAAAGACGAGCATTAAAAAAACATTCAATTATTCTAACTATATTCTACATCCTTTGCCTCCTCGCTTCAAATGTTTTTCTGTCACTCGAATTTTTGTGTACCCAATGACGTAGTTTGCCGACACAATCCACAATTTCAGAATTTCCTCTTGAATTAATACGGCTTGTTCATTGGTCTAATGATCCATGTTTATTACGCCGAAGCTGAAGTTTTTATAAACAAAGACGACTATAAAAATGTCGAATATTGTTTTTAGTCCCAATCGAAATTTTCTCGAAAAATATACTACTTTTATAACAAATGGAGTAGCCATCGCAAAATTGTAGGTATAGGGTTAAGAAAAATGTGAGTTGACTTATTAACTTATTAACCTTATATCCCAGGCGGTATCTACTTAAAATCACCTGTGTTTGGGTGAATCGGGTAGTATGGCAGATTTTTGGCTTAATCGCTCCTAAAAATCATAAGAAATGATAATTTCAATATGCGCTAGTTTGAAAACGTGGGCTTAATTTTTTATTAAACAAAATGTGAAAGAATTCCTAAAAAATTTCCGTTTTTTTCTTCCTATTTTTTCATATATCTCAGTAACTATCGCTTTTAGATAAAAGTTATGGAAGTGTAAAAGTTTTGTAATTAAATTTTCAATAAGATGCAGTTGGTTGCGAATCTAAAAATTCATTTTTACTATTGCAAAAATAGTAAAAATGGAAAAAAAATTGCCCACGTTTTCAAACTAGCGCATAGTGAAATCATCATTTCTTATGATTTTTAGGAGCGATTAAGCCAAAAATCTTCCATACTACCCGATTCACCCAACCCAAAACAAATACCGCCTGGGCTGTTAAGGCTAATAGACCGAGAGCTACGGAACTCTTAAAAATTTATTGAGAAACCTTCAAATATTATGGTCCATATAATATCATGTTTAAGGGGACAGTTTTTCATAAAACGCCAAATTATTTGAATACTACACTTGAATAAAATTCTTGAAGCGTATCTCGCTAACCATGTTCGCATCATCAGAAGATATTTAAAACCGAAAACCAGTCTTCGTCATCTCCCGCTGATGTTATGTCGACTGTCGGTATAAAGTAAAAACAGTAGTAATCCAGAAAGTTGGAACGAGTACATCCTTAGTTTACATTCTAAAATTAATTCTGCCGAGATTAATAAACAAATCATATTATTAATTAATCCTTGCAAGATAAGGGGAATCAGATATATAAATATTTCTGAGTTAATAATAATTGAATGTCAAATTTACTGACTCTTGAATGCTGTAAAAATGGTTTTTTTTAATCGAAATTAGTGACAAATTACGAAGGCGTAGAAAGGGCAGTTAAAGTATTTTTATAATTGCAAGTTTAAACTTGCAATTATATATATTTACAAATATCAAATATGGTGGGATCGTAGAAATCAATAATCGATCAAACTAATTTAAAAATTTTGTTTCCATGGAATCCTATTTTAAATATCTAATTTTTAGACAAAATATCTAGTTTATTAACAAGTTTTTGTTCACAGCCTCGTCTGCGTGAATGATGTTTCTGTCATTCTGTCACGAAGTTTTTATGTTAACACAGTAACTGGTTACCGCCCTTGCGTTACCCAATGTTTGAAAATGTCATACATTTGTATGGGAGCCTTACTTTAAGATAAGCGAAATTAGATCCTACTGAACATTAAGTTAGAAGCATTTGAAGCAATTTTATTACATCGATATTTTGTAATTTTCAAAATTACATTGTCGCAAATAAGCAATGAATTATTATCTGTCTTGTCAATATGTATTTATAAACTACATGTACTGTGTTCTGTTTACACGTTGTGGAATTTTTATTTAAGAATTTAGATTAAGCAATAATAGTTTCTGAGCATACATAATGTTATTATTGTATTATTGTTATTAATGTATTACTGTTACCACTGTTAGGTTTCACAAAAAATGAATGGGAAAATCGGCATTTTTCCACGATATTTCGAACAAACCCATATAACAATAGGCCGAACTTTCACGTTTCATAAAATTTAATGTACCTACCACAAGAATGTACTTTTCTACTATGCTATATATTATAAAAAGACTCAAACTGAAAATCGCAGATAAACATACTGGAAACCTTTTATGGCATGATGTAATCACATTTTTGACACTCAACATCTAAACATTGAAAATATTACTAGTAGAGTTCCCAAATGCATAAAAGTCCTCTAGAAATGATTTCTGTTGGCACCTTAATTTGAAAATCTATTGACCATCAGAACTCATTTCCAACACCTCATAGTTAATAAAAATTGAGGTTGTCAAAAAATCGTCCTCTGCTGTAGGTAGGGTGAAATTAATGAAAAACACCCCAAATTTTTTTATTACACAGTTTGATCAGATAAAATGGATGTAAACTCAGAAAAAATTATTCATTAAAAAAACTAATTTAAGATACTTAAAATATTTTTTTCCGATTTAGGTTTACATGTGTTTAAATGGGAACGCTGCCGAGAAAAGTGCTGTTTACTTAAAACGTATAATGTTGCAATTTCTGATTTCCGTTCAACTCGCATTATCCCCGAAGTTAATAAATTTTTCAAAAAATAGTCTGAAATAAAAATTATGGGCCGCCCTTTCAGGATGCTGCCGGTTTTTAATTTTTTCAAATCGAAGCAGCGGCTACTGAGAAAATGAATATTTTGATTGCCGATACACGCAAGCGGAAAGCAGAACGCGCTGACCACCGAGACCCCACTAAATTCACTTCTCCAATTAGAAGCCTATATCGGGGTCGCTATTATTGTTCCAAAATACAGTTGGTATATTATTTGAATCAGCATGTTATATGTATAATAATTCGAATTTAGCTATTTCTTCCAATACAAGTTTAAAAAATGCGTATTTTTCAATATTTTTTTTATTGAAATAGGCTTAAAATGTCATGAGACGTCGCAAAAAATTTATGTCTGTCTCTAACTTTTTTTGTGCGCACATTTACTCTGGAACTGTTAATGATATTGACTTGAAATTTGGTACACTTATGTATTATAACGAGATCTGGAATTACATTATAGCAAGCAAGCAGGTAAGAGTCCATAAACTTGCAATTTAGGGCATGTACAAAAAATCAAGATCTCAAAATTTTTTTGGCATCAGCCACCCCCCATTATCACCCCCCCCCCCCCACTATTATGAAAGGGAGTAAAAAAAATAAAATGTGATTTAGTTTGTATATAAGAACGAAACGTCTCAAACATTTTTTTTATCGTTGGCTACTGTCTCTACCATCCCCACCCTATTATTAAAGGCAGTAAAAAATTAAATTGGGATTTAGTGTGTATACGAGAACCAAGGGACTCTAAAATTTTTTGGCATTAGCCACCCCCTCTAACACCCCCATTGCCACCCCCACCCTATTATTAAAGAGAGTAAAAATTAGATGGGATTTAGTGTGTATAACACTTGGATACAAAATCTAGATGTGGAAGTAGTGATTCCTTGGGCAGCGGTGTTATCTATAGTGTTTAACTTGTGCAGTGCAGTACAGTAAAGTAAATCATCGATAACCCAGCTACTCTTCTACCTCAACAGTGGCATTTATTTATCCATTCTGCATATAACAAAGGTCAATTAGCAAATTTCTTTGTCTAAATACTATTATGAATATTCTATGAGTAATAATGTTACCAAATTTGGAACATCCGATGGATTTAATGATATATATGAATACAAAACTAATTATGTGTGTGATGATCAATATTTGTGTTCATCGCATGAAGAAGCAGATACCAGAATATTATTGCACCTTTTATCTACTAAAAATTAAGGATTATCTTGGATAATAATAGACTGCAAAGAAACCAATGTCTTGGTGTTATTAGCGCATTTCAAAAATGAACTTACTTTGGAAATCTGGTTGAGAGTAGGGACAAAGGATATAGTCCCGAACTATAAACAAGCTTCTACAGGCCGATGATAGTCTATGACAGCATTGCCTTAGGGTTAACTACAAAACGCAAATTTGGTTAAACTGTTTAAACCCACAGCCAAGTTTGTTGGACCCGATTGAATGTGGATGGAAAATTGTGGATGAAAAATAATTAGTCCCTGTCCTCACCATACTACCTTCTCTACCACCAAGCGAAACTATTTGTCTCGTCACTTGCCAATGCCAAAAAGGGTATATAGTTTCTATTTATTTTTAACAGTAACGTAATTATCGATAGTTATATTTGCATGGTCGCCAGTGCTCTTGTAAAAAGAGGAAAATTCCGTGCATAGCATCCTGTAAGTGTATGGCACAACCATTAACTTGTCACAATAGTACTCAGCTTGCCAAAGAAAATTGTAGCGATAAAGAAACCTCTTCAGACATATCAGATACCGAATAATAATATTATTTTTTATTTCTCTTCATTATAATATTCAGAACTTTTAATAGAGCATTTATAAAAAAATAAGCTTTTAAATTTTTTTTCTAGAAGTTATGACGTTGTCAACAATTTTTTTAAATGGCAAATCAATTGCCGTTTAAAAGAGCACAATTTTTTTCTAAAATTTCTTCTAAGAATTTTAGATTTTTTTTGTGTATGTAAAATAGAGGATTATATTTAAAAATCGGCCTGAGTAACCGATTTATTATCGATTGCTTTTTAATGATTTTATAGAATTTATTCCAACCTTTACACACTCAATGTAACCACAGATCTGCAGACTATTACAATTATATTACATTTAGAACCAATTAATAAAGCGTGAATAATTAATTATAATTCTTTAAAAATTCTGCATTGGTTTCTATCAGCAAGCTATTTTACACCTCGAATGTGGAGGTGTAGTAAGCGTTTCGCGTTCCGCTTGTGTGAATCGGCAATCTAAATATTCATTTTCTCAGTAAGCACTGCTTCAATTTGAAAAAATAAAAAAACCGGCAGCATTCTGAAAGAGCGACCCATAATTTTTATTTCAGAGCATTTTTAGAAAAAGTCACTAATTTCGGAGATAATGCGAGTTAAACGAAAATCATAAATTGCAACATTACAAGTTTTGAGCAAACAGCACTCTTCTCGGCGGCATTCCCATTTAAACACATGTAAATCTAAACGGAAAATAAATTATTTTAAGTATATCAAATTAATTATAGATGAAGACTTTTTTACGAGGTTCAATTCATTTCAGAGGATCAAATTATGCAATAAAAATATTTAGGGCGTCTTTCACCATTCACCCCCTGCATAGGACGATTTTTTGACAACCTCAATTTTTGTTGTCTATGAGATATTAGAAATGAATTATGATGGTCAGTACATTTTCAAATTAAGGTGCCAACAGAATGACACATTCTGAGGGCCAGGGCACTCTACTATAAACTTTAGCACTATACTAGAATCGCATAATCTGAAGATGGTTAAAACTAAGAAATCGATATTAATTCAAAATTAATTTTTAATCCGCTTAAAATAGTGCAGATTTTGAATGTCGAAGATATACCTATGAACGTAAATTTTGATAAAAACTAGTTTGATATATTTGTTGTCAATATTTAGGATGTTATGAAAATATTTTTAGAAAATCTTAGTATGAAGTTTGGCGTAGGTTTACATCTCCAAAAATTCAGGCCATGATTCCTTTGATTACTTTATGGCAAAACGATCATGCGGCCAGCTACCTAGTTGTCAAAAACCGCCAGTAGTGTAAGCAAGAACTTTCCTTGAAGGCTTTGGACCATAATTGCTTTAAATAATTCTTAAGACTCTATATGAGTTTACTGATGGACGGGAAACTGCAAATTCGCGTAGATCCTTCTGTATAAACAACAGAAAATCCAAATAAATTATATAGTTTATTGGAATTTCCCTATTCATACGCCATTTGAATATGTGATATTTCATGTGGTTTCACTAAAAATAGGAAATGGTAATCATGAAATTTTTTGAGATGCATGCGGAAAGAACAATAGAATTAACTGGTATTTATGAGACTGAAAGTGGTCTCAAAATGTCTGAAGATCTATGTTTTCCAACCCCTAGAGGAGTGGAAGCCTAGTGTAGGGGTGGCTGAGGTCAAATCCCTCGAGGGACCTTCCGTTCTACTCGAGGGAATAACAGTTAGTCGAAAAACTGGGGAAAATAAACGGGGTTCACGAAAAAGGGTAATTTGAGGCGGTTGCTGAGGTAGAAAAAATTGGTTTGGAAAAGCGGAAATCGATTCAGCACCCTCGAAAACGGGGGGACACCTTGTCTAATCCGAATCGCAAACATTTGCTACTTCGTCCGATTCATTCAATGGACTATATGTCGTTATTGAATTACATTATTCAAGCAACTAACTAGAGTCCCTAAACTAGAGTACATTTATACAAGCATATTGCAAGGAGAGCCATCTACTGCAACTTATTACAATCAGACAGGACTCAGCAAGATGATCTGTATTTATGCAATTGTATAAGTTACCTTTATCATATCATATCATATACATCATCATGCATACTGCACTTTATCCCCAGATTCATCAACGTATATGCAACAACCAACATGGTTTTGTCTCTTAACGATCGACAACAACAAACCTACTTTGTATAACACAATACTTAGTTGAAGTTATGGATGACGGTGGACAAGTCTCTAAGGCCTTTAATAGGTTGGACCATGGTGTTTTGCTAATTAAATTAGTCTCGTTTGGTTTTAACCTTAGTCTAATAACTTTTTTTGAATCCTATTTGGTTAATAGAAGTCAGTTTGTATAATATCATGGTCATAGGTCTATCGAATTTATATCTCAATCAGGAGTTCTACAAGGGTCGGTCTTAGGCCCTTTACGGTTTATCATTTTCATTAACAATATCGTCATCGATCTCAGTTGTAAATCTCTCTTATATGCTGACGACTTGAAGATATACTATAAGATCAACGACGAATCAGACTGCGAAAAGTTGCAGACAGACTTAAGTACAATTCACGAGTGGTGTAACAAATTCAGATTGTCTCTTAACATAAATAAATGCAATATAGTATCGTTTACGAGGAAATTAAATAAAATACAATATGAGTATACTATTAATAAGGCAAATCTGACACGTCATGATAGCTTTAAAGATCTAGGAGTAACATTTGACTCACATCTTTCGTTTAGAGAACACATAAGCAACACAGTGACATCATCTTTTAAAATGTTATGGTTTCTCATACGAGATGCTCGAGATTTTCAAAATATGCGTACCATAAAAACTCTATATAATACCTTGGTGCGACCCCGACTAGAATACGCGAGCGTGATATGGAACCCCCACTACGACGTACATATTAACAATATTGACGGCATTCAAAGACGTTTCTTAAAATTCCTGGCATTTACAATCGATCATCAATATCCCTCTATAGGTTATGATCACTCATTACTACTGAATCGTTTTTCATACAATTCTATGAAGCAGCGGAGAGAGATGCAAAGTGTTATACTTTTATACAAACTTCTAAACAACATGACCGACTGTCCGCAATTACTTGAACAAATCAACTTTAGAGCACCTACCAGGTCAACCAGATCTACATCCTTGTTTTACTTTTCTAATACACACACAAATGCTTTAATGTTTTCACCACTATATTGTATCTGTCGTAGCTATGAAATTATTGCACATGATATCGACATTTTTAACACTAGATTAAATCAAATTAAGTCAAGATTCTCTTAGATGAACAGTTTTTGTTTGTTTCTTTTTTCTTATTTAATGCTTTTCCCTATGCACTTTTCCTTTATTATTGTATATAATTGTATACGTGCGTGTATAGATAAATATGTATATATTAAATGATCATATGTTCACCTAATTCATTTGTAGAATTTTGCAATAATTATATTAGTATTAAGATTTAGGTTATAGTAAGCCATAATATATAACACTAACGTGTATTCTAGTTTTAATTTATATCACAAGTTTTGATAATATATATGAATGTTACTTTCCGGCCCTGTAAATGGAATGTAAATTCTGTTGGGTTTGTGTATGTAAATAAATAAATATATGAGGCTTGATGAGTTTCCAAAATGATATGTATGAGGATTTATCGAAATTGAAAAATTGTATAAGTTTCTCTTATGAATACATATAAGATATTGTAAGAATGTACGTGAACCCTCAATGGAATATATGAGGCTTGATGTAGTTCCAAAATGATACGTATGAGAACCTATCTGGGGATTGAAGCCTGAGTGATATGTATTTATGCAATTGTATAAGTTCCTTTAAGAGTATATAAGATACTATAAAAATGAAATATATAAGACTTTATGTGCTTCCAAAATGGTGTGTATGAGTATATATCTGAGAATTGGAATCTAAATAATGCCTCCTAAACCCTCGAGTATACTTTTTCCGAACAAAAATTCAAACTGTGTGATAAAAACTGTAACTCTATGTCGAGTCATAAACAACTCATAATTATTTCTTGCTTACTAAATACACTTGAGATGTGATAATAAAAATTTTGTTATATAATGAAAACTCAAATTCTCAAGCACATTCTATGTGTTGAGTAACCCATCGGATAAAATAAAAATTAAAACTTATTGTCTTACAAAATAGTCGACAATCGAGTATTAGATAAAATGTTACTTTAATTAGTCTCATAAAAAGTCATAAAGCATCAAGTACATGTTTTCTGGTGAAAAACTCATAGGATACAATATATATTAGAACCGTATAATAACTCTAACTACATAATATATAATTATATCGTAAAAATTCATAATTACTGACATATTTCTTATCGGTTAAAAATTTTTAGGATACAATAAATACTGAACAGAGCTGTGCCGAGCACTAGCAAAAAATATTCGCGAGCACTACAAAAAGTGCTTAAATTTTTCGAGCACTAAGCACTGCTAGTAGTATAGTGCTCTCAATTACTAAGCACTCTGAAAAAGTGTTTAAAATTGACGAGAACTAAGCACTTTTAAAAAATTTAAATAGTATCTATATATTGAGGCTAGAACTGAATTGAATTCGGTGTTATGTATAAAAAGGGATAAAAGTCAATAAAAGCAGCCCAGAAAAATAATGTAGGAAAATAGTATATTGTTTGATTATAAGTGATACTTTTGTGACGAGTCTTTAGGTTTACAGACGAGTCACAAAAGTTGCTTTTACTCCAATAAGACACGTTATTTTTTCTTCAAACGTTGATTAGCTATAAAAAAATAAAGATAAAAAAAATGTAGCTGTGCGTTGCCATTAGCAACTAAAGTAAAAGTCCGCTCGAGCGGAAGAAAAAGTACTTTTACTTCCGTTGCTAATGGCAACGCACAGCCGTCTGAAATGTCAAACTTTAATATCATGAAATGAGTAAGAAATGTCATGATTTTCTGACGTTTGAAGAAAAATAGAATTTGCTGAATGCACTATATATTTTTTTAATTTAGCGGAAATGTCAATAACTAACAAAAATAAAGAATTTATTGCCCAACAAGATACTCCAGTTACAGGACAATTTTACAAAATAAGACATGCCAAAAAAGAAATGCAAAGAACAAGTACATGGTTATTCATTATAAATTACCCACCCCTTATCATCGTTATTATTGCCTATAGAAAAAAAGTTTTAAATAAAAGTTGTGTGGTATGACTGGATTTTGTTAAAATGCTCTCAAAAGTACAGTAGCGTGCAGATTTCAGGGGATATAAAAAATATATTTTTTTAATGGGATACCTTGTATATTATTAAATTTTTGGTATGATCCTTTTTTCCTGATTTCAAAAATATACCATATGTTACCTCTACCGTATACTGTTTTTGAATTATTAAACGTCGAATATCTTAGTTAAACTAGTTACTGTAAATATGGAAAAGTTAACATTATTAAAGTGAGCTAGAAAACTACAAACTTTAGGTTTGATAAATGACGTTTCTTTAATGAAATAATCAAAATGGTTTACAGTGAGGAAGAAAAAGCCGTTGTTGTCATACTTTTAGTTAACCAGTTAACCTCATCTTCTAGTTTACTTAACCAAAAGATAACCAAGACCTTGAAGTTAACCAGACATTCTGAAACAGATTTCTATAATAACCAATACTTAACCCCTAACTGACTGTGAAACTGGCTATTAGTCATTTATCGACATATCGGGCAATCCTATATTCATTTTCTTCGCCGTTCAACTATGCAAATAATAAAATACATAAAAGCTGTAATAATTAACTAAAATTGTTATGTCGTTAGGTGTTACAAGTTTTCTTTAGTTTATCGTGCGCTAACTCGAACGATGTATGTAGAAACATCGAAGAAGATCAAAATGAGGGATTGACTAAAACGTCGGTAACTGACTAAGGTAGAAATTTGTTTTTTTTTAATTACTCAATATTCTATATTGTAACCTAATTTTCACAAAATTTGGTAGTTTCATTTTGTAAGGAAATAAACAATTTATCACACCATTTCTTGAGATAGAGGACAAATACGTGCGCTATTTCTGATGATGAATTATTTAGTTCTTAAGTGCTTGCGAGAACTAAAGCTCTTGCGGGCCTTTTTGAGTGCTCGTAAGTACTTTCCGAGTGCTTGTAAGCACTGTCAAAGTGCTCGCGAGCACTTTATGCGATCATGAAGCGCTAAGCCCTTTCGTAAAGTGCTCGAAGCACTAAGCACCGTTTTTAAAAGTGCTCTTAAGCACAGTGCTCCCGAGCACAAAAGTGTTTACAGTTCTTATATGAGCACTAAGCACAGTGCTTAGGAACAGCTCTAAATTATAATGATACTGCTGTTCTAAACTTATTCTGCTACTGAGCAGAAAGACTGGGTTTATCGTAAGTACTTTCCGAGTGCTTGTAAGCACTGTCAAAGTGCTCGCGAGCACTTTATGCGATCATGAAGCACTAAGCCCTTTCGTAAAGTGCTCGAAGCACTAAGCACCGTTTTTAAAAGTGCTCTTAAGCACAGTGCTCCCGAGCACAATAGTGTTTACAGTTCTTAGATGAGCACTAAGCACAGTGCTTAGGAACAGCTCTAAATTATAATGATACTGCTGTTCTAAACTTATTCTGCTACTGAGCTCAAAGACTGAGTTTATCTTTACAGCTGAGCAGACATTGATGAAACATATTACCACATTTTTCTAATCTTTATCTAAATGATGAATTCAGAAAAATATTGAGAAAATATGTTCTAGTAGGAGGTCTACATGTAGTACGTAGTGTTCCACTTAGTTGAACAAAATGCTAATTTTTTAAGAGGTGTTTCCTTACTTTGCAACTAAACTCCATATTTGAGCTTTTTTCTTCTTTATAAGGAATAACTCTTTTCCGGCAAAACAAAAATAAGAAAGTTTACAAGGGTGCGGTACACCATCCGGGGACACACTGTATATTTAAATGCAAAAAATACATGCTCTATTAATGGAAAATACTAAAAACCAGTATTATCAAAATAAAATAATAAATTCAGACAATCCATGGAAAATCGCAAGTTGTACCTGAATTATCAGGTAAAGTAAAAAATCCAAAAATATTTAACACTAAATGAAGATCATCTGATAAAATCGGATACAGTTTTACTAGGCAGTCAAAAAACTCCGTACGACCTCATTAAAATACCGTTACTCTCTGTACTATCTCGACAAATTGAATAACTTATCCTTACAGGTTTTAATGTACGTCGCGTCGGATTGTTTGATAAGACCGTGTCAAATGGTTCACCAGCATTAATAATTAACTCGTAATGTTTTTGTTGCATTTTTTAAGTGCCCAGTAAAACTCTACCCGATTATAAATATATCGTCTATATTTAGTGAGTATTTCATAACACAATTAGAACTAGTTAGTAATGTACCGCCAAATAATACTTCAGTTCAAGATTTACCAAATTTTTAGCATTTTATATTTCTGGAACCTTTTGAAGAAGATCAGTTGTACAATTTACTGGAATTAAAGAATAAGCTTTTCAGCCTGGCCTAATAAAATTCCCTCAATCATTAGAGATAAAGTCATTAATGTAATCGTTCAATGTCTTACGTCCTTAGTTTATCGTTTGACACAAAAACTAGAAAATTATAGACCTATAACGAAGCCTTGCGGCTTCTTTCGAATTTTTGACTACGCATTTTTACATCGACTCGTAAAATTTCTTGATAAAAATAATATTTTGACTGAAAATCAACATGGTTTTCGCTCTAACAAATCTGAGCATACTATTATAAAAGAATTTTATAAAGGATTCATTGAACATATTAAAGCTGGTGAGTTCCTGCTGGAATATGCTGTTATCTATGCAGGACATTTCACTGCGTCGATCATATAAAATTACTAAGGAAACTGTATGCATATTGTGTTCGTGGTGTGGCACTAGATTGAATCTCTCCCACTTGTTCTTTCAGAAATGGGAAACATCTGTTACTCTCACACAGTCCCGCAATGGAAATGTTGGAAGTGACAATTCGAGGTAAATGGTACAGTTCACCACAGCAGTTTAGTCGCTGAGTGTAAAAAATTACGCAAAATGATGCCGCATCTGCCTAGTCAGTTAGAGATAGAGAAGGAGGGATAGGGCTGGCTTTAGTTTTTATCAACCTTCTTAATGTTTCCTGGCTAACGATAATCATATCATTTCTTTGTAATTCGCTATATATTTTACGCAACGGATCCGATTCTACACTGCATCGTGAGCATCTAATACGAAAATTAAATTCTGTCTCTTACTTAATGAGTTTCAAACTCGTGTTATTAAAAAATTAATTATTAAGTTTATCTGACACTCAAGTGAGGTCTAGATTAAGGTTGTTATTTTGCTTTGGAGGAACTTTACCGTATCATTGGATGTTTTCGTTGTACAGAAACATATTTTAAGAAATTCATTCAGAGAAGTATTTAGTTAGTAGTTAAATCTTCTGAAGTATTGCTTATTTACTGTGATGTTGAGATAAGACCGGCTGTGATAGTGGCTATTACAAATGCTTTAACTCTTGTAAATATTTTAATTTATGATTTATCTTTGTATCTTTTACTAAGTCAGGCTCGACGAGAGGGCGAGGAAGGCGAAAATAATTCCCTGGCTTCGGAGATCGTGGGGAGGGAGAGTGTTATGCCAGTTTCTGGTAAATGGTAAAAGTATCTATTATAAAATTGGACATTGGAAATTCTCTATGAAATGGGTTCTATTTATTCTATCACAATAGTTGATGTTATACGGCTAGAAAAATTATGTGGTATAATCACGTATTACTAATGCACACATTTTCGCACTATTCGAGGTAGAGTGAGTGCATGCTGTGTTATTTCTTAACATGGTTTCCCTGTAGGCTTCATCCATGTTTCGCAACCATCTGTGTAAAATATCCAGCGTCTTCATTTTCGTTCTTGTCCATTACAAGTAATCCATTTTCATTTATGTCTGTTTCACCAGGCTCATTAGACAACTTGTGCATTAAAAAAAAGTACTAATCTAGTTTTGTCATCATGTTCTCTAGTTAAATCTTCTGAAGTATTGCTTATTTACTGTGATGTTGAGATAAGACCGGCTGTGATAGTGGCTATTACAAAACCCGATTTTTCGGCAGCAGTGATTGAGTCTACAATGTTGCTTACAATTGCAGATCTTATTGGCAAGTGAATCAGGAATCAAGGGCAGATGGTCGTTGTCGTCTTCAAAAAATGATTTATTATATGCCATACCCAAATCTCAGGATTTGATTGATTTCCTAATTATATTTGGACTTAAAGTAAGTGCTCTATATATTGAAATATCGATGAAAATATGTTTTTTTTTTACTTTTGATGTTGTATAACTTTTAAAGCAGAAGGCATATCGATGGGAACATTTGACACAAATAATCATGAGGCAAAAGTCATAAACAAAAAATTTGTTTGCTGGCAGTTTGTCCACATAGGTCCTGTTTTCTTAAATTAAAATGACTGGATTGTACTGATTGTAGTGAATATAGAGAACGAGTCACGAGTCAGTCCATTTGGTCATAGTGGTAATAGTTCGTTTCCATGGGCCCCAGCCGGTTCTCGATGTTCCATCTAGAATTGTCACTAATAGTGACTTTCACTTTAAAAGTACAAGACAAAATGATAAATTTCATATTATATATATACAGGGTTGGGCAAATGTGTGGACACACCTGATTTCTCGCTAAACTAATAGCCCATTAGTGTTAACAATCGACCAAAATCCGGTTGAAGTAAATCTCTACAAATGAAGATATTTCACTTGATATTTTTCTTAACCTGCAAGAAGAACCAAAAAATTCAGTACTAAAACTATTTAAAATATTTTTTATCAGATAGCCTTGATAATTAAGATGTAAACAGCCATCACTTTATATTATTGTTTTATTTAATATTTAGAAAACCACAAGTCGCACACCCACACAATCCTATATCATTATAATTGATCAAAAATTGTCTATCTGAAAATGTAATAATATACAGGGTCATATATTTAAAAAAACTACCGATGACGTCATATCTCGAAAAATAGGGTAGCTGTTGGAAATCAAAATACGTCACTGAATGGAATAAAAATATACAAGAAGGTTTGTTGTGGGTATTTTTTATTCGAATTGTGTAGATCTTAAATCATTTAATAATTTATCTGACAACACGCAAAAAAATTAATTAAGAATATAAATATTTATAGTTTGATATTGAAATTAAGAAAATAGTTACTAGATACGTTAGACTTTTTGTAAATTAATTTATCCAGTCTGGAAATTATCGGTTTTTCAATTATATTTATTCTGATTGATATAAACACATAAGTAGCAAATACTATACCAGGTACGGAGATCAGGTATATCTTCATCTCTCCAATATATTATTATTTTTCAAAATAAAAATTTGAAATTGGTTGCAGAACATTCGGCATAAAAATATATTTTCTGATTTTATCAGCCCCAAAAACACTTCCGGTATAACCAGAGCTACTAGTAAATGATTTATTTTGAAGAACAAAGGGATATAGTTTTTAATCATATCTGAGAGAGATTTGAATTACGTTAACAATAGTTTTTTCAAAATCAAAATCTAATAAGAAATTACCTTGAAAAATAAAATTCATATTTAAGTTTATAATACTTAGTAAATATCCACGGCAATCAACGTTAGCTTAAAATTTTTTTTACTTACACCACATTTTATTAGAAGAAAAATAATTTTTTATTGAATAAAATTCGTCTTCTAGGATGTGGTAAAAAAAAAAGTTTTTTTTTAAATATGTCAACTGAAAAACTTACACAAATTATGTTTTTGAAAAAGATAAGTACTAAAATACTGTCCATAAAATTCTATAAAATGTACCCATTTAACCGTCTTTGTGTCCTCAATAATAACCGATAACCTAATGGTAAAAGTCGACATTGGTACAGACACTTATATTTTAATTTAAAAAATAACAAAGGCACCAATAGGTTATTGTGAACGTTTTGAAAATATAAAAATGAAATACTTCATAACTAGTATGAAAAGATGAACTATATTTATATTATGTGTAGTAAATAAAAAATCTAGAAATGATCGACATCTGTTTTACTCGTTTAAAATTTAATTCAGTTTGCACCCTACATCAATCGGGTGACCACCCACTTATTGCTATTCTATCTATAACTGCAGTCTTCTTATATCGGGGTCTGATCGATAATTCTCCTCATTCTACCTATCCTGAACGAAATTTCTTCGTGCAAGCCCCCTTCCCGATATTTAGGCGAGACTGCCTCCGACTCTCTGACGCACAAAATATTATTTAGATAATCAGATTGAAGTAGGTCTACCATTTCTATATTAAATGGTTACAAGAATACCACTGAACATTGATATTAACACAAATGATAGTAATAATAACGACGATAATAATTCTTACTTTTTTCTTATGCTTGAACCAATTGGTTGCAAGGAAAATACGTTTACGGATTTTTTATCTTCTGTGTGTTTTATAATCCTATTATTTTCGATTATTCAGGTAAATAAACCATACAGTATGTCTGCAAATAAGGTTTGGAAGAGGAAACGTTTTGATTTCGCGATATACTAAGAAAAATTCCTATATAAGAAATCAACAAACGTATTGAAAGTACTTTTATAAATGTATATATAATTATCGTTTACTTGCAACACATAAGAAACGACATGTGACAGATTTGGACGGCGTCGGCGCAGGAGTGGAGAAT